>OY723387.1:50692310-51337310 GCA_963210295.1 Ophion ellenae
AAATCTACGGCAAGTTAGACTTCACGCCGATTCACAACTCCCGCGGCAACCTTGCTGTAACACTCTGCTACAGCTCCGTCATTTTGATGATAAATTAATTTAAAAAATTGTTTCGTACACTTAAATATACTATTAGGGTATACCTAAAGTTTGATAATTGTAGAACAATTGTTTCTTAGTTTAAAAAATCCCTCAATATTGCTTATTTTTTTCCTGTCTAAATGTACATCCCGCCTTGGGGGACTTTACCAATTTTTTTCCTTTTTCGACAGTTTATACTTTCAAGAATATCATTATAATTTATATCATTTATATCAATATCATTTTATCTTGCAAAAATCATTAGTTAAATCTTTAAACGCGTTTTTCTCGAAATGAGATTTTTCAAATTTGCTGACATTGTAACTCAAATAGTTATTATTCGATTGACTTGATATTTGAACTGAGTACTCTTGAATATATTTACCCTACTTCTTTAGTTAGAAAGTTTGTTTTTTTTTCGATGTACAAAATGGCCGACTACTCGAAACTTCTCGAAACAGCTTTTTTCCAATTGGCGTGACAAATAACTTCAACAATTTTCATTCGATTTACTTAAAATTTAAAGGCTATGTTCCTAATTGCATTTCGCAGAGAAGTACGTACGGAATTTCTGATTAATCGAAAACTTTTCATTTCATGAGCAGTTATTACGAAATCTTTCACTGAAAATTCATTTCTTAAGTTCAAATACCTATAACTTTTGAACAAAACAATATTTTCTAAATTCCGTACGTACTTCTCTAGGTATTCTAATGTAGATTGGCGAGAATTTTCGTTTTTTGTTCTAGATAAAAAATTGTGGATGCTCAATGTCACGCCGCGGAGCTCCTAAAAAAAAGATAACAAAAGAAAATATTAGTAGTCGGATATTTTGTACATCGAAAAAAATATAAATTTTTTCGAACAGTTTTATATTCATACTAAATAGATGTGTAATTAATTTTATGGGTGAATCACTTTCTCATACGAAAAAAATGTTAAATTTACACATTATTATAAATCCTTAATAAAAATCAGTAACAATCAATTATACCCAACTGGAACAAAAAAAATCGTACAATGACGTAGGATATTTTTGATTGGATGAAAATTGACAGTTTGGCATTGAAAAAAACGACCATTTTATAGGCAAGAAAACAGACTTTTTTCATAACTACGCCATTTTGTTAAATTTTGATATTTTTCAAAAATCCTACGTCATTGTACAGGAAATAAGTTCCACTTTAACGACATTTTTTCCTTTTTCGGTTTCAGCTACTCAATCGGCCGGGATCATATCAGCAGTGGAGGAACTTTTTTCCGCCTCCGAAGGCAGCGCCTAAGTCGCTTGGATCTCAATATTTTTCTATGAAAAAAATATGTAACATAGGTCAAATATAGCCAAATATATTCTTAATTTTCCGAAACATTTAATTGAGTACATTTCTTCCAAAAAATTCCCGAAAATCACCCAAATTTTCAGCGTTCTCACTGGTATAGCCCCTTAAGCATCTACACCAAGGTCTCAGAAGTATTGGCCTTCGGCTCACTGGTTGATGCGCCAGGCGGTGCACGGCTAAGCGGTCACCGCTCCGAGTATCGGACATGCACGACGCTGCTCAACTCGAAGTACCGCCGAAACCGAACACCAAGCGTCCATCCCCCAGTGACGGTAACCGAAACTATATAAAACCGAGGCAAAAATAACTTCCCTACAGACTGAAATCACGTCCTCTTGGGCCGAGCGGAAAGTTCTTTGATTATTTCGGGACATCGTGTGTTGTCTCCACGTGTGTTTTGACACGGAAAAAAAAATCAAATTTGCACATGTTCTATACAGCTCGTGACGAAAGATCCACACGTAAGCCATTCTCATCCCCGGAAGTGAACAAATACAGCGTCCCACTTCTATGTTCCTGACAATTCGATAAATCCAATCCCATGAATTTTGCCAATTACGACAAGTCTTCAAAAATACACCAACCTTACGAGCCTCGACACAATGTGCAAAAAATCACAATTCGCCAATGCTGATGAATCATACTTAAAATAGTAATCATAATGTGCTGACCTGTTTATGCGCAATGACGACAATGTTTTTTTTACGCGCAAATACACTGCACGTGTAATCGTAAACAGATCGAGTATGATGAGCCGTCGTTTACGTTTGCAGCTTGCGCAAGCACTTGTTCATCAGGTCGCAGTCACTCGTAGATGGATGACTGTGGATAGGCGGAGCGGGGCCATCCGCGCTTAAGACGTCTTCTCACCTTACAATTTTTCGAAAAATCGATTTTTTTACATTACATTTTTCGAACATATACTTTTTTGGACATGTATACTTTCGAAAAATGTAATTTAAAAAAAATCGATTTTTTATAAATTCCATTAAAAATATCGAAGTATCATACTAACATTTTATGAAGATCGGAGGAGTCTAACTGTATTTTTGTGTGTCCTTTACTTTGCCATCTGAGCACGTTCATCTGCTCGTTAAAAACTTTAAACGCGTTTTTCTCGAACCAACGTTTTTCGACGGCTTATTGATAAAATGTTAATTCTTTGAAACTATAGCTATATCGCATATCAAGGATTAATTTTTTTTATATTTACTATTTTTTTTGTCAAAAACGGTGAAAAAGCACGTTTTTTTTTAAAACGTTTTTTCGTTAAAATCGAACCATTAACTTTGACTGTCCGCCATTTTGTGAAAAATGAATATTTTTTAAAATCCTTCGATTAAAGACTAGTTTATACTTATATTTGACTAAACCCATCCGCATTTTTTTTTCAGATGATCCACTTCGCCGCAATGTTGGTCACCGCAAACCGTGTATATAAAAACATTATTTCATTGACGGCCATTTGCCACTAAACAATGTAATATTTTTCAATAAAAAAATTACTGAAAGTTCTTCAAGATGTGTTCTTTAAGATGGTATATTGATCGATTAAAAAAGTTTTGTAGTTTTCTTTAAAAAAAATTCATGAAAAAGGCCTTTTCTGCGCTACAAGTGGGGGTAACGCCTTAAACAGTTATCAGTTAAGAGTTATCCCAATTTTGTTTGCATATGTTAAAAGTATAAATTGTACAAGTCTCAAGTATGATCAGTGGTATGACTAGTATGAAGCGATAGGACTATCCTAACGAATTTGAAGGTGTTTAGAGCCGGATTTGATGCAAAATATTTTGGAAGCTAATAAAAGTGTGCTCGAAGAGCACGAAAAAAAAATTGACGTCATGTGGACAAGTCCGGTTTTGTTCGCCAGCTCCTCATTTGATTCCTCTCTTCTTACGCATTATAGCAATAAACAATTAAAAACGCTAGCTCCACAATTTTTTCACATAGTTAACTTCTTCTCCTTGCAACAGCTCGCAATTTTCTTACGCGTACTTAGTGATAATGATTCGCGTACCTGCTCATGTTGAATCGGACATGCGGAGAAAGTGGGAACCGTCCTGCGCGTACCGTTGCAAAACCTTTTTCTTTTATTCTTCTATGGCATCTAAGAAATGTTCCTCAATCTCATTCTCATAATTATAGTTCTTGAACGAGTTGCTACGATTATGTGCTTACACGCATAACACATCCGTGTATGATCTGTCAAGTTACATCACGTGAACAACCATATGCGTTTGTGCGCCTAGATCAGTCGCCGTCCGTAAGTATGATACTGAAGTAAATGACTTCAGGCATACGTCCATGCGGAAATGTGCGTACTTCTGATCGAAGAGCACATAAAGTAAGTGTAATCTGTTTGTGAGTATCTGTAATTCGGACACCCACAATATTTTATATCGAATGAAATATAAAATAGATTCTTTTTAAAATATTGAAAAGATCCGCGGATTCCCAAAAAATCCAAATACTTCGAGAGGCACGCAAAAAAACAATGAGGCGCCGAACCTCCTGCTGCTTTGAATCTTAATTCATTCGCGTTTCATTATTTGCCGTTTTCGAATTATTTCAAATCACCACCTGTCGCAAAAATAATGTAAGCTAGAATCTTCGGATTTTACGACTCCAGTTTTAAGGGGCTACATCTACCTAGAGGCCCGAGAAAATTGCAAAATTCCGACTTTTTTTCTGGGAAACGGTTGGTGAATAAGAAACGCATTTTAAAAAAAATAGCGTTTAAAAGCCTTTGGACAAGAATCAGCAAAGAAATTAACCCCGCCTTTAACAGTCTAAAAAAAAACAGTAAAACATCGCCCCGTCGTTTTTCATAGTTCCGTAAAAATGACGACTTCTTCGTAGATTCTGTATGCTTAAGTTTCAATTCGTCACGACTTTGTTAAAAAAAAATTATTTTAAAAATCGATGATTGTCAACGCCTCGTATTTATTATTAAAGGGCTATACTAGTGTGACACTTTAAAAAATCCATTTTTTTGCGTTTTTCGACAGTTTATGCTCTCAAGAATATCATTATTATATAATTTATATCGATATCATTTTATCTTTCCAAAATCGATAGTTAAATTTTTAAACGCGTTTTTCTCGAAATGAGATTTTTCAAATTTGCTGACATTGTGACTCATAGAGCAATTATCCGATTGACGTGAAATTTGAACCGAGTACTCTTGAATATATTTACTCTACAATGACGTAGGATATTTCTGATTGGATGAAAATTGGCGATTTGGCATTGAAAAAACGACCATTTGATAGGCAAGAAAACAGACTTTTTTCATAACTACGCCATTTTGTTAGATTTTGATATTTTTCGAAAATCCTAGGTCATTGTGCAGGAAATACCTTCCAGTTTAACGACATTTTTTCCTTTTGCGGTTTCAGCTACTGAATCGGCCGGAATCATGTCAGCAGTGGAGGAACTCTTTTTTTTGGCACCTCCGAAGGCAGCGCATACGTCGCTTGGATCTCAATATTTTTCTATGGAAAAATTATGTAATATAGGTCAAATATAGCCAAATATATCCTTAATTTTCCGAAACATTTAATTGAGTACTTCTCTTCCAAAAAATTCCCGAAAATCACCCAAATTTTCAGCGTTCACACTGGTATAGTTCCTTAACCCTTCCTTGACACACTTATATTTGGCCACGATTCTGACACACTGGGTCAATTGCCCCGGATAGTACTTCATCCACAGGCCCTTAACAACTCTTCGGGGGGTTTGTCTTGAACAAAGTCCGGGATACATTTGAAACATTTCTGCATTATTAAAGTCTGAAGCCAACGGTCGATTCTCAAATCAGCATTTTAAATTCACAACGAGATTATCTATTCTTGGTAGTAAATATTAATCTCCCAGTATACTTGTGCTTGCGTATCGGCCGGCAAATGTAATGTATTGCTTTTTCCCACGGTTGACTCACGTATAAAATTTGAATATCTATTTAATTTGCTTAATGAAATAGCTACTTTTTATGCAAGTTACGTAATTACGAGGAGAGAAATAGTTCGAATGTTATTAAATTATTTATTTATGCTTGCTTGGGTGAAACAAATAAAATTAATCAACTATGTAAATTTACTGATTGTGGATCGATTTTTTCTGGGTGGGGACACCGGGCTTCTAGAGGGGGGCGGGCCTATTCCTGGCAACGCCAATCATTACATAAATTAATTTTCCTGAGTATCGTCTTCGAATTTACAAATCGTTGATACGGAACACTTCGGCTGTGTCTTATCGGCCCCCTCCATTTCACATATTTCGGATACTCCTTAAAGGGGGAGATACCTTCAGGCGAGAAAAAAAGCTGACCTTTATGATTTCTTTTTCAAAGGAAAGTTTTTTTTATCATTTTTGAGACCCATGTTTTATGTTTTTTGAAT
The DNA here is from genome assembly GCA_963210295.1 of Ophion ellenae. Lineage (NCBI taxonomy): Eukaryota > Metazoa > Arthropoda > Insecta > Hymenoptera > Ichneumonidae > Ophion > Ophion ellenae. The sequence continues at coordinate 50,698,132 of OY723387.1, forward strand.
TGAGGTATGTTTTATTACTACTTTTAGCTGTTACATGGTATTTTTTATTAAGGCATTAGGCCACAGTAACGGGTATAAAATCATGTGCGAATGTACCAATTTTTTTGCGTATGAAAAAGCGATTCACTCGTAAAATTAATTACACATCTATTTAGTTGAATAACAAGCTGTTAGAAAATATTTATATTTTTTTTTCGATGTACAAAATGGCCGACGCTTTGAAAATGGCTTTGAAAATCTTCCATTAGCACTCAAACGCAGAATATGAACCAAGAAAAAGTAAGAAATGTTGAAAATCAATTAAATGGCGCGCTTTAAAACAAAAAGATTGAATTTTCCGAAAAAATGCTTACACTTTGCAATAAAAAATCGTTTTTTTTTTTGTCTAATTCACAAAAACCTTTAAGGTCGTGTTAGAAACACGAGGTTAGAAAGATTTATACAAAATTTCATCAGAATCGGTCGATTAGATTTTTCGCTATACGTCTCCCAGTTTTGAAAATTCAGTTTAGAAGACCCTGCCACCCCTCCGCGATTTCTAAAGCTTAAGGGGAGGGTAGGGGTTTCAGCGTGAAAAAAAAAACACTTTTTTGCGTATTTTATTCATCTATATAGATAGAGTAAATTTATTGAAACCTTTTGTACATTATTAAGTGTCATTTCGAGAATATTCCGTGAAATTTGTACGCGGAAATATCCACAACAAGAAATTATCTGAAATCAAGTACCATTAAAATTTAGTCAAAGTATCATCAAATCCTCCCTCCAACGGTCTTTGATAATTTTTTTTTCTCATTTCTAAATTTTTGGCCGTCATGTAAAGTGAAAAGTGTTATTTTTCACGAAAAATTCCGCCATTTTGGAGGTGGAAAACGCCCTCAATGTAAACAAAAATCTCAAACTAACCGTTGGGGGTTGGTATTTTATATGTAGAAAGTGTGTACCAAGTTTGAAATAAATCGGTCACGTAGTTTTCAAATGGCAGTGAACACGGACTTTGAAAAAGTGGTTTCGAGAAAAACTCGGCACCGGCTTGTTTGTGGATATTTTCGCGTACAAATTTCACTGAATGTTCTTGAAATGACACTTAACAATGTACAAAACGTTTCAATAAATTTACTCTATCCATATAGGTGACAAAAATTCGAAAAACAGTGTTTTTTTTTGTTCACGCTGAAACCCCTACCCTCCCCTCAATAAATAAATAAAATACCATGTAACAGCCGAAATTAGTAATAAAAAATACCCTAAGTCTGAAAAATCGTGAAGAAATCATTCCTTTGAGAAAAAAAAAAATCATAAAATCAGCAAATTTCGGCAAGTCTCGTCCGTAAAAAATCAAATTTATCTAACTACTGTAATCTTCATTCCCACTTGTTACCCACCGGTATCATCCTCAAAAGTCGCGTCTGCGAGAATTTTCACGAAAATCTGGCAAAACCGAAAGAATACACGAATAAATTCTTTCGCTTTTGATCGATGATGAGATTTTTCTCTCGATGACACGTCGCCCCGGTGAGAGACGAAGAAGGCCGGATTAGTCAGTGCCGTAGGAGGAACGGAGAGGAAATTCGTAAATTCCCAATCGGTTGATACGATGTTCGCGCGTGTGTTTATTCGGTGGAGGCGCGCGGTGCGGCAGAGAGGCGGAGGGTGGGGCTCGATACGGTATCAGGCACTATGAGGAAGAAAGAGATAGAGCGAGAGTAGGAGTGGGGGCAGCGACGTTAGCGAGCGCGGGGCCGGGGGAAAACGGAGAGAGAGTCGAATCGAGAGCGCGTGACGGTACACGTGACCAACAGCACACGGTGCTCGCGTGACCGGCCCCGTGACGTCACGCGCACGTGTCAAATAGCGTGGTTGGTAAAGCTACGGAGCGGAGCTGCCCGCCTCTCGAACGGTCGTGTGAGTTGCAAAGCTCTTCAACGCTGTCGCAGTCATTGCAAAGCGCACTGCCCCCCCCCTTTCTCCTTAGGCCGCCGCTCGTCTCGCTCGCGCTTCATGATTCTTCGCACTCGACGCAAACTTTCACCGGGAAAGCGAAACGAGACAGATTTTTTTTATTGTTCTCCAACGCCACCGACGCGTTTTCGAATCACCTATTACGGCCCTGAGAACGTATTGCTTGCATTCCGTACAACGATATATATATATATGTTTAAACGAAATAACGTTGTATCGAAAGAAAGCGAAAATAGGTGGAAAAACGTAAAATTTAAAGGGAACCAGCGAGACGGTGGTCACATTAAATGTACGCTTTGAAATGGTCATTGAAGTATCCAAAATGAGTCGAAAATTTATAGATTTTTTCTAGAACTGATATTGGAGCAATTTATTTTAGAATAACCGAAATTTTAAAAAGTTGAAACTTTCTCGGGAGGCAAGTTTGTTTGGGTAGATTTTATATTAATCGGATATTATTTAAGTTTGTTCAGGTAGATCTGATGTTAAGGGGCTATCCCAGTGTGAACGCCGAAAATTTGGGTGGATTTCGGAAATTTTTTGGAAAAAAAGTACTCAATTGAATGTTTCGGAAAATTAAGAATATATTTGGCTATATTTGATAGGAAATTTTTCATAGAAAAATATTGAGATCCAAGCGACTTATGCGCTGCCTTCGGGCGCAAAAAAAAGTTCCTGAAACCGTAGCTGAAACCGAAAAAGAAAAAAACTTCGTTAAACTGGAAGGTATTTCCTGTACAATGACGTAGGATTTTCGAAAAATATCAAAATCTAACCAAATGGCGTAGTTATGAAAAAAACGTCTGTTTTCTTGCGTATAAAATGGTGGTTTTTTTCAATGCCAAATCGTCAATTTATATCCAATCAAAGATATCCTACGTCATTGTAGAGTAAATATACTCAAGAGTACTCAGTTTAAAATTCAAGTCGATCGGATTATTGCTCTTTGAATTACAATGTCAGCTAATTTGAAAAAACTTATTTCGAGAAAAACGCGTTTAAAGATTTAACTATCGATTTTTGCAAGATAAAATGATATTTACGATAAAAACTGCTAATGCTGAACTGCTGGACTGCTAATGAATAACTGAATAATGCCTGCTGAGAGACTGTAGCTTTTCACACTGGTATAGCCCCTTAATCAGATCTTGTTTGAATTTGTTTCGGTAGATCTGCTATTAATCAGGTCTTATTTGGGTAGATCTGATGTAAGTCGGATGTTTGGATTTGTTTGGGTAGATCTGCTATTAATCAGATCTTGTTTGGATTTGTTTGGGTAGATCGATATTAATCAGATCTTGTTTGCATTTGTTTGGGTAGATCTGATATTAATCAGATCTTGTTTGAGTAGATCTGATGTCAAATCCGTTCACCCAAAAAATCTCACGTCCACAGAAAGTTTCAACTTTATGAAATTACGGTAATTTAAAAAAAACTTCTGTAATATCAGGCCTGGAAGAAAATCTACAAGTTTTCGACATAGTTTGATACTTCAATGATTATTTATGACTATTTTGATCTTTGAATGACTATTTCAATCTGTCATAAGAGGTCTTTTTAGGAAGACCGAAATATCAAGAAGTTCAAATTTTCTCTGGAGGCCAGTTTGGCCCTGCCGGCCAAATGTTATTTTACTTTCCAAAAGTTCCATCTCGAGACGCAATATTCGACAATACCGCGATTTTTGCGAAATCTCAATTCCAGATAGGCGATAAATTATCGAAAAAATTGCCCTGGGTAATAAAGATTTTTTCCTCAAAAACCTGAACTTTGCCACTTGCGGTGATACTCCACCGAAATGTTGCTTTTGCTTACAGTGCAGTGCGATTGACGGACCATTTACAAAAATAGATTTCTCTTCCTTGCGGTTCGATGATTGTGCCTACGTATTTATCCTTCGACTCTTCAACTCTCCGTTGACACACTTATATTCGGTCACGATTTTGACACAATGGGTCAATTTGACCCGGACAGTGCTTCATTCACCTGCCTTCATCAACCTCCCTTCGGTCGGTTTTTATTGATAGAAAATCGGAGATATACTTCAAAAATTCCTCAACATGTCTGCATAATTAAGGGAGACTTTGTCCTTGAAATCGGCGGGAGATGTTAGCGACTCAACATGAGCAGCTAGAAGAAGAGGAGGGATGCCTCTATGGACCAGGCATTGCCGATTAGCGGTAATTATAAACACATTTGTGTAAACACGTTACAAAACTTTAAACGCGTTTTTCTCGAAAACACGTTTTTAAAAATGGCTGACATTCTCCTGACCGCTGTAATTAACATATCGACCTGAAATTTGGAGAGCATACTCAGAAAATATGTCTTCACGGAATGACGGATCGTTTTTTCGATAGATACATTTTTGCATTTATTATTTATCTTTTTATGCGAAAAAAACGCGAAAATTCGATTTTTTTTCAAATTGCCGCCATTTTTCGAAATTTGTACTAAACGAAAAACCCATCCGTCATTCCATGACCAAAGGGTCACAGATTGATAATATGCTTTGAATTTGTGTTTCCGATCAACAAAGAGGGGCAGTGATGTCAGCCGTTTACCTCTCGCGATTTGAGGACCTGTTTTCGCGGAGCTTCAACGGTCGCCATTTTGGTTTTTTTTTCAAAAAAAAAATTTTTTAACGTTCTGTATATCATGAATGAAAGCAAGAAAAAAACTTCACTCAAAAAGCTTCACTCGTTTCCTTTAAAAAAAATAAAATGTAAACACCTAAAATATGGCACTCCAAGGACAAAGTCTCCGTTAACATTCGGAACGTATAAAATTGGATTGTTGTAAAAAATGATTGAAAACTTTCAATTTTGGGAAAGGGAGCAGTTTATTTCAAATTTGTCCGGGTCGAAATGACCTGGTGTGTCAACGTAGTGTTGATATTGATAATGGAATGGGTTTGGAACGGTTGTATCCAAATGGACTGCAATCGCGTTTTTGACGGGTAAGTCGAACGCGCTGAAAAACACTGTGTTTATCGGTCCAAGTATGATTGTCGACGTATGGAGATGCACTAAGAGAGAGGGGGGGGGGGAGGGGATGCACTCATCGCCCAAGTACACTGCAATTTACTCAGTTAATGCAGTGCGTATGATTTGTCAATGCGTCGTCCACGCCCATATTATACGATAGTCGTTATCCGGCAATGACAGCATCAGGATGACCGGCACCGATAAATTCCGCAATGATACTCCGACGGTGCAAATCTGCGCGAAGCTCGGCCAATGACTCGTAGCGTTGAACATTCAGAACATTTTTGCATGATATAAATACGAAAATACCTGGAAAAAATAATATATAATCAGACATAAATAAAATGAAATCACAGCACAATCATTATTCATGACTACTCGGCGTTTGAAATTGTACAATAAATATTGTCAATCATTGCCCTACCCCAGAATGTGTGACATTTTTTAGCGATATAGAGCGAGCGGTTGCGCAGTCGGTCAACATCTGCACTGAAATTACGAAGATTCCCGATTCGAACCGTGACGTCCTCGATGCATTTTTCCAAATTCCATTTTTATGCGGCAACTAGAAATTAGCCGTAGAAATATTTTTAGCCTATCGGACTTAGGAGTAAGCTTTTCCTACAAAAGTTCCACATTTCGAAGGTGCTCATCGAGTGATGGCTACGAGGTTCATCCAGGTGGAGTCGCTTCGGAGATTTTAAGCCCATCGCCATTCTTTTAAAGGGGGCACTACTTTTTTCAGAATTTTTTTGAGGGAACCAAAAATAAGTTTGTACATTGTGTTTCATTGTTTTGGGCTACTCTTGAGGTGCTCAAAGTGATTGGCAGATCGTTCACCAGAATTGACATCGCTGGTCCTTTTTCTATCGGGGACTTTGCCAGAAACGTTCGTTGATACGTATTACGTTTTTAATGAATTTACACAATCAATAGAATTTTTAATCCATATTAAGCTAAAGACATTGGAATTCCTCTATCATCGATTTTTTATGTTAAGTCTTGATCAGTCATCTTAAAATGTGGCTTAGGCACTTTTTTTCAGTTTCTCGATAAAATTCTGCACAGAAAATAGTACTTACCTTTTAAAAAATGTGATCACCTTAAAATCTCTGAAGCACCTCCGTGTGGCTGAGCCTCGTAACCACCACTCGATGACCCCCTTCAAACAGTGCAATCTTCGTAAAAAGAAGTTTTCTCCTAAGTGTGATAGATTCAAATATATTTATAATAGTTTAATCGCTGATATTTATAATAGTCTAATTATAATATTATTTAAAATATCTAAAAATCTTTATAATACTCCAATGGCTGTTGCTAATCCCTGTATAACCGGCACTGGTGGATAGTCAGTATTGCATGGCCAATACTCGGAGGGGTGGCCGCTTAGCCGCGCACCAGCTGGTGCATCAACCAGTGAGCGGAAGCCCAATCTTTCTGAGACCTTGCTGTACATACTTGAGTAAAAGGTTTGTGCGCCAGAAAATCAGAAGAATATGGGGCCATCTATACTGGTACGGGTTTTTCACAGTTTCCCCGTACCCACGGAATATGCGGTATGGTGTTGCTTTATGGAAGTTGGGGACGCAATGGAAGCTAGGTTAAATTAGCGAAGTGCGGATAGGGAGTGATAAAAAAGGTTCCAATGGGGAAGGGTAATACGTAAAAACTCGCAAAGGTAAACGTTGGCACTGAGGAAATACATAAGCAGCAGAGTACTCATTTCCACAAATATTACGTAATTAACATTTTACATATATTATAGTGCGTCTGCTAATATATATATATATATATATATATATATATATATATATATATATATATACTTATATACACAGGCTGTCCCTCCTATCTCTGCCACCCGAAATGATTCGGTAATTGTCGACGTCACAAAAAAATGTTCCACACAAAAGTTGTACGGTGTGAAGGGGGCCAACAAATGCGACCATTTTTTTTTATTTCGGTGGTCGCGCTGACGCACAGTGAAGGTCATCTCCACTTTTTTTAAATGGAATGGTACATTTTTTTCAACCATCTTGTGGCCCACCTCAAGCCACATAAAAAAACATTAGGGGTTCAAAGCCACCTATTGAAATGATATACAAATATAAATATCATCGTCAGTATCATCGATACTGACCTTGAATGACCTTGAACGACTTTGACCCTCTAATGTTTTCATGCGGCTTGAGGTGCTCCACAAGTTGGTTAAAAAATGTACCATACTATTAAAAAAAAGTGGAGGTGACCTTCACTGTGCATCAGCGCCTCCACTGAAATAAAAAAAATTGGTCCCATTTGATGGCCCCCTTCACACCGTACAACTTTTGTCTGGAACATTTTTTTGTGACGGCGATAATTACCGAGTCATTTCGGGCGGCAGAGATAAAAGGGACACCCTGTATATATACAGGGTGTTAGGAAGGTCGATGCAAAGCCGCAAAGGGGTGTTAGGCCACCTCGTTAGGAACATGTCTAACGTAGGTTGCCTTAGTCTAAAGTCTAAGGATTTCGATTTATCATGGTATGATTTTTGGAAAATTTCCCAAAATTACGTACTCACTCGTCCACCTCTTATGTTAATGCTATTTTTTTCAAAAATAGCATTAACGTAAGAGGTATTTTTATTTTTTGACAAGTTTTTAGTTATTCAACACGTTTCATTGAGTTAGTTGTGTGGATACAGATGATTGTATTGGAGTTTGTCGATTGAATACACATTAAGCTAAGACGCAAATCATTTTTAAGTTACCAATTATTGTTTGTTTGAACATTATGAATGAGTTAGTACCTAATTTTGGGAAATTTTCCAACAAATCATACTTACCATGATAACTCGAAATCCTTAGACTTTGACTAAGGTAACCTAGGTTGGATATGTTCCTAACGAGGTGACCTGCCACCCCCTTAAGACTTTGCATCGACCTTCCTAACACCCTGCATATATATATATATATATATATATGTATATGTAACACCCTACACATATATATGTGTAGGGTGTGTGTGTGTGTGTGTATACATTATTTGAGCATTATTATTATATTTTATTTTACATCCCGATTATTCATTCGGGATTTGGAAAAATGTTATGCTCTTGAGCATGCATTGAGCTTATTAACAAATAACAATTAACATTATTGAGGTATAAAAGGGCGTCTGCATGAACAACGTGGTCCAACGGCCGGATCAATAACCTCACAATGGTTCGTCTGAAAAATAGCAATAAAAAAGTTTTACAATCTATATATAAATGTACCTCCCGCTGTACGTAACCGGTTTTCGAAAAAAATCACAAAATGGCGACCGATAAAAAAAGTGTAATTTTGGTGAAATTATTAGGTATATTCGGGGCCTCACAAAATACCAAATAAAATAAAAACAATAGGTACTCAAATTACGGAAACTTTGGATTCTAAAAATTAAAAATCGGACAACTATGGTTCGAGTTATGATTCCCGCCAGGTCGAGACAACCGCGATTGAACGTTTTAGCATACGTAAATCGTTGCGCTACCTGCCCTCACTGAATCGATTGTAGTTTGGTCAATTTTCACCATTTTAACTTGAATTTTTTTCCACATACTCTCGAATATGTATACTTTGAGAAAATGCGAACAAAAGTGAATTTTTTCACTCGTCACAGTGGTGCCCAGCCTCAAGAGTGAATGATCCCAAAGCAAATGCTCCAAAAATGTAATTAATTAAAAAAATACATGACAATTAAATTCGTACTAATGTGGGATTCGATAGACCCACTCACGTGGCCCGAGAAAATGGGTTGCCGTACCTGTGTCTCTTTGGAATCGCTCCCACCACAAAATTTCGCAGGCTCTTCTGACGGCGACGTATCTCTCTCTCTCTCTCTCTCTCTCTCTCTCTCTCTCTCTCTCTCTCTCTCTCTCTCTCTCTCTCTCTCTCTCTCTCTCTCTCTCTCCCTCCCTCTCTCTCGCTATCTCTTTCTCCTTCTCGTATCCTCGGGACGGATCGGGAGAATTGAACTGGGCCGCGACGACGTTATACGTGCACCGCAACGTGCCAGGAAAGAGCACGAGTTTACGATACTCTGAATTTTCATTGATCTGTCCGGGACATTCATTGCGAAAAAAAAAAAAAATTCCACCGAGCGAATCCCGGCTTTGGAAACGTGACTCTAATCGTCACGCACGCGTGGTGACCCAACACGTTTCGACGTATCGCTAAGCTGCGACACGAAAATTACTGGAAAGATCAAAGACGTAAAACGAAAAATAAATTTGCACGCGATTCGAGATCGCGATCATGTCGAAGTGCGAATATCGGGTAAATTGATGCCAGAAAAGAACACGAATAAGAAATGTTCGTACGCAATTGAACCTGCAGCAAGCGAGTGAAAAGTCATTAGTATCGATTCCCAGCGATATCGATACAAATCGTGGCTGTTCGATGTTAATGACGACCCGGGAAAGCACGTGGACTCGGCATTCGTTTTTGTAGGATACCGATGAAAATTTCGTCTCTGCCACAGCCCAAGGATGCTCGCATCCCACAAACTACTCCAGCGAAAAGTTCAAAGTGACGTTCGATCGACTCGAAATACCTCGAGTACCTAGTGCCAATTCGTCATTTATCACCAACGACATCGCTCGTTGCGTTGATCGCGAAAAAAGTGTTTTTTTTTTTCGTTCTTTTATTTCGTAATTTGCGGGGGAAAAAAAAAAATTCGGCGCCCGGACGCTCGAGACGTACGAGCATACGAGCCGAATCTACCCTGAAGGCGAACACGTTCGCGCTGCTCGTAAGTATCGAGGAATTTCGCGGGCAAAGAGGAGTCAACGGCCTTATCGGGTTGGCTCGCGGGGAGGGCTTCCTCCCACCGACCTCCGCTACTCCGGGCTCGCCCCTCTCTCTCTCTCTCTCTCTCTCTCTCTCTCTCTCTCTCTCATGGTCTCCTTCGCACTCGCACGTCCCTGATCACGTGAAAAGGTGTACAGTCTGCAACACCAGCGACAAACGACCGCGCGAGGACCGGCCAACGGAACAGAAACGCCACGAGGCACAGGAGAAAAAGCGGCAGCGAGTGTGTAAACCAAAATCGCGCAAGTATTTCAAGAAACATCGAACGAGTCGAGAGTGTCGTATGCACTTATCAAGTAGGGTGACAGCGTCGTAACGTCAACTCGCTAAAAAAAAACAAAAATTAATATCAACGCGTAGAGCTTTTTAATTACTTTTGATATTAAAAAAAATCAACAACGGTGCTGAAAGACTCGACGTAGAATTGAAAATAAAATTGAAAATAAAAAATAAATACTTTTGTAGAACGTTAAAAAAAAAAATTAATATAAAAAAAAATTTTGTGACGTTACAAAATCGCCAAGTTTCCCAATAGTCGTCTCGCCGTCTTCTAAAATTCCAACCTGTCACCAGTGCCTACCGTAAAAAAAAATAAAAAAATTAAAAAAAAATTGCACGGAGCTTTTGGGCTTGTGAAAAGGGTGCTTTCGCACGTACGGGTACGTGCGAGCGAAGCGATCGAGCGTTTTGTCACGACGAAGTGGAAATAGTGAGACGTGTGTGGAGCGCGCTGGCGCGAGAAAGAGTCGCCTTCTCTCGCCTGGCTCCCCTCGCGCAACGCCCGAAGTAGATAATGCGACTGTGCGACAGACGTGACCAGACGCTCGTAACCAAGTGTGGAGGAAAAGCTCACGAGTGCGTGTGTCAACGATATCAAACGTCGAACGTGTAATCGACGTGCAGTTTTTTTTTTTTCCTTCTTCGTTCCACCGACTCAATTCGCGATTTCTCATTTCACACGAAGTACGCGTTTTCGACAACAAAGAAAAAAAAAACAACCAAATTCTATCGCAATTTTAACATCGCCGATCGAGATTAGGTTCTTAGTTTTTTTTTTGTCGGCACTGCGTGCTCGGAGTGCCGAATAGACGAACGGACGTATCGTCGCAACGTGCGAAGTGCGTTGCCGGAAATAAGCTCGGCAGCTTTAATTGTAGAGAATTTTTCGCTTCGCGCTGGTAAGATTGAAAAAAGGACATTATTTCGTGTTGCGGAGAAGGTGAATCTATGAACGAAGTGTCTCGAGGAAAACGAATCACTGTCGGATACTTCACATATATATATATATATATATATATATATTTATATAGATATATATACACGTGATTCACACGTTCGTGCATCTTTAAAAATACCCACGCAAACACATATATGCACATGGTCGTATATATACGTATTTATATATATGTATACATATAGATAGTGTATTATAGCGCGTAAACAGCGGCGAATCGCTCCACGGTGGACTCGTGCTAACGATTCGATTAATTGAGCTCAACATCGGCGGTGCGAGTGTGTGGATTTTTTTCCTCTCGGCTGTGATAAAACCGCGATAATCTCTACGCACGTGCATACTTCTCTTCTGTGTCAGTGGTGAAGTATTTCGATCTTTGCGTTTGCCGCGAGTGGGATTTCACGCTGAAACGTGACCGTTGGATAAATCGATCGGCGCTGTAGGAGAAAACGCCCGATAGATCGAGACTGCATATTGCATATGTGAGTAGACGCCTCGCGCAACGTGGACAAAGATTACGCGTCATCATCGGATATAGTGGGTGAACAAAAAAAAAAAAAAGGAGAAAAATCGGCTTCGTTGGTGTCGGTAAATTATCGATCTCGTCGCACGTGCCCTTTCGGCGGCTTGGGGCTCGGTATCGCGGGCGTAAGAGACGTCCGTTGCCCTGAAAAATTGCCAACGCACGAGTGTCATCCGAGCGGGCGGCTTATCAAAGTCATCGGCTCACGCAAAGCGTATCCGTTCTATGCGGCAGCATGATGGAGACACAGAATTACTGGGACGAGAGCTCGGCGCACTCGATGCAGGTGAAATACGAAAGGTGAGGCGTTATATTTATCTTGTCTCTACAGAGAAGGATTCGTTTACTATGCTTAATTTATAGGGCTTTTTTTCACTTTGTGTAGGAGGGAATTCCGTGCTTATTGTTTGTTATTTGTATTATTATTTTTATTTTATTTTCCAACGTATGCCCGGTGGGTTTTTAAGGATTACCCTCCCCAATTGAACCCTTTCCTATCACTTCCTACCACCATTTCGCTGATCTAATCTAACGTCACAGCCGTCTTAGGACGGTTTTTCCGATTTGTTTTTGCATACTAGATTATTTATTTGGAATTAGAAAAAAAGGACGTTGTTGAGCATACATTGAACCTATTTCGTGTAAATTTTTATTTTGAAAGATTATCAATTAACATCGGCCGCAAGATGAGGATGAGCAGTGGAATGCGGTGAGGAATGTAAGGGGAAGACCTCGTACGATGGAATCTACGATATATATATGTATATATACAGGGTGTCCCTCTTATCTCTGCCATCCGAAATAACTTGGTAACTATCGACGTCACGGGAAAATGTTCCAGACAAAAGTTGTACGGTGTGAAGGGGGCCATCATATGCGACCAATTTGTATTTCGGTGGAGGCGCTGACGCACAGTGAACGTCACCTCCACTTTTTTAAATGGAATGGTACATTTTTTTCAACCATCTTGTGAAGCACCTCAAGCCGCATAAAAAAACATTAGAGGGTCAAAGTCGTTCAAGGTCATTTCGAACACTTATTAAAATGAAATACAAATCTTGAATGACCTTGGACGACTTTGACCCCCTAATGTTTTTTATGCGGCTTGAGGTGCTCCACAAGATGGTTGAAAAAAATTGACCATTCCATTTAAAAAAGTAGCGGTGACCTTCACTGTGCAACAGCGCCTCCACCGAAATTAAAAAAAAAATTGGTCGCATTTGATGGCCCCCTTCACACGGTACAACTTTTTTCTGGAACATTTTTTTGTGACGTCGATAATCACCGAGTTATCTCGGGTGGCAGAGATAAGAGGGACACACCGTAACGATGTCAAAAACGATGTTAATTTATATATATATATATATATATATATATATATATATATATATATATATATAAATTAACATCGTTTTTGAGGTAGAATATGGAGCCTCTGTATAAAAAATGTGGCCCGACGGCTGGATTGATAACTTGACATTGGTTCGTCTGAAAAATAAAAATAAAGAAGTTTTATAATCTATATCAATGTAGTTGTGGTCGTACGTAGCCATTTTTCGAAGAAAAGAATACAAAATGGTGGGTGTTAAAAAAGTGTAATTTTGGCGAAATTTTTTATTTATATTCGGGCGTTTAGAAAATACTGAATGAAAAAAAACGGCTACGTACAACGTTAGTTACTGCAATTACAGAAATGTTGGGTTATTTAAAAGTGAAAATCGGACAATTATAGCCAGAGTTATGATTCTTTATTTATTTTTGAGAAAAGTCGTTTCGAGAAAAACTCGATTGCAAGTTTTAGTAGGTATACGTAAATCGTTGTACTACCTGCTCTCACTAAATCGTCTGGACCTTGATTAATTTTCAATATTTTTACTTTAACATTTTTTTACATATTCTTGATTATGTATGCTTTGAGAAAATGCAACAAAAAAAAACGATGTTTCTACTCGTCACAGTGGTGTTCAACGCGTTTTCCTCGAAACTATGTTTCTCAAATCGGCCGCCAGGATATCTCGATAACTAATTGGCCGATTGAGCTCAGGTTTGGCGTACACCTTCAGTAGACTGTTTTTCAACGTTGGTAGCAGAATTAAATCGAAATATAAATACTTTTTATATGACTCGTAGAATGGTCAGAAAAATAGAGAAACATTATAATCAACTTTTAGCATGCCACTATATGGAGAATTTGTTTCGCTGAACCTGGTACCATACATCACAACACTTATACAGGTTAAGAAGATATTTGGTTTTTTTTTCGGTTTCATACAATGTCTACAATACTGGTCGCCCATTGGGGGCGTTTTCCGCGCACCGTTGTAATCAAACGTACAAAAGAGCATGATTATACTGTTTTTTATTTTTCAAAATTTGTACATATTCTTGAAGGATCAATAAACATTTTGTATTCTTTTTATTAGTTATTGTTTAAAGTTAAATACTGTTTTTTTAATTTTCACAATTTGTACATGTTCTTGAAGGGTTCAATAAACATTTTGTATTAATTTGTTTAGTTATTTTTTAAAGTTATTTCATCCTCAAAATCACGTCCAAAACAGTGCTCGAGAAACACCCCGATCATCCATCCGCTAGTATATTGCGAATGATTTCACTAAAAAGTCAATAATTCGTTAATACTTGTTTACGTTGTTACCACAAATTCGCACTTTAAATTCGCCTCACGAATTTTAAGTTTAAAATTCACGAATTCGTTGATATTTGTTTACAAAAGCATGTCCATTATTAAATAACTAAATAAATATTCAATAATTTCGCAATGTTCTAACCGTGTGGAGGTTTTTTTTTCGTTCTCTTAGGGCAGTAAAAAAAATCAGAAAATCACGCTGAGCAAGGAGTGCATAGTGACTGCAGCACGAATATTTATTCCGGCAAAGGCGATAAATAGAAATTGGCGTATCAGACTTCGCGTGCATACGTGAGGGTTAACTCAACTTGATCCTGGAATACCACGCATTGTTATTATTATTTTTCTTCAGTACCAATTGGCGAGATAAAAAGTTGATCTTGACGCCGGACGATCGATTTTTACATTGCAACAGAGTTGCATTGCGTTTCACGATCAATAATCGAGTGAAGTAAAGAAGGGCGTAAAGCAGACAAATAGTTACGTTCATTCACTGTTCGGAAATGTACTTGTGCAGCGATCTATTGATGCATGGGAGAACATGTGATCGTAAAGATTTTTACGAAATACGTGGTCAAGGTGGATTCCTTTGAACTTTTCTCCAACAAGGTCACGCGTGACGGTGAGTCAACGAATCGAGCATCGATAACGGGCTGATAACCCTCTATGATAATATCGCTGGCATATTATTCGTGGCTTAGGAATAATGCGCGAATTAATTCTTGTGCGTCATTTACCCTTTATCGAACGAGGAAATATTTCTGATCTTGACCACGTCATACACTCTGACGATTCTGTGCGCATTTTTTTCGTATCTTAACGGGTTATGTCTAGTTGTAACTGTCGAAAACGTCTCATTTTTGGGATCTCTCTTTAGACAATCGTGATTATGAGTTCCTACAAAAATTAGGTACTTGAAAAAGTATCGTCTGAAGAACACTCGTTGATTTTTTTGAGTAAAAAAATTTCGGCACTATCGATTCAGAGCCCATGTCCGAGAAAAAAAATCAAACGGATTTCGTTAGTATACTAGTTTATCCCATGATTAATCGAAGGATTTCCGAAATATCGGGTTAAAAAAATGGCGCGTGTTCATGGTGAGAGACTTGATTTTTGAGAAAAAGGATGAGCATTTGGTTCATCAAATCGAAAGGGCGGACCGGAAAAAATCTTGCGATAAAATATTATATATTTGCTTCCAGAGAAAGCCCTGAAAATTTCAGAAAGATCGATGCAGTAGTTCTTGAGGTATTTTGCTCACCGACTTCGAAAACGTACTTTCGAGAAAAAATCATTTAAAGTTTCGAACGACGCTCCGAACATTCCGACGGGCGTCCTTGAAATTTTCAGGGTACATTTGTAAGATACTGTCGAAATATATTGGTTTTGAAAAAAGTGATTTTTCTACTTTTAGAACTAGGCGTAGCCCCTTAATTTAATTGGTTAGTGACCATGGTGAATTTGTTTCTCCTATAAAGCGACCCTGGAAAATGTTTACGAAGGTTTTATCCAATATCGAATTCATGTGGAACTGTGGGATTTACCCTTTCGGTGGATTAGACTCACATCAGTTTCTAGAGCCGATAGTTTTCGAGTTTAAGCTTTAAACGATAATATATTTTTTTAAATGCGAGTCCATATTTTTTAGTGGGGATATTTATAGTCAAATTTCGTAGCTTCAAAATCGATGATGTTGAAGTTTTCATCGCTGGAATGCGACAAAAATTAATTCTTTCTTTATTGCTCACATTTCTCTGCCGATTTAGTTTATGAAAATCACCCAAACGTTTTTTCTTATCTTCGTTAAAGATCGACGACATTAATCTATAAAAAAATTATAGATCCTAGTAAAAATGAAGAAATGCAAAAAATAGACAAGATCTTTCGTTACATTCCAATGTTGCAAACTTCAATGCCACGGAAATTGGCAGAGTTACGAGGCTATAAAGATCGAAAAATCTTCTCGATCGGTTTGCCACTATGCGTGAATGTTTGAAGGCGCTCACCCTACGGTTCGTCGTTTCCACGATAATTTTTTTACTGAAAGCGTGTCTACATGTACCTGCCGAATTGAGCGCGATTGAACTGGAGGTATAAACTTTGTATTCTCTGTAAAGAATCGGGATTCTTCGTCTTTTTATAGACAGTGCTCGAAGTGATCACCATTGCACTCGAGGCGTATACGCGCTCTTCTCTCAAAACGTTATTTCGTGCCTTTAGCACGCATTGACGATGAGACTCATCATGTTCGCTCGTATTGTTGGCTGTTCGCGTAAAAATAAATCTCGTAAGAATCCTTATTTAAGGGGCTGTTCCAGTGTGAACGCTGAAAATTTGGGTGATTTTCAGGAATTTTTTGGAAGAAAAGTACTCAATTAAGTGTTTCGGAAAATTAAGTATATATTTGGCTATATTTGACCTATATTACATAATTTTTTTATAGAAATATATTGACATCCAAGCGACTTAAGTACTGCCTTCGAAGGCGCCAAAAAAAAGTTCCTCCACTGCTGACATAATTCCGGCCGATTGAGTAGCTGAAACCGAAAAAGGAAAAAAATGTCGTCAAACTGGAAGGTATTTCCTGTACAATGACGTAGGATTTTCGATAAATATCAAAATCTAATAAAATAGCGTAGTTATGAAAAAAGTCTATTCCCTTGCCTATAGAATGGTCGTTTTTTTTCAATGTCAAATCGTCAATTTTCATCCAATCAAAAATATCCTCCGTCATTGTAGAGTAAATATATTCAAGAGTAGTCAGTTCAAATTTCAAGTCAATCGGATAATTGCTTTTTGAGTTACAATGTCAGCAAATTTGAAAAGTCTCATTTCGAGAAAAACGTGTTTAAAGATTTAAGCATCGATTTTTGTAAGATGAAATGATATTTACCATAAAATGTGCTAATCAACTATACCTGGCCCATATAATGGACTGTCGAAAAAGGCAAAAAAATCGATTTTTTGAAAGTGTCACACTGGTATAGCCCCTTAAAAAACTGGAAACGTAATATCCGAAGACCTAGGTAGCAACCGTATCGATCAATCCACCGATTTCGAAAAAAAAGGTTTAGGTGGATTCCGATGTCGACGGTACAATGTTTTAGTGCGTCATCGTGTAGGAACGACATCCTCTGCCTGACATGCAAGTCTACGTGTTCCAGCAGTCGCGGCAATTCATTCCGGAGAAATTCCAAATATCTTTGGACGGTTAATGGCCTGCCCAGTGAGAAATAAAAACCAATGAGCCGACCAAGATGAGCCTGCCATTAAAAAAACGACACTGCACGTTCGAACGTTACCGATGCTGGTGATCAACCTCACATACCTAACACAGCTTACTCGCTGACCAACAGTGATAATTGTGGCGACTTGTGGCTCCATTGTTATGGAAAGTTGCCCCTTTGCTGAAGAGGAAGTGGTCGAAGAAATTGAAAAAATGATTTATTTAACGGTGTCGACCGGCATGGTAGGGTAGTGGGGATTCTCGGCTCTCCCACTACCAAGTGAGCACCAATGGGAGCGATATGCGTACGGCGTGGGGGTAATCGGAACCCCCACTGTGAATTGCGAGCGAGTAATATAAGTATACGACGTCAGCGCTTTCCAGTGTATGGTGACAAGTCTATTGAAACAAATCTTTGATCTTAGCAACTTCAGATCCAGCAATTTCAAATTGCATGAATTTCGACGAGGTCGTGCGATTTTGTTTTCAATGCCAGAGGAGTATGGGTGCTCGAAAATGTGGGGATGAATTTATGAAATTGATGGTGACTTTTATATAATCAGATACCTTCACCTCCAAAGATGAGAACCATCACGTCAGCTCCTTGAAATTTTACATTCCTTGTCTGAAAATTTGCACAATCAGGCTTGTTCTTTTCTAAATACTTTCTAAATACCTTTCCACCCAAAATGCGACACCCTGTACGTGTGACGAAAAATTCTTGACTGCAGTATAGGTCGTCAATAAGATAGGTTGAAGGCCCCATCGTCGTATCTCGATGTCTGCGAGGAACCTTGGCGCCAATTAAATGCGTGCCTGCACGGGTACCTACCGGCCAAAAAGTATTTCGCTACGGCAAGTAATCGCACTCGCTGTATCCTCCTAGTAGCGGTTTCCTCTTACATCAGTCTTCAGGCATTCTAACAACTATACTAACTGTCTAAAAATTCGAACAGAAATTCGAACTATTTTTTCGTAATACACATTCACATGTCTTTTCAGCGTTTCTTTATTTTATATGTATCATGATTATTCGTGGCTGTTACGGACATAGAAAACAGGGGAAACTCAGGGAATTTCTTTCGCCCTGGAATAATTGGGGAAAAGTCAGAGAATTTTGAAAATTCTCTGGATTTTCTCTAGAATTTACTTTTTGCAACAATTACGAAAAATTAAACCGACTTGAAAAAAAAACCGGAAGGTATAATAATAAATATTTTCGTGTATTTTTAATATTTATATTATTCTCCATTACATACAAAAAAAATTTATGTCGGTGCCAAACATTGAAAATTGAGAAAACTAAAAACTAATTTACTCTAATGCTCTATACATTTGCGTTCGATTTATCGACACACAACCACACAATTATTATTGTATATAAGTGTTTATATTTATTTTTATTTCCTTTTAATGTATCTTTTTTTACTTTGCCGTCTTTAAATTACTTTTCGAACTTCAGTTTTTTTTTCAAATTTTATTTTAATGTTTAACGTTTTCGTATGTTTGATCCTAATAAAATTACGTTTTTCATTTGACCCCAGTCACTCTGGAATATTTGCAAAACCTGCGTGGAAAACCTGGAAAAGTCAGGAAATTCCTGAGTCATGGGGTGATATTCGGGAACTTTTTGAACAAAAATACTCAATTAAATGTTTCGGAAAATTAAGAATATATTTGGCTATATTTGACCTATATTACATAATTTTTTCAGAGAAAAATATTGAGATCCAAGTGACTTATGCGCTGCCTTCGGAGGCGCAAAAAAAAAGTTCCTCCACTGTTAACATGATTCCGGCCGATAGAATAGCTGAAACCGAAAAAGGAAAACATGTAGTTAAACTGGAAGGTATTTCCTGTACAATGACGTAGGATTTTCGAAAAATATCAAAATATAACAAAATGGCGTAATTATGAAAAAAAGTATGTTTTCTTGCCCATAAAATGGTCGTTTTTTTCATTGCCAAATCGTCAATTTTCATCCAATCAAAAACATCCTGCGTCATTGTAGAGTAAATATATTCGAGAGTACTCAGTTCAAATTTCAAGTCAATCGGATAATTGCTCTTTGAGTTACAATGTCAGCAAATTTGAAAAATCTTATTTCGAGAAGAACGCGTTTAAAGATTTAACTATCGATTTTTGCAAGATAAAATGATTAGAGATACGGCCTTGAAATTTTTACAGGATATTCTTAAAAGTATAAACTGTCGAAAAAGACAAAAAAAATCGATTTTTTGAAAGTGTCAAACTGGTATAACCCCTTAATATGTCTTTTTAATAGTTTGATTCAAGGAAGCTTTTTTTTCCGATGATATTAATATCCCAGTCAATTGGTTGAAACGTCGAAGTTTTTATTCCAAAGCGACACGTCAGGAAACTTTTTCTTTTCATCATCCCGAGATGATCTAGCGATCGAAATAACGCTAATTGCTCAAATGTTTCGTCGATTCGAGATTTTTGTATCGCACGACAGGTTTTCCTCACGAATTCGAACGAGAAACGAGAGTCATTATATTACGACCTCCGCGCGGAGGACACGGGCAATTATTTTCGTACTGAAATTCCTTTTCAAGGAAATCCAGTTGCGGGTTACCGGATGTGTTGGTGACTTTCCAATCGTTTCATTGCTCCGTCTTCCACCAACCACTTCTTTTTTTTTCCCGCCGCAATAATTTATTTCATTTTTTTCGTTTTTTTCCGTCCCTTCCGTTTGAGAATGCGAGCCGATTATAAATCTGCAAGCCAAGTTTAAATTCAAGGTTGACAAACACTTGAGAAATCTCTCTTCGTCAACAGCGTAAACGATCCACTCATCGGGGATGCGTTAATAGGTAAATCGATTGGAACAACATCCTCGACTGCGTGGAAGGCCATTTTTGATAACGATAACGTAGCATTTTCTGACATCGAGAATCCAAAAAAAACTCGATTATCGTGTCCGTCAAAACGCGCGAGAACCGCGATAAATTGGTACGCCAAAGGCCAGCAGGAACGTCAAAGAGGCATTCGTCACTAGTACGGATTGGCGCGGAATGTATAATTATCCGAACATCCTCGTTTCTCATCACGCGGAAGAAGTAAAGATTTGTTTACTCGATAAACGATAAGAATTAAAATAACGTTTGATTGTCTATTATTGTTCAATCGTTTTACTACATAATATATATTCATCCTGCTGACACCATGTTTTCCAGAGCCCTGCGGTTTAAATTGAGAAAAACCAAGAGTTCTTGAAGTAGTCGCGCTCTTAAGGAGGTTGGAGCGGTCCAGTTGAGTCTAATGACGGTTTATGAATATTTCAGAGCCGGGTTGAAATTCCGAACTTTGGATGATCAGAACGCTCAAAACTCCGAAAGAATACTACCCCGGAAGATCAAAACCCCGAAAGAATTTTACAAGAAAGACCAAAACTCCGAAAATCTGAACACCGTCAAAATAATTCGGCTATGGAAGTTTTTTCAAGTTTCAAAATTTTCAATAAATCGACGAATTATTTCAAGATTTTATTGTTTATTAATAAGTGATTTTACGTCAATTTTGAAATTTTTCTAGACAATGTTATACGTTCTAGATCATTGCCAGTCAACTGTGTACACTTTCGCTGGCATGATCTTGACGAACTTTGTAATTTCGGAACATTAAAATTAGGAATTTTAAACCGACGGCGCATTCAAAGTTCCGCATTTCAAACAGCAAAAGTCTACACAATTGATTGTAAATCATGTAGAACGTATAATATTGTCTAGAAAAATGTCAAAATTGACGCAAAATTACTTCTCAAAAAAAAAAATCTTGAAATAATTCGTCTGTTATTGAAAACTTTGAAACTTTTATAGCCGAATTATTTTGACGGTGCTCAGATTTTCGGAGTTTTGGTCTTTCGTGTTCAATTCTTTCGGAGTAGTATTTTTTCGGAGTTTTGAGCGTTCTGATCATTCAAAGTTCGGAATGTCAACCCGGCCCCCAATATTTTTCACAATGAACCTCAAAAAATGCATACGAGTGATAAATTTATTCTGTACATACTGATTATTCATGGAATACATAATTAAAGGGCAAAATTATTCATTTTTATATATATGGTGTCTCAAAATGACCTGACATTTAAATTTATTAATAAAACGTATTATTTATTCAAAAAGTACGAATATTTTTGATTCAATGTAAGGTACAAACACAGAGGTTATGTGTGGAACACAATATCCGATAAATGGCCGCCTTGTCCCTGTTTGCAAACGTTCACTCTTTTGACGAAATTTGCAATTTATTTTGGCATAACTGCGGACTAATTTCATTAATGGTAATTTCAAAAATAGATCACCCGTAGCGTGAACGTCTCTTCTAACCGCACGTAAAATGACATACATTTAAACTATTTTTTATCTCTGGTGTTTCGTGGTGACCAAATTTCAAGAAATTCGTAGACTCAGTATAGTCCAATCGATAACATACATTTTTATTAAATTAAATCTTGCATTTTTCCCAACGCCCCAACCTCTTTAATCTCAAAATTGTTCGTAAGCAATCTCAGGCTTGTAATCAGAGCTCAGTTTCGATTTTCTCACCAAAAGCAAGCTCCAAATTAATTGGATTTCAGTTACCTGCACACCCACGCACGTAGGCGTATACGCATGACCTGTACAAAATGATGTTAATAAGCGGTGGTTCCACGTCCGAAAAGTTTGGCCGCGAGACCCCTGCGAATAAAAAAAAAAAATTCCCGAGGTCAGAGCGGAATGTGAAACGTCCAACACGGCAACAAAGACGTAGCCAATAGGAATGATGGCGGGCGAGCGTCCGATTTACAGAGCCACGACGACGACGCGGTCGACGGCGACGCCGAAGACGACGCCTGGTATCGAAGAGGCGGTCAGGGGCGAAAGAGAACAGGAAAGATGTCAGGCGATTACACAGACAGGCGACGCGCCTTTGCTGCAGAACTCTCGTCGCGATTTTACGTTCCTGGGCTATATGTGTGTGCGTGTCCATGTGTGTATATATAGCCCCAGATCGTAAATATATATATATATATATATATATATATATATATATATATATATATATATATATATATATAAGACCGCCAGAAGGCCATTGACACCGCGGCGGCATTATGGATCGATCGAGCTCTCGATTTATTCGCACTCTGCGTTGTTCACAGGGTATTATGATATACATAGCGCGCGACGTCAATTTCGCTGTCTGCTTCGTCGGGCTCGTAACTACTTGAGGCTTGGTGTCGCTCATACACGCACTTGTGCACATAAAAAAATGTAAGCTATCCCAAAGTCTTGTGAACTCGAACGAGCATATTTGGTCGTCGCTTTTGAGGTTTATTTTATCCTAAAACAGGATTAAATTGACATTAAGGGGAGATTTACACCTAGGAGCCGGAAAAAAGGTCATTTTTGTGAATTTTTTCAAGGAAAACTATTTAAAATTTCGGATTGGGGTTTTGATTATCTAAAAGTATATACATTCAAAAATATGTTTAATTTTCTTCATTTAAAAATATCAAAAATATACAAGGATATTGTATGATCCTTGGAGCGTCGTAAAAAAATCTGCGTATACCGTACCCACTGGCGTTTCTTCAAAAATCATCTGAAAAAAAAAACCAAAAAGATTGTTAAATTAGATACGATAATCTAGTACTTGTCATAGCCGATTTTGAAAATATCGATTTATGACAAAATCGCGAACGCTTGAACATAAATAGTGATTTTTGGGCCAAAAATTGGTTATTATTTTTCCTATAAAACAAAAACTAAGTAACGGAAAAAAAATCCTATGACAAGTACTAGATAATGGTCTATAGAAAAACCACAAAAAACCTCAAGGCAATCGGTTCATTGGTTTTCGAGAAGTTTTGGGTACCGATTTGAAAAACGTGGTTTTGAGAAAAGCGCGTTTGAAAATTTGGGAATGAATAAATCATGAAATTTGTCGACTTACGTGGAATCATCGATACCAGGCCCATAGTGTAGGTCTTCTACGGTCGACGGAATGTTCATAGCTTCTAAATCGATTTTTTCGACCATCTAGGTGTATATCTCCCCTTAAGCCCAACTTTGACAGTTTTTGAGACTACTTCAACCCTTCAACGGCCACGCCTATTTCTGGATGGCTCAAAATCATTTCCTCTGGTAGTATAGCTAAAAAAGGGTTAATGAGTGTCCAACCATAATTTTGTCGATAAGGGCCTGGGAAGTAGCATTTTCGGACTGTAGCAAATTTTCTACCACCAGCTCGGTTCGAACTATTATTCTAATTCAATAAAAAACCTTCAAAGCCTAGTTCGTCCAGTTGAGCTTCCTTTACACAATTATATCACAAAATATTTCAAGAATGTCCATTTACTTACTTTTTGGACAAAAAAACGGGCAGCAGATCGAGTGCTGGGGCAAGCGTCGTAATTTTTCACAACATTGTTGCCATATTAACATAATTCATATGTTTACGTTTCAATTTCAAGCTGTCCCGTCATTTGTAGCTGCATCCAGCATAGATTGATGGAACTGTGAAGTAGCTTGTTCACTATAGCGTCCTTACGCTTTTATCGACGGGGTCAAAGTGAACGTAGCAAATTTGCCACAATGGCAGTTAAAGGGTTAACAGAGCATCAAAATACCGATATGTCTGCGCATTTAAATGTGTTAAAATTCGATGTTCAGGTTTATTTTAATGATACTAAAGTTGATTGTAATGTTGCTGAAGATGGTTTTGATCTCTATGATAATTATAAGACTGATTAAGTGTCTATAATAGTATCCTAGGTACTTGATATTTTTACGTAAAATGTTTCCTTAAAAAAGATAACAATTTGATTGTAAAAAATCGTTGTTTTTTTTATTCAATTCCTTATATAATGCACAAAATATTGATTTTTTTAAATCAAAATGATGTCAAATTAACCCTTAATATTTAACATTAGTTGCATTTCAATGCTTTGTCAAAGAAACCCCACACTCGAGGTTACTTTTAGACTTAAAAAAATATATATAAAATTGAGGGGGGGGGGTGTGGTTTGACTTTCTTGTACATTCGATAGCCAAAGGACACAATTTTCTATTGAAGCAAAACAAGTTGAAATTTAGGATGTTCAAAAAAGGGACCTACAAAAAACTTCCAAAACCTGTTCAAAGTAATCACATCTTACGGTAACTAATGCAGTTAAAGAAAAAAAATATTGGTGCGGGGTAGCCACTATTAGTGACAGTTGCAATCTTTCGCACGAAGTCTGTGTACGTTTCTTTTCGACCATGAGACGTGTTTGCATGGTAATTTTGTTGGGCAAAAAACTAGGAGGTCGAGAAACTTCGAATGCGTGATGTTCAGCTGTGTCGAACGTGCCTGCGTAGATTGGGATATGTGTACGTACGCAGTTTCGATCGTGGTGTCCAGAAATAAGAGTCGACGATGGCATTCGGAAAGGGAGGGAAACAGCGAGAAAAGGAGAGAATGAAGGAGAGAGAAAGAAAGAGAGAAAGCAAATACAGCGCGATGAAACTACGTATATTCGCTGCAGAAAGTACTGACGTAAGTGGAGAAGCGCACGTGCGTCATGGAAAGGAACGAAGCGACAAAACTGTCGAGCTCTTGGGACGAAATACATGTATTCTCAGATCGTCATATACGTAGGTTGAGACACGCACCGCGTCTGTGAAACTTGCCCCGTACACTCGCCACAACGTCAATCGGTGACGAGGATCCACGATCATGGTTGTAAACATGACTGATTTTAACACGCAAGAATATTAAGGGGCTATAGCAGGGTGAACGCTGAAAATTTGGGTGATATTCGGGAAATTTTTGGAAGAAAAGTACTCAATTAAATGTTTCGGAAAAATAAGAATATATTTGGCTATATTTGACCTATATTACATTATTTTTTCATAGTAAAATATTGAGATCCAAGCGACTTACGCGCTGCCTTCGGAGGCGCCAAAAAAAGTTCCTCCACTGCTGACATGATTCCGGCCGATTGAGCAGCTGAAACCGAAAAAGAAAAAATGTCGTTAAACTGGAAGGTATTTCCTGTACAATGACCTAGGATTTTCGAAAAATATCAAAATATAACAAAATGGCGTAGTTATGAAAAATAAGTCTGTTTTCTTGCCTATAAAATGGTCGTTTTTTTCAATGCCAAAT
This sequence comes from Ophion ellenae, assembly GCA_963210295.1. NCBI lineage: Eukaryota > Metazoa > Arthropoda > Insecta > Hymenoptera > Ichneumonidae > Ophion > Ophion ellenae. Next base: position 50,723,700 of record OY723387.1, read on the forward strand.
CGTCAATTTTCATCCAATCAAAAATATCCTACGTCATTGTAAAGTAAATATATTCGAGAGTACTCAGTTCAAATTTCAAGTCAATCGGATAATTGCTCTTTGAGTTACAATGTCGGCAAATTTGAAAAATCTCATTTCGAGAAAAAAACGCGGTTAAAGATTTAACTATCGATTTTTGGAAGATAAAATGATATTGATGTAAATTATATAAATGATATTCTTGAAAGTATAAACTGTCGAAAAAGGCAAAAAAATCGATTTTTTTTAAGTTTCACACTGGTATAGCCCCTTGAACTTATCATTTCACAATGGTGTAACGCATGGAAAACAGTATTCGAATTGACAAAGTTGGCGGTGAATGTAGCAATGCTATATTGAAATATTCGCAATTATCTGTAATGGCTGATTAGTGAGATTAGAACGTGAGGTCTTTTTTGAAGAGTAAAAAAGTCGACCTAGTTGAAATAGTTTTTTCGAGCTTATATGTCGTTCCTATTTGGCTATACTTAAATAAGACTGAAATTAAAGATACTTTGCCAATAAGATTGCATTGAGTTCGCATAATAAATGGCCATTTGTGGAGAAAAAAAAAATTCGCAAAAATCGTTCAGCTTTCATGGAAAGGTGAAGATGAAGATAAAGGCAAAGCTAAAGATAAAATAATAATGATACAAAGATAAAATAAAGATAAAAAGTAAAAATGACGGTCAAGATAAAGATAAAGACAACGATCAAGATAAAAGACAAACGGTAAAGATAAAAGTGAAGGTCTATGATATAGATGACGATCAAGATAAAGATAACGATAAATAAGACTGCATTGAGCTCGCATAATAAATGGTCATTTGTGGAGAAAAAAAAATTCGCAAAAATCGTTAAGCTTTCATTGAAAGGTGAAAATGAAGATAAAGGCAAAGCTAAAGATAAAAGAATAATGATACAAAGATAAAGATAAAAAGATAAAATAAAGACAAAAAGTAAAGACGACGGTCAAGATAAAGATAAAGATAACGATAAAGATAAAAGACAAACGGTAAAGATAATGGTAAAGGTCTATGATATAGATGACGATCAAGATAAAGATAACGATAAACATAGAAGACAAAACGTAAAGATAAAAATCGAGATAAAAGATGAAAATCAAGATACCTGAAGATAAAAAAGTAGTCACTTTATTTTCAAAAATTGGAATTGGCCGAAGACAATTTGCACTACGTTCGTATTCATTCATAACGTCGCTCGCCGCTAGATGGCGAACGTACCGAGAAATTCTCACGCATAAGATCACATTCCCGCGTGTTCATCAATCATAGCAAAATTCGCGCAGCATAATTCAAGCTTTTCCTGCTTTCTCCTAAGATTGTTTTTTGGAGAAATACTTCACACAACGCAATCTCGAAGCGACGCTTTTTTTTACCTTGAAACGATATTGTTCACGTATCTATTGTCGAGATTACCTGCACCCGACACGTGTCAACCGAATCAACAACTGTGTTCTTTGTCTCTGTTATCGCATGTTTCGTTTGTCACTGCGTCGAGCATCTGAGAAGGCGCTACTAACGACGGCTCATTTATATACAAACATTTGCCTTTGGTGTCACGAAAGTGCATTCAGACCGGAAGGAATCTTACAGAGCCAAGCAAACTATTTTTAATCAATTTATTTCAACTGGCAATAAAAATGATTATCTTTGTTTTGTTCGAATAACTTTGTCCACAATTTTGTTTTGTTTGATATGTACTTGTGGATTATATTGTCGTTGACACGAGGCCCTGTAATGGACGGAAAAAATAATTCAAATAGTGTAATTTTATCTTTCTTTTTTTCGGTAGTAATATTCAATTAAATAAGGTACACATCCATATTGATAATTAGATTTCCAGATCAGCGAATGCATATCGATATATATTATATATAGATTCGCTTATCTCGAAAGTTATACCGGAGGCAAGTTTGCGTCAAAGTCTTCAGGGACGGCTGAGTAATTATAACTTTGTTTCCACGGAATAGATAAATGCAAATTTAGATCACCACATCGTCAAGCGTATAATTAATATACACTGTAACTTGAGGAGTCACAATCACCACGTCCTTGAGTGGACATTAATTCGAGCAAACGTCGTGTTAACGAGTCCTATATAAGTATGTAATATATATATATATATATATGTATATATATATATACATTTATTTATTTATTTATTTATTCATATCTATATATTTTTTGTGTAACATCCTTTGTTGTATTATTGTTAGGCTCATTTTCGAAAAAAATACTGCACACAGCAAGCACTGCCCAATCACCAATAAGCTCTCGCGATAAATTTTTGCGCAGCTTGTCCCGTGTCGTGTAACTCGCGGTATAGGATGCGACGTGAGAATGTATTTTTTTTATACGATCGCGTGATCTCTGATAGCCAAAAACTTTCCATCGTTATCACGACGACACGCCTGGTGGAAATATTAGGCAGGTGCAGATAAGATGCTCAATTGCCTCGTATTTTGTCGGTGTGTTTATCTCGATTTTTTTTAAAATTTTTCCCCACAATATATGATGTCTACAAGAGATCGAAGGTGAAGAAGATTTGGAGAATTAACTAGAAATTCAACAATTAATCGATATCGAGTTATTTGTTTCTTTTCATTGATCACCCTTCCGGTCGTATCGAATGCACGGATGGTATCGAATAATCTTTTATTGCACAATGGTCGAAGGGAACCCTGGCGTATTTTTAATCATTATGGGATAGCAGTACGTCAATTTCAATTTATATATGAATTGCTGGTTTTCATGATTTTTTTTTAGAGGAAAGATTTCTTCACCATTTTTGAGACTTAGGGTATGTTTTATTACTACTTTCAGCTGCTACAAGATCTTCTTAACGGGTTGCGGCGGATGCTGTTAGATGGCGTGACACGTAGCGTCGGCGGTATTAATCTGATAAAAAAACAATAAAAGTTTTTCTTTCATTGACACGCATACGCAGAATATGAACCAAGAAAAAGTGATAAATGTTGAACATCGATTAAAGAAACAAACAGATTGAATTTTCCGAAACAAATGGCTGGATTTTGCATTAAGAGGATTTTTTTTATTGCAAAATTTTTAAGATTTTCTGAACAATTTAGGGGCGTGTTTTAGACAATAAGGTTAGAAATATTTATACCAAATTTCATCAGAATCTGTCGATTAGTTTTTAGCTATACGTCACGCCAGATTTGATGTCATGAAGTTTGGAAGACCGTGCCATACCTCCGCCATTTTTAAAGACTAATAAAAAAATAGTGATAAAACATACCCTAAGTTTAAAAAATTATGAAGAAAATTTTCCTTATAAAAAAATTATGAAGAATGTTATCCTTATTAAAAAAAAAAATGAAGAAATTTTTCCTTTTAAAAAAAATTATGAAAATGGGAAAAAAAATGTCTCGTTAAAGGTATCTCCCGCGATGAGGATAAGGTTCCGAAAATCCCCCGACTTCGATCGAGCCGAAATTTTGCACAAACCTTCCTTTTTATATTTTAAGACAACCCCTGAAGGCGACTCGCAATAGTTTTCGAGATATTGAATTTTTACGTTTCTTTTTAAAGAATAAGGTTCCGAATCGCGCTCTCCTTTTTGTCTACACAAAAATACCCAAACAAACCCAAACCCGAAAACTATTGTGCGTTGCCAAAAATCCCTTCAGGGGTAGTCTTAAAATATTAAAAGGACGGTATGTGCAAAATTTCAGCTCGATCGGCGGCGGGGGTTCGACACCTTACCCCGCGTTAACTTCAATAATTTCGATGTCATTAGATTCACTTGACCTCATCTTCATCGATGCTTTTCCTCGTTGCCGTGATCCTCGTAGCGCGTTTTCGTGACCAATGGAAAACTTGCGTGGCGCGTTGTCACATAGGGTCAGAGAGGGATTAATGGCTCATTTTTTTCAGAGCTCTATAGCCGCCTAACCGTTCACACAATCTCGATGAACCCTTCACTAAACACGAGGTGTGTTCAATGGCTTAATTTTGTTTAAAGACACTGAACGGCCTAACCGAATGAATATTGCGACAATAACCATTTAAAGAAAATGGGATTTGATCCACTGTATGCTTGGGGGTGTACACAGTGAAACATGCCTAATTTCACAATCAAACAAAATTTCAAAATCGGGCAAAATTTGAAGAAAATTACCCTGATCCACTGTACACGTGTAGGTAATGGAGTGCTTTTCTCTATACAATAGGGAGTATGGTACAGTAAACTATTGAAAAATAAATTTAAAAAAACAGCATATTATGAGGTCAATCACAATCATTTATTGAATATTAATCAACAATGAGTACCTACCTAATGAGGTAGTACCAGTACCTATCGAAATCACAACGCGAAATTATTCATATTATGACTTACCTCTGTGTGCCTCGAAAAATTGAGCCACTGTGTACCGACCGTCTCTTTTTTTTTTTTTCTAAAACGGGTAGTGACAAATTTCTATTTTTGTTAGGTTAACAAACACAATGCTCAAATACCGCAATATAGCTGTATATTGCGGGAGAACAATGACTTCGAACATAACTGCGATAGGTAAAGAAGCAAAAAACATACAAACACAGCTGGTTTTTCAACGTTTGACACGAAAAATAACAAAAAATCACCTCTCACAACCGAATTGTGCGGAAGCAACTCGCAGACAGGTTCAAAACTATTGGCATCCGAGGGCGGTTCTAATGTTAAAAAGCCGCACATACATACATGTCCACTTCTGAGAAACCAAAAAGGTTCAGTGTACCCACTGTTGCCACTGTTCCCACTTTGACCCTACTCCTCCCAACCCGATCAATCGCCACGAACTCCCCCACGCTTTTTTCCCCACGACCAGATGAGCATCGCAGCATCAGAAAGATTATATATTTTTCACACGGGGCGCGTGAAATGTCAGCGACGCTTAAGCGTGAAGAAAGTTCTCCAGGGGAAATTGCTACACCGGGGAAGTTTTTCTGACAGTCACGTGCGCGTGGCACCGATTAGAAAAAGGATAAAGATAAATGAATCGATTTCGTATCGCTTCCGCTGCCAAACAAAGAAACACGTTCGCAATCGATACCGCATACTCACGGAAACGAGGAATTATCATTGCGATTATAGCCTGTAATCATTGCAAATGCCGTGTCATAATTGAGGAGCTGGCAAACAAAACCGATGTTTTCCACGAATTACTTTTTTTTGCAGAAGAGGTCCAAAGCTAAAATAAACAAATAGAAATGAGTTGAAATTTTTAAGATTTAATACATGAAGGCTCTATCAAAATGTGAGCCTTGACCTGGCTTTAGTTTAGTAAAAAATACTAACTACCATTTGTTTATTTTTATTTTGGACAACTGCGCTTTTGAATGAAAATCTTATGGAGATATCCGGTTGTAAAATAAAATAGATTCTTCGACTTGAGTATAAATTTGTTTTTTCATTATCGATTTAAAGCCTTAAGCCACTCTAGAGAGCAAAAAATAGCCTTTTTGGGGATTTTTTTTTTTCAGAAAAACTACAAAATAATTCGAGATGACAAAAAAGGGTGTTTATCATACATATCAGTGACTGTAAACAATAATTTTTTTGAAGCGATTAATTTAAAAATGGCGGCTGTGCAGCGTTTATCTCAGAACTGCATTTTTTAAGTGGGCCGGAAACATAACTCAGACCATTTTCAACCGATTCACTTGAAATGTTGAATATATATCTTGAAAAATACATTGTCTATGGAAGTACGTAGGATTTTCTTTTTATTATTGCATAGTTCATTTGTTATTAACAATTATCTGACGATTTTTTAGGCAAACTTTTGGAAAGTGAAAAATTTGCCAAAACAATCGTCAGATTTGTTTCTGGAAGGCTAGAAAAAGACGCACATTTTCGTTTTTGACGAATGTAAATACGTCAAATTTTGCCAAAGATACAGCCATTTGAATGGAAAAATATTAGAAAATGGTAATCGACGAGAAAAAACGTCAGAAATTTAAAAAAAAAATCGACACTCAGTGAATATTTTTCAATAAAGTAACTCGATTTTTCAAAATTATTTGTGGATTTTTTTTATTATATATTATTTATAATATTGAACGCACAGAATTCAATGGGATCCACCAAGACTCGTATTGGATTGTGTTCTATAATGTGAAAATCCTTTAGGATTCGAATTGGATTCGTACATTGGATTCCAATGGGGAATCCCGATTAGAATCCAATGTACGAGGGCGACGTTTTAATATACGAATCCAATGCGATGACCCACTCATTCCCTATCAGGAAGTAGGGACAAGCATAGCAATCCAATTCGATCCCTGCGACAATTTCTGCACGGGATGTAACAAAGTGTGTGTCGTTCGTAGACTATTCCGTAGATAGTCGGTTGTCAAATGATGCTTTTTTTTTAAACCGATAACATCGCCATATTTCGAAACTACACGATTACCAAGAATACGATCGAATATGATTGTCAAATGATCGACGTCACTATCTGAACCCAAGAACGAACGATAAGGTATGAGAACTTAATTATAAGACAAATGATGAGGGAAGTGGAATTAAATGTCACTTTGCACGATGATAATACAAAGCTTGTATAGCACTATACGATAACACTATGGTAGTTATCCCGTTGATTCGAAATCTTGTAATAGTTTTGTACTTCGTCAAAGGAGATAAGAATCTCTCCCGTCTGAAGGTGCTTATAATTGTGTCTTTCATCTCGTCTTCCATCTCGAAATAATCAGCACGCAGCCACAACGTGGAAAATTTGAGAGATAACGGAACGCTAGGTGGTCCAACGATAAGAGCTCACCCGACGCAAGGTGTTTACTCGGTGGATGCGTGACATTTTTATCGCTGGAAATGTACCCGACCAACAGTGGCATACGTAAATTCGTGGACTGAACTTTTCGGGTCTTGTGGTTAATGAAAAGCTATTGCGGCTTAGGGGGAGAGAGATAGAGTGAAAAAGAAGGCGAGGAGGAAAAAAAGGCAACGATATATAATATATATCAACGGAGGGGTGATTGATAAATGCTGCTCGGAAGTTTTTCAAAAGATTTTCCTCTGATGTCGTACGTTTTATATAAATATTTCTCGCAGGCTTACAAGGAACATCGCTTAAGGGGTTACGTGGGTTTCGAAGCCAAAAAAAGCATATTTTTTTTATTAAAAAAAAATAATACTATATTAATTATTTTATTCAAAATGTTACGCAAATAAAAGAGCAATATTTCAAGAATATTTTTGAAAAATTTCATCCAAAAATTTAAGAAATTTACCCGGTGGGACCTGGTTTCCGGAGGCCTCTAAAAAAAGTGTCATCGTGGTGGTTAGGATAACTCAAGATAGCTTTATCTGAAATTAAAAAAACAATTTTTTTTCTGTTAGTAGGTAAGTATAGCTCGTGATTGAATGGAGGATTTGTAAAAAAAATTGAAATTTCAATTTTTGGCAGAGTTTTATGCAAAATAGTTCAATTTTTGGTACAATTTACACTACGTATAGCCTTGTAAAATTAGTTGTAATCGAAAAAAAAAACGTTTGTTCAATCACTGGTCAATGCTATTGTGAAGAAGTGTGCAAAATGTCCATAAGATCGGTGTATTAGTTTTTGGGAAATCGTGTCCACCGACTTAAACAATAGTGTTATTAGAAAACTGCTATTAACAATTATCTGACGAAATTTTTCACTTTCCAAAAATTTGCCTAAAAAATCGTCAGATAATTGTTAATAACAAATGAACTATGCAATATAAAAAAAAAATCCTACGTACTTCCATAGACAATGTATTTTTCAAGATATATTCAACATTTCAAGTGCATCGGTTGAAAATTGTCTGACTTATGTTTCCGGCCACCTTAAAAAATGCAGTTTTGAGGTAAACGCTGCACAGCCGCCATTTTGAAATTAATCGCTTCAAAAAAATTATTGTACACAGTCACTGATATGTATGATAGACACTCTTTTTTGTAATCTCGATTTATTTTGTAGTTTTTCTGAAAAAAATCCCCAAAAAGCCTATTTTTCCGGCCTCTAGAGTGGCCTAAGGCCTTAAAACTTTGGGAGAATATTCTGGACATATTGTACTATTAGATAATGAAATAAATGAAAAATAGATTTTTTGAAATTTTCAAACCCACGCAACCCTACAAATGTCCGCTTTCGAATTTGTTGAAACTCACTTATATTTAATAAAGTATTGAACACGTATATTTTTTTTTATTTGCGGCAAAACGGCTCTGAACGGGGAAACCACCCCTCGAAGAAAGGCGCCCCTTAGTACATTAGTACATTTTTTCTCTAATACTTCTATAGTGGATTTATCATGGTTCTACATGAGAAGAATTTTGGTTTTTGTTTCATTTAGATTGGCGGACTGCTTGTGGGTAAAACTGCAAAATCACCCCTCTACATGCCTTTCTTTGAGGGCTGGTTTTCTCCCCCATGAAACCGTTTTTTTTCGCCGAAAAAAATACATGTTTAATAGTTTTCAATGCTTTATCACATACATAAGTTTCAACAAAATCGAAGGCGAAAAGTTAGGTGATGTTCCTTGTTAGTTAAGGCGTTACCACTTGTAGCGCAAAAAGGGCCTTTTTCATGAATTTTTTAAAAGAAAACTACAAAACTTTTTAATCGATCAATATACCATCTTAAAGAACACATCTTGAAGAACTTTCAGTAATTTTTTTTATTGAAAAATATTATATTGCTTAGTGGCAAATGGCCGTCAATGAAATAATGTTTTTATATACACGGTTTGCGGTGACCAACATTGCGGCGAAGTGGATCATCTGAAGAAAAAAATGCGGATGGATTTAGTCAAATATAAGTATAAACTAGTCTTTAATCGAAGGATTTTAAAAAATATTCATTTTTTACAAAATGGCGGACAGTCAAAGTTAATGGTTCGATTTTGACGAAAAAAAAACGGCCGTTTTTTGGCTATAAAAAGGCCATTTTTTTTCGAAAAAAAAAAAATCGAACGATTAAAGACTACATTTTTATGTATTAAATAAGCCTGCAAAATTTCAAGAAGATCGGTTCATTAGTGTTCGAGTAATCTTGGTCACCGACTTCAGAAATGCCATTTTGAGAAAAACGCGTTTAAAGTTTCTCTTTCAACGCTTTTTCAACGCGGATTCTTCTCTTTCAACGCTCATATCTCAGTCAATTTTGTTCGGATCGACTTGAAATTTTCAGGACATATTCTCAGATACTTATACTTCAAAAAAAATGCAATAAAAAAAATCGATTTTTTCAAAATCTCAAGTGGGGGTAACCCATTAACGAATATCTTTCCTCAATGCTCCCTGATTTTCGGGATACTGGTACATTTGCGTTGTCGTTTTTTTAAACTGAACTTTATGTAGTAACATGTACAACGTAATAACATGCAGAATTGTGTGGACACGCGAATGTCTGGTCCCTCGCCTGTTCATACAAAATGGCAAATATATTTCACGCGCTGTGTCAGCAGTGCGAAGCGAGACGTGCTCGATTGCTGATCAACGAAACTATCGTGAACTCGAAACGAGGTCGGTGAAACCCAATTTTAGATTGGGCGAGATATTATTTTAAGAAATATGATATGTTTTTGGGAGCGTAGGATGGTCCTGTAACATTTTAATGATCGTCTTGCGGTTCTTACTCGCCAATCTGAGATCTTTCAATATCCCAACTATAGCAAAAATCTATGGCTATAGGAAACGTGTACGTCGGGAATATGGGAACAAAAAACAGCCGGGCTTAAATTTGATTCGTATCATTTCAACGATCGACGCAATGTACATTTTAAAATAGTAAATAAGGCTACGTTAAATCATACCGTGCTCAATTAATTTTCTTGATAACCGCATTGAATTGCATTACTATTTATATTTTCATAGCTTTCCGCTCGTGGCTTGGCTCGCTTAGACTTGTGTTGAATGCTCTTTAATGAAATGTGCTCCTGAAATGTTTCATTGTGCAACACGTAGAATTGTGTTGAACAGCTTCACTACCAAGTTTCAAGTAAATCTGAACAGATATTTATTTTACCATACAAACTTTGATACCCCCTTTTCCCCTTAAGGATTGAATTTCAAAAAACGCTGAAGCTTCATTGATTGTATCTAGGGGCAGTAATACAATGTTTCAAGTAAATTTGACCAGAATTTTTCAATTTTCCGTACAAATTTTGCCACCCCTTTTCGTTGCGGTGTTGGAATTCGAAAAACACGAAAATACGTGTTTTATTAATTGTGTCGAAGAGCTTTAATGCTAAGTTTCAAGTTAATCTTCTGACTAGATTTTGTTTATTTTACATACAAACTTTGCCACCCCTTTTCTCCCCTTAAGGGTTGCATTTCTGAAAATCCTTTTTTAGAGGGTGCTTACATCACAAAAGCAACCTATTGTCCAAATTTCATGTAATTAGCTTCAGCGGTTTTGGCTCGGCGTTGACGAATCAGTCAGGACATGTTCTTTTATATGTATAGTAGGGTGTCACAAATCCGAGCTCTATTTTTTACCTTCTTCTCACCATCCAATTATCTTTTTCAAAGAAAAAAAAATTCTCGCCGAAGCTACGAGCGGTCAAAAAATATTTAGTGGTCGCTCAAGAATTTCGAAATTTACAATTTCCGCCAAAAAATTAATCTCGCATGCACTATAATTCCTTGTAGCATTAAAAAAACAGCGAAGTATTACATTTTCCGGATAATTTATTATAATAATTTGTAACAAACACCAATTAGACGATATGTGTTATTATGTATTATTATGTATTATTGTATTATGGCGTCGCTCGTCACAGAGTACAACTACGATTGGTCCGAAGTTTGACTAACGAGACCAACTGTGGGGCACATTACGATGCGCGGAAAACAGCTGCCATTTCAGTTTTACGAATAAAACGACCTATAGTTTGGCTTACGGACGAGAGCTTTAAAGAATTATTTTATGAGAAAAAAAGATTATAATTCTTGGGTTAGAAGTGTAAGGTAAATTTGAAAAATCTGGTTCTGAAGAAAAAAGGATTAATTGTTTTGAAAATTTTACAAAGCGTCAAATTTATGAGTCAGAAGAGTAAAAAAAATTGTCGAAAATTGGAAATTTCGAAGCTCTTTGGAGACCACGAAATATTCATCGACCGGCTAGAGCTTTCGGGAGTTTAATTAAAAAATGTTAAAGCGTAACATTCATGGGTGAGAAGTGGACGAAAAATAAATCGATTTTTTAATGAAAATTTGAATTTTTGGGAGTCTTGAGTGACCTGTACATATTTTTTGACCACTCGCAGCTTTTGCGACAATTTTTTTTTTAATTTGAGGAAGATAATTGGAGGGCGAGAAAACGGGAAAAAAATAGAGCTCAAATTTGTGCCACCTAAATGTATAGATAATAAGTTTTCAAAAATTGTCGGACGGAAATAACGAATTACATATGGGCGGATTAATCGATACGTATAGAGGGAATGGCTCATCGGATGAAAGATCGGCCACAGCGCGGGTATATGCAATTCAAACTGTGCCGATCGCTCAGCGACTTGATAGTTGGCTTGGGCGATCGATCGTATCAATTAACACGAACATATTGTGCAAGGACTGGGTCACCTATGTCGACGATTACCGAGCTAGAAAAACTTGCTTTGCATCGAGAAATACTTTCCACTTTCAACAGCAGCGATTTAAATAATGTTTGCCATCTATTTTGTCAATCAAGGAATACAATGTTCCAATATCAGAACAGCTCAAATTCATAGTCGGTGGAATGCTCGAATGGTGCACCTCCAGACACTTTCAAGATGATTTTGCAGCGAGAGTACCGAACACAAATATTCTCGTGACGTTTCGAACACGTTTTGAGTCATCCTTTCTTCGTCTGATTGGTGGTATAATTTATCTCAATTTCCCTAGATCTGACAGAAGAAAAAAAACAAAAGGAACAACAATAGAAACAATTATGTTCGATTTTTCAAATTTTGCCCCAATCGTCAGGGATTATTCAAATTTTAAGCCTAATGGATACGCTTGCGCAGTTCCATTCCGTGTGCCAGTAGATAAAGCCGCAAATGGTCAGACGACCGAACACAGCTGATGAGGCGAATGTGGGCGAAACCGATAATCGAAATATGGCGAACTTTGACACGTGTGCATCCCGCATAGATAGTATATGTCCAGTGTAAACGTAAGTCGACGACACCCACGTGCAGGCTTTGAACACACTATTCGAACGACGCGATATTATCGTGTGCCAAAAGTTGATATTGGTCGTCTCTCATACACGATATGACTGTCAATAAGGAAGAAGCATTATAAAAAACTTCTCTATCTTTCTTTCTGATACAATAGTTATGAATAATACAAAAGTCATTAATTATTCAGTTAAATAGAATATTCATGCAAGATCGTCAGTAATCGCTCATAGAGTAGTCATGCTATCTCGTCGATTTCTCCACGACAATGATCGTTTTATTTTATTCTCCACGACAATGATACTTGCTGCGAAATTTCGAACACACCAGAAAAAGCGGAACTGTGACTGATAGAATGGCAAGATTCGTTTGTTTTGGAAAATTGGCGTCGGAAAAAATATCTCGTCACTGTACACCAATGCGACAGATTTTCGGCAAATTTTCAGCCAACGTTATTTTAAATAAGTATTCGTAAAAACGATGTCAACTCAATATCTTCGCATGAGAGATCAGTGCAGTATACCCGGTTTCAAATTTTCAGCATATGATTACCGTGGTCTGTACAGTGGTGGAAGACGAAGGTAGTAAGGTATAGCTTCGAACTCAAGGGGTCTTCTCACTTTAAACGCTAAAAAAGGCTGTTTTCATGATTTTTGTATAGGTTTAGATTATAGATATTAATATAAAAGTTGTTACACTTAATAAATATACGTTCGAAATACATAAACATTTTTTTCATGTATTTCTGTAACTCAAACAAACTTTAAACGCGTTTTTCTCGAAACAACGTTTTTCGACGGCTTGTTGATAAAATCTTCGAAACTACTGAACCGATTCTTATGAAATTTTAAGCACATATTCTTTACAAATATAGCTATAGCGCGTATCAAGATTTTTTTTAAATTTGGATATTTACTATTTTTTGCCAAAAACGGTGACAAAAATACGTTTTTTTTTGTTGTTTCGAAAAATGTCCGCCATTTTGTTATTTTTCCATATATAAAAAATCACATGATACGCGCTATAGCCATTAACGTATTGAATCTTAAACCGTTTGATTTTTTTGTTTCGGTTGGTCCATCTTCGAGATTTCATCAACAGTGCAGACCAACAATTTTTTTGGACATTTTTTTAACTACCATTTTCGTCTATCAATAGTGACTTAAATAAATAAATAAATATTAAAAAAAAATGTATTTCGAAAGTGTATTTATTAGGTGTAATAACTTTTATATCAATATCTATAATATGAACCTATCGAAAAAAATCATGAAAATAGCCTTTTTTCAGCGTCTAAAGTGAGAAGACCCCTTAATGTAAAATGAACTCCTACTTGACGTCTAAAACGGGAACGAATTACCCTTTTCTCCACTTTTAGGCGCTAAATAGGATGTCGATATACTGTTCTTGAAGGCCGCACGTACACCCACACTCACATACAAGTTATTATGCATAGAGACATTCACTGATGACATACAAGGCATCACAGCCTGTCTACTAAATGCATAGGATATTGCATAGATCGAAAATAAATAAAAATACTCAATTAAGAGTTCTACCTCAATATTTTTAATTATAATTCGTCATTCCCTGACCTCCTGAAGTGAATTATTTCGAAGAAACTATTTCGCCTGCACATGGTATCGAACCTACAACCTACCTGTCTGTCTTCTGCCTATACTACAAAAGTTGATTTGGGTGACACTTTAAGGCTCATAGAAGAACTTCTAGCATTGGGTATCTTCAAGTGATGCTTAAATTACGTCAAAGACCTTCAAAATAGGCTCAAAATTTCGACTCGCGTAGTCTCCTGGAGAAAAAAAAATGAACAATTCGGAATCGGAAATTCACCGCCAAGTAGTTCGGCAGAAAAATGGTTTGAGCGTTGCGTGAACTGTTTGTAAATGATAATACATTTTTATCAAGCCACACATGCTGAGGTAGCAAATATCTGCAAGGAGAAAAATGTAAATTGAGTAAATAATAATGCGGAATCCATACAGATACATTTTTTAGCCCGAATAAATTCTGGCGTCCAAAGCAGTTTCAATGAGACGTGACATGGAAAGGTCGAAATTTGAATGTGACACAAACGACGTGACATTAAGCACGGGTCAAATAAGCCCAAACAACAGGGGGTTCAATGCGGGAAAGGCGTATACGTATCAATGATCGCGGGAGATAAAACAGTAGTAACAAGGAGCACGTTATATTGCACGAGAATTATCCGCTCCTCGGTTGCGTTTTATATCCTCGAAAGTCACGTTGCCTGCCACGCGCGCACCTATTTATACATCTATGTGGGTAACTTATGTTTATTTATTTTATTTGTTACGAAGAACGGACACGATATTCGAACATTGTACGTGTGTTCGACGGCTGCGATGTCTTTGCAATTAAAGTAGATATACGCAACAACGAAACCAACGGCAAAGTGAATTGGCACTATTTCTTCTTGTACAGATCGATGCTCCTTTCGTAAGCTTCATATGCTGACAGCGGATACAGCAATGAAGATAGTAATCCTAGTGAAATGATCATGAACTTTACGTAAATGTTATTATTATTCACGACTGTCAATTATTTTTTATTTATTCTTAATTATCGACCAATAACGTATTTCGAGGATTATTCGATTGTTTATACAGGGTGCCTCAAAATGACTTGCCATTTTAATTTTTCAATAAAACGTATTATTTATTTTAAAAGTCCGAATATTTTTATTTTAATATGAGGTACAAACATGGAGGTTATGTGTGAAATACAATATCCGATAAATAGCCGCCTGGGCCCTGTTCGCAAACGTTCACTCTTTTGACGAAATGTTCAATAACATTTTGGCATAATTGCGGACTAATTTCATCAATGGTTCGTCCAATTGCTTCCTTGAGCTCCAGAATGGTCTCTGGATCATTGGCATACACTTTTCCTTTCAGAAAAGCCGAAGAATGGTGTCGAATCGCACGATCTTGGTGGCCAATTCACATGGCCGCGGCGCGAGATAACACGACCAAGACACTTCGTCTGCAATAACTATGCAGTAACAATGCAGCAAATAAAAATTTCCATGCGTTGCTCGATCGTGTAATTCATCATGACTGAACCTCAATACTTCCTCTTGCCAGTTGTGAAAGATTAGTTCTCTATGTTCGCCACAAAAAAAATGACGCGCAATTTAAAATGTCAGGTCATTTTTAGACACCCTTGATCTATATCGAAAGAAATGGAAAAAGTTGACGACAAACGGTAAGAAAGTAGAGGTGATGAATAATGAATGTTTGTACCGCTCGTTATTTTTGTTTGGCCCATAAATTGCAATCCATCACTTTAAGGGGTCCTCTCACTTTAGACGCTTAAAAGGCTATTTTCATGAATTTTTCGGATATGTTTATATTATAGATATTGATATAAAAGTTGTTACACTTAATAAATACATTTAAAAAAAAATTATTTATTAAAGTAATTATCTATAGACGAAAAAGGTAGTTAAAAAATGTCCTAATAAATTGATATTGATATTGGAAAATATAGACATTGATAGAAAAGTTGTTGAACTCAATAAATACACTTTCGATATATATTTTTTTTAAATTGTATTTATGTAGCCCAAACAAACTTTAAACGCGTTCTTTCGAATCAACGTTTTTCGACGGCTTGTTGATAAAATCTTCGAAACTACTGAACCAATCCTTATGAAACTTTGACGACATATTCTTTACAACCATAGCTATAGCGCAAGATCACGGATTTAAAAAAAAATTGATATTTACTATTTTTTTTGTTGCCATAAACGCGAAAAAACATGTTTTTTTTAAATGTCCGCCATTTCGTTATTTTTGCATATATCAAAAATGGTATAATATGCGATATAGCCATTAACGTATTGAATCTAAAACCGTTTGATTTTTTGTTTCGGATGATCCATCTCCGAGATTTCATCAACAGCGCAGACCTACAATTTTTTAGGACATTTTTTTAACTACCATTTTCGTCTATAAATGATGACTCGAATAAACAATTTTTTTAAAAGGTATTTCCAAAGTTTATTTATTAAGTACCGCAACTTTAATATCAATTTCTGTAATATACACCTATCGGAAAAATTAATGGAAAAAGCTTTTTTTCAGCGTCTGAAATAAGAAGACCCCTTAAGATGTTAGATTGGTCATCGTCTTTCATCATTTCCCTGGCCGCCATCATCGCCATGGCATCGCTGCACATCATATGTATTCATTGATGGTCTTTGATGGGCCCCATTAATGAATGCTCGTTAATTGAGGGTCTGCGTGTGGTACTTGATTGAAATTCAGTAGGCGTCGCAAGCAATAGCACATACAATTTCCGGTAATACCTACCCCATTAATTTGTTTAGTGCAGATCGTTGTGCTTCAACTATTCAAGCTCTCTCGGCTTGTTTATTGATCGAAGTAGTGTGATCCGGGCATGTGCTCTGTTTTCAGTTGCAGATATTCCGATATGCGTCGCAGGCCATTTTTATTTGCCGGAAATTATTTCCTACCGGAGAAATGTAATTTATTTTTGAAAAAAAAAACCTCTCTAGTAACAGTATGATAGCTGTCTTTCAAAAATCTGCAGGCCGGAGTGCCATTCGAGGAGGCAGTTTGTTTTTTAGGTGAGAATGTCATTTGAGGGAACGCTTTTTTCAATTCTGTAACGAGCGACGGTTCTTGCAATTTTCATTTCTTGGTCGTGGAGGTTTTCGGATTTTTTTTAAACGGTTAAATGCAGAAAAAAAATTATCAACACTTCAAACGCGTTTATATGCCTTATGTTGTCGTATTTAATGTCGTATTGTGTCGAGCAAACTTGGAACATGAGCTCTGTTCGTTTTAGAATCGTGGGTACGGTAATAACATCGAGCCGTCGTACACATCATACGTGCAGGCACAATGAACGTCGGAATGCCTCGTTAGCTTCGGCATGTACAGAGAGCCTCAATTTCCATTGCGAATTGGCGATTAATTGTCGTGATGAATGATAATCCTCGGTCATGAATAGTGTGAAAATATGTGTAAGTATTCTCGTGTTTTTTGTTGTGTCAGAATTGGAAGATATTCATGGTTTTACAATCAAGGGAGGACACCACTGCGATGGGCCGGAAAAGGTCGTTTTTTCCAGAATTTCATCTCTCTACGCGACTATTCATTTGGGATATGAGAAAAAGATATGTTATTGAGGCGGGATATACATTTAGACAGGAAAAAAATAAGCAGTATTGAGGGATTTTTGAATCTAAGTAATAATTATTCTACATATATAGTTCTATCGTTTAAAGAAACAAAAAAGAAATCGATTTTTTGATCGTTGTAAATGTATATCCCGCCTCAGCATACATTGAACTTTTTTCGTGTAAATACTTATTTCTAAAAATTAATAATTAACGTTATTGAGGTAGAATAATATCGAGTTAGAAATGTATAAAATTGTATAGTGTAGAATACAAATGTATACAATAGAATAAAATAGAATGTATAAAATAGAATATTATTGAGGTACAAATGTATAAACAATGTGGTCCAACGGCCGGATCGATAACTCGACAATGGTTGACCAAAAAATAAACATAAAAACGTTTTATAATCTATAAATATGTAGTTCTCAGTGTACGTGGCTGTTTTTCGAAAAATATTTACAAAATGAGGGTGTTCAACCAAGTGTAATATTGGCGAATTTTTTTCTTATATTCGTGAGCTTAAAAAAATTACTAAATGACAAACAAAAAAAGGCTAGATACAACTATATCTACTGTAATTACGGAAATATTGGTTTTAAAAAAATTGAAAATCGGACAGTTATTGCTACAGTTGCAATTCCGGCGAGGTCAAGAAAAGTCGTCTAAAAAACGCGATTGAAGGTTTTAGCATACGTAAATCGTTGCGCTCCCTGCTCTCACTAAATCTTCTGTAAGTTGGTCAATTTTCAATATTTTTGCTTTACATTTTTTTCACACTTTCTTGAATACGTATAATTTGAGAAAATGCAACGAAAATTCATTTTTTCACCCATCACAGTGGCGCCCCCCTTAAGTTACTCAGCGAACGGACTCTGAATGATATATCGTTTGTGTATAAACTGTGCCACAATTGTAACAAAGGTTAAAAAATGCACACATATACAAGCTTTCTCTTAATTATTATGAGCACGCGTTTAAAAAAATGTCTACCTTTATCGTATGAATCCGAAAGTATTTGTAGATATGAGCGGAATTTAAAGTTGAACATGCCTCTGTATATCTATTTTTATCGGTCTATTTTTACAGCATGTGCATTTATTTCTATCGAGCGTAGTACAAACTGCTTAAATTGTTGAACGGAAGAGAAAACGGAACAGCTTGGGCTTACGTCAGTTGTCAATGTACAGTCTACGTTTTCACCGACGCCACAATGTCGCGACCCACTGACCCGCACATGCGTACTTTTGCACCCTTTTGGTGTCTTTTGTCACGTCAGGAGCGTCAAAACGCGCCGGGTGAATTTTTCATTCAAACTTCACGACACAATTGCAGGCCGTGAGAAACCGTCTCACAAATAGGGGTTGAAGAACAAGGAAAAAAATATCAAGGGTAGTCTTGCGAACCTGCTGATGTTGGGCGACACCAGAGGTACCAGTTCGTCACGAAGAGTTGAATTTTTTTTATGTCGGAATTGAATCGTTGTTCCAAGCTTTTTTTGGATCCTGTGGAATTTCACATTTTTTTAAGGGTTACGTTGGTTTCGAAGCAAAAAAAGGCATTTTTTTCCATTAAAAAAAAATATATATATATATAAATGAATCAGTTTATTGAAAATATTAAGCACATAAAAGAGCAACATTTCAACAATATTTTTTAAAAAATTCATCTAAAAATTTGGGAAATCCAGCCGGTGGGACCTGGTTTCCGAAGACCCCCAAAAAAGTGTTCTCGTGGTGGTCACCATAACTCATGATAGCTTTATCTGAAATTATAAAACTAAACTTTTTTTGTTAGTAGATAAGTATAGCTCGTGATTGAACGAAGTATTTTTTGAAAAAATTGAAATTGGATTTTTTTGCAGAATTTTATGCAAAATAGTTCAATATTTGGTACAATTTGCACTTGTAAAATTAGTTGTAATATTAGTAATATTAGCGAAAATTAGTTGTAATATTAGTAATTAATTAGTTGTAATATTAGTAATATTAACGAAAGTAATATTAGTAATATTTGCGAAAATTAGTTGCAATATTAGTAATGTTAGCGAAAATTAGTCGTAATATTAGCAATATTAGCCTTGTAAAATTATTTATAATCGAAAAAAACCTTCGTTCAATCACTAGTCAAGCTATTTTGAAAAAGTGTGCAAAATTTCAATAAGATCGGTGCATTAGTTTTCGAGAAATCGTGTCCACCGACTTCAAAAATAGTGTTTTGAGAAAAATGCGATATACGTCGCTCCCAGCCGGTCTTTCCCAACGGGGGAATTCCCAAAGGCTCTCTCTCCTAGACTTTTACTTCGATCGACTTAAAACTTTGGGAGAAAATTCTAGGCATACCGTACTATTAGATTATACAATTAAAAAAATTGATTTTTCAAAATTTTCAAACCCACGTAACCCCATAATCCAGTTGTTTTTCGATCTATTTAATAGTTTAGTAACTTCGAGCGAGACGATATAAAAACGCACGATTCACTACTCCTAACATGTGACATTTTTTTCTTTACCTACCGTTTGAAGATGTTGGCTAAATTTGATAAAATTTAATGAGACGTACACACTGATAAAAAATCTTCAACGCAGAAAAAAATAAATAAGCTATTTATCATTGTCAGCAATTTGTGAATATTTGTCAAGTAGCCTTATCAAATTTTGACACATGGAGCTAAATTGTTTTATGGTGATAGAGTGCCTGGATAAAATCAATAAAGCAATTCAGACGTCGCAAACTTTTGTCTTTGGGGATATAATGAACACGATACACTGAAATACAAATTTCAGGTAATTGGCTTTTCCCCTTTTTTTTTACTTAGCCAGTGTTACCTGGCATCGCCTATAAAAATCCAATTGCTCGTAGGCAAGTGTCCCCATTCTAAGAAACTTACGAGGAAGCAATGTGGTACGCTTCAGCTTGTCGACAT
Source organism: Ophion ellenae (assembly GCA_963210295.1). Classification (NCBI taxonomy): domain Eukaryota; kingdom Metazoa; phylum Arthropoda; class Insecta; order Hymenoptera; family Ichneumonidae; genus Ophion; species Ophion ellenae. The sequence goes on from OY723387.1 coordinate 50,744,011, forward strand.
TGTTATACAGATCTATATACGGAACTGACTGTGTAAAGTTTCCGTGCTTTGCGTATTAAGGTGGCTTATATTTAGTACGAAAGTTATAGCAAATACGTGGTCGCCGAGCAAACGGAAAGTAAAACAGCGATAGATATGCAAGATTCATGAGGCCCTATCGCGACTGCACTCTCTTGATACGTTTCCACGTATTGCACTATATACGAATTTGTGGTTTCTTTAATCGAAACTACACATATTTGCAAATACTACGCGGGAAGGGGAGGATTAATGAGGCTTTTCTCTCTCGTCAATAATACCGGGATCCTCGTTTTCCTTCCGTTGTCGATTCTATTTTTGGTATTCAGAGGGCATGAATAAACAATAGCTCGCGCAGGAAAAGCTGAACTAGACACCGAAAGCACGAGGGTTGTCTCCCATCAGCGGAGAAGGTACTTGCTCGACGATGAATCTTTCTGACGAACGGATGGAAATTTACTTTCTCATTTTATTGTGAAAAAAAAATTAATCCATTACTGCACAGCTCTCCATTTTTATATTGGGCAATGGCTATTTCGATTTTACACAACTTACACTCTATCATTAATTTCTATCGACTCAATTTCGAAATACATTTAAAAAAAATGATTTATTTAAGTCACTATTTATAGACGAAAATGGTAGTTAAAAAAATGTCCTGAAAAAATTATAGGTCTGCGCTGTGATGAAATCTCGGAGATGGATCATCCGAAATAAAAAAAAAACGAACGGTTTTAGATTCAGTATGTTAATGACTATAGCACATATCATGCGATTTTTTTATGTATTCAAAAATAACAAGATGGCGGATATTTTTCGAAAAAAAAAAAACAAACAATGACTCGTTTTTTCACCGGTTTTGGAAAAAAAGAATAGTAAATATAAAATTTAAAAAAATCCTTGATATGCGCTATAGCTATAGTTGTAAAGAATATGTGGTTAAAATTTTATAAAGATCAGTTCAATAGCTTCGAAGATTTTATCAACAAGCCGTCGAAAGACGTTGTTTTGAGGAAAACGCGTTTAAAGTTTGTTTTGGTTACATAAATACATTTAAAAATGTTTAAATGTATTTCGAAAGTGTATTTATTAAGTGTAACAACTTTTATATTAATCTCTATAATATAAACCTATTAAAAAATAATGAAAATAGCCTTTCTTAGCGCCTAAAGTGAGCAGACCGCTTAAGGGGCTATACCAGTGTGAACGCTGAACATTTGGCTGATTTTCGGGAATTTTCTGGAAAAAAAGTACTCAATTAAATGTTTCGGAAAATTAAGAATATATTTGGCTATATTTGACCTATATTACATTTTTTTTCATAGAAAAATATGGTGATCCAAGCGATCTATGCGCTGCCTTCGGAGGCAAAAAAAAGTTCCTCCACTGCTAACATGATTCCGACCGATTGAGTAGTTGAAACCGAAAAAGGAAAACATGTCGTTAATCTGGAAGGTATTTCCTGTACAATGACGTAGGATTTTCGAAAATCATCAAAATCTAACAAATTGGCGTACTTGTGAAAAAAAATCTGTTTTCTTGCCCATAAAATGGTCGTTTTTTCAATGCCAAATCGTCAATTTTCATCCAATCAAAAATATCGTACGTCATTGTAGAGTAAGTATATTCAAGAGTACTCAGTTCAAATTTCAAGTCAATCGGATAATTGCTCTTTGAGTTACAGTGTCAGCAAATTTGAAAAATGTCATTTCGAGAAAAACGCGTTAAAAGATTTGAGGGGCCAGTCCACTTTGGAGCAACGAAAAAAGGCTTTTTTCGCGATTTTTTTTGAGGATTTTATGAAGATATGAATATAAAAGTTGTTGGGCTTGATAAACAAAGTCTTGAAATACACTTAAAAAAATTTAATTAATTTTTATGCATTTTTAAGCACAAAAACTATAGTTTAACGTAACGCCTTAAAAATAGGTGGGCTAGGTAGTTCCATCAAAACTCGGCAACGGCTTGTCTGAAGCAAAAAAATCAAAGTCCATTAGACTCAGTATGACACCAGCTACAAAATAGGCCTCGGATATAAAGTTTTATAAAAAAAAAAAAAATGGCAGATGAAAAACGAGAAAAAACGCGTTTTTTCGCAGCTTTTCGCAAAAAAAAGAGTAAAAATCAAAATTTTAAAACCATCGAGGGTCATCTTGTTGCGAATCATGTTTACAATACGTGGTTCAAATTTCAAGAGAATCGGTTTATTAATTTTAGAGATACGATGGAGCTAGATTTTGAAAACGTTGTTTCGAGAAAAAACGCGTTTGACGTTTATACTATGAAAAACTCTTACCTAAACTCAATCGGCAATTCCTGCACCGTACAAAATCCCTTCTGATTGCTCATCATCGTCGATTTCTTCAAGTCTTGCTTGCTTTCGATTTTTTGAAATTTTCAAAGTGGACTGGCCCCTCAACTATCGTTTTTTGCAAGATAAAATGATATTTACCATAAAAACTGCTAATCAGCTATACCTGGCCCATACAATGGACTCTTCCTCGAATAATGCCTGCTGAGAGGCTAAAGATTTTCACACTGGTATAGCCCCTTAAGTGGCCGCCTTCAATTTCGTTGAAATTGATATGCGTGATTAAGCATTGAAAACTATTAGACACGCATTTTTTCATCAGCGGAAAAATGGTTAGTAAATGGAGTTGAAAAATGGAGGTAAATCCTCATGAAATTACTGACATGACTATCTCGATGTTTCGCGTGACTCTTTCCCCGGCTCGTTTCGTTTCCATTTCGTTTAACATTCTGTACCACGGACGAAATTCGATTTCACGTGGAGTGCTTCTTTTTTTTGCGCAACACATCACATGGCAGACGAGCAAAACGGCTTCGAGACACCATGCTTAATATCGATGAATCATACAAGGAACTATACGACGTATCTACATACATATTTATACACACAGATTAACTTATACTCGTGGCACATTCATCCCAGAGTCCCAACCGCGTTGACACACGGAGGTTCTTTCAGATTTATGACAATACGCGTGACTCTCGGCCGACTGATTAGATAAGCTGGCGTCGAGTCGTTACGTACCTGATATGGCGGGGAACAAAATTTTCCGGAATAAAAAATTAGCACCGTCGAAAAATTGACAACCCGACGTGAAAGTTTACAGCCACGGGTATCCACACTGAATACATTCTCGTACAATTGCACTTTTTTTTAAATGAATGAACATTGTGTCGAAAACAAATGCAATGTTTTGTGTCAAGCTGGAAAGCTATGCGTTTTTTTTTAAATTCTTACCATATGCTGACCCATAAAAAGCAGCGAACCGCAGTTTTGTTATTACCGGAACTCGCTAAAGATAGCGCCATCGGTTTCACGCGCTATTACATTCAATTCATGATTTGAGCACGGCAACGTGTCACCATCGGCGATGAATAATGGCCGTCTGGGTGTCCACGTGATCCGTCTATGTTCGCGGAGAAGCCGTTACGTACAGCGAAATATGCAATTTTTTTTTGTTCAACTTCATGGCGCGGTGTTGAAATACTACTTGAAGTTGAGGCGGGATATACATTTACAACTATTAAAAAAATCGATTTTTTTTCGCTTTAAACTATAGAACTATATACAGGGTGTTTTGCACATGGACCGACACCATTTTTGGGGGATTGGGGGGGGGGGGGGTCATTTGCTACTTGGTTCACCCTTAGACCCTGTGTCCTAAGTGTCACGGTAATTAAGATATGATTTTTTTTTCGTTTTTTTTTTAAATACCCGAAATTTCGTCTTTAAATCGTCGTAACTTTTTTGTTTGTGGTTGGAATAGCACGAAATAACTTTTGTTGTATTCTGCAATGTATGTTTATTATAAATAAATCGTTATTTGATACAATTGGTATCATGAAAATGACTCACAAGCTTCCAAAATCTTGAAAATGCGTAAATGTATGAAAAATGTCAACTTCTAAATTGACTATAAAAAAAACACTAAAAGCTATTTTGAACTTTGTTTTGAAAATTTCTTTAGTTTTTACCCTTTCCAACGATATGCCACACGCATAGAAATCATTTATGATGTGGTCAAAGTAAAGAGAATAAGGTTTTTTATAATGAATTTAGGAGATTACATTTTTCACACATTTGCACACTTTTAAGACTGGAAGCTCAAAAGTAATTTTCTTGAAACAAATTGTATTAAATGAAGATTTATTTATAATAAACATACATTGCATAATACAACAAGAGCTATTTCGTGCTGATATGACCAGAAATAAAAGAGTACCTTCTACTTGACGAAAAATGTTTTTGAAAAATTAGAAAAAAACGACTTTTTTTATCCAAATTTCACAGAAATTTGGCGTGGATTTTCTTTTTTTTAATTCGGGACATTCTATTGAATTAGCATTTTCTTCATTTTAATTACTGCCAAATTGAAACTATACATGTTCTAAATGACAAAAAAATGATTTTTTATTCGCAAATCAAAGTCTACGGGAAGCTAGACTGCACGCCTATTCGCAACTACCGCGGCAATCTTGCTGTAACACTCTACCCGGCTCCGCTATTTTGATGAAAAATGATTGAAAAAAATGTTTCGTCTAATTAAATATACTAGTTTGTTAAATGTAGAATAATTATTTCTTAATTTAAAAAATCTCTCAAAACTGCTTTATTCGTTTCCGTCTAAATGTATATCCCGCCTTAAACCAAAAAAATATTCTAGAAAAATAGAACACATCGTGCCCTTCGCCATAAAATCGTCGACAAATGTTTCTGGCGAACCGGGAATCATACGATAGGTCTGAGCCGCGATAAAACATCGATTGTCCGAAAGATTTCTTTTTCTCGATTTCTCGGTAGAAAAGATGTCACAACAGGAATACAAGTGACTGCTGATTTATGTGATACGTGATTGCTTGGCAGGAATATTGACGTACAAATGTGCATTGATTCATTTGTCTTTTACTTCTTAGGATTAGTTTTCTGACTGTTTTTTTTTCTTCTTTTCTCAGGCCTTGAATTACTCGAAGCGATACACCTCGATAGACGTTTGAAAAATATGTGCCACACACGTTGACGCACAGTACTTGAAAAACAGACAAAAAAGACGTTTCCATTTAGGCAATCGATGTACCAAAAAAGACTTCTTTAAATTTGTCATAAATAGTAGCAACATTTTGTATGGAATATAAATTATTTCGGTACAGAAAAATTACGCGATTCCGTAGTATGAGAATTGCGATTTAAAAACAAAATTATTTATTGTTTTTCGATGTTGATCATTGAAATACGAAAGAAACGAAAACTTTGAGTAAAACCCGATGGAGCTAGGCTTCAGGTCCTTCGATCTCAAATATTCATATCTATCTAACGCATCGATACATTAACTTTAAATTTAATTAAATTTGAAACTAACACGGGTACTGAATGCCGACAATTTCTCGATACGAGTTTGCACCTCATTGTCTAACGTTCCAATACAATTGCGTGATTTCAGCCTGGACGGTAGATCCTGCAAAGATGAGATTTACCGAATGGGAATTGGGAATGGATACTGCGAGGGAAATCTCAATTTCACCACTGCCTCTGAAGACGACGAGGTTTACACCAAGAAGAAAGTCTCGAGGGTTAGTAACCACTGCTGGAATTCTCTTAGGGTACCGTAAAACTACACAATATAGCCTAGGACCTCAACTATAGTCCAGCTACCTCATCGAACAGAACCGCATTGGCTGCGACTATTAAATATATAAATCCGAGGTAAATATATAAATGCGAGGTATTATATAAATCTATTCTTTAGTAGGAGAAACATAAGTTTGAAACCTGACAAATCTGGACCATAGTTGACAAATCTGGACATTAATTATGCAGTTTTACGGTATTCCTTTCGCGGAGGGCCGTATTTTGTAAGCAGGGCCCTTATGAGTCATCGGTAAATTACACTGGCGCTTAATAAAAAATAAGTTACAATCAATAATTATGGGTAAGGTTCCGAAAACGCCCCCCTCCCTTTGATCAAGCTGAAATGTTGCACAAATCTTCCTTTTAATATTCTACGGCAACCCCTAAAGGGATTTTTGGCGACACGCAATAGTTTTTGGGCTTGGGTTTGTTTGGGTTTTTTTTGGACAAAACGGGGAGCGCGCTATATATATATATATATATATATATATATATATATATATATATATATATATATATATATATATGTATGTATGTATGTATGTATGTATGTATGTATGTATGTATGTATGTATGTGTGTGTGTGTGTATATATATATATATATATATATTTTTATTTATAGTTGGCGCGCATTAAGAAAAAACTAAAAAATTCATTATCTCGAAAACTATTGTGAGTCGCCAAAAATCCCTTCAGGGATTGATTTAAAATATTGTAAGGAAGGTTTGTGCAACATTTCAGCCCGATCGGAGGCGGGCGGGGGTTCGGAACCTTATCCATACTTATACCCAACGATAAACTGGAATAAAACAATTAGCCCGAATTTAGTAGATTTATAAATTTTTGCGTATTCTTTGAAAAGGCGCTGTTACGAATATTATTCTGCTAGTCACATTTTTCATAACGTTGAAGTTTCCATTGTTCGAATGTAAACATTTTTTTCTTCGATTATGAAAATTTTCAAGCTTTCGAAAGTATTAAATATAGAATGTTGATATTTGGTATGGTGACTAAGCGGTCTTTATTGAACATCAAAATATTTTTTTAAGTTTGACAAAACATGGTGGTGAAAGTGTGAGGAGCTACGTATGTCGGTGCGCGGGCGATGACATTCTTCGCTAGCGGAAGTCCTAAGTCCCGGACCGGTAATCTGAAGCAGAAAAATCAAACATATTTTAACTTTGTACAATATTGTGTATAAGTTAATCTAGAAACGAAAAGAAAAATTAAAAAATAGTGAACGATCGGAAGGAAGTTTCTTGCTCACTATTTTTTTACTTTTCAATTTTTCTTCTTGATTCAAGGTCATCTTATACACAATATTGTATAAAGAGAAAATAGGTTTGATCTTTTTGCTTCAGATCACATGTCCGGTACTTAGGACTTCCGCAAGCGAAGAATGTCATCGCCGCGCACGGACATACTCCTCCCACACCCACCACCATGTTTTGTCAAACTTTGAAAAATATTTTCAACGTCCACACATTTCAACGTCCACAACATTGGTGGCTAATTGAAGGTCTTTTACGCGCACGGTTGCAAACAAACGTGAAAAATTACAAAACGTCAAAAAAAAATTGTGCTCGATCGTGTAATTCTCCATGACTAAATCTCAACACTTCCTGATGCCAGTTGTCAAAGATTAGTACTCTATGTTTGCTACAAAAACAATGGTGCGTAATTTAAAATGTCAGGTCATTTTGAGACACCCTTTATCTTGCCCCTAAATATAAATAAATATAATTTGATATATTAGATAATATAATAAATATAATTATAGTAAATATATATTATAATAATATAATATAATAAATAATATTTATAATAAATTTGATAGTATAATAAATATATCGAATATATCATCCTTTATCTTGCCCTCAAATGTATCAAATTACGATGCATTTTAGATCAAATTTGATCCGACGTTCTGGTGCGTTAGTTTATTCGTCCTACATTATTCCAGTTTACACATAGAGACAGCGAGAAATTGGTGGCCCGTTAGTGGAAAATGCCTCGCGATAACTGCGCCACGTGGCTACACGTGAACTTCACATCGCGTTCAGTCAAGTTTAGATTCGCCTCGTCAGCTTACATAAACATTTAACCTTTTATATTTTTTATATTTTTAACAAATGAAAAGAAACACGCTCACTCAGAACGAGATTCGAAATAATTTTTCTGAGAATTATCGGTGAGGTATTTGGCGGGTCTTGTTGACGGTGACGAGAAAGTCGAAAATCGTGCCCATCGAGCTATTGGCGATCCAACAGGGCACGTGAAAGAAAATTGTGGACCGTATTCGTGTGAGCCAACGTGCGCCACCAATATTGCGCAACGAAGATTTCTATTCCGAGTATACGAAGTTTTCCGTCAATTTCCGACGTGATGCCTCGCCTGACAAAACTTTGGCAAAGCCGCCAACGTTCATTGACGAAAATACCGAGCCTTATGTGGCTTCGTGCTTCGTACGGATTTTCGAGATTCGAAATTATGCAGATTTCACGCTAAAATAGGAATATTCTCAGTTTATCTAATGTGTTTTTTTTTTTTTTTTTTTTCATTTTGATGTCTCGAGTTTGGAAAACATTAATTGGCTTCCCAAGTGTGTTGATTCCCAAAGTTTTTCTTTCCAACACATTTTGTTTGGAAAATAAACTCAAATTTGATTAGAAATTGAACACACCGTCCCTGACGTGGAAAATCGAAAGGAAATTATACTTCAGTCAATCGTACATTTCAAGTGAGTTTTTATGCTTTAGTATCTAATAAACAAATAGAAAACCATTGCTAATAACGAGAAGCTTACTTAGCTCGCTACAAGTTATGAATGCAAAGTTGCTTGGTTTATTTTTTTACTCGTTTAAGGGGTTAGGCTACTGTGGCGATTCACTAATCACGGTTATTAAAAAAACAATTATTTTCAAGAAATAAATAACATGATTGGATAATCGGTGGGACATTTATTTGTATGTACAGTAACAAAGTTGTGTACCAAATTCCATTTATAAATATTAATAATTGAAGAAGTTATGAACAATCTCTTGAAGGACCTTTGATATGAGTGGCTCAACGGTGTACTTGATTTTGGCCACCCGGTTAATCCGAAACAAAAAGAAAGGTTTTTTTTTCTTGAAATAGATAATATTGGCTGGGACTTGACCAATATTTTTTTTGTCGTCGTGTTCCAGTCATCAAGATGAAAAATGTTGAATTTTTTTGTTTCGATCTTTTGAGAAAAAATGACATCATTATTGGACACCAATGAGAAAAAAATGTTAAGAGGAAGAACGCGTTTGAAGTTTGATTAGTAGTTATATTATTGTAATCATAAGTTTACCTTCAATCTGCGATTCCTGCACCATATCTTGGACCTTCCTCTTCAATGTGAGTTGCCTCAAAGCGACGATCGACTTTTTGACATTCCCACAGTAGCGTAACCCCTTAAGGGGTAACACTACTGTAACCGTCTAAAATTAAGCGATTTTTTTGTCGAAGGTCAAGAGGATAGTAATATAAAAGAGAGGATAATAATATTCAAAGATGTTAATTGTCATATCTTCAAGTAAACAAAAGAAAATTTACACAAAAAAATTATACAAAATGGCAATGCTAGAGGCATTCTCGCGAGGCATGTTGAATTTTTCCAAATATGTATTCATCGTCAGAATAATAAATATATTAGTTAACTGATACGAGGAAAGGGTTGCGGAAGAAAAGTTGGGGCCGGGTTGAAATCCCGAACTTTGAATGCTCCGACGGTTTAAAATTCCGAATTTTAATATTCCGAAATTCAAGAGTGGGCCGCGTTGAAATTCCGAACTTTGAATGGTCAGAGCGCTCAAAACTCCGAAAGAATAGTACCCCGAAAGGTCAAAACTCCGAAAGAATTTTACACGAAAGACCAAAACTCCGAAAATCTTAACACCGTCAAAATAATTCGGATATGGAAGTTTTAAAAGTTTCAAATTTTTCGATAAATCGACGAATTATGTAAAGAATTTTTTTTGATTAAGAAGTGATTTTGCGTCAATTTTGAAATTTGTCTAGACAATGTTATACGTTCTAAATCATTTACAGTCAACTGCGTAGACTTTCGCTGGCATGATCTTGACATGAGGGCCGGGTTGAGATTCCGAACTTTGAATGCGCCGACGGTTTAAAATTCCTAATTTCAATGTTCCGAAATTACAAGGTTCGTCAAGGTTATGCCAGCGGAAGTCTACACATTTGACCTGTAAATGATGTAGAACGTATAACATTGTCTAGACAAATTTCAAAATTGACGTAAAATCACTTCTTCATAAAAAAAAGTTCTCGAAATAATTCGTCGATTTTTTGAAAATTTTGAAACTATTAAAACTTCCATAGCCGAATTATTTTGACGGTATTCAGATTTTCGGAGTTTTGGTCTTTCGTGTAAAATTCTTTCGGAATTTTGATCTTTCGGGGTAGTATATTTTTGGAGTTTTGAGCGTTCCGATCATTCAACGCTCGGAATTTCAACCCGGCCCCGAAAAGTCATCGCCAAAATGGATGTATGCGTTTGGTAAAACGTCAAAGTGCAATCCTACACGGGTCTCAATGCACGACTGACATTCGACCTAATTTTCGCTATGCGTATGTAATGCCGTTCACCGTCACATAATTACACTCACGCGCCGAGAAAATCATCGACTCGCTCTACGGATGACAATCTTGTTTTATTTATATAATATTATTCGGCCAGTTACGATCACGCGAATGCGTAACCTAGTAAACGGAAATAACCTTCTAACTCACTCGTCTGACCCTCGCGCCAATCAAATTTACTTCAAATGTAGGACAATAAGCAAGTGCTCCCTTTTTCGCACACGGTGACGCGATATTTACGTCACACCCATATATTTATACTTGAGAACAGTTTATTAGGTAGTATCTAGTGTCCTGCAAATCTATTGTCTGAGATTGGAGTTTCAGAAACAGAATTCGGCTATTCACGTAACGCTTTTAAGGATACATTTCCTACCGTACCCGTACATTCCCTACGAAACCTACCTTTCCTATTCCCTACCCTACCCGTACATTCCCTACCAAAAGTGAGTTTCGTCGAGAACTTTGACTACTCTGCGATAACATTAACATCTGAAGAAATCAACCGTATTGAAGATGCTAAAAACATTGGTTTTTAATAATAAGAATGCCAAAAATTTATAAATAAATTGTTTAAACAAAAATGTGTTCAAAATATCTGCGGTAAACTTGATTTTTTGTGACATTCAATTAATTATGATATTTTTCTGAATACATATGAATTTTTAAAGAATTTTCTCTCTGTTTCGGAAATTTCGTTTTTGGAATTTTTCAGGGGCTGCACCTATACCTGTTCGTTCAATACCTCGGACACTTCTTGGATTTAATATGGAACATTGCTCCGAAAACATATTGGAAATTTGTGACTCTTCATCCATTTTTTTTTAATTAAAATTAAAATAGAAAGAAAATTCTAACAAAATGCATACCTAGTTAGAAAATTCTCCGAATTCGTTTTATAATATAAAAAAGTAGTTCACCGAACATTTGTTGAACGGTTTTTTTTTAATGACCCAAACCCAAACAAACTTATAACTTTTTTGTTATAAGTTATTTATATAGTTATATTTATAGGGCGTTAAAACTTATATATTTATATAGGTCATATAATTTATACGTTATAACTTATATATTTATAAGTTATGCGTGATTTTTTCAAAATAACTTATACCTTTTTTGCATTGTTGTTACCGGAAATTAATGTTCTTAGCATCTGCAATGTGGTTGATTTAAAAAAATGTTATCTTATCGCAAAGTACTCAAAATTCTTTCCGAAAATAACTTTTGGTTGGGAATGTACGGGCAATACATCCTTAACAGCTTGATCAATATCAAGGAGTTATTTCATAAGTATACATAACAAACGTAATAGAATCACAGTCACATTTGTTTTTGACCATCTGTGTGGTCCAGTTTATTGCCGGAAGAGGGCTCCTTGACGTGACTTTCTTTCCGTTACCGATACCGATCGCAGGAGCCGACAAAGATGATGTATTTCATTTTTTTTTGTTTGTAACATATGTATCTACCTCTTTTGATCAAATGGATCAAAGAATGGCAGAATCGAATCTGATAGGCGATCTCCGATCTTGCTGTAAGGACGATCTCAAGATTGTATTGTTATCCTTCTCGATATCTCCTTTCCTCCAGATTGCGGTCCCGTCACAGCCCAGATACCATCGATCAAGTGCACTTGAAAGAGCAAAAAGAATTGGTTCGAAAATCAATTTCTTCCCAATGCAAATCAAAGTTCCCTTGATAATGATCTGACGATTTTCTTCGCTACACTTTGCCACAATAATTTTTCCAATGTGGTTCTTGATATTTTGGAAAATCGAAAAAATAATGATGAAATTACGATAGCATTTGTCAGACATTCGAAAATCGTCGACCAGCCTGGTCGGACGTTGTCAATGTGCACAGGAATGTTTGCCTGATTAAAATCCTTTCTCTTCAACTTTTAATCACCCGAATAGTCTCTAAGTAGTATCTTTTTACAATATTTTTAGTACCCATGTGCGTCTCATATTTATTTTCCTTATAGTCAGGAGATTCGAATCTTGTTATTCCTATTGGGATTTTTTGTTAACCCTTCGTTGACACACTCATATTTGGCCACGATTTTGACACGCTGGGTCAATTTGACCCTCACTATTTATAGACGAAAATGGTAGTTAAAAATATGTCCTAAAAAAGTTGTAGGTCTGCGCTGTTGATGAAATCTGGAAGATGGATCATCTGAAACAAAAAAATCAATCGGTTTTAGATTCATTATGTTAATGGCTATAGCGTATATCATACGATTTTTGATATATGCAAAAATATCAAAATGGCGGACATTTTTTGAAAATAAAAACGTGTTTTTTCACCCTTTTTGGCAAAAAAGTAAATATCATTGAAAAATTCCTTGATATGCGCTATAGCTATACTTGTAAAGAATATGTCGTTAAAATTTCATAAGGATCAGTAGTTTCGAAGTTCAGCAGTTTCGCCGTTGAAAAACGATGTTTCGAGAAAAACGCGTTTAACTTTTTAACCAGCAGATGAACGTGCTCAGGCAGTAAAGTAAAGGTCACACAAAAATACAGTTAGACTCCTCCGATCTCCATAAACTTTTAGTATGATCTTTTGGATGTGTATACTTTCGAAAAATGTAATTTAAAAAATCGATTTTTTTGAAAATTGTAAAGTGAGAAGTCGCCTTAATATGTCTGCATAATTAAAATTCGGAAAATATCAAACTAAATCGTTCAAAAACATTTTTGAACATTTTCGATTTTGAAATAGTGAGCATTTTAGTGAAAAAAATTCTCGGGCTAAATGACCCAGTGTGTCGACGGAGGGTTACATTTAAAACGGATTGTTTTAATATGTGTTTATGATTTTAATACAATGAACACTTCGCGGTAGGTTATCCTTGCGTGTGTGTCTCAATTGTGTTCACGATACATACTCACACTTGAACATACCCCCGTACCCATACATTTCGGTAAAGAATGAACCGGGTATTAATTTTCTTGATTTCATTTGTAATCATATGGTTCTTACATCAAATGTTGGGATTACTGCCCGTATAGTAAATGTGTGCTACTTACAACGAACTTCGATTTTGTTGGAACTCATATATGTGATAAAGCATTGAAAATTATTAGACATTTTTTTTATTGGCGGAAAAACAGTTTTAAGGGAGGAAACCACCCTTCAAAGAAGGCGTGTCACCCCTTAGTTTAATTTCGGTTCAATACTTCCATAGTGGATTTTTCATCGCTTTACATTAGAAAAATTTCGGTTTTAGTTTCACTCAGATCGGTGGACTGCTTGTGGGCAAAACTGTAAAATCACCACACGCTTTCCTTTGAGGGGTGGTTTCCTCCCATAAAAACGTTTTTCCGCCGAAAAAAAATACACGTCTAATAGCTTTAAATGCTTTATCACATACATGAGTTTCAAAAAAATTTAAGGTGGACCCTTGATGAGGAGCAAATGTGTTCAAATGAATTAATTTGCCACATACCAGATATCGAAGCGATCTATTCGATACTTTTTTATATTCGTTTGAAAAAATCATTAAGTAATATCATCCAAGAAAAAAAGCAGAATTAGCTTATTAGTTTTATCTTGCAGAGGAAATGAATTTCCTGAGGGTGGCCTATAAGACATATGGAAAAATGGACTTTGACGTGTATGAAAATCGGTTGTCCACAGGGCCAAAAAATAAACAATATAGAAATAAATTATTCTGATTAGATGTTAAATTTTTTGTACATGCAAATTCGATGCCGAGGAAGCCTAGAAGCCTAAAACAAACAAAAAAATACTATTATATAAATCAATAATAGATATCGCTGAGTATCATAGAGAATGAATAATAAATGGACTGCATGTATTGGAACGAATGCATAGCTGATTGTGTTACGGGAGAAGTGCCCGTTCGATTAATTAAACGCTGATTTCTGCTGATTTGTTGGCCACGCCTCTGACTCATGGATCGTGGATCGTCATCAGTTTGATATTCTCGATTCACGTGCAGGTCACGTTACACAAACGAAAGGAAAACACGCTTCTCTGCGCTGTCGCAATAATTCGCAAATCGACTAAATTATTATTAGACTTGGGTGTATGTTCGTCGGGGGTAATTGAATACGAATTATTCGACGTTTATTCTGTAATATGTGTACGAGGCCGGTGGAATCAGTTACACAATTTACTACCAACATTTATTACGGTGCACAGATATTTATATAAGTTTTCGTGAAAGGCAACGGCAACCCCAAATAGATGCTTTACATTTATCGTTCAATTATTGTTTTTCAATCAAAAATAAATGTCTCCTTACCTCATAACCAGGAGGATAATTATATCATTTGTTTGCGATAATCAGCCATCATGGCTGACGCCCTACGGTCATTCATATTTTCGTTCGCTGTTTATAATATGTTCATTTGCACCAGTGGAATTAATTCTGGCCATATTGCAAATTTTTTTGAACCTCACATTTACTGGTCATTTTTACGTTATAATCACTTATATTTTATATTGAAATATACATTGAATTATTATATTTATATTGAAATGTAAATTGAATTATTATATTAAATTATAGAGAAACATTGCAGATTAATATATAATATTGATGTTAATCAAATTTAATTAAAATTTGAAAAAATACAGTATCATTTCAGCATAGCAAAATAAACATTTTCTGCGTAAATATAAAAAAGGTAATTCCAATTAAAAGTATTCAAAATTAATTCCACTAGTGTAAATGAACATGTGCGAATAAAAATTATTGAACGCATTTGGCATTGACGGTATCGAACCCTCTAGAATGTGTCTATGACATTGCCGGATTTGTTTAAAATATTTCGTTTTACCGTACTTCTCGTAGATCACGTCTACTAAACGACCACCGTAGGCATTTTTCTAAAATCATCAAATCATCAAAATATCTCACGGAACTGTTCGAACTTTTGAAATTGAATGAAAAACCCTGAAATTTCGAGTTTTATTGGGTGTCTTTGAAATACTTCCATATAATATATTTCTTTACGTTAATATTATATGGTAATTAATATTAATATATAATATTGATATTAATAATTATATACAAATATATATAATAATAATAAATATTGATTATCATAATATATAAATATCAATATTAATAAATGTATTAATTATTGTATTATTATTATAGAATGCTTATAATATTAATATCATAAGGAAGTATTTCTTTAATATTTCTTTACATATTCATTTCTACAAAGCTCCATAAAATCTTGAAATGATAATAAATACATGAACGCCTTCCGAACAAAGCTCGTCCTTGCATCCGAATGTCCTACCGATAAATACTCTAAAAAAAAGAAGAATCATCTCATTTTGCACTCTGTTCAGGTTTCTGTCTGGCATCGAGTCAACAGGCGATATATAGCGTGTCAATATCAATTCTCGTGCCCGAAGACCGCACGTGTATGACCACTAAATGTGTATTCTTCGTGTGCTTCTTCTATCCTTCTCGTTTTTTATTCATCGTCATTTCTCACGCGATGTTCAAGCGACATCTAACGGCCTTGTACTCAAATTGGCGTGCGCTTCTTCCATCGTTCGAAATGCGAAGTTCCGTTTTTAGACCTTGATACCAAAAGGGCGTATCGGGTGTGCAAAGGCACAGGAATTAATTTTGTGCCGACGGTGGCCCATACGTGGATACACCCTATGTGTACGGAATATATAACAAATCACGAGCACGAGCTCACTGGTCGAGCAATGCTTTTGTACTATTTTTGCATGTCACGTGGTCGATACCATAGTGTGATTTTTTTCGAAAATTCACGAGGTTCGTAAATCATACGAAATATTATATTCTGTATTCTTATCTTAACATCGTATAATTTTCATTCAAAAGTGATTTTACTGGGTTTTATTGAGTTATATCTTATATCAGCGATTGATATTTTTGTTTACTATTACCATTATCATTCTAATCTTTCAAGGGAGGACGTCACTGTGACGGCGCGAATAAGGTCGTTTTTCCAATTTTTTTTGTCTACTAGATTATTTTGGGAGATTTGGAAAAAAGGTACGTTAGTAAGCATAAATTGAACTGATTTTGTGTAAATCTTTATTAAAAAAAAAAAAACAACAAGAAAATAACACCGTTATTGAGGTATAAAAAATGTGGTCCAACGGCCGGATCGACAATTTGACAGTCATAACTAAAACTAAAAACTAAAAACTAAAAATTAAAAACTAAAAACTAAAAACTAAAAACTAAAAACTAAAAACTAAAAACTAAAAACTAAAAACTAAAAACTAAAAACTAAAAACTAAAAACTAAAAACTAAAAACTAAAAACTAAAAACTAAAAACTAAAAACTAAAAACTAAAAACTAAAAACTAAAAACTAAAAACTAAAAACTAAAAACTAAAAACTAAAAACTAAAAACTAAAAACTAAAAACTAAAAACTAAAAACTAAAAACTAAAAACTAAAAACTAAAAACTAAAAACTAAAAACTAAAAACTAAAAACTAAAAACTAAAAACTAAAAACTAAAAACTGAAAACTAAAAACTAAAAACTATAAACTAAGACTAAAACTAAAACTAAAAACTAAAAACAAACTAAAATCTAAAACTAAAACCAAAAACTGAAAATAAAATCTAATACTAAAAACTAAAACCAAAAACTAAAACTAAAACGTCTAAAAACTAAAAATAAAAACGTTCAATAATCTACATCAATGTTCTATAATCTATATTCTTGTTGTACGTAGTCGTTAGTCGAAAAAAAATCATAACATGCCAGGTGTTCAATAAAACGTGTAATTTTGGCGAAATTTTTACTTATATTGAGCGGTTCAAAAAACCAAATAAAACGAAAACAGCTATGTACAACGATAACTACTGCAATTAAGATTTTTTTTTAAATTCAAAATCGGGCATTTACAGTTAGAGTTATGATTCCGACCAGGTCGAGAAAAATGCGATTGAAAGTTTTGGTATACGTAAATCGTCGCATTACCTGCTCTCACTAAGTCGTCTGTAACTTGGTCGATCTTCACATATTTCCGATTTCTTGAACATGTATACTTTGAGAAAACGCAAAAAATTAGATTTTTTTGATTCGTCACAGTAGTGTCCCGCCTTAAGCAAAGTATTTGATTTGCAGGTATCGTGAATTGATTCTTTTATTCGGTCCATCAATTTTTTTGTCCATTTTATCCTCACCCTTTTGGATAATGATAATAATAGTAAACAATTTTAATGATAATAACTATAATATTACTGAAGATATGTCGTCATCCTTGGAAAGATATTTAGCCCATTTTTAGATGCCACATCAATGTACTATCTGTCAAAGAAAATATGAATCATTTTGGAGTGCACGAGTTGAACGACAATTTTAGCAGCTGCCGTTTGACGAAAAATGTCACGAGAATTTTGCACGTCGGTGAATTTAATAGTGTCCCTCGGCAATACGCTAAAATAGACTTTGTTCAGAAATAGCTCAGCATTCGATAAATGAGATAGACGCAGCGAGTGAGAAAGAGCCTGCTGTTCTCGTGTCGAACGATCACAAACAAATCCAAATGCGTCACGAAAATATTTTTCACCACCGACGTCATCATTGAGTTCTCAATGCCTTGGAACTCAAAGACCGTGTATTATTTTCTCGCGGTAAAAAACTCGAGCTTTGCTTCGAATCAATATTAAATTAGCCAATGAATAATTCGCAGTAGCTACAACCGAGAAATATTTAGGGTGAATACATATAGTTAAAATGTCTGTACTTATTTCACGTTCGAAAATGTAATAGATATTCAATTTTCAGTGTGCGCATCTCAGTTAAGAAATAAATCGCGTTTATCTGTTTTTTTAACCGTAATCATTTTGCTCAATTAATATTGGGTCCGAAAAAAATCCATTTTCTTTATTGAAGCAAAGCCAAACTTATGAAAATAAACATTTAGGCGTATCCGTATACTTGCACTACCGTTCAAAAGCTTTCGACCACTTTGGATAATAGCAAAATTTTCGATCGCTCTGAATAACTGCGAAATTATATTAGAATAATGAAATTCATTTGATTTCTTATTTTACAAAGATACTTTATAGCTCCATAACATCAATTAAATTATTCTATTATAATTTTGCAGTTATCCAGAGCGATCGAAAATTTTTCTATTATTCAAAGTAATGGAAAACTTTGGATCGGTAGTGTATATATTTTTTTGAACGACTTGTACATGTTGATATATACAAACGTTATCTGTAAACTAAAATGCATTTTTGGATGCAAATAAAAACATTCACCAGGGTTTTTTTACTTTCCATTCTTGATTTCCATTTCCATTTTCAGTGGTGGATATATTCGAAGGGAACATGTAGGCAAGTCTTGCGGATTTGGGCAAATTTTGCAGGATTTTTAGAGGATCGTCGATCGATCATATAAACAACCAATCAGAAGTAATCTTTCACTCGCGGATGACACGAAGCCGCTTCTTTCTCTTTCTATACTTAATGTTTCTACGACCTGTCTGGTCGGAATTATTATTATTCCCTTTTATTTGATCACACGTGTCGTGGGAAGATTATCAACTACGTAACTATTTTTTTTTGTGCCAGCCTCAGTCATGGATTTCGCTGCGAATAACATCCGGTTGTTTGGTCGCGTTGGGCGAGCTTGGCATAACCTCGTACCAATCGTTAACGTTAATCTTTTCTCGAAATACGGCTCACGTGATATTTTGTTACATGCAACGTCGCGTCGAGGAATTTCGCGACGGTAGGACGACGAAATCCGTAATTCCATGCGCGAGATTTCTCGATAATGCGTTGTGGTGGCAAGCATATTCGCCGCTATGCTAAGGTCAAGCTCCGTTACCGAATTATTTTTGTTTCGTGATTTAGAACAGATTTTTAAAAATTTTATTAATTTTTTAAAAAGTATTCATACCACGAATGGAAAGTGTATGAATAAAAGTTGAATATTTAAAATTTGATAAATGAAAGTTGACGTCGTTTAATTCGATTTTGCGAAATTCATTTAGCGAGTTGAAAAATAATCAAATTAATGATTATTTTTCAACTATAATTTGAAAAAAATAATTGAAAAATATAATTTCAAGTAATTTGAAAATAATCAAATTAATTTAAGGGGCACAATTACCACATGGATCAAAAATTGAACTAGCAAGCCGCAATACATGAATGAATCTAGGTTGAACCTCTCGACAGGCCCGTACCTAGCGATCTTCGGTTTTTCAGGCACTACGTAGATCACTCGTGAACTTTCTAGCTCGAGGATTTGTCACCCTAAACTTCAAATTTGTTTTATTTAGTTTATTATTTTCAAAAGTAGCGACTATTACGTCCGTGCTGTGATTAGTATGCAAATTCGGAACATTAAGGGGTTATGCCTAGTTTTGATTTAAAAAAATCACTTTTTTGAAAACCAATATATTTCGAGGGTATATCATCTTATAAATGTTTCCTGAACATTTCAAAACGATCGGATCAAAATTGACAGATTTATAGGCTGTTGTGTCGACGTCCGTCGGAACGCTCGGAGCGTCGTTCGAAACTTTGAACGCTTTTTTCTCGCAAGTACGTTTTCAAAGTCGGTGAGAAAAATATCTCAAAAACTACTGCATCGGTATTTCTGAAATTTTTAGAGCTTTTTCTAGATGAAAAAATATAAGATTCGACCGAAAGATTTTTTTTCGATGCATACTTTCGATTTTAAGAACGAAAAATGCCAATTTTTTTCGCTAAAATCAAGACTCACTTGGAACGAGGTCCATTTTTTGAAAATTCGATATTTCGGAAATTTCTTCAATTAATTATAGGATAAACTAATATAATAAGGATATTTATGGATCACTGTGCACACCGCAAAAGACGTTTTCGAGAGGTGCTTTTCATTAAAAAATGTCAGTGTTCTTCAGATGATACTTTTTTAAATACCGAATTTTTTTAGAAATTGATCATTACGATTTTCTAAAAAAAATTCCGAATTTGAGCTTTTTTCGACTAGTACAACTAGGCAGACCCCGTTAACTATATTAAATTTGAAAGATTGGAACGTTATTACGCAACTTGTCTCGATTGAAACTATACTACATTCTGATCTCCCTAATCAAAACACTATTGAGGATTTCCCAAACGATCGTGACGAGTTGTTTGTTATTCTTTCTCAATAAATCATTCCTACACGACGGGATTAATATTTCGGCGAATGTCACAACGATAATCGTGAGGCCACAGCAGAGAGCGAAAAACAAACAAACAAACAAAAACACCCTCGTAACACGTATTATTCGGTGGTCGGTCGTATAAAAATATTATTCGAGTATTTTCATGCCGAGAATTCGAATTGAACGATACATGCTGTTGTACATTTTTCCTTCGATTACGCCAAATGCCCCAGCTGTTGACGAGTTCTTAACTTTTTGTGCGCTCCCACCTCAGCATTGGTAAAACCGGCTCGTAATCCAAAGTGACAAGATTTTCCTTCAACAAGCATACCTATCGAACAAGCATACCTATCGAAAAATATAAAAAAATCAAACGGGTTTCGTTAGCATATTAGTTCATCCTATGTTTGATCGAAAGAATTTCCGCAATATCAAATTTGAAAAAAAAAAATGTCGCGCGTTTAAGGTGAGTGTCCTGATTTTTGCGAAAAAATAACCATTTGTCGTTCATCAAATCGAAAGAATGCACCGGAAAAAAATCCTGCGATCAAATACTATATTTTCACATATAGAAAAAAGCCCTAAACATTTCAGAAAGATTGATGCACTAGTTTTTGAGATATTTTGCTGAATTTAAAAACGTACTTTCAAGAAAATGGGTAAAATAATATTTTTATAAAGCAAGCTTTGATTGAATGTACTAAAAAGAAGGAAATAATTTTTTTTGCCAAGTCACCTATGTATGACTATAAATAAAAGCTTGGCGCACTCAACTTTTTAAATGTTTAATAAATTTGATGAATTCAGTTCCATTAACCGTACTTAATTTGGCACAATATTAAGCAGAGAAATTATAATCACACGCTTACACTCAGTTTCAGAATTTGTATTTAAAAAAATCCAAGGTTGTGTTACAGTAAATTAAATACAGTTGATGTGTTAACGGAATTTTATAAACTAAAGATTATATGTGCACATTTTGAGCGCCCCAAGCGGTTATTTATAATCACATATAGGTAACTTGGTAAAAAAAAATATTTTCTACTTTTTAGTAAATTAAATAAAAAGCTTGTTTTATAAATATTTTTTTCACACATAAATTACTTTCAACTTGTAACTTGTAACAACTAACTGATTTTGGAACTTATTTTATTTTATATACATATACATTATTTTATTACTTATTATTTTATGATTCTTTAATTATTTATCTTATAAATTATATACATATAATTTATATACATATAAATTATTTTCAACTTGTAACTTCTAACAACTAACTGATTTTACTAGTTAGTTGTTACGAGTATTTAGTTTAATAGTTTACGAGTTTGTACGTTAGGAAGACGGAATGCTTGTAAATAACAAAGTCTGTAATTGGAATCAAACTTACGACTAATTGCTGCGTATAAACGTTTCACATTCAAACACAGTCGGCTACGAATTTGTTTCATATGTGTTAGTGAGCCTTCATATAGATGATTAAATATCGCTAATTTTACATGAAAAGTCAAACATTTTATGGATATTTTTTTTTTCAGTTGAATCATGTATTGTCACTTTTCAGATGCATGTTTGCAAAATTTCAGAGCTCTAAATAGCCGGGAAGTGGGTGAAATTTTGATTTTCCGTTTTGAATCTCACAGAAAGTCAAGTTAAATAAAAGCACGTAAAAACGCTGTTAATGTTTCGAGCGACGCTCCAAGCATTCCGACGGACGTCAACATGACAGCCCAGAAATCTGTCAATTTTGATCCGATCACGTTGAAATTTTCAAGGAATATTTATAAGAAGGTATACTGTCAAAATACATTGGTTTCGAAAAAAAGAGATTTTTCGACTTTTGCAACGAGGCATAACCCCTTAACAATCGTCAATGCTCGACGAGCTTTCGCCAATGATAAAATTAATCAGTCGATTATTCAGTCCACGAAAAATGCACGTTTGTTTTTGTTCTTCGTATCGAATGCTTGTCAAAGTAATGTATATTCATACGTATCAGACACCGTCACAACAGACAGGTGGCCTACGACTTTCCGATCGCACGCGTCGTCAAGTTACAGAGAATACGGTGACAGCAAGGCCGTACGTGGCCCGCGTCGAGTCGTATTTATAAAACTCGTCATTACTCGCGCGACAAAGATAGAGCTTTTATTTGCTCATAACGGACTGTTGCACTCTTTTATTTACTTTGCACTTCGCCTTACAGCTCTCTTTTCAAACTAAGCGCCTCGGTTCTCGGCTCCCGTACATGGGCGCACTTCGGGTCACACGTATCGACGTGGTAGAAATGGCAGATGATTACGAGAATTTTTTTCTTCATCGCTTTTTTTTCAAAATGTTTTGTTATTTTCATCTCGTGCTGGGAGGGATATCGTGATAGTCGCGTGTGTAAAGTTTCCTCGTGTGGTATGACCACCCGGGAGAATAAACGATACGAAGAAACGTACCGCAATCACGTGATTGGAATATCAGCCTGCAGTGCACGAACGGTGTGCTGTACGCGTCTGCCCAAAAACGGGACGTTCTACTTGCGTAACTTTTGCTACGACATTGACTTTCCCTCGCACTTTCTCTGTCTTGCTCTCTCTCTCTCTCTGCCTCTGTTTTTTTTCTCCCTCTGTTTTCGTTCATATGTTCGAATACGATGTATTTAGCTTCTAAGTATCTACTTTTACTACGGCGTGCGCGTGTCTGCTATGCAGTGGTCGGCAAATGTTCGTCTTTTTCATTTCCATCTCGTTAATTTTATTATATAGAGGTTTTTATTCTCTTCTTTCTCTATATTTTATTATTAGAGAATTTTATTATAAGGGCTGTTTTTGAATGCCATTTTTATATTTATTCGTTATTTTCGATTTAAATTGAATTTTTTAATTCTGTCATGCGTTTAATTTTGCGCCTGATTTTTATTTTTGCGGTGGTTATATGCGTATGATTTGTTCGTTTTTTATGATTGTTTTGATTTTTGCGTTTAACTGTTGCGCTTGATTTTGCAGTGCTTATCGGCGTATGATTTGTTGGATTATTATGATTTATTCGACTTTTTGCCTCGAATGTCGCGTTTTATTTTGATTTGTTCGTTTTTTATGATTGGTTTGATTTGTGTTTGATTTTTGCGTTTAACTGTTGCGCTTGATTTTGCAGTGATTATCGACGTATGATTTGTTGGATTATTATGATCTATTCGATTTTTTGCCTTGAATGTCGCGTTTTATTTTGATTTGTTCGATTTTTATGATTGGTTTGGTTTTTTATTTTTGCGCTTGATTTTGCTGCGATAACATGCGTATGATTTGTTCGATTTTCATGATTGGTATAATTTCTGCGCTCGATTTTCCGGTGGTTGTATGCGTATGATTTGTTCGTTTTTTATGATCGGTTTGATTTATGTTTGATTTTGATTAGTGCGTTTAATTTTGCGATTGAATTTTGTGGCAGGTATGTACGTATGATTTGAGCACTCAATTAAACTGTTTTTCATCTCATTTATATGATTAACCTGCTAGCACTTGTATGTGATGTTAGTTAACATATATGTTACTTTTATTTTTATTGTATTATTAGATCACCTGATCTGCAGATATATTGCCTAAAGGTTTCAACCAAGGCATAAAATTAATCATCAATCAACCAATCAATCTTCCTTTTCTCTCTCTCTCTCTCTCTCTCTCTCTCTCTCTCTCTCTCTCTCTCTTTTATTTGTTACTTGTTATTTTATTTTTATGTTATTTGTATTATTATATAGTCTATATAAGCTAATTTCGTTCCATCATACATGTGGTAAGAATATGCTCATGCAGTCTCTACAAAAACTTGCACGGTACCCCCAGAGAGTACACGCTCCAGAGTACGAAATAAATAATTCTCTCTCTCTCTCTCTCTCTCTCTCTCTCTCTCTCTCTCTCTCTCTCTCTCTCTCTCTCTCTCTCTCTCTCTCTCTGAGTACAGATATCGAAAATTCGCGCAACGATATTGAATATTCTACAGCTTCCCTATGAATGATCGAACTCCAAGCTAAATCGATTTCCCTCTCTCTTTCACTTTTTCCCGCTGCTTTCGCCAAGTTTGACCTCTAAGCTTTGTTCCGTCGCCGTCGTAGCGATCTTAAATCTCCGGAGTACGTTTCTCAGTAGCCTCGGGCGAGCCACGACACAACGAGCGGGGAATCCACAACGCAACGTCAGCAACAGTCGAGCACACGTGACACGAGATATCGTTGAGTGTAAACGGGGGGGATCTTTACGGCGGGCAACTGCAAAACACGAGTAAAAAATAAATAAAAACAAAATATATCTCATGCATACTGGTGCTCGCTTGAATTTATCGAATTTATTGTTATTATTATTTTATAGCGAGAATCCGGTGAGTCCCGGTTATCGTTTGAAAATAGTCTGTGCTCCGGGACCACCGCGGTCATCTCGTCGGCTGAGGAGAGATAAGTACTGCCTGCTCGATTATAACGAGCGCAGAGTTCAACGAGTCCGGTTATAACCAGAAAACTTGCCGATAACTTGGCCCCGATCGGCATTTTTTTGCAACATTATTTTCTATCGAACACTATTTTGTCATGTGAGAGCGACTGCATCCCGATTCTTGACTTAAGTCATCCTCGTATTTCACTTTCAACCCTTGTCCCCACGCTTTGTCTGTCTATCTGTCCGCTATATATCTGTCTGTCTGGCTATATGTATGTCTGTCTGCCTGTCTGTCTGTCTGTCTGCCTGTATGTCTGCCTGTCTGTCTGTCTGTCTGTCTATCTGTCTGTCTGTCTGTCTGTCTGTCTGTCTGTCTCTCGGTCTTTCTTTCCACGTCAGTTTTCATATTAAATTCACCCAACTGTACGCTGTAACGTAATCCTCCCGTCTGAGGAACCTCAAAGCACGATAATTGACCCCGCTCATCAAATAATTATGACATGCCTGATGTGTCTATATCACGTTTCATAAGCTGCGCACACGTGCCGACAATTAAGTCAATTGAGAATTCGGTAGCAAATAAAATAAGACGATCGATGCATAAGTTATATATTTTCAATAAGGAGAAAGCTGCTGCGCTGTCGAAGATTCCTATGTCACCTGGATCTAAAAGTACCCCTGTTGTGGAATAATATGTATGTATATGCGTACGTACAGGAATTCTCGATCGTGATAAAGTTACTTCGGGAGCAACATGAGATTGATAAACCAGAAGGACGACGTCGATACTCACGATGTTGGGCTTTCACGCGGAGTTAATGATTCTGAACAACCATTTTCATATGCATAAATGTGCATCAAGATAATGGCTGACTATTCACAGGAATTGAAGAGGAGAGATACCTTTGGGCGAGGAAAAAATTACTGATTTTAATGATTTTGTTTTTAAAGGAAACAACTCTTCACCATTTTTTCGACTCAGCGTATGTTTTATTACTACTTTTGGCTGTTACATGGTATTTTATTTATTTATTAATCTTTAAAAATGGAGGAGGTATGGCACAGTCTCCTAAACTAAGAAGTGAGAAATGTTGAAAATCAATGAAATGGTATGCTTTGAAACAAAAGATTGAATTTTCTGAAAAAATAGACATTTTCACTAAATACACTACATTTTGCAACAAAACAACTATTTTATTAAATTTTCAAAATCTTTTACGGTCATGTTGGAAGGAATAAGGTTGGAAAGATTAACCCAAATTTCATCAGAATCGGTCGATTAATTTTACAGCTATACAGCAAGCCAGTCCTGAAGATGCACTTTAGAAGACCGTGCCATACCTCCGCCATTTTTAAAGATGAATGCAAAATTCCATGTACTAGCCAAAAGTAGTAATAAAACATTTCCTAAGTCTCAAAAATGGCGAAGAAATCTTTCCTTTAAAAAAAAGTCATGAAAATCCGCAAATTTTTTCCTCGCCTAGAGGTATCTTCCCCCTTAAGACAACCCAGCCATAGTTCACCTTTTCGCAACGTAAGCCTAATCAGCAGTATTTTGATCCTTGAAGAAGTTCACTTGATTGTTATTCGAAAGATTATTGAAGACACGATAAAATTATATATTCATCGTTAATTGTTTTTTTTTGCATCGATATTTGTACAATTATCAGTCAATAATCGCCAGTATATTAAAATTGTCCAATATTTCCCTTGAGAGCAGAGGAGGATGGCTTTTCAATATTTGGAAATTTGAGAAGTCACACGTTTCGGTAAATCTAATTGCGAAGAAGCGCAGAGTCATTGTTCTAGTGGTTCCAGCTATATCCGGATTTCACGATCAACTTGTTTCTCGACACCGAGAACTCTTCTTATCGCATCTCGACCTCGGTACTTCGCTGTAAATTTATGTTCACCCCCTCAGTTGTATCGTCACAGTGATTGGCGATTTTGCTGGCCTCCCATCTTCGCCTTCATCAGCCTTCCCACTACTCGTCTTTCTACCAAAAGCTTCGCATACGCTTAATCATGCGACAGTAACACAGTCAATACGGACGTCCAATACGTAACTTATCTTCGGAAATAACGAATATCAAAAAACACAGATATTTCTAGATATTTTTTAACCAGCTTGATCGAAGAAAAAACAATTTGAATGTGTATCCTGTCGTAGCGAACGTTAATTATTTGCTATTGGCGGGCAACTGATTTTTATGCGAGCCCATTGAACTCATGTCCTCGGCAGGCTGTATCATTATTTTCTATCCATACTTCAGATTACAATTTTTGTTTCCACGCATGATTTACGTAAGACACCGATGAATGCTAGGCCCACCTTAAGGTATTCCTTTTGCGAAGGGCCGTCTTTTGCGGAGGCATAAGCAGGGCCCTTCTCAATCATCCGAAAATTACAGTGACGGTTAAGGCCTCAGGCTACTCTAGAGGCCGCAATACGCTTTTTGGGGATTTTTTAATCAAAAAAACTACAAAATAAATCGAGATTAAAAAAAAGGGTGTTTATCATACATGTCAGTGACAGTATACAACCATTTTTTTTGCTAAGTGATTATTTTCAAAATGGCTGCTGTGCAGCGTTTATCTCAAAACTGCATTTTTTAAGTTGGCCGGAAACATAACTCAGACAATTTTCAAACGATTCACTTGAAATATTGAATATATCTTGAAAAATACATTGTCTATGGAAGTACGTAGGATTTTTGAAATAATATTGCATAGTTCATTTGTTCTTAACAATTATCTGACGATTTAGTCAGATAATTATCTACGAATCTACGCAATCGTCAGTTAATTGTTAATAACAAACGAACTATGCAATATAAAACAAAATCCTACGTACTTCATAGACAATGTATTTTTCAAGATATATTCAACATTTCAAGTGAATCGGTTGAAAATTGTCTGAGTTATGTTCCCCGGCCAACTTAAAAAATGCAGTTCTGAGATAAACGCTGCACAGCCGCAATTTTGAAATTGATCGCTTTGAAAAAATTATTGTGTACAGTCACTGATATGTATGATAAACACCCTTTTTTATAATCTCGATTTATTTTGTAGTTTTTCTGAAAAAAAATCCCAAAAAGTCTATTTTTTCGGCCTCTAGAGTGGCTTAACCCTTTGAGGGAGGCGAGGACAAAATATTGCGGATCTTCAAGATTTTTTTTAAGGAAGGATTTCTTCACTATTTTTTCGATTCACGGTATGTTTTATTACTACTTTTGGCTGTTACACGGTACTTTTTTATTTTTATTAATCTTTAACAATGGCGGAGGTATGGCACGGTCTTCTGAACGGGTTGCGGCGGTTGTTGTCAGACGGCGTAACACGTGGCGTGGGCGGGATTAATCTGAAAAAAAAAACTAACGAAGATTTTTCGTTCCTTAACACTCATGCGCTGAATATGAACCAAGAAAAAGTGAGAAATGTTGAAAAACAACGAAGTGGTACGCTTGGAAACAAAAAGATGAATTTTTCGAAAAAATGGTTACATTTTGCAATAAAAAATACTTTTTGAAATGTTTTCTTAAAACATTTAGGTTCATGTTTCAGACGATAAAGTTAGGAAGATTCATACCAAATGTCTTCAGAATTGGTCGATTAGTTTTCTAGCTATCCGTCACGCCAGTTTTGAAAATGTCGTTTAAAAGACCCTGCTATACCTCCGCCATTTTTAAAGATTACTAAAAAAAGACCATGTAACAGCTGAAAGTAGTAATAAAAAATACCCTAAGTCTAAAAAATAGCAAAAAAATGTTTTCTTAAAAAAAAACATCATGAAAATCAGTATTACCCATAAAGTACCACAGATGACAAAAAAGGGTGTACGATAGAAAGTAACAAAAAGCCTCGACAGGTGGCAATTGTAGGACAGATGGCAATGCATAGGACCATTCGCCCACCATAATGGGTAACAATGAAATGGTACACTTTGAAAAAAAAAAGATTGAATTTTCCGAAAAAAATGACCACATTTTCCAATAAAAAATACTTTATGAATTTTTTTGAAAACATTCAGGTTCATGTTTCAGACAATAAGGTTGAGACGATTCATACGAAATTTCATCAGAATCGGTCGATTAGTTTTCTAGCTATCCGTCACGCCAGTTTTCGAAAATGCAGTCTCGAAGACCGTGCCACAGCTCTGCTATTTTCAAAGGTTAAAAAATACCATCTACCCGCCAAAATTAGTAATAAAACATACCAAAAGTCTAAAAAATGGTGAAGAAATCTTTCCTTAAAAAAACATGATGAAAATCAGGTAAAAAGGAGGAGGAAAGTTCCTTAAGGGGAAAAAAGTTCCCCCCCTCTTCTTAAGGGGGAAATACCAATTTTCCTTCATAGGAAGAGAATTGAATTTCATGCGATTGTATGTGGTCGTTTACCCATAAAGTGCCACAGACGACAAGAAAGCGTGTACGATAGAAATTAGCCAAAAGCTTCGAAACAAAAAGCAATTGTAGTCCGGCATAAGGCCATTCGTCCATCATAATGGATAACAAATCAAAACGGAACTGGTCGCGTACGGTTGATCGAAGCGTAGCCATAAGTTGCACTCACCCTTGTGATTACGTTGAGAGGCATTGTTGATGAAAAGCTCGTCGAGGCGTCTGATCATATAACGCCTTTTCCACTGCAAAGTGGAGGTCGCATGCACGTTTTCACGTGCGTTATACGAGAGCGGGAGGATCGTCAACGTGCCAGATAATGAACGTCCGCTGCCGGCCACCGATACTCTCACACTCGAGTTGTGTGCTCGTCGAGACACTACTCCACCGACGAGAAATTCAAACACACTTCAAAGTGTGCAGCGTCGTGTAAAAGCCGGCGTAGCACGTTGGGCATCTCTCGAGTCGTGCTCGTGTGTACGAAAAATTTCCGACTCTCCGGACTCACGTGTCATTCGAAGCACCGCCGCTGAAACGTACACGTGATTTTGCAACCGGTAGCCGTTTCCTCGCCAGCCGCGAATATAACGATATAGAAGACGTACGCGTATGGCAATAGCGAGACTTACGGTACGTTGAGAACCCCTCGCGGTCGTCCGATATCGTCCGAGACTGATGCATAACTTCGTCGATAGCTCGCCGCGGCCTCCAGCCAGTGTGACTCGCAGTCTCGCCTCAGTTGGAGGCGCACATCCTCCGATACGCAGAGCCGCTCGGACAAGTCGAATTTCACACGAGATCCATTGAAAACATTCATTATCCGAGCAATTCAACAACGATCGAACGTTCGAAATCGAAATTTTCGCGCGACGAATACAGTTGTCATTTGCCGATTGACTCGCTGCTTTGGTTGCACAATGTGGAGGAAATTCTGAGCCTCGGTGCAACTTTGTTGACAGCGATAAACGAATCATCGCGTATTTTGTAATAGCGAGGATTCGAGAGTGTGGGAACAGTTTTTTTTTGGTTCGAGTTCAGTGACTGTCTTCGGTTAAGTGAGTGCGAAAAATCGCGCCGTCGCCCGGAGTGTTTTTGAAAATCATTGTTGACGCGATGGTAACTCACAGCATGGAAAACATTTTGAACATGCAGTATTACGCGCCCAGTAGCCAGGACGAGGCTTCGGTGCACTCGCCACCCTCGAGAAAGCGACGTTCGTTGAACAAGGAGGTGTGGTTTGTTTTTCATAAACATATGGACACGTACTTATACGTGTATATACTTCTGGACTTCCTTTTTGCGTGCTGTGAAATCTCGATCCTTTTTTTTATGACTGAGACATTGTGGCTCAATCGAACGTTGGCTCTACGACTATTCGAAAAATTTCAACCGAACGCCCTTGATGACGCGGCAAGAATTTGCAGAGTGACGTTTTCGCAAGACGCGCTAGAGTTTGATCGCGCGTGGCCTCACGAAAACATGACGCTCATAGGTTTATTTTTATTTTTCATCGTTTCCGATCACGAGTTCCACGATGCTTGGATTCGAGAAAGCTATTGGACGGTATTTCGCATCCGCTGTGTTTGCTTTTTTGGCCCACGTGTTTGAATCGGAATGGTGGTCTGTACATCAGGCGTCATCGCTGACGAGGAACATCACTTGAGTGTCCGCCTTCGATTTAGTTGAAACTCATACATGTGATGATGCATGGAAAACTGTTAGACACGTGTTTTTTTTATCGGCGGAAAAACAGTTTCCAAGGGGGAAACCACCCTTCGAAGAAAGGCGTGTCACCCCTTAATTTGATTTTTTAAATACTTCCACAGTGGATTTTTTTTTACTGCTTTGCATTCGAATAATATTGGTTTTAGTTTCATTCTGATCAGTGGGCTGCTTGGGGGTGAAACTGAAAAATCAACCCTCGACACGTTTTTTTAGGGGTGGTTTCTCCTCTTAAAACCGATTTTCCGCTAATAAAAAAAATACGCGTCTAATAGTTTCCAATGCTACATCACATATATCAATTTCAACAAAATCGGAGGCGGGACACTTGAGTGATGTTCCGTGCAAGGGATCCAGTACAGGTTTAATCCACAAGCGATCTTTTGATGGATAGTTTTGAACGAGTCGACAAAATTTCATGTAGGGAAAGTCGGGGCAAGATGATAACTGTTCAAATAAAACAATACATATATGAGTCAGTCAATTTTAATTATTTTTAAAACTAATCAACATTAATTCATTCTAATTTTATGCTTCTAATTTAGGAAGCAAACAAATCAGTCTTTCTCATTTGTACCATACAATATATATTTTTAATGAAACCTTTATTTTTCCCATCTCACCCCGTATGCGGGGCAAGATGAAACAGCGCTGGGATAATGATGGGACACGAATTATTGGCATCTTTCGCATGTAAAAGTGGTTTCATTCTCAATACCATCAATTTGACAAGCCCATCGTCTAAGTTCTGTAGGATTAGTCCGAATAATCTTGCTTCCATATCATTTTGATAACTTGTAAGTTCTTTTTCTTCCCCTGGTGGAAACACCGGTTGAAGAGGACCCAAAGGCTTTACTAGTTCCATTTCATCCTTTCTAACGTAAATAGTGGTACGTGGTAGAATATTGCGTCTTTGCGATAGCTTGTGTATTCATCTTGCCTCATTAGACGATTAATGAAAAAACAAAAAATCACGCATTAACCTTGAAAATTTCTGACACACCGTTCTCATTATATTGATAATTAGTACTTTCATTGAGTTTACCTATCTGTCTAATCAATATCAGCAACTTAAATGAACTGAAACGATGTTAAACTTTACCAAAAATGACATCGTTTTGTCAAAAGATCGATATTGTTTTCTCGCTCGAGAGGCAAGCTTCCGCCATAGTTGATACTTTCACACTCATTTACCTTACCGCCACCTCTGCAAACCCCAACGGGAGCACTGTGCTCGTACACACTGTTCAGTGGTCAGGCTTATGATTCATCTCACCCCGCGTATTCGTCTTGCCTCGAGTTCCCCTATCTGTCAAACGATGAATCTTGGAGCCACCAACGAGATTAAATTTTGTCAACATCCAGTCTCGAATAACGTTACTCATAGAATTTCCGTTTCTTTTGGTGTTGCAGCAAGATCCTATGTCTCACAGGATCATTGAGAAACGAAGAAGGGATCGCATGAATAATTGTCTGGCCGATCTGAGCCGGCTCATACCCGCCGATTATTTGAAAAAGGGCCGTGGACGAGTGGAGAAAACGGAAATAATTGAAATGGCAATTCGTCATATGAAACATCTTCAGGGACTTCGCCAAGGTAAATTGAGTTTGCTTCGTTTTCAATTGCGACGAAGATAGGAAATTTGTGTAAATTTTCGGTGGTCTTGGTATTTCGCGAATTTCTATAGATTTGTGCTATTTGACATCGTTTCTAATCAGATTCCAAGCATAATCCGACAACGCCGATTCATTCACACGCCGAAGACAGCGTTGACAGCATTTCCCACTCGGCAGCTTCGTCCTCAGCAGCTGAACACTACAGGCTTGGATTTCAGGAGTGCCTGAGCGAAGCGATGCATTTTCTCGTTGACGTTGAAGGCTTCTTCGCTCGCGACTCCTTATGCGTTCAATTGATTAGTCATCTTCAGCAACACTGCGAGAAGATCCTGGCAACAAGTAAGCTTCAGCTGGCCCGAATCGTTACGGCATTTCTTGCTCCTTTGTTGCCAATATTTTAAGCTCTCTTGGTATTCATCTCGAAAGAACAAAGCCAAATCGCTTCGCATCCATTGCAGTTGAATAAATGCTAATAACTCGCTCAGTAACAAAAGCTGCGAAACAATGTCCTCCGGAGATGATTGAAAATGTGAGAAGAAAATGATCGGGGTCTGCATTCTCTCATTCCGTGGTCGCTCGTAATCGGCTTTTCATCGAAAATCCAACCTTCAGGACAGAGGCATTGTATTGACGCTTTTGTTATCGAAAGTTGATATAAC
This sequence comes from Ophion ellenae, assembly GCA_963210295.1. Lineage (NCBI taxonomy): Eukaryota > Metazoa > Arthropoda > Insecta > Hymenoptera > Ichneumonidae > Ophion > Ophion ellenae. Next base: position 50,777,270 of record OY723387.1, read on the forward strand.
GGATATTGTCAACGTGAGTGACATGGTCGTTAGCCTTCACTCGCACGGACAGCTTCCAGTTTTGGTTTGAAATGACGCACGTCGAACTTGAAAAAAAATCTGCAGAAGCGATCAAGGGTCAGGGTGCCTGCTCACCAAAGCGAAGTGGAGCGGAGCTAGGAAAGAACAACCCACATTGGTGTAGCCTGGAGTGGGCGCTCACCCGTAACCCCCAGAAATCCCGGTGCCCCCTCAGACAAAACTCGATCCAACATAATCAAACTCAAGTAATCGATTTATTTTATTTGTTTCACCCAAGCAAGCATCAAGAAATAATTTTTCTAAACTTCACTTATTTTTTTCGTCGTAATTTCGTAACTTGTTTATATAGTAGCTATTTCATTACGTCAATTAAAGAGACATTTACATTTCACAATTAAGTTAACTGTAGGCCAAAGAAATACAATAGATATGCCGGCCGGTACACAACCAGAAAACTACTGGAAGATCAACATTCACTACCAAGTAATACACAATATCATTGTAAATCTAAAATGCCGATTTCAGAATCCACCGTCACAGCTTATGCAGTTGACGAATTTTTAAATTCATTATGAAGAACGGATAGGATTTTATCAATAGTTGTTGAAAAATCTCAATATTTTATGCGTCAGCTTTAGAAGCTGAATCGATGTTCGCGAAAAACGTACTTTCATTTAAAAATGATGAAATTAATGGTGGCAATTTCAGAAAGCATATTAAAAAGGAGTACTGTGCCAACTTATATAAATCTTTCCAAGCAGCAATCGTATTCCCGGCCTGTCATGAGGTGGATGAAAACGTGGCTTAGAAGCACAGTGCTTGAGGAACGATCCCTCATATGCCTCTGCTTTACATAGAACACTCATTGTCAAGACACTATATCACATTGTTAAAAAAAAATTAACTAAAAAAGTGTTGGGCCGTTTTGCAGAAAAAAATAGGAAGCTAAGACTTATTTAATTGAGTACCAACTGAAAGTAAAGTTTAAATACTGGTCACTGGGTTAAAGAATGATGAAATATCAGTTTATTTTTCTTTAAGGTATTGCAAGAGTTTGATGTTAATGTGAACATGAACGTGTGATTAAAGCATTTTATGTGCGTTACGTGATTATCGATTATTATGTAATTTTTTTTTAAACAAGCTGATTGTGAACGAAACCATTTTTGCCCCCTCCCTCCCCCACCCCCAGAAACCAATAGAAACAATAGAATCGTCCCGCTTGTCTTCTTTGGTGGACAGGCACCCTCAAACAGAAATTACACACACTGAGAACTTTCGACGTCACCCTTCGTTAGTTTTTAGTAACGTAACGACGCTGCGTAACGAGCAACCACCTACACTGCAATTTTTCGAACTTTCGTAATCTATTTTTACTAAGATTGCGTTGGGTCTCTGGTAGTAATTTTTTTTCGAATCGAGCATTCCAGGAAGGTGTAGCTCTTTCCTCAAGCGATTAGACATCGACTGTGGAATTTCAAGTCACTCGGTCGTTTTTGCGAAAAGTTTCCAAGGTATTTCATGGATTGCTTTATCGGCAGAATGTTTGCGTCATTTCGTTTTCAACCCTCATAGAGTGCAGGAAATTGAAAATTTGACGGTTTTTGAAATTGAGATATTACGCGGGAGATACCTTTAGGCGAGGAAAAAATTGCTGATTTTGATGATTTTTTTTAATAGGAAAGATTTTTTTACCCTTGTGGAGACTTATTGTTAGGGTATGTTTTATTACTGCTTTTGGCTGTTACATAGCATTTTTTTATCAATGTTTAAAACTAGCGGAGGTATGGCACGGCCTTCTAAACGGCGTTGGCGGGATTAATCAGAACAAAATACCAACGAAGATTGTTCTTCCATTGACACTCTTATGCAGAATATGAACCAAAGAAAGTGAGAGATGTTGAACATCGATGAAATGGTACACTTTGAAGCAAAAAGATTGAATTTTCTGAAAAAAGCATTGCTACATTTTGCAACCAACAATTACTTTTTAACAAATTTTCGAAAACATTGAGAGTCATGTTTTAGACAATGAGGTCAGTAAAATTTGTACCAAATTTCATCAGAATCGGTCGATTAGTTTTTTAGCTATACGTCACGCCAGTTTTGAAAATGCAGTTCAGAAGACCGTGCCAGAGCGCCGCCATTTTCAAAGATTAATCAAATGAAAAAATACAATGTAACAGCCAAAAGTCGTAATAAAATATACTCTAAGTCTCTTTTTGATATATTACCATTTTTGGTAGAGAAACTTACCATATTTTGGTGAAGAAACCTTTCCTTTAAAAAAATTACCATGAAAAAATACATAGTACCATTTTTTGGTAAAGGAATTTTGCCGTTAAAAATCATGAAGGTCAGAAAATGTTTCCCTCGCGTAAGGCTGTCTCCCCTCTTAAGGGGTCTTGTCACTTTAGACGCTAAAAAGGGCTATTTTCATGAATTATTTTGATAGGTTTATATTATAGATATTGATATAAAAGTTGTTACACTTAATGAATACACTTTCGAAATACATTAAAAAAAAAAAAATTTACTGATTTAAGACACTATTGATAGACAAAAATGGTAGTTAAAAAAATGCCCTGAAAAAATGTTAGGTCTGCATTGTTGGTGAAATCTCGGAGATGGATCATCCAGAACAAAATAATCGAACGGTTTTGGATTCAGCACATTGATGGCTATAGCGCATATCATACGATTTTTGATATATGCGAAAATAACGACCTGGCGGATATTTTTCAAAAAAAACAAAAACGTGTTTTTTTTAACTGTTTTTGGCAAAACAATAGTAAATATAACAATTTAAAAAAACTCCTTAATATGCGCTCTAGCTTTAGTTGTACCGAATATGTGATACAAATTTTATAACGATCGGTTCACTAGTTTCAATGATTTAATCGACAAGCAGTAGAAAAACGTTGTTTCGAGAAAAACGCGTTTATAGTTTGTTTGGGTTACTTAATTTTTTTGTTTATGTATTTCGAAAGTGTATTTATTAAGTGCAACAACTTTTGTATCAATATCTATAATATAAACCTATTTTAAAAATATTGAAAATAGCCTTTTTTTAGACCCCTTAAGGCAGTACCTCCACAGAAGAGTTGAATTAAGAAATGGTTGAAATTTGACATATACGTTATTTAATACATTATCCAAACATCTGTGCAATTTGAATAAGTTTGACCACCCCAAACCTGAGATATTTACACTTAAAGTTGGCTTGGTTTACACGTAACAAATGCGTTATGATGGGCAAACAGAGCATCATTAATTCCACCGTCAAAACTAAAATTAAGACATTGATAAAAAAAACGAGGATAAGCTACAGTAAGATATCACGAATAATGTGAAAAAAAAAATGAGAATGATTCACCATCTAGTTTCCAAGATATAACCATGAGAAGCCTTCACAATTTTGGTGCAAAGCCTGGCAAAGCCTGGAAAAAAAAACAATTGGGGCAAAGCCGAGACAGTTCCGGCAAAAAGTTTACTGGCAATGGTCGATCAAAAACACAATACAAAATATATTTTACGGCAATAAATGATATCCATCGTATTATCTACTAGTACCGAGTCAAAATAGCGTAATTGTTAATTTTATTCATTACTAATTGAACCAATTATCAATCTTTCAAACACGAACATGGTATGTGAACTTTTGGTTGAGATTTTCGCAGAGGAACTGCCTCAAAATAGACAACATCATCGTCACACTGGATCGATCGTTCGCTATTTCATCACATATTCCCGAGACAATACCAATCATTTATTTTGCCCTCCCGAGATGCACAAAACCGATCAAAAGTATCCAAATACTTCATCGGTGTATCGCGAATGAGCTTTTTTTTGTTATCGCACATTGTCCTTTGTTCTTCCACAGGCGATAGACTGGGTTTTCCACATCCGGAGATGCCAACGTTGAACGGTTCATCGAGTTCGGGTTTCGCTCACAGCGCCATTCCAACCCTCTGTCCGCCCAACAGTCACTCGGACTACGGCTCGAGTTCGGGTGTCAGTTCATTCGGCGATTCGGAGCGGCCGCTACGACCAATCATTCCACCGCCAACGATCGTCAGTGACGACAGCAATCACAGTACGCACTCGCAGAGTCCACCCTCGGTCTCGAGGCCGACCAATTACAAATTCAAATCTTCGATAAAACAGAGATTCTCGGCGGAAAGGATAAAGTCGAGTCCGACATCGTGTTCGGAAAAGGCCCACGGTGTACCGATATTCGCGCTTCACGATGCAGGCTCGTTTTACGTACCTTTGACAGTCGAGTCGTCGCTGCTGAGGCCCCATCTGAGCTTCGTACCGGACACGGGACCCGATCAGGTGCTTCATCCGGTCACGATATCCGTCAATTTTAATCACTCGTCACCACCAGCGTGGTCGCATCACAGTCCGACACATCACAGTACGACCGATCACGAGCATCTGTAATCCGTTGATTCTCAAGCTAACTGCCCCCCCCAATGACGTCTCGCTGTCACCTTTCACGAGCCAAATGGCGATAATGAGAATGAAAATAACGCGTCATCGAACTGTCGAGAGGGCTGTTGATGACACGTCGAATGTTGTGACGAGCTGGAGTTGCAACATTCTGCGACGAACCAAGCGGACGGCTAGGAGCTTTGTATTACTCAGCAACTACGATGTCGTCGACACCAAAACGTCACAACACTAATTTAAAAACATCACATTGTGATGTCTACCACGCGTTTGGAACATTCGAAAAAAATTGTTTCCTATTTTTTCCGAAACGGACGTAACCGGTCGAGCTCAGAATTTCTTCACGAAGAATGGTCACGAACAAAAAAGTCGCTGAAGTCTTTAGATTTTTTCTGAACGTTGACCGTTCTGGAGAAAATACGAATGGCGTTTCACAGCTTTTTTTTCGAGCCCCCGCGCTTAAGTTAATCGCCTGTGACAGTGGGTCGTTCAGGCTGACAGGTGCTCACTGACGACACGTGCAAAGAGATCGAACCTTCCGAGTGCGAAATCTTTTCCGCTTGAATTCTTCGTTTGCCGTTGGTTTTCTTTTTGCAATGTTCCAATTGCCAATGTACTTGACGCAAACGGAAAACAGGAGTAACCACCCCGGTGTATCGAGGCGACACTCGCTCAACGCTTTGAGGACACAATTTAAAGGACAGACGCATACATGATGAAGTTCGCATCGTTGGAAGGCAACGAAAATTCTTCCTTTTTCATTTCGTTATTTCGACGACCACCTAAACTCACTTTTTGCAGTTTTAGGTTATGAATTCCTAATAAGGATCGTTGAGAAAAATTCGGTGGTATATGGAGCCTGAGTGTGCGAAAAAAATTGGGCAGTGCGGGAAAAAAGTTTCGTTGCATTCCAACAGGATGTTGTTTCCAGCATTTGCGAAGTTGGCTGTAGGAAGTGTCTTCGTACCATCGTCGATCAGCCCCCCTTCCATCACGTTTTCTCTCTTTTTTTTCACCAGTGGCGAGGAACATTCACCAAACAGTATTAATTATATCGTCATTCGTCCTATCTCTCAATTGACGCCTGATATTTTTGTATCGACCGGTTAGGTTTGCTGAAAAAATTTCGCGGCTTCGCTGTATGCCCTTTGCGTCGTTACATTGAAAAGTCCCGCACGAGTGAGATTCGAGGTCGATGCTCGATTATTGCAGATATTTTTGACAACGATGCTCGTGACAATAGCGATGATTGGGAATGTTCGATTGGTGACAAATTTCCGCATATCTCTTCTGCGATTCCTCGTTAGGATTCCGCGAGTAAAGCGATGGGAGGGGGTGGGGCAGGCAGCCACACACTTACCGAAAATAACCCAATTTTTCCGGCACCCACGATCGCTGACGTAAAAAAAAACGCCCCGGGGCTGATCGACCGAGTGATTTGAAGAAATTCAACGGCTGTACGAATAAAATCGACGAATATGTATAAACTGGCGTTGAAGTGTATCCTCACGTAGAAGTAAATCGCGAGCGGATCAACGTGAGGCGGTGGCAACTTGAGATTTTATTTTTCTCGTGTAAATTGAAAAAAAAAAATGGCCGCGCTCGTTTATAACACACTGGCGAATTCGTGTAATATTTAGCTAGTTGGCACAAAACAGCTGAGCGTACGACTTCGGTAAATCTGTTGATCCGGCAAGGAGAAAATAATCAAGCGGACACAAAACGCGAACACGACTGTTTGAAATAGCGCGTTCCTTCGTTCATTTTCGCATATTCGGGAATGTGAGAAAATCATCGAGCGTTTTTTTTTTTTTTTTATTATGTCCCAGCGTGGAATGCTGACGCCATGAACTTCCGAGAAACAAAAAAAAATGAAAGATACAGAGTAAACAGACAAAAAGGGAAATGAAAAGAAATGATTCGATCGAGGAAGGATCAAAGTCTGCTCGACGCCCCGTTTATTGGGGCCATCAGCAACTAAAGACTGACTGAGACCTGCATTACATTAAATTCTTATAAGTTCGTTGCATTAAATATATATTTGTACATACCACGCCTAGTTGTGATCTTAACGAAGAAATCATGAAATATAAATTATATTTACTGTAAATGCGGCTTGTTATTCTTGATTGTACGGCGGAGTTTGACGTGGAGGAATCAAGACGTGTCTAGGTTTGCAGGCGTAATCTACAGATTATGGAGAATCGCTCAACAGCTGCTAACTATAAATTCATCTACCTAGGAGAGGAAAAATGCATTTAAAAAAAATATTTTCATTCGATAGCATCGCCTTTTAGCTATACTCCCTGAAAATTTAATTGAAATATTCCTACAATTGGATGAGCTACAAACTTTAAGGCCTTAGGCCACAGTAACGGGTATGAAATCTTTTTCAATAAAAAATCATATGAAAATTTTTTCGTATGAAAAAGTGATGCACTCGTAAAATTAATTACACATCTATTTAGTATGAATATCAAGCTGTTAGAAAATGTATATTTTTTCTTTCGATGTACAAAATGGCCGACTACTAATATTTTATTTTGTTATCTTTTTTTAGGCGCTCCGCGGCGTGACATTTAGCATCCACAATTTTTTACCTAGAACAAAAAACAAAGATTCTCGTCAATCTACATTAGAATAAAAATTTTCAGTGAAAAATTTTGTTACAGCTGCTCATAAACTGCTCATAAAATGAAAAGTTTTCGATTAGTCAGAAATTCCGTACGTACTTCTCTGCGAAATGCTATTAGAAACATAACTTTTAAATTTGAAGTAAATCGAGTGAAAATTGTTGAAGTTATTTGTCACGCCAATTGGAAAAAAGCTGTTTCGTGAAGTTTCGAGTAGTCGGCCATTTCGTACGTCGAAAATATATATATATATATATATTTTTTTTAACAGCTTGATATTCATACTAAGTAGATGTGTAATTAATTTGATGGAAGAATGACTTATTCACACAAAAAAAAATTGTTAAATTCGCACATGATTTTATACCCGTTACTGTGGCCTAAGGCCTCAAACGCGTTTTTCTCGAAACACTATTTTCAAAGTCGGTGGACGTGATATCTCGAGAACCGCTTGATGGATTGCTTCCAAATTTACAGGGCATACGATGATAAATATTTAAAGGTCGTTGACGATCTCACTTTTTTAAAATCGCTCTTCATTTTGAAAAAGTTACGTGAAAATGACGACTTTTTCAACAGATTTTGTATGTTCGAGATTCAATTCGTCGGCACGTTGTTAAAAAAAATCATTTTGAAAATCGACGATCGTCAACGACTCGTATTTGTTGTTAACTTGAATAATCCATTTGGATTTTCGATTTCGGAAGGTCCGTTCGAGCGGGAGGGTGTCCACCGCCAAACGTCGCGAAAAATTTAATCTGGCCCTGTTTTCGTTGTTTTTCTGTATTTTCTGGTGATTTTTTCAAAGGCTCTTAACATATATATCTTTGTGTTCAAAAAATACGTTTTTCTTTCGCCAACATTTTTTCGGGGAAAAAATCAGAATTTTGCCATTTTTTTCCGGGCCTCTAGGTAGATGTAGCCCCTCAATAATTGATCTTTCAGATTGTACGTTCCTTCCGTTGCTGTGAATTTGTTTTTCACTCGCCAAAAATCCGGATCACGCCAGGTATTGGGTATAGGGACGGGGACATTGGTAGCGAAGTAATTCGAAAGGACACCAAGCGTACACATTTTTTCTTCTTCATATTTATTATGAGAACTTAACAAGTCTAAGAGTGTAAAGAATCACAGAACGTTTTATCAAAGATCACGAGTGACGGAGACGACAATACGGAGTCATTCTAGTTCGTTGATCAGGGAAACACGATTTTTCGCTGGCGACAAAACTTCAGGATTAAAAATTAAAATTATTCTCACTCGTGTGCAACGAAACCGGACGTAGTGAAAAGAAAAGGAAACACGGTGAGTGGTAAGATTGTTCTTGTGTACAATGGTCCTGAAAGGTTCGAGTGAAACGCTCGCCAACGATTGGAATAATTTCGCTCTAAAAATCGTCGCGACGTATCTGTCGGACTGTCATCGTACACTCTGCGACGGAGTCAGCTTAGACGAAGCAATCGGGATGAATCTCGAGTCAGGAAGATCTTTTCGTGGGTTTCCTAAAGCGTCGACTCCGAGGTCTCGGGTCAGAAAAATCGCAAGTAAATCAGTTCGCATTGCCCATCAGCTTAGCAGGATTTTCCGCACGATTGGGGATGTTTTTCGAGCAGAGCTGAGCTACAATGAAATGTCGTTCCAATATTTGTCAAGTTTTTGCTCGCCATTGGTTATTTACGTATTTACGTTCTTTATTCGTAGTTTTCATTTTTAGGATCATTCAGACAATTCGTTGTCGATACAGATAAATGGCTTGGCAAATGCAAGCCATTCGTAATGATGTTTTTTTTTTCATAGCTCAACTCTCCTCGCGAAGCTTATTTCCTTCATCTGTCGCTCCTTCGGTACTTTCGGCGAGGCAAAAAGCTCCAATCCCCTCTTTTTTTTCGTCCATCCCTTTTATCGAGATTTGCGTTCGTTTTCCTCCTCTACTTTCTTTCGTTACGATTCAAAAGAATTTCGAATGCGCGAAGTAGGCTCGTAGAGTACTGACGAGGAATATCACTTGAGTGTCCACCTTCAATTTCGTTCAAACTCATACATGTGACGAAGCATTGAAAACTATCAGACACGTATTTTTTTTTTCGGCGTAAAAACTATTTTAAGGGGTGAAATCACCCCTCAAAGGAAGGCGTGTCGAGGGGTGATTTTGCAGTTTCACCCACAAGCAGTCCACCGATCTGATTAAAACAAAAACCACCAAGAAACCCATGGAAGTATTGAAAAAAAAATTGAGGGGTGACACGCCTTTCTTGGAGGGGTGGTTTCCTCCCTTAACACCGTTTTCCGCCGATAAAAAAGATGTCTGATAGTTTTCAATGCTTTATCGCATATGTGAGTATCGACAAAATCAAAGGCGGACACTCGAGTGATGTTCCTTGTGAGTATTACGATAGTAAATGGGACACTTAATCGATACAAGTAGACTGATTTCCATCTTCATTCTTTTTCGTTTTTCCGTTTAATATGCGGACGCTGATAATCATTGCGTTTATGTTCGTGAAATTGTGCATAACGCTAACATATGTGCGGAGTTCGTGGAGCATGAGTGAATTGTATGTGAAGATTTGGATATATACGTGGATTCAATACTACAGGATAGTTCAAAGGTGGCAGTAGGGTACACAATATTTTGCCACTTTTGGTTTTTGAGTAGTAAGCGCTGGCTGCGACCGCGGCGATTGTTGCTCTCGTTTTTGCGGACTTGTGAATCTGGTGGGGCAATGACCACGAGAAACGAGCGTCCTGCTGTCCTGAGCTTCCGAGGAAGCTTGATGGTTACTTCTTCTTCTGGACCTTTTCCGCGGCCTTTGTTACCTTGCCCTGCGTATCTTTGAAGTTGACACTCTGCAAAATTGTAATGACATTATGAAGTCTCGCCCAACGGGCTGTTCTTATTAAAAAAAAAATTTCGACAGGTTTCGAGCATCATATGTTGCATATTATCGAATTTCGGACCTCCAAGAAAAACGCTACGGACGAATAGAAATATCAGTTTCGCAAAAACTAACTGATAAGTTATAATTTTATCTAATTTGATCCTCAATGCACTACTGCTGTAACGTCACCAACAATTATTCGGAATTCGAAAAAATGATAAAATCTTCACTTTCATGAAATTTTGAACTTTTTGGGTATTTTGTGAAAGCGTTTGGCTACGTCTCGAATAAATTTTACGGTATTATTACCCGCTGGAGAGAAATTAGACAACGAAAAAAAAACACTTTTTGACAGTTTGATAAGAGCGTTAAGGCATTGCATGGACGTGGTTAATCGAAAAGTAAGACTTTTTGGGATTTTTTTTTTTGAGAATCCTAACGCAGCTATCAAAATGAGGTTTGAGGGGTTTATTCTACATAAGTTGACGTATAGGGACAAAAAATTAGGAAAACAAATACAAAATGGCGGCTTAGTCGTAGTTACACCTACAAGGAAGGTGGCGAGGTCGATCTTTCTGATTTTCATGAAATTTCGCTACTTGTAGAATGGGTAAAAACAGGCGATACGTATTTTTTTATATCTGCAGAACCCGATTTTTAGGGGTGAAACGCACCCTCGAAAATACGAGTGTTTTTGGTCGATAACGTTATCGTTCTCATCTCCAATGTATAGTACACGAAAAAATAAAAATTGTTGCAATTTGAAATTTTTTACATCTCGTACCGTTAAAACGTTATCGACGAAAAACGAGAAACACCCCAATTTTCGAGGGTGCGTTTCAACCCTTAAAAATCGGGTTCCGCAGATATAAAAAAAATACGTGTCGCCTATTTCTACCCATTCTACAAGCATGCCAAATTTCATCGAAATCGGCAAGATCGACCGCGCAACCTTTCCTTGTAAGAGCGTTTTTTCAGGCGCTCTACGGGAGGACGCAGAACTTTTATGAATGAGCACCTAGCCCGAAACAAAAATTCATTTATATTTCGTTAGAGAAGTACACACAGTTATTTAAACATATGGTTTTTTCGCAAAATGACAGCATTGTGAATAATTTAGTTTCTTCGCTAAAAAAATCAACGTTAATTGGTTTATGAAAACGAGAATTCTTGACAAATCGTAAAAATCGTGTGTACTTCTTTCGAGAATCTATCTAAGAAACTACAGTTAAAATGTCGAGTCAATCGAACGAAAACTGCTCGAATTTATGCGTTCTCCCGATTCCAAAAACGTGTTTTCAAGGAAAAAAACGCGTTTAAAGTTGAAAAAATGCTTTAGGAGCTAAGTTTTATTTTTCAATTCCGTCCACACGACGGAATTGAAGCTCTTGTTTGGATTCTGCGTGTACCCACGGAGGCATTTTGATAGTAGGTCTTCAGTTATTAGGGTCATTGTTAGGTCGTTGGAGGTGATTCGGAAAATGAGCTCTAAACATTTTTTAATATTTCGCGTTTGTTTGGGATTGTATTTCTTGTATATAACATTTTTGTCACGCTTATACGTCATTTGAGTAAATTAAAAAAAAGTCAAAATTTTTTTTTCACTCAAATGTAACGTCTCAAAAAGCTGACGAGGAAAAATCTGTATGATTCGCCCACTTTGCGCTTATCGTGAATGTTACCTTGATCACACCAACGGCAACAGTCTGACGCATATCTCGAACAGCGAAGCGTCCGAGGGGTGGAAATTCTTGAAAAGCCTCGACGCACATCGGTTTCGTAGGTTGAAGAACAACTATGGCGGCGTCGCCGCTCTTAATACTCTTGGGATTTTCCTCCGTCGCTTTGCCGGTACGACGATCACATTTTTGCTTTATTTCCGCAAATTTGCAAGCTATGTGAGCTGTGTGACAGTCGAGAACGGGGGTGTAACCGTTGCTTATCTGTCCTGGATGATTGAGAACGATGACCTGGGCGGTGAAGTCCGAGGCACCGCGAGGCGGTTGGTTCTTCGAGTCACCGGCCACGTAACCGCGACGAAGCTCTTTCACCGATATGTTCTTGACGTTGAAGCCGACGTTGTCACCGGGCATCGCAACTGTCAGAGCTTCGTGATGCATCTCCACGGATTTCACCTCGGTGGTCAACGCAGCTGGTGCAAAGGTCACGAGCATGCCTGCGACAATTCGATATCATCACGAAGATGCATTTCTTTTCGGAGTCGAAGTCAAAATTATTCGAAGATGTTCGTTAATTGGTGCACCGCTTGATTTTTATCTGCAATTCAATTGAACTGGGATAATCTTATTCAGGTGAGGCGCCATCTACTTGGAATAATACAAATTTGGGGTCAATTCATTTTAAGGGGACAGATACCTTTAGTCGAGGAATTTTTTCGCTGATTTTCATGATTTTTTTTTAAAGGAAAGATTTCTTCGCCTTTCTTGAGACTTAGGGTATGTTTATTAATACTTTTGGCTGTTAGAGTAATTCGGGGGAAGTTGGCCATAAGGGAGAAATGTTTCATAGAGCCGCGCACTAGATTTCACCTGTTACTGCTTAGTTCGCTTCGCGTCATACGCAGGTGCAAATGTACGAGCAAAAGTTTGGTAAAAAATATGTTAAGTAAGTAAAATTCGTTTTAGGGACTTAAATGGGCGAAAAATTTCAAAAAATTTCGTTTAAAAAAAATTGATTTCCATAGCCCGAACGGTTAGGAATATTTTAAGCTTTACAGAATTGAAAAATTCCAGAAATTGTTGAAGTAAAAGTATTTCGAGCTGTTAATAGATACCGCGCGGCGCGCCCGACCGCCAACTTCAAAGCCGTTTTTCCACGATTCACTTTTTTGAACCTTGTGAAAGTTCTAACTCTTGAACGAAGGTTCAGATCGCTTTGAAATTTTCACAACATATTCTTAGTATCATCACCTATCGTGTGAACCACAGAAACTGAAATTTCAATGACACAAAAAAATATAAAAAATAAAATACCGACAGAAAATTGAGTAAAAAAGTTTAAGTTCCGAATTTTTACTACAATAATTAAAAAAATAATAATATTGTTGGTTCACACTGAAGATACATTCATTATGCAATTATAAATATGTACATTTTCTTTTTCAGTTACCCACATCGATGCCAAGAACTTTCACCTGCTGTCTACTGATAAAGTTTTTTTTAAGGTGTTTTACATGGTGGTGATGTTACTTTGTAAGAGTAATAATTACTTTTTTATTTCTTTAATAGTTCACGAACAGTGCTTTGTTTTAATATCAAGATTTCGCATGTACTGTTTTTACTTGTTTACATTTTAGATGTGGCCATCTCTCCCGGGAGATCAGGAGAGATGGCCACATACAGTCGGTGTATGATGGCCATAGTATTAGTTGCAATGTGTTCAAGTAATTCATTTTTTCTACATTTGTTTTAGATGCCTGATAAGTACGAGAGAAAAGCAATGTCTCTATGAGGGAACTGGACGCGAGAATCTTTAAAGGCAGCTGTTAGTGCTGTAAAAATCATGAGTTGTTGGCTCGTGTGGCCGCTGGGACCTACGAAATACCTAGGAAGACCTTAGAAAGACGATATAAGAACAATGACAAAAAATGTTGCGGAGAAAATTATTATGAAACTCGTTCTATCGAAGACTGGCTTCAGTCGATAGTATGCCAACTTTGGGTACACAAAAATTATACTGATTTCGATATGTGTTCTAGATGTGGCCGAAAGAAAAAAAATAATCAAAACATAAAATCAAAGAGGAAACCGAGAGCATAATGCTGGGTAACTGGCCATCTCATCTCTACTCCTATGGCCATCACACCCGGATACTCCGAAAAAAATAGTAATTTTAAGGTTGATCTGATCGGAGTTTCTTTTCATTTAGTAAGTTATCTTAAAGTTAAATGTTCAAAGTTAAATTACAAATAAAGATAAGTTAAGAAACGGCTGCACTTTTATTTTGACGGATCCTTAAAAAAAATGTGCCCAACTACCCCGGACTTACCTTTCATGGTTTTTTTCATCCATCTTTAACCGTTCCTTGACACACTGGGTCATTTTGACCCGGACGAATTTGAAACAAAATGCTCACATTCCCAAAATTGAAAGTTTCCAATAATTGTTTACAACAATTCAATTTCATACTTTCCGAGTTTCAATTATGCATACATATTAAGAGATGTTTAAAGTGTTGTTAAGAGCAGGTGGATGAAGTAATGTCCGGGTCAAATTGACCCAGTGTGTCAAAATGGTGGCCAAATATAAGGGTGTCAGGAAGGGTTAAAAATGGCGAAGGTATGGCACGGTCTTCTAAATTGCATTTGCAAAACTGGCGTGACGATAGCTCAAAAACTAATCGACCGATTGTGATGAAATTTGATATAAATCTTTCCAACATTATCGTCTAAAACATTGCCCTAAATGTTTTAGAAAATTTGTTAAAAAGTAATTTTTGGTTGCATAATGTAGCCATGTTTTTTCAGAAAATTCAATCTTTTTTATTCAAAGCGTACCATTTCATCGATTTTGAACGTTTCTCACGTTTTCTTGGTTCATATTCTGCGTATGAGTGTTAATGAAAGAAAAATCTTCGTTGGTTTTTTTTCAGTTTAATCCCGCCGATGCCACGTGTCACGCCGTCTGACAGAACCCGCCGTAAAATGATTGGGGTAGAATATCCATAAGTCGAATTTCCATAACCGAATATCCATAAGTACGAATATCCTTAATTCGAATATTCATAAGTCGAATATCCGAAAGTGAATATCCATAAGTACGAATATCCGTAAGTGAGTATAGAGTAGAAATGAGTGCCAGAAATGGCGGGAGGTAGAGGAAAAGTAAGTATAAAGGGAACCCAAACAAACTCACTTATCTCTACCTCCCTCCATTCCTGGCACTCATTTCTACTCTATACTCACTTATGTATATTCGACTTATGGATATTCGATTTATGGATACTCGACTTATGGATATTTATACTTATGGATATTCATACTTATGGATATTCGTACTTATGGATATTCGTACTTATGGATATTCGACTATAGATATTCGACTATAGATATTCGACTTATGGATATTCGAGGTGTGGATATTCGACTTATGGATATTCGTACTTATCGATATCCATAAGTACGAACATCGAATATCCATAAATCGAATATCCACAAGTCGTATATCCATAAGTCGAATATCCATAAGTGAGTATAGAATAGAAATGGGTGCCAGAAATGGCGGGAGGTAGAGATAAGTGAGTTTGTTTGGGTTTGTTTGGGTTCCATCTATACTCACTTTTCCTCTACCTCCCGCCATTTCTGGCACTCATGTCTACTCTATACTCACTTATGGATATTCGACTTATGGATATTCGTCGACAGTGCCGTAAAATAGTAAAACAAAGGTAGTAATAAAATGTACCCTAAGTCTCAAAATGGTAAAGAAATCTTTCCGCTTAAAAAAATCATAAAAATCAGCTATTTTTTCCTTGCCTAAAGGACCCTCCTCACTTGTATTTTAAGGAAGCAGCTATTTCAAGGGAACAATAAAGGGAGGAAATTGGAGTTAAGAAGAATTTACCTGGTTTAAGTATGCCAGTTTCCACTCGGCCGACCGGTACAGTGCCGATCCCACCGATCTTGTAGACGTCCTGAAGTGGGAGGCGAAGTGCCTTGTCGGTGGGACGCGACGGCGGCAAAATAGCGTCGAGGGCCTCGATCAGTGTCTTACCCTCAGCGTTACCATCTTTACGCTCGACCTTCCAGCCCTTGTACCAAGCAGTCTTGGGGGATGATTCGAGCATGTTGTCTCCGTGCCAACCGGATATCGGCACGAATGCAACCGACGATGTGTTGTAGCCGATTTTTTTTATGTACGATGAAACCTCTTTTTTGATTTCCTCAAAACGCGTCTCCGAGTAGGGTGGCTCGGTCATGTCCATTTTGTTGACACCGACTATGAGTTGTTTCACACCGAGGGTGAAAGCGAGCAACGCGTGTTCTCGCGTTTGACCGTTCTTCGATATACCAGCCTCGAATTCACCTATTCCAGCTGCCACTATCAGCACCGCGCAATCCGCCTGACTCGTTCCCGTTATCATGTTTTTTATGAAATCCCGATGTCCCGGCGCATCGATTATCGTTATGTAATACTTCGCCGTTTCGAATTTCCACATTGCAATGTCGATCGTGATACCACGCTCCCGTTCTGCTTTCAATTTGTCGAGTACCCAGGCATACTTGAACGAACCCTTGCCCATCTCTTGGGCCTCTTTTTCAAATTTTTCTATCGTGCGTTTGTCGATACCGCCGCATTTGTATATCAGATGTCCCGTTGTCGTTGATTTGCCGGAATCAACGTGGCCTATCACCACGATGTTTATGTGAATTTTTTCCTTTCCCATTGTTGATCAAGACCTGCAATGTTACGATTTTTAAAAATGGAATGCTTTTCTACATTGGCTTGACTTTAATGACAGAATAGGTGGGGTTATTTTTGGTTTTATTGGAAATTTTTGGTAATATTTCGAGTCCGTAAAACGGAATGTACACTTTCCATACATTTTTCGGTTATTTGTACCCACATGTACTTATTTCTCATACCTGTATCCTTTACAGAATCAAATTATGTTTGGAGCTTTCTTTTAGAACGTTCTAGTTTATAGATCATTTGATGATGTTCGAAGTAATCGATTTGGAAGATTTAAGAATTTCGTTTTTAAAACCGACCGAAGGATTTTGACAAAATCGTGCGGTATTTTTTTTACTACGAGAACACGATTGAGCAAGGTCGTGGCTTTGAGCAGCCTCATTGAGAGGATTCGACAACGATATTGATTTTTACGAATCAATCATCTACTGCCCGGCATTACCATGCCTCACTCAGTTCATCTGCAAAATATTTTTCATATGCTATTCGTGCGTGATTTACTCTGTCGAGCGAGAATATCATTATTTTGAAAAATTAAATTATATGAGCTGTTTAGAAAATACAAATTTTTTGAGATATCTCAAAAAAAGAAAAAAACTTTATTGCTACCGTATTTGCACGTTATCTTTCTAGCGCCAAGTCGAATATTGACACACTGGCTGACTATAATGGACTATCACTACTGCGAGTCTCTTATCCTGTATGCTTTCATTTCCCTTCGCAATATTGTATGCTTTGTTGTCGTTATCTCACGAGTGTTTTCGAATTTGCGAATGATCTTACATTGCATTCTATATGGTTATTTTATTGACTATTGAATTTCGCTCTGTGCCTCGGAAAATAGGGGAGAGGAGACTAAAAAGTATCGGAATTTTTTTTTATGATTTGACATTTTATCCTATCACGTCGAATTTATTTTCTATTTCATGGGAGAACATTTATAACGTTTGATATAACACGTAGGAAGAATACGAAGACTGATTTTTCCATTATTTTGCATCTCTTTATGTTTCATAACGAAACAAAGGCCTATATGCGAATAACTGAAAATTGGTATAAAGTATATATACATATGTATATACACACACACTAGTGCAATTAATTTTGGACATTTTTAATAGAAATTCTTTTTTTTTAATATTTACGTAAAAAATATATATTCTGATACGCCGAAATGGAACTGTAATTTTTTAAATTTTAATCGAGAATGTTTTTACTCTATAATTGTCTCAATAAGCCTACTTTGATAAGAATATAAAATGTTAGTGATTATCACGGAAAAATTATCAATGAATACGAAATTTTTACAAATTTGCAAAGTGTCCAGAATTAATTCCATTAGTTTGTATACAAGGCTATATAAATGGGTACCGTGAAAGGGCTATAGAACACAGCCCAGTAATGCTTTATGCAAAAATGAACTATTTTCGCAAAAAAAACATTTCTTTAAGTGAAGGATAAACAAATGAAAAAATCAATGAAAAATCTGATGTACGGAATCAAACATCTTTATTATTTGTATCGAGGGCACAGTAACAAAGAATTATGAACAATAAAATAAGAATAATGTGCAAACATTTTTTAATTAAGGGTCCAAAACTCTGCAAGTCTAATAATTCGTCTTATTTTATCGTTGTTAGTTCTTTATTACCGTATTTTCAAACTCCAAATGATACAAAGTCTGATTCCATGCAATCGTTTTTTTTTTCAAATTATCTTGTAAAGCTGCCTAAACTTATCTACAAAAAAATAAAAATGTTAATATCTCGATAATGGTTCACTTTTACAGCATTACTGGGTTATTTGACAGTGATAAACATGTCCTACAACCCTTTCATAGGATTGTGACCAATAACCGGTCGACCTGTATATAAATATACATACATATGTATATATACTAGTGGAATTATTTCTGAACACTTGTCAGTTTTTTAAATTTCGCCTCAATATATATATATATATATATATATATATATATATATATATATATATATATATACAAAATTCATTAATCTATGTTCAAAATCTCGTCGAAAAGTAATAAACAATTGCCGTTCCACTTTGACCAGAAGTTCCGAAGCAGTTTCATCTACCGTGTTAAATTTGTCAGCCTTTGTGTCGAGTTTGAAATTATGCTGGAATATCGAATGCATCTGAATATATTTTATAAAAAAATGAAAACAAATTTCCAATGAAGCAAGAATAAGATAGGAAGACTGTCGAACAGAGAACGGAGACCCGGAAATCAATATGCCCTGACGGCCGGTATATTCACGATACGGTAGTACGAAGGCTTTAGTTGGACAAGCCGGGAATTCGATTTCGTAAAATAAAAACAAACAAACTGTATGCGCACAAACAGTAAACTTACCGTTTGGACTTCTGATGGTCCGTTCGGTACGTCGCGTACACTGCACTCGTGTATTCGATGTATATTGTCGTTTTTTTAACCAGCAATAAATCACTAAATTGCACTATGTCGGAGGATAGGAACGTCGACAATACACGATGAAAACGCAACGAGAGAGAGAGAGCCCCCTGTGCGTGAATCGAAGCTTTCTGACCGCCGAGCGAAAACGAGAGATCTATGCGCCGGCGCGTCAAATATGGCCGGAATACGCCGCTTTTCTTTCATGTTTTTCGATTGGCTCTGATGCCACCTGGGAATTATCCACTCGTTTATTTGCCACCAGCGAGGGGATGATGTGGGCAGGGGAAAAAATAAAATAATGAGAAAATCGAACCCTCTGCACCTTTCCGAGGTGCAAGCTCGAGACCACTGTGCAATTTCCATATTTTTTTTATAATGCATGGGGACAGAGGATGCAATTTTCTGTGACGTGAAAAACGCGTCACGGCGGTATTACGAAATCTGTGGCCCCTAATTCTGACCACGCAGTCTTCATATTTGACCCAAAATGAGACTTTTTTCAAGAGTGGTAAAGATCGAAGTTCGAGCCTTGAGGGGGTGAAACCGGGGTTTTGAAGTTTATTTGAGACAACATACTTTTTGGTCAGCTTTGCTTGAAACTTGGTATAAATACACTCCGATACAAATAATTAAACATGTGTTTGTTTGGGTTTGTTTGGTGTATTTATGCTAATGCAAATAAACACAGTTAAGGGATTAAAAGTACCACTTGACTGTCTACACGCACCGAACAGCAAGGGAAACATATAGTGTTATATATAAAATTAATTTGATAAGTTTCAAGTAAATCTGGTAAAAAAATATGTTGTCTCATACAAACTTTAACACCCCTGTTTCACCCCCTTGAGGGTTGCATTTTAGGAAATGCTGAAATACGTGTTCAATTATTTGTACTGTAGAGTATTTACGACAAGTATCAAGCAAATATGACGAAAAAATATGTTGTCTCATACAAATTTTAAAACTCCTGTTTCACCCCCTTAAGTGTCGAATTTCGATTTTTATCACTCTTGAAAAAAGTTTTATTTTGGGTCAAATATAACGGCTGCGTGGTCCGAATTAGGGGCCACAGGTATCGTAATATCTTCGATGACAATGCAGAAGGGTCGACTCATTTGCCTTTTGGTGATCAAATTGACGTTTTCCTGAATCACTGTATTTTTTACGAAACGAACGAACAAGTGTCAATATGCATCATCAACTTTATTCCCAGATGAAACGTCTGTGCGCGGAACTGTTCTCAATTAAATTCATGGTAGACAAAAATTCTATCGACTACATAAATGAGGTTTCTACTTGGGCCAAAAAATGTTCGATTTTTCACCAATTTTTTAGGCGAAAAATATTATATACAGATTGTTGAAATTTGGTACGTTTACGAAGCGGTCTTCATTGAACGTGATAATATTTTTTAAAGTTTGAGAAAACATGATACCGGGAGTGGGAGGAGCCACGTATGTCGGTGCGCTGGCGAAGATATATCCTTCGCTTGCGGAAATCCTGAACAGGTGATCTGAAGGAAAAAAATCAAACATATTTCTACTTTGTACAATATTGCGTATAAGTTGAACTGGAATTAAGAAGGAAAATTGAAAAATAAAAAAGTAGTGAGCGATCGCAGGGGACGTTTAGTTTTTTACCAAACATTTTTGCAGTTTTTTGTTCATAAAATAAAAACGACTGAATACTTTCGGATAATTCTAGTTCATCTAATGAAGACGTTTATTGCACGGGTGTCTGCCAAATTTCATAACGATTGCTCATCTAGGGCGTGTAGGAGCACTAACGCAAAATTGGAAAACGTGGCTCCGAGAAAAACGCGTTTGAAGTTAGGGCCTTAGGCCACTCTAGAGGCCGAAAAAATAGGCTTTTTGGGGATTTTTTTTCAGAAAAACTACAAAATAAATCGAGATTACAAAAAAGGGGATTTATCATACATATCAGTGACTGTGTCCAATAATTTTTTCGAACCGATTAATTTTAAAATGGCGGCTGTGCAGCGTTTATCTCAAAACTGCATTTTTCAAGTTGGCCGGAAACATAACTCAGACAATTTTCAACTGATTCACTTGAAATGTTAAATATATCTTGAAAAATACATTGTCTATGGAAGTACGTAGGATTTTTTTTTTATATTGCATAGTTCATTTGTTATTAACAATTATCGCACGATTTTTTAGGAAAATCTTTGGAAAGTGAAAAATTTCGTGAGCTAATTGTTAATAACGAATTAACTATGCAATATAAAAAAAATCCCACGTACTTCCATAGACAATGTATTTTTCAAGATATATTGAAGATTTCAAGCGAATCGGTTGAAAATTGTCTGTGTTATGTTTCCGGCGAACTTAAAAAATGCAGTTTTGAGATAAACGCTGCACAGCCGCAATTTTGAAATTAATCGCGTCTAAAAAATTATTGTACATAGTCACTGAAGTGTATGATAAACCCCCCTTTTCGTAATCTCCATTTATTTTTCTGAAAAAAAATCCCCAAAAAGCCTATTTTTTCGGCCTCTAGATTGGCCCTTAAACTGAAGTTTATATGCGAATAAAGTGAAAAGTTTCATACTTACACCTAATATGCTATGCCAGGCTGTGGGTACACCTTCCTCCTCCTTCTTCTTTTCGATACAGTACAATGGAAAAAAAATTGGCCCAACAAAGTAGAAACCACCATAAATTATTTGATCATTGATAATTACAGGAAAGTCTGGAAAGGAGCACCCTTGAAAAAAAATTGACGAATTCGTGAATATTATTGTTGGGATGAATATAAGAATAAGATGATTATCAATGAAAAATCATGCTTGGTAGAAAAAGAAATATAAACTGTCTGATGGTCTTGTGAGGTATCCGTTTAAAAGGGTTGACAATCCGCTACAATAAAAGAAGGCAAGAGGATGACAATGCATGCGAAAATTTTATTTCTAATACATGTGGAATCTTTTTTTACCATTAACAATAAAATATACAGGTCAATCGTTCAATCGAAGATTCGCACTGATATGCGTTTATCAGAAGTACGGTCGATCGAGGCGCCGGATGGGAAGAGATGAAAAGCGACATAGAGGAGCCGGGCTTGGATTCAACTCTCAGGTGATCTCGAATACTCCACTCCAATGCTTCACGTATATTACTATCGACAATCATATCTGGCTCGTATGAATTCCATACGGTTTTTAAATTAGGTCTTCAAGACTGAATATTATTCCAAGCAAGCCTTGTAAAAAAAAGCGAGATGACAATTAATTTGAGGGGTCTTCTCGCTTTAGATGCTAAAAAAGGCTATTTTCATGAATTTTTTTCTTAGTTTTATATTATAGATATTGATACAAAAGTTGTTACACTTAATAAATACACTTTCGAAATAAATTTGAAAAAAAATTTAATGCATTTATTTAACCCACACAAACTTTAAACGCGTTTTTCTCGAAAGAACATTTTTCGACGGTTTGTTGATAAAGGCTTTGAAACTACTGAACCGATCCTTATGAAATTTTAACCACACATTCTTTATAACTATAGCTGTAGCGCATAGAAAGTATTTTATTTAATTTCGAAATTTGCAATTTTTGTTGCCAAAAACGATGAAAAAACACGTTTTTTTGTTTTTTCGAAAAATGTCCGCCATTTTGTTATTTTTGCATATATGAAAAATCGTATGGTATGCGCCATAGCCATTAACATACTGAATCTAAAACCGGATGATCCATCTCCGAGATTTCATGAACAGCGCCGGCCTACAATATTTTTAGGAAATTTTTTTAACCACCATTTTCGTCTATCAATACTGACATAAATAAATTATTTTTTCAAAAATGTATTTCGAAAGTGTAACAACTTTTATATCCATATCTATAATATAAACCTATCAAAAAAATTCATGAAAATAGCTTTTTTTTAGCGTCTAAAGTGAGAAGCCCCTTAAGATGGGGGTTCAAATGTTTACTCTTGTTAAAGAAGTTAAAATGGTAAATTCGAAAAAAATTGCAGTTTGCTTATTAAGGGAGGCCCTCACGGGCCGAAAAAGGTAGTTTTTTCCGATTCATTATCTACTAGACTATTCATTTTGGATTTGGAATGAAGGTATGTTATTATTCATACATTGAACTTGTTCCGTGTAGATTTTTATTTAAAAAATGAAACATTAACAACGTTATTGAGGTATAATAATAGAGTCTAGGTAGAAAAAATGTGGTCCAACGACCGGATCGATAAGTGGACATTCGTTGGTCTGAAAAATAAAAATAAAATAGTTTGATAATCTTTATTACTGAAGTTCTTGTTCTACGTAGCCGTTTTTTCAAAACAAAATTCACAAAATAGCGTATATTAAAAAACGTAAATTGGCGATTTTCTTTTTGGGGGGCCTAAAAAATAATACGTTAAAAAAAGAACGGCTACGCATAACAACTGCACTTACGAAAATTTTGGTTAGTTCATTTGAAAATCGGACAATTATAGCTAGAGTTGTGATTCCGGCCAGGTCGAGAAAATTGCGATTAAAAGTTTTAGTATACGTCACTAAATCGTCTGTAACGTGTTTAATTTCCATTATTTCAACTTGAATTTTTTTCACATATTCCTGAATATATACACATTTCAAAAAATCGATTTTTGAAACCCGTCCCCCCTTAATTATGTATTATAAGTATATTAAATTATTCTACACATTTGTAAAATAATCTACTTTTGAGGAGATTGATTTGTCTATCTAGACTGCAGAAATTACACGAACCCCACAATTGAGCGGTTTTCGAAAGAGGGCCAGAATAGATATTTTTTTTCTCGAAAGAAAAATATACATTTTCTCTATAACATTCCCATAACATACCATGATATCAGAGCTTTCGAGAAACTCGCCAAATATTTACATACGTATATGTTTGTCCGTAGAGGAGGTTCCCTTTTCGCTGCAATAGTATATAAAAATATCTAGCAATATGAAGTGGTGCAGGCTTTGTAGTCGGTTGAGGATGTTGCTTTTATCGGAGCTTTGCACCTGGAGTAAAATAAGCGACTTTATATGAGTGGTAATTTTTCCACCTTGCTCAAGCACTTTGGTTCATTGAGCAATCGCTACGGCTTAACCTCGGCTCGATAAACAATTATTTCTTTATAATAACGTATGTAGGTCGTTGGGCTCGTTACAAAATTATGAGACCAACAATAAACCAGGGCTTCTAACTTTTTCGATATAAATGTTTCATCAATGGATGACAATAATCAGTTACGTTCATTTAATATGTATTTATTTATAAACCATATATAAAAAGTTTCACCGTAGTATCGGCATCGATTAAAAAATGTATTTGCTTCTGGTTATAAAAAAAATATATATATACTGAATATTCCAAAAAAGGAACTACCCAGCATGGGTTGAGCTTCGGATGCCCTATTCAAAAAATTTACTAAAAATATAATCTATTCTGATTATAAAAAATCACCGGCTTAATTAATGATTAATAATTTTACTATTATTGTTTCCTACTCACTAATATTATCAACGATCATCGACCGTTATTGCTTCGATTTTTGGTGCAGTGAAACCTTTTTTTTCAATCTTATACCAAAGTTGCAAATTATTTAAATTTGTAAAAACAATTTTTTTTTGCTATCAACCCTTTATTCCGAGATAGTGAATAAAAGATCTATCTTTTATTCACTATTTATCCATATAATTATATTTTATATAATTATGTAAAATATAATTATATGGATGAAATTATATTTTATCCATATAATTAAAATTATATGGATAAAAAATTATCCATATAATTTGTTTGATCGTTCTCTTACTGAAATAGTAAAATATTCAAACCACGGATACCTTATATGAGCATTCTTCGCACCCGAAGACGTGTGCTTCCCGTTCCCCACGACGCGAAATTCATCGTCGTGCGTCTGCGGAGTGGAAATATCCGCAGGGTCCCTGACTAAATACCAATGATTATTAATGGGACGTCTAAATTCGTCGACGTAAATAAATGGAATATCGTACGATTTTAGGGTTGTCCAACTCATCCCACACAACCACATATACATCTATAGGCGAATGACATTCATTCATAGTGACGTCGAAACATTTATTTCTAGATCGAATTCGTATTTTCGGAACTAACCAATTCCCTCGTACTTTGCGAATGCGAAATTTTCTCCATCGTAGAGACGTAATTTCGCATCACGCCGTATATAAATCATTCCTGAAAATTTGAGAAACGATCTATTCATATATATTTTTTTTTTTCTTACATTCGAATCGCGATTTTCGAACGCGTGTTAATGACATTCCGCTCGTTTCGCGGCGATGAAATATCGCATCGTTGTCGCACACGTCATCGTTCTGTGTTCTCCGAGAATTTTTGGCAGCCCCGTTTCCGTGTGCGCGATTCACGCCAGAGATATTAGTCACAACTGCGCTCTCGAGAGTCGCGATATATAGAGACCGACGACAACGAGCACAACGAAAAATGTGGGATCGTCGGTTTTTGTGCAACGCCAGCCGCGATTCGTCGCATTATCGTCATCTGGAAACGAGCCACCTTTTCAATGTCAAGGAAAATATTGAACACCTCGCGAATTCGCCGTGAAGCGAAGTATTCCACGGATGCAGTTTTCTCGCACAGGATGCTCGCGACGTGGCACAACGTTTCAGTTGTGCTCGTAAACAAATGTGGATGCTGCTGCCTATCGAGCTTGTTGCTACAATTACATCTTGTCGTTTGGCAATTTGCAAAACAGTTGCTTTTGGAAGAGTATCTCGTGCCGAACAAAGACAATTGTTTCGTCATTTCGTTTCTTGTATTCTTGGAGAAAAAAATTCGCATCGTTGAGGCGGGAGATACCCTTAGGCGAGGAAAAAATTGCTGATTTTCGTGAATTTTTTTTTTAAGAAAGTTCTGTTCACCATTATTGAGGCTTACTAGGAATATCACTTAACGGAGACTTTGTCCTTGGAGTGCCATATTTCAGGTGTTTACATCTTATTTTTTTTTAAGGAAACGAGTAAAGCTTTTTGAGTGCGGTTTTTTTCTTGCTTTTA
This sequence comes from Ophion ellenae, assembly GCA_963210295.1. Classification (NCBI taxonomy): domain Eukaryota; kingdom Metazoa; phylum Arthropoda; class Insecta; order Hymenoptera; family Ichneumonidae; genus Ophion; species Ophion ellenae. Next base: position 50,803,164 of record OY723387.1, read on the forward strand.
TTCATGATATACAGAACTTAAAAAAAAATTTTTTTGAAAAAAAAATCCAAAATGGCGGCCGTTGCAGCTCCGCGAAAACAGGTCCTCAAATCGCGGGGGGTAAACAGCTGACATCACTGCCCCCTCTTTGTTGATCTGAAACACAAATTCAAAGCATATTATCAATCTGCGACCCTTTGGTCATGGAATGACGGATGGGTTTTTCGTTTAGTACAAATTTCGGAAAATGGCGGCAATTAAAAAAAAATCGAATTTTCGCGTTTTTTCGCATAAAAAGATAAATAATAAATGCAAAAATGTATCTATCGAAAAAACGATCCGTCATTCCGTGAAGACATATTTTTTAAGTATGCTCTCCAAATTTCAGGTCGATATGTTAATTACAGCGGTCAGGAGAATGTCAGCCATTTTTAAAAACGTGTTTTCGAGATAAACGCGTTTAAAGTTTTGTAATGTGTTTACACAAATGTGTTTATAATTACCGCTAATCGGCAATGCCTGGTCCATAGAGGCATCCCTCCTCTTCTTCTAGCTGCTCATGTTGAGCCGCTAACATCTTCCGCCGATTTCAAGGACAAAGTCTCCCTTAAGGGGCTATACCAGTGTGACACGTTCAAAAAATCGATTTTTTTGTCGCCTTTTTCGACAGTTTACACCTTCAAGAATATCATTATCATTTATATCATTTATATCAATGTCATTCTATCTTGCAAAAATCGATAGTTAAATCTTTTAACGCGTTTTTCTCGAAATGAGATTTTTCAAATTTGCTCATATTGTAATTCAAAGAGAAATTATCCGATTGACCTGAAATTTGAACTGAGTACTCGTGAATATATTTACTCTACAATGACGTATGATATTTTTGATTGGATGAAAATTGATGATTTGGCATTGAAAAAAACGACTATTTTATAGGCAAGAAAACAGACTTTTTTTCATAACTACGCGATTTTGTTAGATTTTGATATTTTTCGAAAATCCTACGCCATTGGACAGGTTCCTTCCAGTTTAACGACAGTTTTTCCTTTTTCGGTTTCATCTATTCAACCGGCCGGAATCATGTCAGCAGTGGAAGAACTTTTTTTTTGGCGCCTCCGAATGCAGCGCCTAAGTCGCTTGGATGTCAATATTTTTCTATGAGAAAATTATGTAATATAGGTCAAATATAGCCAAATATGTTATTAATTTTCCGAAACATTTAATGCAGTACTTTTCTTCCAAAAAATTTCCGAAAATCACATAAATTTTCAGCGTTCGCACTGGTCTAGCCCCTTAAGGGGATATCCCTCTCTGGAACCTTTGAAAACTCGTTTTTCTGCATATTGTTCTAGTGTGAACGTTCAAGAATATTTTAAGACCAACCGGACCTTGAAATTCGAAAAATTGACGAAGTTATACCTATTTTAGTGGAACAGTGTGCGTCGGGTTTACCGCGATCCGTCGAGTTTGAACGCGATTATCTCGAAACTACACATCTTGACACGGCGGGGTTGATATCTTGAGTAACTTTGACACTATTGACTTGAATTTGCACAGTTAGCGTTCAAACAGTAGTCATTTTCGGTTCACGATCGCATTTTCCAATTGGATGAACCATTTGTTAATAACAATGTCTTCAGTATGCTGCTTTTCAAGAAAAAAATGAGGTTTTCTTTGGAGAAGCTGTCATTTTTCGTATTTTTCAAAATTTTGAAAAGTGGATCGTGAACCCGTCGCCAGTTGGATATATGTGAAGAATTTGTTTTGCTTGTTTTCTTTTCACGTTACATTTGAGCCTGATAGAGATCCCGCCGTTTCGGGCCTCGCCGCTGGAGGACTGCAACGCAAACTGCAGCACCACGAACACATTGAAAGATATTCTTCCGAAAAAATTGCATTGTAACCACAAATTTGTGTACAACATGCTGGGCAAAAATTGATGTATTCCAACCAATGTGTTACTAGAAAAAATTTCATCATTCTGACCCTTCAAATTGGGCTTCCAGAAAGGGATACCCCGTTAAGTGTCCGCCGTCGATTTTTATGAAACTCATATATGTGACAAAGCATTCGAAACTATTAAACACGTATTTTTTTCATCTGCGGAAAAACGGTTTTGAGGGGGGAATTACCCCTCAAAGAAACGCGTGTCGAGGGGTGGTTTTGCAGTTTCACCCACAAGCAGTTCACCGATCTGAATGAAACAAAAACCAAAATTCTCCTAATGCCAAGCGATGAAAAATCCACTATAGAATAATTGTGACATTGTATTTTATTATTATTATTAATCTTTAACAATGGCGGAATTATGGCACGACTGTCTAAACGGGTTGCGGCGGATGTTGGCAGACGTCGTGACACGTAGCGTCGGCGGGATAAATCTGAAAAAAAATCAATGAAGATTTTTCTTTCATTGACACTCATACGCAGAATATGAACCAAGAAATAATGAGAAACGATGAAAATCGATGAAATGGTACGCTCTGAAGCAAAAAGATTAAATTGTCCAAAAAAAGTTTCTTCACTTTGCAATCAAAGACTTTTTTTTAATATTTAGAGTCATGTTTTAGACATTAGGGTTAGAAAGATTTATACCAAATTTCACTAGAATCGATCGATTAGTTTTTTAGCCAACGTCACGCCAATTTTGAAAATGCAGTTTGGAAGACGTGGCATTTTGAACATTATATATTATTCTTAATGTACTGCTTGTTAGAGTGTATTATTTATTGCACTGTGAACCATTATAACATATGGAAGACAACAAATATTTCGCCACAGAATTTTCGAAACTGTAGACTTAGACTTTATGTATTAACGCGATACATTGAGAATACATACAATTTCGTGTCGAGGTTGCCATAAAAATATATCGGAACGCTCATCGAACACGAAGAAGTGAATATCTCCTCTACATTCCTGCAACTTGTGCACGGTCTCGATCCTCACGGCCGAGCTTTCCTTGAAATTCTTATGTTTTCTCTGTTTAGCGTTTATTTTAAAATGTTTAAAAACTCACCACTTTGGAGGCAACGTACGTCGGGAGATTCCTCTCTCGAGGCCACTCGTCGAATATAATGAGGGGAATATTGGGGACATGGAGATGTACGCGTTTGCAGCTGCGATTCATAGCATTTGGATGAACTAACAAACGAATGAATACGCGATACGATAATAATATTTATTATTAAAGAAAAAATATCTAAAATTATTATTTATTTTTCGAGGACATTTTTTAAAGCAGTACATTACTGTGACAGACCGAAAAAAAAAATCTTTTTTTCCAAATTCTTTTTTCTACTAGATTATTTTTGTAGGATTTGAAAAAAATGGTATGTGTGCATACATTGAACTGATTTCATGTACATTTATAGGAATTTTTTTTTTTAATTAACGACGTTATTGAGGCATAATAAAGCTTTGCCTGTTGGTCTGGAAAACAAAAAAGTTTTATAATCTATATAAAGCTACTTCTCATTGGACATAACGATTTTTCGAAAAAAAATCATAAAATAGCGGGTGTTAAAGAAGTATCATTTTGGTGAAATTCTTACTTATTTTCGGAAGCTTAAAAAATACTAAATTTTGAAACAAAACGAAAACGGCTTCATGCAATGATAGCTACTGCAATCAAGGAACTATTGGTCTTTTTAAATTGAAAATCGGACTATAGCGAGAGCTATGATTCCGGTAAAGTCGAGAAAAACGCGATTGAAAGTTTTAGTATACGTAAATCGTTGCGCTACCTGCTCTCACCGAATGGTCTGAAACTTGGGCAATTTTTAAGATTTCAACTTGAACATATTTTTATATATTCTTGAATATGTATACTTTGTGGAAATGCAAAAAAAGCCTTAAATAGAATTCTGCTCAGCTGCGAAAGAATAATAATGAATAATAAATATATAAAATTCCTTAAGGACTTTCGTTTGTCCAGACGGCATTATTCTCCTACTTTTTATTAGCCATTTTTTTTCGAAAAGTACAATATTATTATTATTTTTCCTAAGCTCGAATTGTAAACATTGTATTTTCGGTTTAGAAGCATTCTCCCGAGTATTCGTCATTCGTCAAGCAGAGGTTGAGCAAGAGCGAAAAGAAGCCGAGGGATTACAGAGTCCACACGTGCGGATTCGCCTAATTGCTTATATATTTCTTGTACCGTGCCAAACTTAACAGGGTGGGATTATAGTCGAGGATTTTATTGCGCCGAAAGAGGATGCAACTATCTTTTTGCGAATATTAACGCTCTTTTCTCTGGCACCGATTCTGACGGAAAGAGCGATCATCATTTTAGGAACATATTTACATAGGTCTAAAAATTTCGCACGTGCATTGCAACGAACCTCGACGATGGAGGAAGGTTTTACACTAATTGTTAAGCATGTCAAAAACGAATTGATTCTTGAATCATATACATATAAAACTGGTTGAGCGCCAGTGGAAAAAACCGACCTGTAATTTTGCCTAAATTGCGATAACAGCGCACGAAATTGTCAAATCCCGAATGGTCGATTCACCAAAACATTGGAGATAAGTGTTAAAGGGGGAGATACCTTTAGGCGAGGAGAAAATTGCTGATTTTCATGATTTTTTAAAAAAGATAGATTTCTTCATCATTTTTTAAACTCAGGGTATGATTTGTTATTTCATTCGGCTGCTACATGGTATTTTTTTCATTAATCTATAAAATCGGGGAGAGATTAAACAATTTTTAGGGGAGATATGGCACGGTTTTTTAAGGGGTTAGGCCACAGTAACGGGTATGAAATCATGTGCGAATTTAACAATTTTTTTTCATATGAAAAAGTGATTCACTCATAAAATTAATTACACATCTATTTAGTATGAATATCAAGTTGTTAGAAAATATGTATGTATTTTTTTATGTACAAAATGGCCGCCTACTAATATTTTCTTTTGTTATCTTTTTTTAGGCGCTCCGTGGCGTGACATTTAGCATCCAAAATTTTTGACCTGGAACAAAAAACAAAAATTCTCGTCAATCTTCATTAGTATACCTAGAGAAGTACGTACGGAATTTAAACAATATATTTTTATATTCAAAAGTTGTAGGTATTTGAACTTGAATTTGAATTGAACTTGAATTTTCAGTGAAAAATTTCCTATAAAACTGCTCGTAAAATGAAAAGTTCTCGATCAATCAGAAATTCCGTACGTACCCACTTCTCTGCGAAATGCAATTAGGAACATAACATTTAAATTTGGAGTAAATCGAGTGAAAATTGTTGAAGTTATTTGTCACGCCAATTGGAAAAAAGCTGTTTCGAGAAAAACGCGTTTAAGGGGGGATTGTCTTTTTTTTCGCAAAATTTACCGCTTTTTGGAAATTTTTTTGTGAAGAAAGTATACAACGGAAAACTTGTGAAACTTGGCATATAGTTTTATTGATCTGTTTACTACATACAAAAAAATTTTTAAACAATTTCATCAAAAAATCCCCCCTTAAACGCGTTTTTCTCGAAACAGCTTTTTCACAACTGGTGTGCACGATTTCTCAAAAACTATTCAACCGATTGCCTTCAAATTTGGACAGAATGCTCAGCTGACATCCTTTTATCGTTTGATGAAGCAAAAAAGCAATGCGTTTAATAATTTTTTATTTATAACAAAAAATCGATCAATTTTTTTCGAAAAATCGATACTTCAAGTTCAAAACATCACCAAATCGTCAATTTTTTTTTCCCTTCATCGAACGATAGCTATATGTGTCTAAAGTAAAATGCTTTTTGGGTTTTTGTTGCAGGATGAACGTGAAGGCTGTAATCGTGCACACCATCAAAAAAGGACCATCGCGCGTCGAGGGGGGTGGGAGGCGGATTTTTTGATGAAATTGTTTAAAATTTTTTTTGTATGTAGTAAACAGATCAATAAAACTATATGCCAAGTTTCACAAGTTTTCCGTTGTATACTTCTTTCACAAAAAAATTCCCAAAAAGCGGTAAATTTTGCGAAAAAAAAGACAATCCCCCTTTAAAGTTTTACATATGCCTCTGGCCGTGCCAGAGGTGGCGCCTTACGTTACGTTCACGTTACGCTTACGTTATACGCTCAAAGTCGGTGAAAAAAGAAATTTCTTGCTATAAATCGAATAGGAACTCATTCTTATGATGATAAAGCACCGTTTTAGAGGGGGAAAAATCGATTTTTTGACAATTTTACTGTGGCCTTCCCCCTAAACGGGTTGCAGCGGATGTTGTCAGACGGCGTGACACGTAGCGTCGGCGGGATTAATCTGAAAAAAAAACCAACAAGTAATTTTCTTTTATTAACGCTCATACGCAGAATATGAACCAAGAAAAAGTGAGAAATGTCGAAAATCCATGAAATGGTACGCTTTGAGACAAAAACATCGAATTTTCCGAAAAAAATGGCTACGTTTTCCAATAAAAATACTAGGTTCATATTTTAAACACGGTTAAAAAGATTTATACCAAATTTCACCACAATCGATCGATTCGTTATTTGGCTAATGTCACGCCAGTTTTAAAACTCAGTTTAGAAGACCGTGCCATACCTCCGCCAATTTAAAAAATCAATAAAAATAGAAAAGAACCATGTAGCAGCCAAAAGTAGTAACAAAACATAGCCTAAGTCTCAAAAATGTTAAAGAAATCTTGCCTTTAAAAAAAAATCATGAAAATGAGCTAATTTTTTCCTTGCCTAAAGGTACTCCCCCCTCAAACCAACTGGCAGCGAAAAAAGATCTTCGTGACGTAGTGGATCCGCCGTTCCGAAGCAGTCGGCGATCAACAGGCACGGAATATGTTGTACGCTGGTCTGACATTAATTTTTCATCTCGAAAATATAGCTTGTTTTGGCAGGCTAGCCTGTCGATTATGCAACGGAATTTTCTGTATCGACTTGATATATCGTAAGCATGATGCGGATTGAAGGCATACAACTGTACAGGAGGCTACGGTCTCTTTAATTATCCACCATTCGCGTTCCCGGTGGACGCTGAATCGGCGGCAAAATTTAGCTTTGAACAGTCATCGCAAAAATTCGAAAATTACGACCATTGCGATGGTCGGGAGGTGCTTTCAATGCGAGCAGCACGCATCTCTCAATGAAACGCACAAGTATAGGCTCCACCAACAACTTCCACCAACATTTTCTCGTCGTGAGTCACTTCTCGAATTTTCTACGGTCGCTTCCGAAAAGCACGCTCGAGACGGAAGAATTCAACGTACACCCACATCACTTGTACGCGACCTCACAACAAAATACGTCTATACAGTTCGAAACACACACCCGAGCTGTCAGGAGTCGTTAAATAATCCACGTATTTACAAGCTCTCTATGCCAAATTCCAACAATGTGTGACCCGCACCCTTAAACATGTGAACTATAGTTTTTTCTATCGCCGTGCCATCTTCTTCGTATTGTTCGCATCAAGCAATCGATTAAGGCGGGAGCCTGAACTAGAAAGCCCAAAAAAGCGTACTTTCGGGATTTTTTTTTAGAAGGGTAAAATCAAGTGAGCCTAGTAAACATCGAGGTATATTTTCATGTCTATTTGAAATGTATAAAAAAATGTTCAACATGAAACAATAAATGACTGCAGATTAATGAGCCTATTCCATGTGCGTCTTGCCAATGCAGTCCACAATCAGCGGGAAAGATGCAGCTCGTAATTCTTGATTGAAACAAAAAACCAATAAAAATTTCAATTGTCATATATTTTTCTTCTGGGTGAATTAAGAAAATTCTGAAAACATCGGGAAATTATAACTTTTCGCAGGGTTGAAAAAGAAATGTGGAAAAAAACACTTTAACGTGCAATAAAAATTATTTAAAAAGTCTTTTTCAACGACTTTTTTAACTCACTTAGAAGAGATTTTCACACTGAAGAAAATAAACTTTGGTTTGTTTCAAGAGGTCGTTTAGTTTCTTCGCTATCACGCCCGCCAATTTGGAAAAATTGTGAAAATGAAAACTGAAGAAAACGCGCATCAAAGTTTTCAATAGGAGGAAATATCAATATAAAATATCAAACGCTTCTCTGCTTTTGATCATGTATCTTTGAAAATATTTACAAGTTGCCTCTGTATCTTTGTAAATATATTCTTGGATAGTTTATCTATCGGTTAAAGCAATAAAAAAAATCGGACCTTCCAATTCAGGCTCCCGCCTTAAGGCCTTAAGCCACTCTAGAGGCCGCAAAAAATAGGCTTTTTGGGGATTTTTTTTTCAGGAAAACTACGAAATAAATCGAGATTACAAAAAAGGGTGTTTATCATACATATCAGTGACTGTATACAATAATTTTTTTGAAGCGATTAATTTCAAAATGGTGGCTGTGCAGCGTTTATCTCAAAACTGCATTTTTTAAGATGGACGGAAACATAACTCAGACAATTTTTAAACGATTCACTTGAAATACTGAATATATCTTGAAAAATACATTGTCTATGGAAGTACGTAGGATTTTTTTTTATATCGCATAGTTCATTTGTTATTAACAATTATCTGACGAAATTGTTCACTTTCCAAACAATTGTCATCGGTTTCTCGATGTTTTTCAAATTTCAGCCGCCATTTTAAAAATGTTTATGTTTTTTTCAAAATATTAGGTTCAGTCTGTGGAGGAACATCCCCTGAAGAGAATGGCGTTTGGGAATTGCCGAAAATTTCAACCGGCCACTCGGAATCGTGGCAATGAGGGAGCAGTGCATGAGACGTGAGGTCTTCTTTATCCGCCTACATCTCCCTTAAATATTTATATTTTTGGAACTCCAACAAGTGCACTTAATATCCTAAACTCCAATAAACACGTTGCAAAGAAGAAAATGTATGTGTGTTGTTTCGGTTCTTCAAAAATGCCACTTGAATTTTATCCCATTTTTGGCTTATTTTCGCTGCCTAGTAAAATCGTTTTTCCGCTGATAAAAAAAAAACACGTGTCTGATACTTTTCGATACTTCATCACATGTATGAGTTCCAACAAAATCGAAGGTTTCTTTGCGAGTAGTGTAGCTCGAATTAGTATAGAAATAATCCATTATCAAGTGTACAATTTACTCTGAACATCCTGTACACACACATATCGCCAATGGAATTTATCGCAAGAGCATATAAAACGCTTTTGGGATCTCTCTCTGGAATTATTTATAGACGTAGCGCGCGGTGAGCACGTGTTGCATGAGCTATGCGAACGAACCGATCCCTTTCAAGCAGATCTCTCGGATGCCGTGCACTTGGATTGCAACAAGTTTGCAGCACTTGAAATCCAACGTGGTTTGTGGTTTATTATAAATATGGCAATACGTCATTGAACCGGAATACATAGATCACGGATAAACGGAAACCATCAGATAAAATCTCATGTTACGACAGTTCGCCTTTGTTGGAAGAGAAATTTGGTGTAATAATTGGTGGCATCGGGACTTCGTCGATCTTAAGGGGCTACATCTACCTGGCGACCCGAAAAAAATTGCCAAATTCCGAATTTTCTTTTTGCGGAAACGGTTAGTGACAGAGAAACGCATTTTTTCGACCAAGGTACATATATTGACGACATATATTGAGAGGCTCCAAAAAAATGACCGAAAATACGGAAAACCATGTCCACCGGCAGATGATGAAATTTTTTTCGCGACGTTTGGCGGTGGACACTCTCCAGCTTAAACGGCACGTCTGAAAGATAGAAACCAAACGGATTATTCAAGTTAACAATAAATACGAGTCGTTGACGATCGTTGATATTTATAATAATTTTATTTAACAACGTGGCGATGAATTTAAACTCGAGCATACAAAATCTATGAACAAAGTCGTCATTTTTACGTAACTATTACAAAATTAAGGTCGATTAAAAAAAAAACAAGATCGTCAACGACCTTCAAATATTTCTCGTCGTAGCTTCTTTAAATTTGGAAACAATCCATAAAGTGGTTCTCGAGATATCATGTCCACCGGCTTTAAAACAGTGTTTCGAGAAAAACGTATTCAGGGGATCATCCCACTTTAGACGGTTGGAAAGTTAGGTATGTTTGGGATTTTTTTGGTATGGTTCCTATAAAAGATGTCGATGTCAATCTTCTTGGGCTTGATAAAATAACTTGTGAATTTTTTTTTTTCTAATTCCTTTTACATCATTTATCTATCCCTGGTAGCAGCATCCGCATAGGCCCTCGAAAAAAAGCGATGTCAGCTTCGTTGATATTTTTTCTGAGTAGATTTATTTGAAACACGCGAACCAAAAAGATTTGAGTTCGGTATGATTGTGGCTACTGTCTGAACTAGAATTATTAATTTGTATTCAAAAATAACAAAATGGCGGCTGTTGAAAAAAGTCTCCAACAATAAGACATTTATGAGTGATATTTTGGTTAAAAAAGTACTTAAAATCGAAATTTTCAAATCATTCTAGTTCCAGCAGTAGCCGTATATGTAACGAATATGCAGTTAAAATTTCGTGAGGATCGGTTCTGTACTTCCGGAGAAAAAATCAACGAAGCAAGAATAAAAACGCTCTCGAGTAAGAGCACGGCGGAGTGCGCGCTCAAAAAACTCGAAAAATAATACACAGACCGCTCCGATCCATATGAAATTTGTGGAAAATATTTTTAAAGTGGTCTATTTTGACCGGAAGTGGTCTATTTCGACCGGAAGTTGTCAATTGTTCATGCCCCGAATGGCCAATCAAAATTATTCTGCGGTCGGATCGTGGTATAAAAAATAGGGGATTATTACTTAAGGGGGGAAATCCGTTTCGACCCCCGAAAATCAGTCATTTTTCATGCATTTTTTTAGCGGTGATACAATAATCGCGTCATTTTAAAATTTTGACATTATCTTATTACCACTTTCAAGTGCTACATTTTTTTTTAACAAAGCAAAATGGCGGCGTTATAAGGTTGCTTATAAGGTGCTCACGTTGTAGCTCAAAAAGTTGTTGATCGATCTGGCTGACATTTTGGGAGGTTTCTCACTATAACGTTATAAGGATATACGTATAAAAATATAAAAAAGTATAAAATTCAAAATTAAGTAGGCTTTATAATCAAATTTTCATACTTTTAACCATATTCTCGACAATTTTAAGCCAAAAAATGAAATTTATTTACGCGATAATCTTAAAACTTTAGGTATATCCTTCCAATCATGTTATAGTCAGAAACGTCTCTAAATTTTTACCAGATCGATCAATAAAAAAGTGAGAAACCTCCCAAAAAATTTTGGGAGGTTTCTCACTATAACGTTATAAGGATATACGGATAAAAATATAAAAAAGTATAAAATTAGAAATTAAGTAGGCTTTGTAATGACATTTTCATACTTTTAACCATATTCTCGATAATTTTAACCCAAAAAAGGGAATTTATTTACGCGATAATCTTAAAACTTTAGGTATATCCTTCCAATCATGTTATATTGAGAAATGAGCGGAGTGCGCGCTAAAAAAACTCGAAAAATAATACACAGACCGCTCCGATCCATATGAAATTTGTGGAAAATATTTTTAAAGTGGTCTATTTTGGAAAAACATTTTTTTTTAATTCGATTTTCTGAAGTTGATCTAGTGGGATGATCCCTTGAAGTTTGACGTATGGTGCTGCTACCGGTCGCCCGGCCAACTGTTGGAAGCTGTAGCTCATTCGATTTTAGGAATTTTCCAATGAAATTTTCAGGGAATACAGCTAAAAGGTGATACTGTCGTATACAAATATTTTTGGAAAATGCAATTTTTTGATCCATCTTGTCGAAGTTGCTCGAAAAAGCTAGAACACTTTCGCCTCAGTTATCATCATACGAATTTGTATAAGCACGACTGCTCGTCACAAGCCAAATTCCGATGACTTTTGTAAATTTTCCGAACGTCGTTAAACTCATTTTTTTGTTGCAAGGACTGCCCATATGATTTTGAAAAAGTTACCTTCTGTAGTGTATACGCATGCTGATAGAAACGCAAGCAGCGTGCATTTTGTAGATAGTAGTAGGATATAAGTGCGAATAGTCAGACAAGGTCTGGCACTTCCTACGCGAGAAGAGATTCGCCAAGCGGAGCTGCAACGCTATAAATTGTTCGAGGCACCAGTCGATAACATTATTATCAATCAATATTCGCTACACAACGATTTTATTATTGATTTATAAAGTTGAGAAAAAACGTTATACATTCTTTCGTCTATAATATGATTTCGATATACGTCAACATTTTAGGCCTTGAACAAATGCAAAACAAGTCGTTATCATATTTCAGTCAGAAAACGCCAGGACCCTATCATACGAAATGTGCTAGCCAGATGTGGCATTTCTCATCGATAGACTGAAAATCGTGCATATAAGTTGCATCGATGAAAATAAATCATCGTGTTCGGGCAATTACTGAAGAAATTCGAGAAAAAAAGGCGAGACGCTTCAATTGGTTTCTCCAATGCAATTTACATATATCCACTCGGGCAGGCACACGTACACGTGGATTCAAGTCCACAACAAAAAACGCGTATATACTACTGAGCATAGCTTCAGGTTAAGGCGGGACACCACTGTCACGGGTGAAAAAAAAATTCACTTTTTTTTCTCAATTGTCATATTTACGAATATGTGAAACAATTTTCAAGTTAAAATATTGAAAATTGACCAAGTTGCAGACGATTTAGTGAAAGCAGGTAGCGCAACGATTTACGTAAATTAAAACTTTCAATCGCAATTTTATCGACCTGACCGGAATCATAACTCTAACTATAATTGTCTGATTTTCAATTTGAAAAAACAATATTTCCGCAATTGCAGTAGCTATCGTTGTACTTAGTTTTTTTTTTCAATTTAGTATTTTTAAGCCTCCAAATATGAGTAGAAAATTTCGCCAAAAATACACTTTTGCTAACACCCACGATTTCGTGATTTCTTTTTGAAAAAAGCCTACGTACATCCAGAACGACATTTATATAAATTATAAAACCTGCTTAATATTATTTTTATTAATTTATATTATTTATTTTTCGGACCGACCATTGTAAAGTTTTCGATTCAGTCGTAGGACCCCATTTTTATACAGAGGCTCTATAATATCTCAAAAACGTTGTTAATTTTTTTTTCGACAAACCAATTTGTTTTAACACGGAATAAATTCAATGTATCCTTAAGGGTCTATACCAGTGTGAACGCTGAAAATTTGGGTGATTTTCGAGAATTTTTTGAATGACAAGTACTCAATTAAATATTTCGGAAAATTCAGAATATATTTGTCTATATTTTACCTATATTACATAATTTTTTCATAGAAAAATATTGAGATCCCTTCGAAGGCAGCGCTGCCTTCGGAGGCGCCACAAAAAAGTTCCTCCACTGCTGACATGATTCCGGCCGATCGAGTAGCTGAAACCGAAAAAGGAAAAAAATGTCGTTCAACGGGAAGGTATTTTCTGTATGATGACACAGGATTTTCTAAAAATATCAAAATCTAACAAAATGGCGTAGTAATGAATAAAAATCTGTTTTTTTGCCTATAAAATGGTCGTTTTTTTCAATGCCAAATCGACAATTTTTATCCAATCAAAAATATCCTCCGTCAGTGTAAAGTAAATATATTCAAGAGTATTAAGTTCAAATTTCAAGTCAATCGGATGATTGCTTCTTGAGTTACAATGTAAGCAAATTTGAAACCCTTATTTCGAGAACAACGCGTTTAAAGATTCAACTATCGGTTTTTGCAAGATAAAATCATATTGATATAAATGATAATGATATTATTGAAAGTATGAACTGTCGAAAAAAGCAAAAAAAATCGATTTTTTGAAAGTGTCTTTTGAATTTTTTTAAAACGAATTAAATTCAATGTATCCTTAATAAACATACCTTTTTTCCAAATCCCAAATAAATAGTCTATCAGACAAAAAAATCGTACAAAACGACCTTATTAGGCTCGTCACATGGGGTCAAAAACAACGTTACTTCTAAATTGCATCATATTTATCAACCCATGTATTCATTCGTCGATGTAGCAGACGAAACTTTTACGATACAAGCATTCTCCAATCATGGTCGTTTTGCCGAATCGACGTCACTTACGTTTTGTGCCTAGTAAATTTTCTGTGCACTCCCACCATCAAATTTTCTTTGAAGTCAGACTTCTTCGACAGGCTTTTTCGAAAGAAAAATTCGTTTCAATAGTTAAAAAGATTCGACAGTTAAACAATCCGATGATGCGCTGCTGAGTAATTTTTTAATAATTTCATCTCGGAATAAATACTGTGTAGAACTTTGACTTCTAGAATGTTTATCTTATGTGCGAACGCATGTGCTTATTCATTTATGTGGCTAAAAATTGGTTTAGCCTTGGAGATGTGAGCATGACCGGGGGAATATGCGCGCTTGGAATTTGCATTTACTATTATAGTACACGCTTGGCCCATGCTTTCCGCTCGCCATTGCGTCACGTTCATTCAGACGCAGACGAAGGAAAAACAGATCTAATTCAGTACTTCCGGCCAGACATTCACGCACAAACGATGCTCCGTAGTCGTACCTGCGTGTGTTCGGTCGTTACAACAAGAATGGATTCCAAATTGAGTCGCGGGAATTCTTTCTATGTCCTGAACATGTGCATCCTAATTTACGATGCCTTCTCCTTCGTTTTATTGACGACCGGGCAGAGTTATCGATCGAACGAGTTTTGGCCAAGTTCACGGTTTCTTTTCGTCAAATGGATATTCGAGCGCGGACGAAATTCGTCTAGGCCAGGACTGAAAACAAATTAGGCAACGGAATTACTTGGCACGTCATGAGTTGCACGAAAAATGAATTTTTCGGTCATCCACATTGTGCACATTTGAATCAATTTTGAATTCGTATTTATGAATAAAATTCACGGTTTTTTACGAATATTTTTCGACCGGAAGTTGTCAATTGTTCATGCCCCGAATGGCCAATCAAAATTATTCTGCGGTCGGATCGTGGTATAAAAAATAGGGGATTATTACTTAAGGGGGGAAATCCGTTTCGACCCCCGAAAATCAGTCATTTTTCATGAATTTTTTTAGCGGTGATACAATAACCGCGTCATTTTAAAATTTTGACATTATCTTATTACCACTTTCAAGTGCTACATTTTTCTTTTTTTAACAAAACAAAATCGCGACGTTATAAGTTACTCCTTTAGGCGTCTTTTGAAAAACTGCTCACGTTGTAGCTCAAAAAGTTGTTGATCGATCTGGCTGACATTTTGGGAGGTTTCTCACTATAACGTTATAAGGATATACGTATAAAAATATAAAAAAGTATAAAATTCAAAATTGAGTAGGCTTTGTAATCACATTTTCATACTTTTTACCATATTCTCGACAATTTTAACCCAAAAAATGAAATTTATTTACGCGATAATCTTAAAACTTTAGGTATATCCTTCCAATCATGTTATAGTGAGAAACGTCTCTAAATTTTTACCAGATCGATCAATAAAATTTTGAGTTATAACATTAGCAGTTTTTTAAAAGACGCCTAAAGGAATACCCTGCAACGCCGCCATTTTGTTTTGTTTAAAAAAGAAAACTGTTTTGTTAACACTTGAAAGTTGTACTAAGATAATGTCAACGTTTTAACATGTCGCGATTATTTTATCATCTTTTAAAAAATCCATGAAAAATGACTCATTTTCGGGCGTCTGAAGGGATATCCTCCCTTGAGAGATCCTCCCTTATAGTTGTAACAGCCGAAAACAGCTCATTTTTGGGATTTTAAAAATAAAAAATGGTGATGATAAATTCCTACAAAAAAATAAGTACTTGAAAAATTACTATCTGAAGAACACTCTTTAATTTTTTTGTGTAAAAATATTTAATTATAATCGGATTACAGCCGATGTGGGGGAAGCACTTCTCGAAAACGTCTTTGCGGTGAGCAATGCCCTTCTGAACGAGGTCATCTAATATCATAAAATCGAAAATATTTTTTCAGCATATTAATCCTATGATTAATCGAAAGAATTTTCGAAATATCAAAATTTAAAAAATATGTCTCGTCTCCAAAGTGAGTCAAGACTCACTTTGAAGACGAGACATATTCTTTTTAAATTTGATATTTCGAAAATTCTTTCGATTAATCATAGGATTAATATGCTGAAAAAAATCAAGATTTTTGCGACAAAAACATGGGCATTTTTTATTCACCAAAAAAAGTATACATCGGATAAAAAATTCTCTGATCAAATACTATATTTTTCCATTTAGGAAAAGCTCTAAAAATTTCAGAAAGATCGATGCAGTAGTTTTCGAGATATTTTCAAAAAAGTGATTTTTCGACTTTTATAACTAGGCGTGACCCCTTAACGTCGGAAACTGAAGCGAATAAAAATATCGAAGATTTATGTAGATCTCAAAAGATATTCGCACTTCTAATAACGAAACCGTGTTAAGGAGCTGTGAAATTGGATTTTCGTGAGACACACGATTTCCCTTACGAAAATCATGCGCGAAATCGCGAGATGTGACGCTTTTGCACATTCTTTCCCTCGAGAGAAAAATACTAGAATTTTGAGAGCGTATGCGGTGGAGCTTCTCGGAGGCGTTAAACTCGACCTAGGTCACGTAATTCTGTGGAGCAATCTCACGTGCACGCCACAAATCCCCGATGATTTCTCGTCTTGGGCGCAGTCACGTATGTCACAAAAAGTAATGATAATCATTTCGAGAGAGAAGAGATTTGCCACACTTGAAGGAAGAAACGGTCGCGTATGAAATCTTCCGGAAACCCGCAGACACGCCACAATCACGTGACCGTTTTAAGAAATGATTTTTTGCACTCCTGCCAGAGGAATCTATAGCCAATCCCGGGCACGAGTGTTCAGGTGCGTAGGTAATTCTATACGAAAATATCTTGCTTTACGTGTCTATAGACATCTTCTACATATATTGTATGATGTATTGCACGTGTCATAAACAAATTAATGAAAATCACGACTACTTAACAAACAGGAGCCCAAACAAACACACAGGTAATTTAATCTGTATTATTCAAAACGGTTTTTCAATTGAAAATTGATTGTTGAAAATTGTTCCCTATTTTTGGCAATGTATCTATTCATGTTTGACATTTTCTTACATATTGTTATTAATGTGTGATATTGATTTTTAAAAAATTACTATGTTTTCGTTCTGTTTTGTCAATTTTTCAGAACCTCACACTCAATTAGTAAGCCAGATTAATTGACTTTTCAATTTTTTACGCAACAATCCGAAGCGCCTTCTACAGTAAACTCTTCAGAGAACCAGACTCATCTTCAGAGTTAGCCAACGGCTACGTCGCATACATTGTCGATTGATGCATTATATGATCAACTCGTGATCCAAGAGGGGGGTACTAAACTTTTTAGTACACGATTTACGTGCACTAAACTTTCGATCGCGTTTTTCTCGAAACGACTTTTCTCGATCCGGCCGTAGTGATAGCTCTAACTACAATTGTTTCATTTTCAATTTAATAGATCCAAAGTTTCCGCAATTGCTGTAGGTATCGTTGTATGTAGCCGCTTTTTAGTTTGTCAGGACAATCTGTATGGGGCTAGCAGAAATTATTTCATACTTTTTAGTCCGTTTTAAAAACGTGGTTCAAGCATTCTTTTTTTACTGAAATGTTAGTTCGAAATTTAGTGTTTTCTTAGCCCCCAAATATAAGTAATAATTTCGCTAAAATTACATTTTTTCACACCCGTCGTTTTGTGAAATATTACTTTTTCAAAAAACGACTGCGTACCACGAAAACAACACCTATATAGATTATGAATAATTTTAATTTCTATTTTTAAAACCAACCATTGTCTACCTCAATAACGTTATTAATTTTGTATTCTTTAAAATAAAAGTGTACACAAAATAAGTTCAATATATGCTCAATAACATACCTTTTTTCCAAATCCCAAATAACTAATCTAGTAGACAAAAAAAATCGGAAAAAAAATACTTTTTTCGTCACAGTGGTGTCTTCCCTCGATGTTAGAGAATTTCAACCATGCAGTGTAAGATATATTTTTTTAAATCGGCTTTGGATGGATGAGTCAGTTGGATATAAGTGGTTCATGAGTTTTCCATCACGATCGTCCCGAAGTGCCGATCTCATCGGAGAATTTCGTGCGTAATCGATTTTTCCACTTGACGAATTTTTCGATCCATCACGAAGGCAAGCAGCGTGATTTTTGTTTGGAGATTTTGCGATTATGAAGGTTCAATAATATGCAAATTTACAGAGGCGCCGCTGTCTCTGTCTTGTGAATTGTGACGAACGGCTTCCGGAACGACCACGAATCTTTGTCCGTTGGCAGCAAATCAAACGGCATACGAGATTTTCGTTCGAAATTGGCTCCGGAAAGTTTACCCCTTATCTCTCCCCCTTTCAACCGCATGTTCTCCCTCTCTCTCTCTCTCTCTCTCTCTCTCTCTCTCTCTCTCTCTCCCTCTCTCTCTCCTCTCTCTCTCTCTCTCTCTCTCTCTCTCTCTCTCTCTCTCTCTCTCTCTCTCTCTCTCTCCCTCTCTCTCCCTCCTCTCTCTCTCTCTCTCTCTCTCTCTCTCTCTCTCTCTCTCTCTCTCTCTCTCTCTCTCTCTCTCTCTCTCTCTCTCTCTCTCACTCTCTTGCTCACACGTGGCTCGAGCAGTTGAAATATTTCACGTTCGTGGCCACTTCGGACTTTGCGGCGAAATTTACCGGGCTGCGTGAGAACGAGGGAGAGGGGGGAGTTTTTTTGCGGAGCTTTCATATAAAAAGACGATGGACTTCCGAAGATGCCGTATTCACGAGACGCGCGCTTCCAACGCGCCACATATTTTTGCACATTTGCCAAAAAATCACACGCCGGTCTGGTAACACATCTACGACAAGTTCTGCGTTTGCCAATAATAAATATATAACGGAGCGCGCGCTTTAACCGATTCGTGATTTATTCCATTTTATACGAACCGAAACAGTATTTTTTCAATTTTTCTTCGTCATTTATTTTTGAAAAAAACATACACCGTGCAAGCTTACTTTTGTAAGCTTCATTATACAAAGTGCAAATATGTCTTCGGCAATGTGGGTAAGTACATCATCACGATTTGGAGAATTAACATTTAATTGATTAACTTCGATCTAATGGAGTGAACAGTTTTCGTGACCTGCGGCGATTTCTCAAGTTTTTTTTTATACGCAAGAATGCTTTAGGCGTAGAAAAATTTTGAATTTGTAGTTCCGTGGGTTATTGGCTTTGTTTCGAGATGAGATGAGATTGAGCACTCTATATGTTGATGGAAAATAAAGGTTTCAGGTCTTCAAATATGTATATATCTTCTTAAGAAATGTAAACATCGAGTGGAAACGTTTAGTTTTTTCAAATTGTATTCGCCTAATGATTCTGCGTCATTCTGATATAATTTTGTTTAACATGAAAAATTGTTGAAAATTATTTTTTATTTTAATTGATTTTGTTATCTCTCATTCTCGTCACTCATTTGCTTCTTGTTGTCCTTTTTACGACTAAACATCTCGCATCATCCTGATGTTTTCTTTTAAACATGGAAAATTGTTGAAAATTATTTTTATTTGATTTTATTTCGATATCTCTGATTCTTGTCACCTATGTACGTATTGTCCTTTTTATTAATTCCCTTGGAGTCGATTTTGTTCCCATTAATTTCTTCCTACCGATGTACCATACACTTCTTAAGTATACAAATAATGCTTAAAATAATATTTTAAATTCTATTTTACTTTGTTATCTAACATCACTTCCTTTACATTTTTTGCGTTTCTTTTGTTCATACGTTGCGTCTCACTTTTATTTCTCAGCCATGCGCTACGCGTCCGTTAGCTGTCAGAATATGAATTATTTTTTGCCCGAAAAAAAAACGTTTTTTTTTTTGCACGTGCCAATATCACGAGACGAAGTAATGGCTGTAAATATTCCTACCAAATGAGTTACGTTCTCGTATGAAAAGCTCGTTACTTTTTGTCACTCTGCCACCGTGGTGTCTTTTATGGTCAGGGCCACAGTCCGATGTCCCGCCACAAACATTGGACGCTCTCCAAAGCATTCCGCGTTCTTTTCAGTGCGGTCCAACAGCCCGACCACTCGCTGAAACACTCTCCCTCGCTTTTCGCCTCACTACGTCACGGATCTACTTAACATACCTGAGCGAGTTCGACGCGTTTTCCCGCGAGCTTCATGTCCGTTATAAAACGTTAGCGAGCTGTCAGTTTCGCGATAAAGGTAGTTGCCATCGGCGGCATTCGGCATTTCTCAGTCTTCGATCATCGAACGCCGCTGCATCAGCGAACAATCGTGACTGTGAATTTCATTGTAACCGAAACTGCAGACTTGGTGAAGATTATTTTTGTGGAGAAATATCGCCAATACCGTTAAATTGATTTCTAGATAAATCGATATTTTATTTTTATCATCACGAGGCGAGAATTTTGGGAGTGACAGCAGCCTCATTTGAGTGTCGATCGTTTTAATTATATCGTATACATTATTTTCCCCTATAACCGAGCCGAGAATTTTTTCTTCCCATAAGGCTTTTTTGAAATTCTTTAGATAAGTGTCTTTTCCGAAAAATGAGCCTTAAATAATTTGTTTTTCTATTTATTCATTTATTGGGTTACAAATGACGATATTCAGTCGGGGGAAGCTGAAATTCACCCCCCCTCCCCTTAAAAAAGTTATGGGGTTTTGAAGTTTGCGGAAATACGGGATAATATAGGGCATTTTTGAACATTACGACGCCTATATTGGGGTTGCTTGGGTTTGGGCAGCTGAAATCCCCCCCCCCCCCCCATAACAAGTTATGGGGTTTTGAAGTTCGCGGAAACACGTGATAAAATAGGGGATTTTTGAACATTTTGATGCCTATATTGGATTTGTTTGGGTTTGGGAAGCTGAAATTCACCCTTTGAAAAGTTATGGGGTTTTGAAGTTCGCGAAAATACGTGATAATATAGGGCATTTTTGAACATTACAACGCCTATATTGGAGTTGCTTGGGTTTGGGCAGCTGAAATTTCCCCCTCCCCCCCCATAACAAGTTATGGGGTTTTGAAGTTGGCGGAAACACGTGATAAAACAGGGGATTTTTAAACATTTTGATGCCTATGTTGGATTTGTTTGGGTTTGGGAAGCTGAAATTCACCCTTTGAAAAGTTATGGGGTTTTGAAGTTCGCGGAAATACGTGATAATATAGGGCATTTTTGAACATTACGACGCCTATATTGGGTTTGCGAAGCTGAAATTCACACCTCCCCCCCCCCCATAAAAAGTTATGGGGTTTTGAAGTTCGCGGAAACACGTGATAAAATAGGGGATTTTTGAACATTTTGATGCCTATATTGGATTCGTTTGGGTTTGGGAAGCTGAAATTCACGCTTTGAAAAGTTATGGGGTTTTCAAGTTCGCGGAAATACGAGACAATATAGGGAATTTTTTAACATTACGACGCCTATATTGGGTTTGGGAAGCTGAAATTCACACCTCCCCCCCCCCCCCCATAAAAAGTTATGGGGTTTTGAAGTTTCTAGAAATACGTGATAAAATAGGGCATTTTTGAAAATTTCGACGCCTATATTGGGTTTGTTTGAGTTTTTTTGAAAAATTCGATATTATTTTTAACGATTTTTCGCTCGTAAAAAATTTGTTAATGAAACATTTCAGCTTCCCCCGACTGAATATCTTCATTTATAACCCAATAAACAAGAAAATAGCAAAAAAAATCTAAGCTCATTTTTTGGAAAAGTCCCTTATCTCAAGAATTACCGGTTTTTTATTTCCATTTATTGGAACCGAAGAATACAATCTTCTTGCGTTTATTTTTTTTTTTCTTCACATTTTATCAATTACGCTGATGGTAAGGTTTAGAAAAAATTCGTTCAATTGCACATCATTAATGTATAAACGAGCGAATAAAATCGACTAACGATAATAACCTATATTTGGCTTTCTTCTTCTCTCCCTATCCGTCTGTTTCGCTCTCTTCGTTTCCCTCTCCAAGTCGAGCTGCCTCTTCATCGTTTTTTTTTAACCAAGAAGCTAAAATCGTCGACGGACTTATATGATCATGGATTAAAGAAGCCCCGCAAGTTTCTCAAGCTGCGACGCGTTTTCATACGCGTGATCACAGTTAGGCTCGCGGTCTCCCGACGTAACGTCGTCACGTCGGTCAGAAATCTCGCGTAGTTTCATTGTGACGTATTTTTCGTTTCGACTGATGCTCGAAACGTAAATATCGTGGAGATACGTCCACGTGTGCGTTGAAATGAACGGCGAAATTTTGGCTTCTAGTGACTCTTCGTGTAGGCCGAGTAGTACACACCTTTTTTTGTGTATTTCGAAAAACTCAATCTATATCGAATGCAGTCTCATTGTTGGCAGTCAATTTTTGTCTGGCGATAAATGATTCGATGAATCAATTATCGAAAAGATTTTACAGAAATGTGGCAACCTGCTTGAATTTTTTATCGATGGAGTTCTGTTTAAAAATACTTGAAAACTTTTTGAGAAATTGAACGAATGTGCTTGATGAGATTGCAATGAAATGTATTATATTCCTGGAGATAACGAGTGAGATTTCGTCGACTGTAACGTGATTTTGAAAAATACGAAAGACTCTCGGACTACTATGAGTGTTTGAAATTTTTTCGAATGTATCGTATAAGTGGCTTTGGCATATTTTTCGCAGCTTTTCTTTATAGAACGTACCTTGATGCGATAATATACGAACACGAATATTGAGTAAATTGAGAATAATACTGTGCACGTTTGACAAATTTTAAATACTTTAAAATCGAGAGGCGAGCGCAAAATTGCTTATTTTCATGATTTTTTTTCGAACAGAAAGGTTTCGTCACGATTTTTGAGACTTAGGGTTTCTTTTGTCACTAATTTTGTCTGCTACATGGTATTTAAAAAAATTGTATCAGTCTTTGAAAATGGCGGACGAATGGCACGGTCTTCTAAAAGGGTTGCGGCGGATGTTGTCAGACGGCGTGACACGTAGCATCGGCGGGATTAATCTTAAAAAAACCAACGAAGATTTTTCTTTCATTAATACTCATACGCAGAATATGAACCAAGAAAAAGTGACAAATATTGAAAATCGATGAAATGGTTCGCTTTGAAACCAAAAGATTGAATTTTCCGAAAGAAAATAGCTACACTTTGCAATTATTTTTTTTTAATATTTCAAAAACATTTAGGGTCATGTTTTAGACACTAAGGTTAGAAAGATTTATGCCAACTTTCATCAGAATCGGTTGATTAGTTTCCTAGCTATAGGGTAGGTTGGGGTCAATTGGAACGTTTTTGAGGAAATCGGTTAGTATGACTTCATTTTATACCGTATCTGTTTGGTAATGGGCTTTAATTATAGCTGGATTGTCTGGCTACTTGATAGCGTTATTGATGATTCTTCTTATAAGCCCTTAACTTAGGTACAAGCTATTTAGAAACCCTCGGAAAACGTTTCCCAGCCCAGTGTCAGGGCCTGGACACAATGCCTGGGATTGGTTGAAAAAGGTGTTTTCAGCTGATTGAACTATTGTTTCTACTAAACCCAGGTACTGTTAATGATGTGTATGAAGTGATGAAGTATGTTTGTTGTGAATAAAATATACTTTCAATCAAAATAATCAGTTTTATCGCTGTTCATTCCAGTTTGAGTATCACCGAAGGTATTTTAAGGTTCTTTAATATTATTTTACTTTTCGGACGATTTCTTTGCATCTAAAAAATAAAACGATTTGGAAAACTTGCTTGCGTATGAAATGTTTGTTCACGGTCAATATAAACACGTTTTAATTGACCCCGAACCGTTTGTTTAGACTGCCCCCACATCCTCGCTTCAAATAATTTATCGAACAGCAGAAATACAAATTGTTGTAGGTAGGTACTGACCACAATAAATTCAACTACGATATTCATAGGAATGATGATTGTAACCAACGCTGAAGAAGGAACAATAGTTTTGGAGCAATACGCAAGATACTAATAATAAAAAAAACTTACTTTTTATGTCGAAAAAGCGATGCACCCACATAAAAATGTCCGACGGGCTCGGGGAGCGCCGCGCATTGAGCGACAGGTTCCGGTACGCAAAACAGTCCCTTCCCCCCTCGAGGCCACGCTCCTGTCACTAACCGTCTTCGAGTTATTCAACTTGTTTCATTTGACTCGTGTTTCTATCGACCCCAGCCCACCCCTTACTTCCCGCCAGTTTTGAAAAGGTAGTTTAAAGGACCGTGCCATAGATTAATAAAAAATAAAAAAAAATACCATGTAACAGCCGAAAGTAGTAATAAAACATACCCTAAGTGTCAAGTAGGTCAAAAAACCTTTCCTTTTTAAAAATCATGAAAATCAGTAAAAAAATGCCTCGCCTTAAGGCACCTCCTCCCTTAATTCTTATGGTAATTACACGATAATCATGCGTGACAATAACTTCAATGGATTCGATCTTGCAGTGTTCCTTGGGTGAGAAGGTGGCGATGTTCAATCAACACGCCAACAAACACATGGACGGCCAGGGCAAGAATCCTTTCACCAGTGGACTGAATCTCGACAGGCCAAAATTTTCGAAAGAGGAGTACGGAAAGTGAGTCTTGTTTAATTACGACAGCGGAACGCGTGACCCGAAGCTGGTTAGCAGATAAAAGTCAAGAAGCATATATATTTGAAACGTCGCCTTTTTAAGGCGGTATGTACATTTAGACAGGAAAAAAATAAGCAAAATTAAGGGATTTTTTAAACCAAGAAATAATTATTCTACAACTATCAAACTTTAGGTGAACTTTGATAGTATATTTAAGTATACAAAACAATTTTTTTTAATTAATTTATCATCAAAATGACGGAGCTGTGGCAGAGTGTTACTGCAAGGTCGCCGCGGGAGTTGCAAATAGGCGTGCAGTCTAGCTTCCCGTAGACTTTGATTTGCAAAAAAGTTCAAAATTTTTTTCAGTTGGAACATGTATAGTTTCTATGTGACGGTAATTAAAATGAAGAAAATGCAAATTTAAGAAAATGGCACGCATTTACAAAAAAAATCAATATTTCACGCAACATTTCTGTAAAATGTGGATTAAAAAGTAGTTTTTTTTTCCAATTTTTCAAAAACAATTCTCGTCGAGTAGAAGGTACCAATATTATCAATATTTCTACCAAGTTTCAACTCAATCGGCTTAATAGTTTTTGGGTAATCCTGCACGCCAATTTCGATAATGCAGTTTTGAGAAAAACGCGTTTGACGTTCACGCCCGCTCCGAATCCGAGCGGGAGGCACAGCGTTGACAGTCTGTGACGTTTGAAGTTTTTCGAATTTCGCTTTGAAACTTTAGGAAAATATTCTATATATAGTTCTATCGTTTAAGGAAGAAAAAAAAGGAATTTTTTTGTTATCGTTGTAAATGTATATCCCGCCTTAATAAACCAACTTACATTATCATTCAGGCCAGAGGCTGGTTCCCTGTCGGATATCCGGGGTCGAAAAGCTACTGCTCACGTTCTCAAAGAAATCCTCGACCTGTGCGACATTATTCACCAAAATGGCACACCGTGCAAAGATCAGCCGGAAATAACGGGCATAAGATTCGGCGATCTTTTCAACATTTACGTTGCCATCAGTGATAAATGCGTTGGCTTGCTGCTCAGAGCGAGGAGGCAAAAACTTATCACATTCGAGGGCGAATGTTTGTTCCAGGTACAGAAAAACATTTCTTTCCGTGACATTATCCTAATGACAAAATAATGATAATTGCACAAATATAAAAAATGACAGACGCCACACAAGTGACTTTGAAAGTCTGGAGTACTTTCGGCCTGAGCTGCTGACAAATCATAAGAATACATACGTTAATGCTTGGCGATTTTTTCTCTTATCAATGAAATATTTATGTTTGAATAACTATTGATTCGCAGAGAAGGGACGACGACGTGCCCATTTTCCTCGTCAAACCCATCAGCGAAATTCGTCAAAGTTTCAAAGAACGACTGGAGGAATTGAAAAAGGATATGCCGCTATATTGACCGGAGTTCAAATAAAATGAAGGCGATTCCATCAATTTTTAGCGCATACATTTGGCATCGCTGTTGCTTCACATCGCAATTTTTGTCGTTTATGCCATACAACGAAATACCGACTGACCAATATCCTGGAGATCTTATAAATTTCATGTACGATGCCATCAATTTAAGAATTTGATAACGGTCGTAGAAAGCTGTGAGAATCTGTCCCGACTGATCACGAGAGTGAGAATGTGGACGAGTGATTAATTGAGGGGAAAAAAAGGAACCGATGTAAATATCGCGGCGAAAGTTTCGTGAACGATTCACGGAATGTGATATAGATGTAAAGTAGTAAAGAAATTTTTATAAAAAGCCTTTTTCCATAATTATTTCCGTGTTTATCCACACTGCGCTACAGAGAACGAAAACAACACATTTACGTTATTCAATACTTCTTTGATGGGTTATGCCTAGTTGTGAAAGTCGAAAACAGCTAATTTTTCGGTTTTTCAAAGAAAATCTTTATGATAAATTTCTTTAAAAAATAGGTATTTGGAAAAGTATCATCGGAACAAAGTCTGTAATTTTTTTGTGTAAAAATATTTAACTGAGCATGCCCTTCTGAACCAGGTGATCTAATAAAAAAATCGAACAGATTTCGTTAGTATATTAGTTTATCCTATGAATAATCGAAGGAATTCCCGAAACATCAAATTAAAAAAAAAAAATGGTGCGTGTTCAAAGAGTCTTGATTTTTGCGAAAAAATGAGAATTTTTCGTGCATAAAATCGAAAGTATACACTGGAAAAAAATCTTTTGATCAAATGTTATATTTTTACATATAGAAAAAAGCCCAACATTTTTTAGAAACATCGATGCAGTAGTTTTTGAGATATTTTGCTTACCAAGTTTGGAAACGTTTTTTCGAGAAACAGGCGTTTAAAGTTTCGAATGACGCTCTGAGCGTTCCTACGGACGTCAATACAATAGCCTATAATCTGTGAATTTCGATCCGAACACTTTGAAACTTCCAGGAGACATTTATAAGATTATATACTATCAAGTTATACTGGTTTTGAAAAAAGTTTGAAAAGTTTGAAAAGTTTCGACTTTAACATCTAGGAATAACCCCTTAAGGTAGAACGAGCGCGCGCTCTTGATTTCTATAGATTTTGTTCAAATTTTAACCAGACATTGTTCATATCATAATGTATACTTGAGTCAAATTTCAGAATAGTCGACTATTTAGATTGGGAGATAATGGATGTTAAAATTGCAACTTGTAACACTGCAGGGTCTGAATTAAAATTTAGACAAAATAATTTTCGGTAAAAACCATTTGTCTTCTATAATAAGAAGACATATGGCAACGCCGCATCGTTCACGTATCCAATAACGTAAGTTTGCGCGGCATATTTGAAATAATACTGCAACACAAATTTTTGTTTGAAAGTAATTTTTAATCGAACAAAGTTTTCAATTAGTTATGAATTAACCAACACTTTTATTTGTCAATGAAGATAACATAAACAATATAAAATATTGATATTTATAACGCAAATATTTTTTTATGATAAAAGTTTTCAACTTTAGGAACACGACAATTTTTTTTTCTCAAAATATTGAACAATGCTGTTCTACGGTGTTGCCATTTGTCTTCATATTGTCGGGGACAAATATTTTTTACGGAGAATTATTCTGTATTTACTGAAGGTTTTTAGCAAAACTGAAGAGTAAAGGCAATCCAAACTTTTTTCACTTTTTCCCTAACTAGTTTGCTATCTGAACATATTGTTTTGTTTATTTATAAACACAATAGAATGGAACGAGGAATTATGTGACCTGACGTTCGGTCAATGCAGACCCTGCAGTGTTAAAAGTTGCAATTTAAAAACCCATTATCTCCTAATCTAAATAGTCGACTGTTCTGAAATTTCACTCAAACATGCATGATGATATGAACAATGCCTGGTTAACATTTGAACAAAATCTATAGAAATCAAGATCGCGAGCTCGTTCTTTAAGGCCTGAGGCCACTCTAGAGGCCGAAAAAATAGGCTTTTTGTGGATTTTTTTTCAGAAAAACTACAAAATAAATCGAGAGTACAAAGAAGGGTGTTTATCATACATATCAGTGACTGTATGCAATACTTTTTTTGAAGTTGGTTGTGCAGCGTTGTCTCAAAACTGCATTTTTTAAGTTGGTCGAAAACATAACTCAGACAATTTTCAACCGATTCACTTGAAATGTTGAATATATCTTGAAAAATACATTGTCTATGGAAGTACCTAGGATTTTTTTTATATTGTACAGTTCATTTGTTATTAACGATTTTTTAGGCAAATTTGTGGAAAGTGAAAAATTTGCCTAAAAAATCGTCAGATAATTGTTAATAACAAATGAACTATGCAATATAAAAAAAAATCCTATGTACTTCCATAGACAATGTATTTTTCAAGATACATTCAATATTTCAAGTGAATCGGTTGAAAATTGTTTGAGTTATGTTTCCGGCTAACTTGAAAAATGCAGTTTTGAGATAAACGCTGAACAGCCGCCATTTTGAAATTAATCGCTTCAAAAGAATTATTGTATACAGTCACTGATATGTATGATAAACACCCTGTTTTGTAAACTCGATTTATTTTGTAGCTTTTCTGAGAAAAAAATCCCCAAAAAGCCTATTTTGTCGGCCTCTAGAGTGGCCTAACCCCTTAAGCCATCTCATATTTGTCTTATCCATTATTGCTCATTTTCAAGACGTTCATTTATATATCCCCGCCTCAGAATCGACAAAACCCATGCGCCGGTGCTCAACAAAAGGGACGAGGATCACAAGTGTTGGAAAATAAGACACATCGATGGCAAATCATTTCAAGTTAATCGCATAATTTATATATATAATATATTTATATACACATTCACTTTACAACGCTTCGTTTTCACAATATAGCTCCGTTAGGTTTCAAAAGTTTCAGCAGTCACAGCGTATCATGACAGTATTAAAGTAAAAAACTAATTAGGAGCATGGCAGAGAAGGATCACCTCGCGCATGATTGTTTATATTCCTCGCAACGAAGATTATCGATAAGCCCTTCCGAAATGAATATTTTTCAATCAAGGGGTGCATAATTCAATACGTACTGGCGTAGCCTCTCAGGATTGTGAGATCGTATAGGATGGATTCGATACGATCGAGTAATTTCAATAGGATCAAGTGATGCGAAATTATACGATTTGTTTGCCGATCTTGGAGAATTCGAAAGCTCGCATCGCAGTCCCTTTTCGGACCGTCTTAAGTTGGCAGTAGTTGTAGTCGATTCACAGATAGGATTATCATTTTATTTCATTTCGATCGGTCTCTACAAAATATTCCGATCGTGCGCGAGGGTCGATATTTTTGTTGTGAAAAAAATAAATAAAAACAAAACATTCACGAAGAAATGACTTGAAAAATTATGTTTCTCAAATTTCATACAATCTCGCTCTCTTTTTTTTTGCTTTTTTAGAAGACAGTTCTACGCACGTTAAGTATGTCGTTCCTTAGCGTAATCTTAACAGACATTTTGTCTTTGTGCAAAATTGTTCCGCAATCAATTTTTTTTCTTCGAAATTTTCGAAAAAGATTGGCAGGGTTTTCATCGACTTTGTTGTCAATCCCCTTCTAAAATTATCGCATCTCGAACGATGAAAACGATTCAGATTTCCTCTTTACATATCATGCCTCGCTTCTGTTTTGTCGCGTTTGAAGATTGCACTTTGAACGATCATCGATCGGTGGACAATCTTGAAAGATAAATCAGAGATTCAGGATGTTCACGAGATTATCCAGATATTTCGAAACTTTGAGAAGAATTCGCTTTTTTTATTTTACAGGCATTATTTGGGTATGTAGAATGTGAACTGCCTGAAAAGCCAGCGATTGTTATATTTTTTTACAAAAACCGATTCGTCCATTTTCGTAATTCTTCGTTGTATAAACAAATGAATTATTTAGATAATTCTTCACTGTGGAATAAATAAGTAATTCGTTCTTTTTTCCCCCCTTTCCACTCGTGATGTACATTTTCTCTTCGGTATTAACGATCGTTCGAAATCATTTTCGTATTTGATGAGTTTTTTTTTCTTTCATCATCCGGAATGCAATTCTGGATGATGGAAACTCTCTGTCCGTCGTAACTTCCGCATCCTTCGTAACGTATCTACATCCAGAAACGCCTTCGCGGTAATTACGCAATAACTACACGTGGGGGCTACGCTATTCACGGGCTTTTTCGTCAATTTTGTGTACATATATGCATATCGGGTATTCCACACAAAGCGAGCCAATGAATAAATTGCACACGAAGTATTGTTCGTACTTCTGAAACTCCGCGAAGCTCAAAGTCAATGTACTTGGATGTGAAAGAGTTCGGAAACGCGTTGATTTCGTATTCTCAGAAGGTAGAACGAAAGATATTGGGTTGTCCGAAAACTCAATAGTTATACATTATCAAATTAATCAATTAATTTCCATCGTTGGGAGATTATTGTCAGATGATTTTAATGGAGACAATGGGTCCCAACGAAAATCCTGTCGTTTACTCAAAAAAATTCGTACCAATTTTAAGGAGTCTTCTCACTTTAGACGCTAAAAAAGCCTATTTTCATGATTTTGGAAAATAAGTTTATATTATAGATATTGATGTAAAAGTTGTTACACTCAATGAATATACTTTCGAAATACATTTAAAAAAATTGTAATGTATTTATGTAACCCAAACAAACTTTAAACGCGTTTTTCTCGAAACAACGTTTTTCGACGGCTTGTTGATAAAATCACCAAACCAGATATTCTTTACGACTATAGCTATAGCGCCTATGGCGGATTTTCAAAATTTCGATATTTACTATTTTTTTTTGCCAAAAATTGTGAAAGAACCCGTTTTTTTTGTTTTTTCGAAAAATATCCGCCATTTCGTCATTTTTGCACATATAAAAAATCGTATGATATGCGTATGGATTTTCAAAATTTCGATATTTACTATTTTTTTTTGCCAAAAATTGTGAAAGAACACCTTTTTTTTTGTTTTTTCGAAAAATATCCGCCATTTCGTCATTTTTGCACATATAAAAAATCGTATGATATGCGCTATAGCCATTAACATACTGAATCTAGAACCGTGTGATTTTTTGTTTTGGATGATCCATCTCCGAGATTTCATCACCAGCGCAGACCTACCATTTTTTAAAGATATTTTTTAACTACCATTTTCGTCTATAAATAGTGACTTGAATAAATATATTTTTTTAAATGTATTTCGAAAGTGTATTTATTAAGTGTTACAACTTTTATATCAATATCAATAGTTTAAACCAACAAAAAAATAATGAAAATAGCCTTTTTTCAGCGTCGAAAGTGAGAAGACCCCTTAATCGTTCATATGGCGGTAATCGTTTAATTCGTGTCAGTCGAATTTCGCGTAATATTTAATTGTTGTTTTGAAAAACGGTGATAAAAAAAACGTTAAAAATTGTTCTATCGAGCAAGCGTCTTATTTTTCAGGAATTGCTGAATTAGGCATTCGTAGACATACCGCCACAAGCTTTTCGGCCATACAATTTCCGTCTACCAAGCTGAACATTCTCACATGTCGTAAAACCCTTTTACGAGCTCAGATTTTCATTTAGAAAAAAGAATCGTTTTTTTAATCCTATATTTTGTACTTCATGGTATACTGAGACTTCAATTTACCCCTGTGGACAGGAAACTCACCCCCCCGTGCCATTATAATTCCAACTTCAAATAATCCATTTTAACATCGTCCCGGTTCTTTCTAGCTCTGAAAATACGAAGTCTACTGGCTTCGAGTTTTTTTCTCTTTCTAGGCGAAATACACCGACTTCGGGCGCGAAAGGGAAGCTGACAATAACGAAGGGAAAAATTAATTCGCCGCGAAATCAAAAAACAATTGAATTGTTATCGAATAACCCATACCTTTGTTATCACGGTAGTCAACGTCACTACTGGCATTTGAGTCTTCGCGAAACGCATCGGGCACTTTGTCAACGTTGAAACCTTATATTTATAACATTTCAACGTCCTCCGTAAAAAAAAATCCGTAAAAAAAAATCAGAATTCAACGGAGTTTCGCGCGTTAACCGTGACGCTTGTTATTTACGATGATTTTTTTTTCACATGTTGAAGGATCCGGAAAAATTTTCGCTGGACATCCTGGCTTATTTTCGAAAATGAAAAATTGTATACTCAATATTCGTTAAGAATTTCGTTAAGGGGGTACACCAGTGTGACGGGTAAAAAATATCGATTTTTTGTGCATTTTCTCAAAGTACACATATTTAAGATTATGTGAAAAAAAGTTCAAGTTAAAGGATTGAAGATTGACCAAGTCACTGACGATTTAGTGATAGCAGGTCGCGCAATGATTTACGTATAATGAAATTTTTAATTGCGTTTTTCTCAATCCAGACGAAATCACAAATCTAGCTATAATTGTCCGATTTTTAATAAAGAAAAACCAAAATTTCTGTCATTGCAGTAGTTATCGTTGTGCGTAGTCGTTTTTTTTTGGTTTTGCAATTTAATATTTTTCAAGCTCCGTACATAAGCAAACATTTCGCCAAAATTACACTTTTTCTTTTTAAACAACCGGCATTTTGTGAAATTTTGTGAAATTTCGAAAAATGGCAACGTACGTCGAAAACTACATTCATATAGATTGTAGAACGTTTTCATTTTTTTGACCAACCATTGTCAAGTTATCGTTGTTAATTTTTAATTTTTTTCAGATAAAAAATTACACGAAATAAGTTCAACGTATGCTTCAAGACATACCGATTTTCCAAATCTCAAATAAATAATCTAGGAGACAAATAAAAATCGGAAAAACTACCCTTCTTCGGCTGGTCACAGTGGTGTCCTCCCTCAATCCGTTCATCTTTTTTTCTCCCGGGTTTACTTAATTTTTATTGAAAACTGAATATTCCTCATACCCTGCAATGGGAACAACTTTGAACAAATTGTCTCCAAAAGAATCTCCGAACGATTCACATATCTCAGAAGAATTGCAGCCGCGAAAAATGTTACACGGTGAATACTGGGGTTCCGTTGAAGCGCAGCCAATGTGATCGCGTTTACATTCATATCCCTCGAACATATAAATACATATGAATGTGAACTTAATCATTACGATGTATTTGCCAATTGCATATGATATTTACATAATTGTAAATGAAACAAGAGCGAAGAATAACTTAGGCAAGAAGTCCGCTTCGATGGTTTTTCCTCAACGACTTACAAGGAACATTACTCGAGTGTCCCCCCCCCCCCCCCCAATCTCGTTGAAACTCAAAAATGTGATAAAGCACGGAAAACTATTAGACACGTATTTCTTTTGATCCGCGGAAAAACGCTTTCAAGGGAGAAAACCACCCCTCAAAGAAAGGCGTGTCATCCCTTAAGGCCTTAGGCCACTCCAGAGGCCGAAAAAAACAGGCTTTTTGGGGATTTTTTTTCCCGAAAAACTACAAAATAAATCGAGATTACAAAAAAGGGTGTTTATCATACATATCAGTGACTGTATACAATTTTTTTTTTAAAGCGATTGATTTAAAAATGGCGGCCGTGCAGCGTTCATCTCAAAACTGCATTTTTTAAGTTGGCCGGAAACATAACTCAGACAATTTTCATCCGATTCACTCGAAACGTTGAGTGTATCTTGAAAAATACATTGTCTTTAGAAGTACGTAGGATTTTTTTTTTATGTTCCATAGTTCATTTTTTATTAAGGCAGGATTCTACTTTGAAACCATGAAAAAAAACGCTATTTTCGTGAATTTTTTCTGAGAATACTATTAAAGATATCGATATGGGGTTTAAACTGTTCAATAAATACACTCTTTCAGTACATAAAAAAAAAATTTCATGTATTTTATTCATTTTTTGTACACGTAAAATATGTTTAAAGCCAACGCCTCGAAAAGCAGGTACCGTTGCCGTGGTCGTGAAATCTTCCCGACGGATGGTCTGAAACAAAAAAATCAAATAGTTTCATGTTCAGTATGTCTTCAGGAACCGACCTAACTAGAATATTTTATATACGTGCAAAATTAACAAAATGGCCGCTAAAATACGAAAAAAAAATGCGTTTTTTTTTCCTCGTATTTTAGCCGCCATTTTGTTAATTTTGCACGTATATAAAATGGCGGCTAAAATACGAAAAAAAAAAATGCGTTCTTTTTCTTCGTATTTTAGCCGCCATTTTGTTAATTTTGCACGTATATAAAATGGCGGCTAAAATACGAGAAAAAAAACGCATTTTTTTCTCGTATTTTAGCCGCCATTTTGTTAATTTTGCACGTATATAAAATGGCGGCTAAAATACGAAAAAAATGCGTTTTTTTCTTCGTATTTTAGCCGCCATTTTGTTAATTTTGCACGTATATAAAATATTCTAGTTAGGTCGGTTCCTGAAGACATACTGAACATGAAACTATTTGATTTTTTTGTTTCCGACCATCCGTCGGGAAGATTTCACGACCACGGCAACGGTACCTGCTTTTCGAGGCGTTGGCTTTAAACATATTTTACGTGTACAAAAAATGAATAAAATACATTAAAATTTTTTTTTATGTACTTAAAGAGTGTATTTATTGAACAGTTTAAACCCCATATCGATATCTTTAATAGTATTCTCAGAAAAAAATCACGAAAATAGCGTTTTTTTCATGGTTTCAAAGTAGAATCCTGCCTTAACAATTATCTGAAGATTTTGCAGACAAATTTTGGAAAGTGAAAAATTTTCCTAAAAAATCGTCAGACAATTGTTAATAAAAAATGAACCATGCAATAAAAAAAAAATCCTACGTACTTCCATAGACGATGTATTTTTCAAGATATATTCAACATTTCAAGTAAATCGCTTGAAAATTGTCTGAGTTATGTTTCCGGCCAACTTACAAAATGCAGTTTTGAGATAAACGCTGCACAGCCGCCATTTTTAAATTAATCGCTTCCAAAAAATTATCGTATACAGTCACTGATATGTATGATAAACACCCTTTTTTGTAATCTCGATTTATTGTGTAGTTTTTCTGAAATAAAATCCCCAAAAATCCTATTTTTTCGGCCTCTAGAGTGGCCTAACTCCTTAATTCATCTTCTTTCGATACTCCAATCGTGATTTTTTCATCGCTTCACATTGGAACAATTTTGGTTTTTGTTTCATTCGGATCAGTGAACCGCTTGCGGGTGAAACTGCAAAACCACCCCTCGACATGTCTTTCTTCGAGGGGTGGTTTCCGCCCTTAAAACCGTTTCTTCCCGCCGATAAAAAAATACGTGTCTAATAGTTTTCAACGCTTTATCACGTATATGAGTTTCAACAAAAATCGAAGTCGGACACTCGAGTGATGTTCCTTGTGAGTGTCGAGGATAGGGGTTGACACAAATTGCGCTTAACAATTATTATCCTTCCCTTATCCGTTATCACCATGACATATTACATAGGTCTTATGGACTTGGGTGACATTTATCCTTCGAGGTCTTCCATTACATGGAATGTAATATTCATTATATATATATATATATATATATATATATATATATATATACATACACATATATACATACACATATATATATATATATATATATATATATATATATATATATATATATATATATATATATATGTATATATATATATAAATAAACACACATGAATTTTCGTGTGTGTGTGTTTACATTGTAGTTTAATAATAATTAATACATCGTGATATATAATATTCTC
Organism: Ophion ellenae; assembly: GCA_963210295.1. Lineage (NCBI taxonomy): Eukaryota > Metazoa > Arthropoda > Insecta > Hymenoptera > Ichneumonidae > Ophion > Ophion ellenae. Next base: position 50,838,922 of record OY723387.1, read on the forward strand.
TATACTCTTTGCGCAATTTATAAAAAGCTTCGCCTACCTCAAACAATGTGTTCTACTGGCATAAATCAACGGTCCATTAAAATACATTTTTATATATCATAAAATCCACAATGTCAAATGTATATTTCTCTATCTCTCTCTCTCTCTCATGCTCTCGCTCTCATTCTCTATGTTACACCCAAACATAACACCGATTTCATGTATTTTCTTTTCCATTCTCTGTGCTCCAGAGCATTCATAGATATGATCGTTATCATTATTATTGTTATTTGTTATTTCTATTGTTATCGATATGACAATTATTTCTACAACTCGTCAACTTTGTCCGTATTAGTCAGTCTTGGTATATTATATTAAATAACGTTTAGGTGCGTTTTATGGCTCATTCACGATTAATTCAATGGATCAACGTGTCTCTTTACGTGCTCGATCTTTAGTTATTATTCGTCGCATTTTAGCGTTGCGCTTTTTATTTTCGTCACTGTATGTTTTTATTTCGCAACTCCCGCGGTTTGTACGAACTCCCAAAATCGCGTACGCGCATCCGGCAAGTGATTATTCGCGCGATTGCTTTTTTTTTTTTCATTTATTCTTAATACACGCTATGCAACGAAATCGCGAGTTTCACTTAAACATATATTATTGTCCTTCGAGAAAAAACTCGGATCACTCGAGCTTTCGTGTTTTTTATTTAAATATTTTTTAGGCGAGAAAATTTAACATTTTTGTTTTTTTTTTTTCTTTCGTTTTTCGTCCTTGATTGGGGCAGTATAATTCGTTCGAGGGAAAAAATCGTGGGCAGATGGCGCCATTTTTTCATTCGTTGTGTTCCGTTTCGGGCAATCACGCTGCCATTTTATTTCTCTCGACGACAAAACAACGAAGCGTTTTTTTTTTATCACTGACACCGTCAAATCGGCATATGTACACACACACATATATATATATATGTATATATATATATATATTCTTCTTTCACTTAACGAGTATTATTATCAGCAACATTATCATTATTATTATTATTATCAATACTGTTGCTATATATAGCTTATTCTCATTATTATTATAGATGATCAATTATATATATATAATTAGGTGTACCGTATTGTGGGATAAAAAACGCCAATAAGGATTTTTGTTCACGCTGTGATTACTTTTCGTTAACTGGTAACGTCGTAATTGCGCCAGGTCGTCGATGAAATCGGCGATCTGAGCGAGCCCGTCGAAAAATGTTGAGACGGTGAGATTCTGGGTGTCGATAGGGTGGAACGAGCTACTTGGTATCATACATCGTTGTCGTGACAAAAATCAATCCTTCGTCTTGTGAGTGGCAAACGTCGTTTGTCGACGATGAAATCGGTAACGCAAGCCTTGATACCCCGATGTCCGGGCTTGCCGCCGACAAATAATTTCCCGTTCGTCGTAAGCAGGGTCGCTTCGGTGGCTATTCTCACGGGCGCCTCATCGTCGATCTGCACGATCGTTGCTCGTCTCCGCCGAAAAGCTTTCACGTGATGAAACACACCGTCGTCGATTTTTTCCTGTGACGCAGATAGCGTTGAATGATTATTCAACAAATCAACACCGCTGGTATTGTAGCCGTCAATGTCGGGTCAAGGCGTATTGCAGACGTCATTTATCATTTTCTCAATGGAATATCCGTAAAATTTGTCACACAACTATGTTTTTGCATATTCGATAATAATTGAATATTAAATACGTTTTTCAAATAAATAAATACGTTCTATTTTTAATTTATAATTTAAATACATTAAATACGTTTTTTAAATAAATAAGTAAATAAAAATTGAACATTAAATACGTTTTTTTCACAATTATAGTCAGTAGTTGAAAATATCCATTTTCAACAATTAATCTGCCGAAGGAGTCGATTTTTTCCATTCTTCATTATCCCGATAATGCTCAAATTCAAACCTCCGAATAAATATACTTTTTGGAAAGACAGTCGACCCTGTTTTTTTTCGTATCTACTAAACTTCCTCTTTAAAAACCTCAAAGGATATTTTTTATATTTCGAAAAAAAAATAATGATCTTTTTCATGCACGTATTTTGTGGGCACATAATTCTTGATTTTCTTAAAAAATAAATGTTGGCTATAAAATGAGGATCACTGACTACAAAAAACGTCTCTGGAAAAAAATGCTGATTTACCGGAATACAACGATCTGAAAAACGTCCGGGGTCCGATCGACCCCATGTGCAATCAGAGGTTCGTGGTGGAAGTGTGCAGTCGAAGGGTTAATTATGAGTGAAAGAAACTTACTCTGCTCTTTAGCGAAATTTGTTCACTTTTGCTCTTGTACGTGAGCACAATGTGGCCCTCGTGCAACGATAATGAGAGATGCTCAATCTTCCCCCTGCCAATCCAGGCGATCAGGCCCTCCGGGTAGGTGGTTCGTATCCTCAGCTCAAACTTGTTCGATTGCTGTCCCCTGCGTCTGGCGAGTAGAAGCAGATTTGCCTGTTTTTATTAATTGCCAAGCTTCGATAACTACCACGAGTAAAGAAAAATGATCCTGGCCTAAGGGACAACGGGATCATCTAACACGTCATATGAACTAACGGATAGAGGAGAAACATTCGTGTTTTTGGTATCACTTACTCCGCGTAATCGTAATTTTCGTACTCGTAGTCGAGATCCTCCTCGAAGTCGTAGTCGGGGTAGGTTTCGTCAAAGTACTCAGAGAGGGTAGTGTTAGTAGCAAGGGTAGTGTTAGAACTAGAGAGATAATTAGAATTTAGTGGTAATTATTTTTCGCTACGTTCCACTATGTGAAAGAAGAGTATGGGAATACATGTATACTTTCGGAAATTGCGGTATATATATATATGCACAGGGCTACTGGTTATTGATCACGATCGCATGAAAGGGTCGTAGGGCATGTTTTCCGCCATCAAATAACCCAGTAATGCTCTATGCAAAAGTGAACCATTTTCGAGATATTATTATTTGATTTGTTTCTTGAAGTGAGGCAACTTTGTAAATTAATTTGAAACAACTTTCTTATGGAATCAATTTTTTTATTATTCGTAGCTTGTGGGCGTAGACAAAGAATTATCAACAATCGAATAAGAATAATCTGCAAACATTTGTGAATTAGGGGTCCAACATTCTGCACGTCTAATAATTATTCTTATTTTATTGTTTATAATTCTTTGTTACTGTGTCCTCAAACTACAAATAATAAGAAATGTTTAATTCCAAACAACAGGTTTTTTAAATTATTAAAGTAGCCTACGCCTCGGTTCGAAAAAAAAAATTAGAACAATAATAAATATCTCGAAAATGGTATGCTTACGCATAAAGCATTACTGGGTTGTTTTCATAGCGGAAAACTTTCACGGGATCAAGACCAATGACCAGTAGTCCTGTATATATAAGGTGGCTATGGATTTTTCAGGGTTTTGCGCAGATATTTTGCAATCGAGGAAAATATTATTTTCAATCGTTCTTCATGTCCTCTTCGAAAAAGCATGTTTTTGCGATCAGCAGTATTTGATTTAAAAAATAGAGCATCCTGGAAAAAAATCATAATTCCACTGTGAGTTCATCAGGTTAAAAAGAATTGAATTCTAAATACAAGACCCTCCTACATTGTTTTAGCGTCCTCGCGTTATCGAGAAAACAAATGATCAAAGATCCATTTTAAAGTCGATGTATGAAATTCAATTCCGTTAAAAAACATTCAAGTTTTTCGCATTCGAAATTTTATTATTTTCATTCTGCTCAACTCAAATTGGAATGTTGATTTTTTCCAGAATGCCCCATATTTTCTGGAAAACAGTACCCATAAAAAAACATGCTTTATTTTTTTTAAGAGGACTTGAAAAGCCGTTGAATATCATATTTCTCTCGGTGAAAGTCCCTTAAGGTGAAGTAGAAGATGTACCACCTGACATGCGGGTGCGAGAGAGATAGCTGAAATTTTCGAACAGAGATTCCTCATGTCAGAAAGGAATAACATTCAGGACAAAAGAAAATCGTCAAGCTCTGCATTGGCGAATTCTGAAGAGCCCTATGCTTTCCCGAAAAACTTAACCATCTGTGAGGAATCTGTGCTCGAAAGTTTGTGAGGTTATGTTGATGTTGTACATGCCCTTGAAAAATCCATGGGCATCTTATAATGGTCACCTTGCATAAACAGGTTTATAATATATTGGACTGAACGACGTGAAAGTTCTGTTCATCGTAAAGAAATTCGAGCTGTCGAAATAAATCAATTGAACGATCGCATGTGTACATTTTTGATAAAGCATTCACTGATTTTTCGTATTTATGCCATATAACAGTGCGCGATTTGGAATAAATCGTACAATATTATCCGTACGGTGAACAACCTCTCAATTAGACAGAACGATCATTTCGGCTTCAGGGTGCAATTCGTCCATTCCCTATGAATCATACGCAAAGTACTAAACAGCAAGTATTTGATGTCAAGTGACATTGATCATACTGACCTTCTGCTAAAGCGATGTTTGAACTGCAAGAAATTGTCACCGTCAAAGCGTACAGGTCTTTCCGATATGTCTCCACCGGAAACATCGTAGCCCATAACTGCAAATTTACGAAGCAAACGTAACGCCGCATGATCGATGTCTCGCATTGAAAAACTTAGCAGTCAAGCGAAGTAACGGTTAACGGGCATCGCTGTGCTTACAGAATTCGCAATGAAGACCGTTGTAACTGCTGGCACATTTGCAAAGATAGCTGTTCAACAGGGGCAAACAGACGCCACCATTGTGACACGGATTCTCGTTGCTTGGACACGGCAAGCCATCGTAAAGATCCGTGTTGTGTTGCGTCACGTTTACGGCGAGATTCTGATACGTTTTGCCGTTGACCATCAGCCGTTGTACGGCGCCTACCAGCCCGGTCCAAGCTCCCGCGAGATGATGAACTTCCCGCCAGTGTCTGCACGAAAGGGATGATTTCATAAATGACATCGCTCGCTACAAACTGGAGCAGATATTAATATATTGAAATGTCCAAGATGTTCTTGGACTTTGAGCTCGGTCTCGATGTCAAGGGATCGTCTCCGAACAAGTGAAAGATCGGAAGACGAAGAATGAAAGTCGGTATGTCAAATGTAACTCAAATGGTCCATTTGTTCAATTGATTTCGTATGGACGATGTTGCTATCCGCTCTACGAAAGAATGCTTGGGCAATTTTGATAACGCAACTGTGCACTCAGGTACTTATTGATGCTATTGGTACACTGAGAAAAAAAATCATTGATCCAATATCATTGTTGTTATTAAATGAAAATTCAAAGGTTTTTGTTCATTCAAAAGATATATTGGCTAAGATCAAAGTGTAGTATCTATTCTTATCAGTTGAATATCTGATATTCTCTTCATGGATATTCCATTGGATATCTGATATTCTCTCCACTATTATCGTGGATGATCATTCTTTGCTCACTTTTTATTTAATATTTAAAACGAATTGAAAAGCTCACGTCCCATGGCATATTCGTTTCGATGTAGTAAAGAAATAATTAATTCCGTTGATTATATTTTTGTACGAAATAAAAGATGTTGTATCGACCGCTTAATTATTTCATCGGATACATCTACGGATTGTATATAGAATGATTTCAATAGAATATAATTTTATTTGAAGGATAATGCAGATATTTAGAGAACAGAAGAGCTTTTTCAAATAAAATAATATGTTATTTAAACCAATCACATTTTCCAATATTTATAGTATTGTAACAACCTCATATATCGGTGGTACTCCGCAGCAGCACATATATTTGGACCAACCAATATATTTTTTTGATTCAATTGGTTTTTTGTTCCCAGTGTACTTATTCATCCGAAAGAAGCTCAGAAGTGCATGCAATAGCCAACTAATCAAAAGATGTTACAACTCACTTGACACCACCGATGTACAGCGGCATTTCGAGGTTGAGCTCAGCGAGCGGGTTTCCGGAAAAGCCTCGGGCGATCGTACCGTCGTCCAATTGTAAAAGACCCTCCCTTCCCAATCTGCTGATTCTCACGCAATGCCACGTATCCAGGGTGACGATATCCGGCGACGTTATATTGGCGATACCACTGCCCAAGTTGAATCGGAATTCCAATTTTCCTTGCACCATATTGAGACTTATGAAATCGCCGCGCCCGTTGCTCAATTGGCCGTTGTACAGGAGTAGGCCGTCATGGGAGCGGGCCAAAAACCATAGCTCGATGGAGAATGCCTTGGCGACACTCTCGAGGCACGGTAGCTCCAGAAAACCGTCACCGGTCAATTCGGGAATCAGTAGCTCCGTCAGCTCGGAATCGACTGTAAATGATATTCTAATGTACTTGTGATTTCATCACCGGAAAGGGGCGTTAGTTTGACTTGAAGTTCTTAGGATGAGCTGATGATGTCAGATGATGACACTACTCGTTACTTCCCAATCAATTCTGCCTGCAATACCGCAAAATGAGATTCGCATGATTTTCAGTGCGACGTCTGCATAGACGCACACTTAGCCTTCCCCTGTTTGACGTCAGTCAAGCTAGCCGACAATCTTCTTGGTTAAAATACAGCTACACGTTACGTAGGCATAGTCACGTGTAGCTGTATTTTAGCCTAACTGTAGTCCTAACGTTAGGATAACCCGCAAAGTATATCAAAGATTGATCCTCCACATGGTGCCACTTCTAACACCCCCGCCAGATTTGTTATATGCATATTCCCTGAGGTACATCAAATGAGCGCCTCATGTGATTGATGGAATCGTGAAAGTATTGCAAAGTAGTCTTTCCAGCACAAGATTAGGTGCACATCTTGCTATTTGACGACTTGATTGCGCTAGTTACAATGATGCTATTTCTACTGGGTTTCACTTGAACGACCCTATGTCTAGAGGATGTCACTTGAATGATCCCATTTCTACAGGGTTTCACTTGATGCGCGCCTCATGTGATTGATGGGATCGTGAAAGTATTGCAACGTAATCTTTCCAGCCAATATTAGGTGCATCCTTTGCTCTTTGACGTCTTGATTGGGTAGATTATAACGATCCTATTTCTGTTGGATTTCACTTGAATGATCCTATTTCTACTGGATCTCACTTCAATGATCCTATTTCGTGAGATTTCATTTGATGCGTGCCTCATATGATTGATTGGATCGTGAAAGCGTTGCAAAGTAATCTTTACAGCCTAAGATTAGGTGCATGATTTGCTCTTTGACGACTCGATTGGGTAGATTATAATGATCCTATTTCTACAGGTTTTCACTTGAAGTAATGAACAGCCATTGTACTCACGTATTTCGCAATGTTCCCCGGCCCTGCCAGGTGGACACTTGCAGACATAGCCACCTTGTGGCAATATGTCGCAGGTTGCACCATGCTGACAGGGTTCACCCATACAAGGATCCAGAGATTCTTCGCAATTTTTGCCGGTGTACTGAGGTGGGCATATACACTTGTATTCGGGTGGTTCGTACTTCGTAACGGCGTAATTGTCGTTGTCATAATTGGCCTCGTAATCGAGGTCGTAATCGTAGTCGCAGTTTGAATCCGCGCATCGTATTCTTGATGATTTCAACGCGCTCTTCTTCTTCGATCTCTTCTGCTTTTGCTCGGACTCCGTGCAATGGGAGCCTTTGCACCTCGCGACATTCATTGCTCTGTTCTTATTTTTACCATTGCCGTTATTGTGACTTTTGTTGCCTTTTCTCCTGCCCTTGCTCTTCCTCGGCCCGTTTCTACATTCGCGGCCGTTGCACAAATCTTCCTCGAATATGGGTGAGCACGTTGCACCGTTTTGGCAAGGCAAATTGGCGCACGCGTTGTCACGACACTCTTTGACGCGATGAGTCTCCAGGACCTCTTTGTCCTTACCGATATGAAGGTCCACGGCGACACGGTCGATCTTCAATTTTTGAATGCACCCGAGAAGACCGTGACTCGTGCCAATATTGTCGTATATCCTGAAAACATTTTTTTTCCCTTCATTCATTGTCTGTTGTTGCAAATCTTGTAATTTTTTGAAATTCTCAATAGACATCAATGCATAACTGAGTATTCAGAAATATGCGGGTCGTAGATGTATTTTTGATTCTTTTTAATCAATTGGCGAAAAAAAACAGTTTGTTTACCGGCTGTAATTCGTCGGGACGTTTCCAACAAAGGTGTCCTGATTGAGATCCAACGACTTGAGCATTCCTTGACTCTGCCCAGCGATGTCATCACCGTCATTGAAGATCAAAACACCGTCTTTGTGATATCTCTTCGCGACGACACGATGAACATTCTTCATGGTCACTTTCTCCGTTGATGTTAATATTACCGGACCATTTCCAAGGTTATAGCGGAATTGGACGAAACTGGAAATGAGAAGAAAACAAAATTAGACAACACGTTTACTCGAATAAATGTGGCATTTGAGGCCTTGTTTACCGTTGAAAAAATGTATCGTTTCTTTTGCATTGGCTTAAATTATGTATAAACATACCAAGTATGATTGATCCGGAGAAAAATTGTTTGAAAACTTTAAACACGTTTTTCTTGAAACCAGATTTTTAAAATTGGGAGGACTTGTAGCTTCTACAATTTTCAACTGATTGACTTCAAATTTCGACTGTAGCTTCTTAGATAGATTTCCTAGCGAAGTACACACGATTTTTACAATCCAATAACAATGGCGGTTTTTATAAATAAACTAGTGCCGTTTTTAGTCGGAAATGCGATTTTTTTTTCACAATGGTGCCAAATTTGGCAAAATCAACATTTTGCAATAATTATGTGTACTTAGCTAGCAAAACTCAGGTAGATTACGAAAAAAAAAATTGTTTGGTTCCAGGTGCTCATGTGCGGCCGAAGGAGTCCGCCGGTGGGGGACGTAAGAAAAAGACGTTCTCATTATACCGGCCAACGAGACGCTATTTTGTATCTTTTTGAAAAATATGAAATTGATTTGAGTACCTACAGACATGTAAAATAAACCCTGCCAACCTTATTTTAACAGCTTTATTACTATTTTTAAATAAAAGCCTTATTTTCCGTCCATCTAAAGGTATGTGAGCCCTGAATTAAATATTGTTAAAAGGGATGTTGAAATAATCACGTTTGATGTTGAAAATTGATTTTCCTTTTTTTTTTACGACTCACCCATTTATTATAGCGAGTGATACGAAATCACCGGTTCCATCGTTCTTCTGTTGGTTGTACAGAATAATTCCATTGTCCGCGTACGTCTTGAACTCAACTTCGATGTTGAATTTGTGATAAGCCTTGAGTCTAGACATACGAACGTAACTCCTCCCATCGAACGAGGGAATCTCGTAGTCCCTCTTATTTATTTCCTCGTCGCAAAGTAGACCGGTATAATTCGGCCGACAGATGCACGCGAAAGTCGAACTTGGCAGATCGATGCAGGTCGACGACATGTGACACGGATAGGAGAGGCAAGCTTTGAATTCCTCGACCGGAGTCACCGAGTCGTAATTGGCTTGAAGAAGATAGTGCAAAACAAAATAAACGATAGAGATTCTCGAAAAGACATGGCAAAACTCGTTTGAAAAAACCGATTTTTTTGTTTCTTACATTTTCGGAATATTTAAATATTTTACTGAATCGAGATCTGAGCTTCACAATTTTATTTTTCGGAGATTCAGTCTTTCTCCGAGTCAATTTACAAAATGGCTAAAAAAACAAGATTTATAATTGCCATTTTTTACAAACGGGAAAGTTGATGAAAATATTTACCGAAACATTCCTGCCGGTCGCTTGTCTCCGCGAATCCCTCGGAACAGACGCATCCACCGCTGATGCATTCGCTATTCGGTATAGTGCAATCCTTGTCTTCGTTGCACAAATCACCGAGCAGCGCTGTGACGACTCTTATTGTTGCTGGTGTTGGTCGCGAAGCAGCTGCAATTCCTGCGATGCAGGCGATACAATAAAACGATTTTGCTCAATAACGATAAAAGCTTTAATCAACTTTAAATAAGTCAATCCGTTTGAAAATGCTTCATTGGCGAAGCCATTTGTGAATTGGGTGAATACCCCATTAGCGTGAGTTCCGTTTTATATTCTTCTGCCCAATCAAATTTAGCAAAAAATGCATCTCTCAGTTTAAAAGTGAACCATCGAGTCAGATCAAAAAACGAAAAAAAGTGGTAGTCTTTCGGAAGTTCGTTTATCTTCTTTCACGTAAGTCCACATTTTGAGAAATTATACGATACAACTTTCATAAAAAGGTAAGTAAGGTATAAGGGTAGGTAAGTAAGGTAAGTCCACATTTTGAGAAATTATACGATACAACTTTCATAAAAAGGTAGGTAAGGTATAATTAAGAGCCTTTTTATTTCCCGAGTTCCAAGGTCCAGCTGAGCGGTCATCGCTCCGAGTATCTTAACTCGAAGTACCGTCGGGGCTGAACCCCGATCGTCAATCCACTAGTGTGGGTTTACAAATAACATGTTTTTTATAAAATAAAAAAAACATGTAGTTAAGGGGTAAGGCAACCCTAGAATTTTCGAAAAATCGATTTTTTTAATGGTCCCCTAGGACCTAAAAAATTATGTCCCAAAAGATTATGGCCGGGAAAAATCTCTAAGTACTCGGTTTTCGAATTTTAGTACAAGGCCGCCTGGTCTGCAGCTCACTACTCAAAACTTCAAACGCGTTTATCTCGAAACTGCATTTTTTAAGTTGGCCGAAAACATAACTCAGGCAATTTTCAACCGATTCACTTGAAATGTTGAATATATCTTGGAAAATACATTGTCTACGGAAGTTCGTAGGATTTTTTTTTTATTGCATAGTTCATTTGTTATTAACAATTATCTGACGATTTTTTAGGCAAATTTTTCACTTTCCACTTTAGAAGTGGGCCATTTGGCCAAAAATCAATATATCGAAAAAAATCCTACGTACTTCTATAGCAGTTATTATATATAATCGAAAGAAATTAATTGGCTCATTATAATTTAAAAATCACTGGCACTGTTTGTCCGGCCGTGGACCCTGGAAAAACGGATAGGTCATCGCAAAAACGCTGCACAGCCATTTTGAAATTAATCGCTTCAAGAAAATTATTGTATACAGTCACTGATATGTATGATAAACACCCTTTTTGTAATCTCGATTTATTTTGTAGTTTTTATGGGAAAAAAATCCCCAAAAAGCCTACTTTTTTGGCCTCTAGAATGGCTCGACGGATGTATATTCTAAGTATTTATTATGTCGATTCGTGTCTTTTAGTTTTTTTGGTTCTCTTTTCGTTTTTTTCATCAGACAATTTTTGGAGGAGTGGGTCTTTCCACCATCAGGCGCTATTTTTTTAGGCCTATTGTGTAGTGCCCAAAAAAAATTCTAAAAAAACATAAAACTAAAACATTTAAAAATACTTTTATGCACAGCATAAATCATTTAAAGAAAAAAATCTGATTGATTATCGGATTTTGTTTGTTCGTTTAAATTATCAAAACCAGTAATTTTCAAGCCAGTCACGCCTGGAATGGTCCCTCAATGGCTCGATGAATGTATATTCTAAGTATTTATTATGTTAATTCGTGTTATTACCGTGCTTGAGATTATCCCGATCGATGGTAATGGTCTCCTGCTGCGCGCGATGAGTGTAATAGTAGCGTGGATCAGGTTCCGGACCCAAAAGGTGCCTCGTCGATTTCGAGAGCGGTGATATAGCTGCGGCTGGTTGAGTGTACTGGACGGCGGTGAATCTCTTCACCGGAAAATCCGTGTTGACCGTAGAATCATCTGTAAGTCATTTCATTGGACGTTCATCCGTTATATGGTTCAGTTATTACTGTTTTCGGCTAGCGGCAGCCCTTTGTGAACTACAAGAGATCGATTTCAGAAAGGTCCTTTTAAACGACAGTCTCCTTTATGCTGCGCACAATCGCATATCGATTTATGCACCAAGTGGTGGGGGAAGCTCGAGGCTCGTATTTCGTATATATATATGCGTATGGAAAAATGCATATAGTTGATATAAACAGTAGAAACTTCGTTCGATCTCGTTTTTTTATCACTTGGTTCCAGTCTCTTGAATTCGGATTATATTCTGCGTATTATAAAGCGCCCTTTCATTTTTGTGCAGCTGGCTAGCGATACCCATACAGAAAAGCAAAATTATTAGCCAAAATGCAACTTAATCTTGATTTGAGTCGTCGAGAGACACGTGATATAGGATGATTCAAGTTGAAAGTTTCGTATTTTTCTTGACGTTGGATCACTGAGTATGCGGGTCGTCAACTTTTCCACCATTGGTCGTATCCATTTTCAACGAAATTTGATACGAGCTGGGGAAATGCAAGCCTGTCAATGGTGAGAGTCCCTGTCATTATGAAATTCCCCTGCCTCGATAATGTCGTTTACACTTTTGCGTCTCGTGAAATTTGGCCCAGGGCCAACAAAAGATGGGGCGCAGGAACAATGTGGAGAAAGTTTCAAAACCTGCAAATTTACGTACACGAAGGATGAACAAGAATGTTAGTAGTCCGCTCTCGAGAAGCAAATAACTCTTTGATATACGAAATTCTTGAAGGACCGAATAAATTATATTTTCCAGCATTGAAAATGCTTTTAAAATCGTATATGTTTGTTGAGGTTGGCTGGGTATAGGGGTCTGAGTTAGCTGCATGTTACATGAAACTAACGCTACCCCTACTCCACTGCCGCCGTGTTGTAGTAGAGTGGGGGGAGCTGCGACATCCTAAATGCCTGTGATTGGAGAGGGATGGATGGATGGATGGATATATGGATGGATGTATGGATATATGGATGGATGTATGCATAGATGGATGGAAGGATAGATGGACGGATGGATGGATGGATGGATGGATAGATGGATGGATGGATGGATGGATGGATGGATGGATGGATGGATGGATGGATGGATGGATGGATCGATAGATGGATGGATGGATGGATGGATCGATAGATGGATGGATGGATGGATGGATGATGGATAGATGGATGGATGGATGGATCGATCGATGAATGGATGGATGGTGGATAGATGGATGGATGGATGGTTAGATGGATGGATGGATAGATGGATAGATGGATGGATAGATGGACGGATGGATAGATGGATAGAAGGCTAGATGGATGGATGGATGGATGGATGGATGGATGGATGGATGGATGGATGGATGGATGGATGGATGGATGGATGGATGGATGGCTGGATGGATGGATGGATGGATGGCTGGATGGATGGATGGATGGATGGATGGATGGATGGATGGATGGATGGATGGATCATTGGACGGATCGTTGGATGGATGGATAGATGGATAGATGGATTGATGGTTAGATGGATGGATGGATGCATGGGTAGATGGATGGATGGATGCATAGATGGATGGATGGGTGCATAGATGGCTAGATGGGTGGAAGGATGCATATATGGATAGATGGGTGGATGGATAGATGGATAGATGGATAGATGGATGGATGGATGGATGGATAGATAGATGGCTGGATACATAGATGGATGGATGGATGGATATTCACATGTACCTGTTTTTATTACCCGAAACGTCTGATTACATTTTCTAATGCCATGAGATAATTGCGCTTTGTGTAATATCTGTGCATTTAAAAAAAATTTTTTTTTTGCATTTTTTACGCACACAGTTAAAAAAAGAGCTTTAAAAGAGCAGCATCCGTCAGCCTGATCCAACAATGGTGTTATACAAAATGTGATGACTTCGAAAATGGACAATGACATAAATACTCGAACAATTTTTTTTCATCGATTTATAATGTCATAAGCCAACTGCTCAATTATAAGCGCACGACTTGAGGAATAACGCTAAAATTCTCTCATAAACGGGACTCTCGAGATTTGAAAACCAAAATTATTAGCCAAAATGTAACTTTATCTTGATGTGGGCTAAATCATACTGGGATATAACATCGATTGATGTTTTCGAGCAGTCCTATCGACTCGGCGATTTTTAGATCGTAATTCATGTAGACCCTGTTGACGCTTTCGCCTTGAACGGCAGTGTTTAAAAAGCTCTTCCGAAAATAATAGATGTCCCTCAGATCGCAAGGAAGATAATTCCAGTTGAACTTCCGTGCAGATACGACTGGCGTGCGAAGTGACAAGTCAAGCAACCAATAAACTTTGTTATAAAGTATCTGATGTTTATTTTAGTGTTGACTTTCAACTTCAAACTAACGTTTCTAATCCGGACAATCAATAGGTATTCCGTGCATCATTCGATTTTCGTAAAAACTATCAGAAGATTAGTTTCTCGTCAATGCCAATTTTCTCAAGTTTCTTCGGGTAGACCCAAAAGTTTTTACCGATAATTTCTTTTCCATCAATGCCTTTTTTCGTTCGGGATGTTTGGGTGAAAGGAATAGATGAATCAATGTCATGGACGTTTTGCTTTGCGAGATCGAAAGTAATCTATCTGAGTGTCTAAGCCGGGTATAGAGGGAAATTTTTCCCGATGCGGATCAGAGAATTCGCCTTTGAAAGACCCTGGACCAGATGAATTTCAGAGGCCCGGACTTGGATTTAAAAAAATATATGGATCACAGGAACCAGCGCTGAGATGTAGATTCGTAAGGGAATCTTGACGTCTGTGTCGTCCCTTCGGGGATAAAAACAAGAGAGTTCCTCGTTCTATATTCGTGGATGCTCGTGATACGTTTGATCCTGACGTTTCTTCTATTCCGCTTTTTCTCTTCACCGTGTGGTTATTATTACTTGCTCAATCGTCACGGGATCAAACGTTTCCTGCGGTGTACACGGGTACTTCTTTTTCGGGAAGAAAAAAAACGTTTCATTCCGCGGAGTTTTCTGACTTTTGCGACGAAATGGATACAGTACGTGTGAATACGTATAGTTTCGCAGCTCAACGATCCTCGACGGGACTGCGTCTCCGGGGGCTTTTTGACCCCTCTCCGAACACTTTATCCCCTATTTTTCTCATCTCTCCCTCACAAATTACGTCATGCATTATTTACCCACCGCGAAGTGCTGAAGAACGGCCGAAATCTCGAGATAAGTTAGTACCAGCTTTCCTCGCTCTACTTCATTCGCATATATGACTTGCTCCACCTTTCACTGGTCTTCGCGTATAGCTATTGGCCGCTTTGTAACATGATTACTCTCTGCAGAGATTTACGGATCATGAAGAGATCAAATTTTCAGAGAGTCACGTTTATGTGAACATTTTAGCGTTATTCCTCGAGTCGTACGCTCATCGTTGAGCAATTGCCTAATGCCATTACAAATAAATGAGAAAAATTGCTCGAGTAATTACGTGATCGTTCATTCGCGAAGTCATCGAACTTTTCTACAGCTTCATTGTCGAATCCGGCTGAAAGGTTGCTGCTGTTTCAAAATTCTTTTTTCACAAAATTGTGCGTGTAAAAAATGCACACAATTTTGTGAAAAAAGTGTCATCGTGTATTCGGTCCTTCAAGAATCACGTATTTTGAAGAGTTTTTTTGCTTCTCGATGGCAGACTACTGAAATTCTTGTTCATCCTTCGTATACGTGAATTAGCAGTTTTCGATTTTTTCCCACACTGTTCCTGCACCTCATAGTTCAGTAAGAGAGACGAGGACCCAGCACTTTTTAGCCTAGAATATGAATTTTTGACTGAAGGTAGATGGTTGCATAACCCCAATAAAATTGTGCCCCTGAACTCGCCCCAACCCCAAGAAATAGGGGTTGAAAACTTAGAAATCGCCGTATCTCGGTAATTAATAGCCCGATCCAAAAAGATTTTAAACAAAAGTTGTTTGGCATAATAAAATCCATGTAAAGCTATTCGACATCCAACCCTCTATCTTTGAAAATAGCGGCACAAAACCGATTCGAAAATTCTGTCTGGGTCAGTGGTGCTCTCGTGTTTTTATGCCGCTATTTTCAAAGATGGGGGATTGGACGTCAGATAACTTTAGACGTATTTTATTATTTCAAACAACTTTCGTTTCAAACATTTTTTCATCGGGTTATTATTTATCGAGATACGGCGATTTTTAAGTTTTCAACGCCTACTTAGGGTTGGGGCGAGTTGAGGGGCAACACTTTATTGGAGTTACTTTCAGTGTGCAACCATTCAGTCAAAAAATCATATTCCACGCTAAAAAGTGCTCGGTTTTCGTCTCTTTTACTGGACTTTGCTATCATCTTTTGTTGGCCCTGGACCAAACTTTACGAGACGTAAAAATATAAACTCCAGTATCGAGGCCGGGACATTTCATAATTACAAGGTCTCTTACCATTGACATGTTTGCATTTCCCCAGCTCGTATCAAATTTCGGTGAAAATGGCTACGACCAATGGTCGAAAAGTTGACGACCCTTGTACTCGGCCATCCGAAGTCAAGAAACATACGAAACTTTCAACTCGAATCATCCTATTTCACGTGTCTCCCGACTTTGAGACTCTTCCCTTAAAGTCTGTTGCAGCTTCGTGTCGCCAGTGGCAGATTCTCTTCCCGTTTGTCCCCTCGAGCCCCGAGAAAACTGTTCTTGGGGTAATGTAATTTGCGATTAACTTGCAGAAGGACGTGGCTCGGTCGAAAAGTCCCTCGTAGGCAAAAGTTTTTAAAAGATTGACTGGAGACCCCCGTGGACCTTCGAGAGCGCGATAGGAAGTGAGGGAGAGAGAAAGAGTGGGCGGGGGTTGTTCGAGCTCCTTTTGCTTTTGCAATCGAAATAAGGGATGGCCGCGTGTAGCGTATATTGCTGGAGTTTAATAGATTCCATCCGGGAGATGTTTCGTACGGAGCATGGACGGGACGACCCTCCATCCCTTTCGCACTCCAACCCTCGACTTTGCGGACTTTCAACGGGACGCAAAGTCGCAAAGTGATTTTCTACATCCTGTTTTTTTTTATTTTCTCTCTCTCTCTCTCTCACTTTTTTCTCTGCCAGCCGTTTTGTAGCTTCGACGAGGCCAACGGGAGAGTAGAAAACTTTTCAAGACGACAATTGGCTAATCGGCCAACGTACACAAAAGTCGAGACGCTACGTAATTCGAAAATTTATTGCGAATCTCTCGTTTGCCCTCCAAATCGTGATTCTTCCGTCTCGTCCTTCCGCTTCTCGTCGATCCGATCGAAGAATACTACTTTCCTACGGATTCAGTCATCATGTATATCGAGGTAAAGGCCTCGCTTATCTTACTCTCCGAAGTCACGAAGTTGCGGCAATTTCTTGCCGCATGAATCAGAGGCAGCCTGATTCGGTTATGTGATTGGGCGATTCAAAGGTAACGCAGTGAGAGCCTGATGGGTGCACTCAAAGGGAAATAAATGATTCAACGTCCAGCGCAGAGTTCCAGGCCTGTCGAACGTTTGAGGGGACCCCTTTGAAGGCATATTCTTCCCGTGACGACGAGCTTGTCGATGTCTTAGCATTTTCTTTTTTTTCCTTTTTTATATCGAAAAAGATACGACGGAGTCACGTCAGGAGCCAACACAGCGAAAGAACGCCATCGCCAAGCAGCAACGTTGATGCTCCTAAAAGCTCGCTGATTTACTTAAAGCCATCTTCCTTTGAGGACCACCGGTTTCGCGAGTTAACGTCGCGAGCTTTCAACGAATTATGTACCAGCTTGTACTTCGGCCTCAAGAATCCCTCGGCAGCCCTTTCCCCAACCTTCAATTTCAATATTTCGACGAGGCAAAATCGTCCTACTTTCGCGTCCCGTTACCGAGAATCATTAGACGGATTATATCTGTGTTGAATATTTGTTTAAGGCCTTATATACCTTTGATAAAATGAAAAAAATTATCTTTGTTTAAATTGTCTTAAATCGTGTATAAATATACCAAGAATGATATGGTCCGACGGAAAATGGGGTTGAAACTTTAAGGGAGACTTTGTCCTTGAAAGAGCAGCGGGATCTGTTAGCGGCTCAATGTGAGCAGCTAGAAGACCAGGCATTGCCGATTAGCGGTAATTATAAACACATTTGTGTAAACACATTACAAAACTTTAAACGCGTTTTTCTCGAAAACACGTTTTTAAAAATGGCTGACATTCTCCTGACCGCTGTAATTAACATATCTACCTGAAATTTGGAGAGCATACTCAGAAAATATGAATTCACGGAATGACGGATCGTTTTTTCGATAGATACATTTTTGCATTTATTATTTATCTTTTTATGCGAAAAAAACGCGAAAATTCTATTTTTTTTTAAATTGCCGCCATTTTCCGAAATTTGTACTAAACGAAAAACCCATCCGTCATTCCATGACCAAAGGGTCACAGATTGATAATATGCTTTGAATTTGTGTTTCAGATCAACAAAGAGGGGGCAGTGATGTCAGCCGTTTACCTCCCGCGATTTGAGGACCTGTTTTCGCGGAGCTGCAACGGCCGGCATTTTGGTTTTTTTTTTTTTCAAAAAAAAATTTTTTTAACGTTCTGTATATCATGAATAAAAGCAAGAAAAAACCGCACTCAAAAAGCTTTACTCGTTTCCTTAAAAAAAAAAAATGTAAACACCTGAAATATGGCACTCCAAGGACAAAGTCTCCGTTAAGCGCGTTTTTCTTGAAACCATGTCTTCGAAATTGGCGGACTCGTAGCTCCTACAATTTTCAACAGATTGATTTCAAATTTTGACTGAAGCTTCTTGATTTGATTTCCTAGCGAAGTACACACGATTTTTACGATCCATTCACCATGACGGTTTTTAATGAATAAATTAAGACCGTTTTTTTAGTCGAAAAGGCGACTTTTTTCCACAATGGTGCTAAATTTGGCAAATTCAACATTTCGTAATAATCGTGGGTATTTCGCTACCAAAACTCACGATTACGAAAAGAAAAATGTTTCGTTCTAGGTGCTAAGATGCGTCTCGAAGGAGTCCGCCCGTGGAGGAAATAAAAAAAAGACGTTCTCTTTCTACCGGTCACTGGGCCGCTATTTTCTATCTTTTTGGAAAATAAAAAATTGATTTGAGTACCTACATGTACGTAAAACAAACCCTGGAAATCTAATTTTTGATGGCTTTATTAGTATCTCAAAAAAAAAAAAATTCAAAAAGCTTCGTTTTCTGCCCATCCAAAGGTATTGTAAGACCTTGGAAGTATCATGTTGGGGCAGTAAGTAATCAGAAAAAAAAATTTTGTCGAAACGTTCACAATAACTTCATTGTCCATCGTCCAAAATCCTATCATTCGTGGTACCACTGCATTATTTTATCCGGAGTAAATGTTGCCGTCACCAAATTGCGTAGACAATTATGTGCACAGCTGAAACATTTTTGCCGAATTTTCAATATTGACAGAATCTTATCAGACTGCATCCGAATTGAATGTCTTCTTTTGTCACAGAAAATATTAAACGAATGGTGAATTCCTGAAAATCATTCTATTTTGAATCACCGCGAGATCTGAACCTCAAAAGGAAAACGATAAAATCAAGGAAATTCGTTTGGGTTTTTCGTTCAGTCTACAAAAGCTCTTTCACAAGACCCTCCAATATTCACAGGTTACTCTCGATAAAACAAAAAAGAATAAAACCACCGCGATATCGAGTGTAATTACGCAAGGCATGACACGAATTAGCTCACAGATGCTCTACGAAACAAAACGAATTTAATGGGCTATACCAGTGTGACACTTTCAAAAAATCGATTTTTTGCCTTTTTCGACAGTTTATACTTTCGAGAATATCCTGTAGAAAATTCATCTCTAATACTTCCCGAATGTTCGATCGATGGTTAAATCCTTAAACGCGTTTTTCTCGAAAAGAGATTTTTCCAATTTGCTGACATCGTAAGTCAAAGAGCAAATATCCGATTGACTTGAAATTTGAACTGACTACTCTTGAATATATTTACTCTACAATGACGTGGGATATTTTTGATTGGATGAAAATTGACGATTTGGCATTGAAAAAAACGACCATTTTATAGGCAAGAAAACATACTTTTTTTCATAACTACGCCATTTTGTTAGATTTTTATATTTTTCGAAAATCCTACGTCATTGTACAGGAAATACCTTCCAGTTTGACGATATTTTTTCCTTGTTCGGTTTCGGCTACACAATCGGCCGGAATCATGTCAGCAGTGGATGAACATTTTTTTTGCGCCTCCGAAGACAGCGCATAAGTCGCGTGGATCTCAATATTTTTCGATGAATAAATTATGTAATACAGGTCAAACATAGCCAAATGTATTCTTAATTTTCCTAAACATTTAATTGAGTACTTTTCTTCCAAAAAATTCCCGAAAATCACCCAAATTTTCAGCGTTCACACTGGTACAGCCTCTTAATTCGGTCATCAAAAAGGAGGGAATACCCAGTTGCCGTCGAAAAAAAAAAAAAAACAAAAAATAATCGAACCGAAAATTTCAAATGGATAATAAAGTAAAATGGAGCAAAACGTCAACCCATCGATTTCTGCTTCTCGTCAGAACTGATAGTACCGATACTGGAGTAGACGATGGCATTCTAAGCGAATGATGCTAATACATCGCCATGTGAATGTACGTCCTCATCACACGCTGCAAATTCTTCATCCAAGGGAATTGAGACACACACACACAGAAACTCATATCGCATAAAAAATAGCATAAGATATCAGATAAAAACTTTAAGAGTTTTATTGGAAAATTCCATTGAATACAATAACGTCGCAGGTCTCCTGACCTCGCGAGGATCCGCAAGGATTCCAAAGTCAGTAAACGACAATAGAACTCGTCATTGTCGTCCCCGTTTCACAACTACAGTTACACCTTATTATCTTGCTAATGATGATTCTCACATACAACTATGACGTTGACATTGAGTTACGCAGACAAGCTACAAGAGACTGGAACGTAGTGAGTACCTGTATGATCGCGGAAATTCGGGTATACACGCACCCACGCACGTACATACATATATATACAGGCCCGAGACGTTCACCATCTACGGGATTAGTCCGATTAGTTTTTACATTGTATTGGGGTTACTTTTCACTCGTTCTCACGACATCACTCATGGGAATTTGTGCGTTTTCTCGGCCAGTGATTTTTGGATTCGCGTCGGGTTAATTTTGTTTTCTCAATTGAAAAAAAAAAAACGGATATTTTTCGTGTTGCTTCAATAGCGTAGAATGTAAAGGGGGACGTAATGCGAACGCTCGGTAAACCCACCTATGCAGTAACCAAAGGCCTGTGTAACGACGTCTGTTTGATGACGACAAGCGTACAGGCGTAGCTCGCACTCGTTGTCGTACGTTTGTCCGTCGCTGCCGCAGACTGGCACCGAAGGCAGATCGGACGGACAGGCCGACGGACAGACGCAGTGAGGACCACCGATCTCGGAACAATTACCGCCCGAGTAACATTCCAAATCGTTACAGGTTGTTGCTATCGTTGGACTCGTGTCCGCTGAAAGCAGAACGACCCAATCATCAATACCTTTTCTCGGCTGCATATTTTTTTCCTCAAAATTGCCGTAGAGATTTGTGGGGAACATCATTGTACGATTATACGCGATGTTGGTACTTGAGTGGACTCAAAGTCTAGCCAGATGAGGGAGCGAGAAAAATATTAGGACGTTGAATATGTTCTCGCGGTTTTCAAACAGATGGCGTTACCAGAACTGCGTGCGGGTAGTTTAAGATGGCAACGCATCTGTAAAAAAGTACTATGAGCAAGCTTGAAGTCCAGTGTATGTCATTTCGCCAAAGTGTGAACAACTTTTGTTTTCATAGTGTTGAACATGTCAAATTTCGTGACGGAAAACGAGTTTTTGCGGGTGATCTTACTGCAGTACTTTATTCGAAAAAATCTGCAGCTGAAGCGCGGAGAATTCTTGTTGAGACTTACGACGACCACGCTCTGTCGGAAACAACATGCAGAGATTGGTTTGCACGTTTGAAAAATAATGATTTTGATGTGTTGAATAGGAGGCATTACTTCGTGAAGACTCATGTCAGACGCTAGCTGAATTTGCAGAATCATCAGGAGTTGGTCGCACAACAGTTTCGAAACGTTTGAGAACGGCGAGAGCTTATTCACCATCCCAATAAGGGAAATTGAAGTAACTTCTGATAAGTCGTAACAGCTATAAACGAGTATTTTCCCTGGTCAGTGTACAAAGACAAGTTTGAAGAATAAAGCAGACATTTGATTACCAGACCGAACTGGTTCTGGTAATGCTCACACATTTCCCGGTTGCATGGTATTCAGCACATTCTACAATGTCACGTGACCGAGGTGAAATCAAAGAGAATGATTAAGCACGAGAAAAGTTGGTTGGCGAGCTTCTTTTGCAATGGACCAATTCATTGCACAATTGCGACATAATGTATTTTCTCAGATTCCAATTAACCGATATCTCCCATCTGCCCTGATACCTGAGTAGCATCCCGTGGCGGTCAACATCTTGTTGTGATCCTTGCATATGGTGCATTTGTGACCTATAGTCTCAGGTTTGCAGACGCATCGTCCTGACATCTGTTCGCAGTCCTCTCTTACCGATCCGAAAAGCGAGCAGCCACAAGCTATGAAAAAGATTACTTGTCAGCTTTCGTTTGCGGTAAAGCGACAGTAGTCGCCACCGAATCTTAACGCAATCATGGCAATGTGACATTGATTAGCACAGGCATGAGACATCGAGTCAGCAGGCCCACTTCTTCTCCAATTGACACGGATTAACAAATAAATGATTTCTCAATTATCCTTCATGTTCAATCGTCGACTCACGTATGCATCCCTGATGGCCTTTGCTGATTTTCGGAAGTCCCCAATATCCGGGCATACAGTGATTGCATTTGAGACCACCAACCCCCGGTTTACACTCGCACTGCCCCGTCTCGGGATTGCAAGTGTCCGATACGCTGCCCAAGCGATTGCAATTGCACACACTGGGACAACCAGCCCCATCCGGTCCCAAGGCTGGCGTCTTACCGTCGGGACAGCAACCGTGCCATGAATCGACACACTTAACAACCTGGATTCCTTGAACTGAGCAATGTAAAACAGGTCGATCAGGCATGCATCCGCATTCGGGGCAGTTGAGTTGGAAAGTAAGATTATTGATTCGTAGACCAATGGTTACATTGGAACAATGATTACGGGTCGTCTTAAAAATGCAGGCACCCTTCAACGAAAAACAATACCCGAGTTGATGTGTACTATATATTACGAAACATTGTTAAACATGTCTTCTATGCCGGAAAGTGTTTCAACGGTAACTTGATCCTTCCTGTTTGGTTCAGGGTATTGAAGACCACTAGCTTCCGTGAGCTAGTAGTACTTACTGAGTTTCGTAAACGGATTAGAAAGAAGATACTTTTTATCGCGAGGCTAGTGAAATCCGTGATTTCATTTGTTCACCCTCTGCGGTGTGTTTGTTGCGTACCTTTTTTGCAGCAACGGGCGAACCGTGGAGTCTGATGGCAATAAGAGTTGCTCGGGCAGTCGCGTCTGTTGGGGCCACTGCCGCAATCGTATTCCTGGCCATCCGCGTCGATCATCGGTGTATCACCGTTGCACGGCTTTACTTCCATACCTGTGACGATAATATTCATTGATAAATACGCCGATGAGATCGCGGCGATAGACGAACGGCTGAACTGGAGATGACAACGCTATGTACTGATCACGGGCCAAGTAACGTGCAGTGTGAATGAGCAACAAGCGCAAAGGAATCAAAGGAAGGACAATGAACCCTGGGTCAAGCAATCGGTGACTCGAATTGACGCGATCCGGATGTCGCCAAGGATCCATTCTTCGTACGTGACTATTCGCACGAGTGTTTCGTGTCTATTGGGTCTCGAAAAGCCCGGACGTTATCAACGATGGGAGCTAGATGGAACGATCCGGGGAAGTCCAGACTCATGACCCACGGTTCAATCTTTCGATGATACGGAACAAGGCGAGATGAAGCAATTTACGCAGCATGATGGGAACTTCTTTGGGGCTAAGTTATTATTCGAATAACTGCAAAGTCCATCGAACCTTGACAAAGGTCCAAGGGCCTGAGCCTGAGCTCTTGCTGTCTCTGACAGGCTTCCATCTTCATGGCGCATATCGACGGATACGTTTTGAGATCGCTTCCGCAAACGGGTATAGCGTTCTCGGGCGCTACCGAGGCACAATCGAACTTGCAGCTACATCTTGGAAACTTGTCGGGTCCTAGCTCGCAGGTTGCCTCAAAGTCGCAATGTATGTCCTTGCAAGCTTCGCGCTCCTGTGTCACGGTAACCTCGGCTATCGTCGTTGGCAGTCGTGTTATCGTTGGTGTGGACATGGTCGCTGCGATCGAGCGAAATGTGCAGGTTGTTAATGGGTTAGTGCACCAGTGACGATCGCAGGTTAGTGCTAAGCTTTGGCCCGTGTCTCACAGTTAACGAGGCATATGTAGCCTCACGAGAGAGGCAAGAGATCGTGAAATCCACGTGTGGTTACTTGCTTTATTGCTCTCTATCGTCAGGTTGTATGCTCGTGTAGGGCTCTCGACATCCAAGATGCGAGCGATCCGAAACATTTAATCACACCTACGTTCGTTTTAAGGCCTTATATACGCGACATTTAAAAAAAATGTTCATTTTTTTATTTTAAATTCCATTGGCCTGAACGGTTAGGAATATTTTAAGCTTTACAGAATTGAAAAATTCCAAAAATTAGGTACGATTGCATTTATAATAGATACCGCGCGACGCGCCCGACCGTCAACTTCAAAGCCGTTTTTCCACGATTCACTTTTTTGAACCTTGTGAAAGTTCTAACTCTTGAACGAAGGTTCAAATCGCTTTGAAATTTTTACAACATATTCTCAGTATCATCACCTATCGTGTGAACCACAGAAACAAAAATTTCAATGACACAAAAAAATATAAAAAATAAAATAACGACTGAAAATTGAGTGAACAAATTTTGAGTTTCGAATTTTTATTATAATAATTTTTTTTCAATAATATTGTTGGTTCACACTGAAGGTACATTCATTATGCAATTATAAATATGTTCATTTTTCACCATCAACGCGCGCGCACAAAAAATACATAGCTTTATTATGTTATATTTCCGCCATTTGTCAATATTTCTGATTTTTTTACTTATCCTTAACAATGTGCATAAATGATCTGTAAAAAAATGTTGTCAATATATGCGTAATTTTTTTAACCGCGTCTAGAAAAGTACCTTGGAAAATCGGCGAAATCGCGTGCATAAGGCCTTAATAAAGATTGATTTGTCTCAAAGTTATCATTTGGTCGGATTTACAATGTTGAGTCATAAGGCAGCGGGAGCAATCACAGACGCCGTATCAATCATGGATGCTCGGTATGGGTCGAAAAGATTTTTGTGAATGATTGCTAACATTCACACGGTCGATCCGTCATGTACGATAGTCCGCTGTATTTGTCTGTTCATTTTTAGACATTGGCAATCAAAATCATTCGGAATCAATGGAAATCTACGATTATTTCAGTTTTGATTTTCTCTTCGACCAAACGCCAAGTGCCTTCATTTAAGGGGGGATTGTCTTTTTTTTCGCAAAATTTACCGCTTTTTGGGAATTTTTTTGTGAAGAAAGTATACAACGGAAAACTTGTGAAACTTGGCATATAGTTTTATTGATCTGTTTACTACATACAAAAAATTTTTAAACAATTTCATCAAAAAATCCCCCCTTAAACGCGTTTTTCTCGAAACAGCTTTTTCACAACTGGTGTGCACGATTTCTCAAAAACTATTCAACCGATTGCCTTCAAATTTGGACAGAATGCTCAGCTGACATCCTTTTATCGTTTGATGAAGCAGAAAAGCAATACGTTTAATAGTTTTTTTATTTATAACAAAAAATCGATCACTTTTTTTCGAAAAATCGATACTTCAAGTTCAAAACGTCACCAAATCGTCAATTTTTTTTCCCTTCATCGAACGATAGCTATATGTGTCTAAAGTAAAATGCTTTTTGGGTTTTTGTTGCAGGATGAACGTGAAGGCTGTAATCGTGCACACCATCAAAAAAGGACCATCGCGCGTCGAGGGGGGTGGGAGGCCGATTTTTTGATGAAATTGTTTAAAAAAAATTTTGTATGTAGTAAACAGATCAATAAAACTATATGCCAAGTTTCACAAGTTTTCCGTTGTATACTTTCTTCACAAAAAAATTCCCAAAAAGCGGTAAATTTTGCGAAAAAAAAGACAATCCCCCCTTAATGGTCAAATTTGAGTCTTAAGCGCTTCGTATGGGACTCATCGAGTGGTAACTTTCGCGATAGTTGTGACACAAGAAAGAGGAGGGAAGAGTAACATAAATCCCTGTGGAACTCACTCATTGCGGCGACGGCAAATTTCTCGCCGCATTCGCCGTAGAACATAACGTGAAGAGGCGGAAGTTTTGGATCTCTTTCGCAGGCTGCGCGTTGTAACTCGCATTCGGATCGATAAGTTTTCGCGTCACTTCCGCAAGCCATCTCCGTTGCAGAATCCGGACAACTCTCCGGGCATACACAGTTGCCTGCTACGCAACGTGCACCGTTCTCGCATTCAACGTTCGAGCACAATTCTGCCGGAGGTAAAATGGATCAAGTGACACTCGCCCGACGCATCGTAATTCCCATCGGATACATTTTTGCCTCGAACATGGTTCACCGAGTATTATTACCATGGAGACCAGTTGGATAAATATTTTTCGCTTGCTGAGAACTCTTTTGAAGATCGACTTACCGCAGTCACCTCGGTAATTAACGGCGATGTGAGTTTGAGCGGCGCAAGAAGCTTTTTTCATGGCACACTCGCTGATGTAAGTGACACCGTCGGTACCGCATACTTTCGTGTCCGCTTCGTTGTCCTTCGTCTGAAAGGAGGCAATCACGGTTGAAGGCAATGCACGAAATATGGTCCAGACGTTGTGACTTAACGGGTTATGCCTCGTTGTAACAGTCGAAAACAGGTCATTTTTTGTTTTTTTTTTACATCGAAAATCGCGATGATAAAAATCTACAAAAAAAAGGTATTTGAAAAAGTATCATGTGAAGAAAACTCTGTAATTTTGTTGGGCAAAAATATTTAATTATGATCGATTTACAGCTGATGTTCGAGAAACCAGGTTATCTGATATAACAAAAATTAAACAAATTTCGTTTGTATATTAGTTTTTCCCATGATTAATCGAAGGAATTTCCGAAATATCAAATTAAAACAAGATGGCGCGTGTTCAGAGTGAGAGTTGTGATTTTTGCGAAAATGGGCATTTTTCGTTGATCGAATCGGAAGTGTACATCGAAATTTTCAGGGAACATTTATAAGATGATATACTGCCGAAATATAATGACAAAAAAATTCAATTTTTCGGCTTTTACAAGTAGTCATAACCCCTTAATTATCCGAATTTACCTAGTTATCACAGTTTGGCTGTAATAATCGTTAATTCAAAAAATAACAAGCTTAATAAAAACAAATTTAAAGTTTGGGGTGACAAATCCACGAGCTAGAAAATTCACGAGGGATCAGCATCCATTTAGTAGAAAGCCTAGAAAACCGAAGATGGCTAGGTACGGGTCCATCGAGATGTTAAACGTAGTTTCATTCATGTTGGCATTTTACATTTATATGATGATATGTTGTCGAAATATGTTGGATTAATAAAAAGCGATTTTTCGACTTTTACAACTAGGCATAACCCCTTGATTCGATATTTCCAATCGTCACATCAGCGAATGGAAATAGCGATATCTTCCTAAAGCCAAGTATACACATGAATAAATAAGTGGTTTCACGCGAAGTGCAATTATCGTGCAACGTTTCGGTTTTCCGATACACCGGGGACCGGATAATTTTTTTTAAATCCATAGCTAAATGCAGACGAAGCTCCAGGAGAATTCGCCATTCGCGTGTCGTATCGGCGAGTTTCCAGCTCGTTCTTGTCAAGCAGGGCTCCATTAGTTCTAATTGGAATTCGAGACTGCGTTCTGGCTATTTGGGACATTGGCCGCAGAACACAAATTATTCATCGTTCACTCAACGTTGAATTGCAGTTCTCGTGTATTTGTAAAAGTTACTGGCAAGCTGTTCGAACATTGCTGCTCGAAGAATTAGACTTGTGCCTAATTCATTTAAGGCGTTAGGCCACAGTAACGGGTATAAAATCAGGTGCGAATACAACAATTTTTTTTCGTACGAAAAAGTGATTCACTCATCAAATTAATTACACATCTATTTAGTATGAATATCAAGCGGGTAGAAAATATATATATTTTTTTTCGATGCACTACTCGAACTTTTCGAAACAGCTTTTTTCCAATTGGCGTGACAAATAACTTCAACAATTTTCACTCGATTAACTTCAAATTTAAAAGTTATATTCCTAATTGCATTTCGCAGAGAAGTACGTACGGAATTTCTGATTAATCGAAAACTTTTCATTTTATGAGCAGTTTATGAGCAGTTATAACGAAATTTTTCACTGAAAATTCATTTCTTAAGTTCAAACACCTACGACTTTTGAATAAAACAATATTTTTTAAATTCCGTACGTACTTCTCTAGGTATTCTAATGTAGAATGACGAGAATTTTTGTTTTTTGTTGTAGCTAAAAAATTGTGGATGCTAAATATCACGCCGCGGAGCGCCTAAAAAAAAGATAACAAAAGAAAATATTAATAATCGGCCATTTCGGACATCGAAAAAAAAAAATTTTAACAGCTTGAAATTCATGCTAAATAGATGTGTAATTAATTTTATAAGTGAATCACTTTTTCATACGAAAAAAGTGGTTAAATTCGCACATGATTTTATACGCGTTACTGTGGCCTAACCCCTTAAGAATTTTCATATAGCGAATGTTGGACACAAAAGTATCGGAGTTCTTGTATTCGGAGAATGTACAGCGGCTGTCCGACGTGGGCAGACCAGCTAATACTACACTATTTCTGCTTTGGAGTAAAACATCAATTAATGGAAGTCCATAAACGGTCGCTTCAAAGAAGCACTGCCTAGTCTTGAAATTCCTTGCAAAGAAAGTCTTCCATCCCAGATCTATTTCTTCGCGGTCTCTCTCACCCGAGTAGGTTAATATCAATTAATATCGGAGTTGAAGGGAAGGAACCCGCAGGAAACGTTCTTTGTTCGCCCGGATGCTTGGCTCGTCGTTCCTTCACTGCACATTTTGCAAAGATACCGGGTTATGGTAGTTCTACACCGTAACGCCCTGTTGGGGGATCAGAGGAGAGAGATCAAACAACGTTTTCCCCTCTCAACAATGTCGAAGGAATTCGATAAAAATTGCTGACAGCGGCACGAATATCGTTTACGGTATTGAAAATCTGTAAGGATCAGCAAATTCACCGAGCGAAATATCTAGTTCGCTGCTGCTTTCCTCGCTGTTTTTCCTCTTGAGAAAAAATACTCGTGGAGGTTATTGAGCAAAGATTTTTCCGTGATACGTTTTCTACCGTATATTTTAAAGGGCCATACCGTAGAGAAAACGAGTAGTTGGTTTTCTATCCACAGTATGCTGTGGAGTCTGAATTTATTGCCGCACGCAATGATCATAAAATGAAGGATGAATTTTTACATTTATTTTTTCACGGTACGTTCAGGCATGATGGAAAGTCTGGATTTATGCCATCCTCGATTACGGATAAGCAATCGATGCAATATTTACACTAGATCGAGGCTGCTTCCAAAGCTCCGGGAAAAATTCCTAGCACTTTTATTTCCACTATTTTCCACTCGATAAGCATTCATCGTGGGTTAGCCGGCTCAGCTGTGCACGCACGGTTTGGGGTGAGTTACGGAACACACACAACTGTGTGTGTGTGTGTGTGTGTGTGTGTGTGTGTGTGTGTGTGTGTGTGTGTGTGTGTGTGTGTGTGTGTGTGTGTGTGTGTGTGTGTGTGTGTAATATATATATATATATATATATATATATATATAAAGGGTTTTTCAATTGCGATGCTTCCATAAAAATTGCTCGTGAACCGTTGGCATAACACAATATTCATCTCCCGAAGAACAATATACAAAACCTATGAAGCATGTATACCTCTCTATTCACATATAACTGAAATAATAAACACGAATTTCAGACAACACATCAAGATATAACATCATATAGCCAAAATACAAAAATTTAACAGGGATTTTATTTTCGAAAGTGAGTTAAGGCGGGACACCACTGTGACGGGTAAGAAAGTCGATTTTTTTTGCCTTTTCTCAAAGTATACATATCCGAGAATATGTGAAAAAATGTCAAATTAAAATATCGAAAATTGACCAAGTTACAGACGATTTAATGAGAGCAGGTAGCGCAACGATTTACGTATACTAAAACTTTTAATCGCGTTTTCCTCGAATAGACTTTTTTCGATTTTCAATTTTGAAATACCAAAATTTCCGTAGTGGCCATCGTTGTACGTGGCCGTTGTTTTTTTTTTATTGACTTTTTCTTAGGTCCTCGAGTATATGTAAAAATTTCGCAAAAATTGCACTTCTTTTTTTGATCGCCCGCCATGAGGTGAAAGTTTTTCATTTCGAAATACGGCAACGTAGAACGGGATTTACATAGTTTATAATACTTTTTTATTTTTATTCTTCAGACCAATTATCGTCGAGTTATCGATCCAGCCGTTGAACCACGTTTTTTTTTATACGGAGGCTCTATTATACCTGAGTAAACGTTGTTAATATTTAATTAATTTTTTAAATAAAAATTTACACGATATAAGTTTAATGTATGCTTAATAACATACCGTTTTTTCCAAATCGCAAATAAATAATCTAGTAGACGAAAAAAAAATTCGGAAAAACGACGTTTTCGAGCCCACCGGGGTGGAGTCCGCCCTTTAAGAATTACATAGCCATAGGCTTTATAAACACAAAAAAGGCAACAGCTTTCACGAATAGAGTACAACATATTTGCTTCTTAAGTTCTTCATTTACGTAAGGATCCGTTTTTGATAGCCCAGTTACTGGAAAAAAATCGCATTCGTAGTTTTGACACAATTCGACCCAAACAAACGCCTAGAGCTGGAGCCATCTTGCAGAAATCGTTGAGAATATTAATTTCAACTGGTCGAATAAACATATATATATATATATATATATATATATATATATATATATATATATATATATATATATATATATATTCTGAATTCTGAGACGATGAGACTCACAAGGAATATCACTTTGACGAGGGTGAAACGCACCCTCGAAAATATATAAATAAGGGTGTTTTTCGTTTTTCGCCGATAACGTTATCGTTCTCATCTCCAATGTATAGTACGCAAAAAAATAAACATTGCTGCAATTTGAAATTTTTCAATATCTCGTACCGTTAAAACGTTATCGACGAAAAATGAAAAGCATCCCCATTTTTTAGGGTGCATTTCACCCCTTAAAACCATTTTTCCGCCGATAAAAAAAATACGTGTCTCTTAGTTTTTCATACTCTTCCACATAAAAAACTTTCAACAAAATCGGAGGAGGACACCAAAGTGATGTTCCTTGTCAGTATTTATATCCAGAAAAATGTACGATCCGAGACGACAGATATCTGGATTGCGGCATTCCGCAAACATCGTCCTCTCTCTCCCGGCTGAGTTGGCGACTCTTCCGATTCGATCCGGCTCTTTTTTCAGTGCAAAGCTCCAGACACACATGCGCACAGTTGACCGGTCTCTCAATCTCGCTTTGCCCACGTATACGTCTTCCTTCGGTACGTTAGAGGAATTTTAAACGACTCGAGAACCCGTAAACGCGAAAAGGAAAAAAAACCTCCCTGTCGATAGATAGCTCGAAAAGTATACGTGCTACACCTCTAGAAAGTTCATCCCATTGCTCGAGTATGAAGAACGAACGAAAATTGATTACACGTCCGTTTCGTTTTTTTTTTTATCCAAACAAATAAACAAGCTTCCTAGACACATTGATTGCGATATCAAAAGTTCTCCATGCTCGCCACAACATGTTGAAAAAAATTGCGTATCGCGGTGGGTAGGTGAAATAATGATTGTCTCGTTGGTCAAAACGCGCGGTTGCTATTCGCAATATGTAAATGAGTTGCGAAACAGCCAACATTTTCGAAACTTTGAAATTTGCATGGTCCTACGTCCACAGCAATTTCCACGTAGTAGATGCGTATGGTAACGAGGCATTGTTGTTTCGAAATAAAATTTTGATGCATACACACGTACATGTGTATACGTGCCCGTGGTTATCGCACAAAGAACTCAGAAGAGGTACGGGAAAACTCACCGGCTCGTCGCACTTGCTCGGACAGACGCATTTCGCTTCGCCGCTACTGTCGTTCTCGCACTTACCATAGTGCTCGCATTTCTTGTTCTCGCAACCGTCTGGAAAGTCACAAAAATATCAAAGGTTAACGAACAAAAATAAAAGAAAACGAACATTTGGGCAAGGTAAAAACAAATTGCGCGATTATTCGTTATCAACTGTGACGAAACGTATTGGTTTCTTCTCCCCTTGGACTTTGCATAACTTAAATACGTATGAGGGGTAGTTAACCCACGTAGGAAGAGTTCCCGGCGTCCAGCGAACCTAAAACAATAACATTATCGTACTTTCGCTCTGCAAAAGTAAATCGGAGGAGCGAGAGAGAGAGGGGGGGGAGAGAGAGAGAGAGAGAGAGAGAGAGAGAGAGAGAGAGAGAGAGAGAGAGAGAGAGAGAGAGAGAGAGAGAGAGAGAGAGAGAGAGAGAGAGAGAGAGAGAGAGAGAGAGAGAGAGAGAGAGAGAGAGAGAGAGAAAGTAGCTGAGGAAGAACGGATGGAAAGATAGAACTGTTGATAAGAGAGTGCATAGGAGGGTGAAAATGCAGTAAGCACTAGGAAATAACTGACAACGTAAAGGTACGTGGGCGTAAGGCATGAAACGTTCGAGAGCGACAGAGAAACGCGAAGATTTGAAACTAGAACGAGACAGCAACAGCGGGTGGTAGACAGTCGGAATGGAAGTCGAGAAGTTATCTTTAGAATTCATTGAAATCCGACGCGAATCTCCGGAGGGTGCACGTCGTGAGGTGGGTGTTGGTATGCAGACAGACACACACACCCACAAGTATAGCCTGGTTGTGCGATTCCTAAAAGCACAGGGGGTGGTTGTACAGTTGCCGTGGGGGTGTCGAGGCACAAGGGTGGTGCACTCATGCTGCAGCTACTGCATTTCGTGGGTGTATGTAGTCGAGCTCCGTTCCAACGCTCTGCTCCAGGGCTAGTGAGCCCGTAGTGTGGTCCGCACCGCATGCATATGCAGCGTGCATGCCTTGGGGTAACAACTCATAGCAGCGGCTGAAGGCACGCCCGGGTTTGAGAAAAGCCCAGCTCGCTGCCGTCGGTGCGACCGAACGAACGAGAGAAAGTCTCCCGTACTTCGTAATATGCATGAAAGCACGTTTTAATCTGCAGAGTAATCGCGATATCACGATGGCATCGGCACTCGATCATGAAATTGTTTGCATTTACGATTGGGGTGGAAAAAAAGTGATCGATTCTCGCAGTCGGAGAAGCCTATCGGTGCAGTCTGGAAAAGGATGTCAACGATTCGTTTTGGATCACCCGATAATGCGGTATCCATTGCGATGGACATCGAGTACGGTGGAAGAGATTAATGGAGACGGAACTCTGTGTCTCTCGCTTTCTCTCTCTTTTTTTCTCGTACCGGCTTATCGTGATCGATGCAAAAAAAAAATCGATTGTTTTTTGGCCTTTGCCAAACGGAAAGGGTTCTGTGGCACAGGTCGACGAATCCGGCTCAATGTGACGGCATTCGTGATGTGACGACGCTGATGGCTTGGCATTGTTGAGTACACATAATAATGCTGAATACGCCGCTTAGTAGTCGCTGCACTTTACGAAGGTGCTTTCCAGGCGCAATCCGTTTTCATACCGTAATAGCTATCTGTCCACGGTATTTTATAAGCCCGGCTATAATACAGGATCTTCGTAAATCGTGATATTATTCTCTGGTCAGATATTAAGTCCGCGCTGGTTGTTCGTCATAATGCTGAGCAGCTTCTATCTCGCTGCGCTAATCGTTTAAAAGCTTGCGCGGACGACTTCCGACATGGAGGGATCGTATGAACCCAACAGGATATCTCGGTCTATTTCCCTGTTCTCTATGATGTTCCGGATGTGGTTTGTGCTGTTCGTGGAGCTGTACGAGACTATATACATTTGGGCTTGTGATGATCGCTTTGCTAGGAATTACGCGAAAATATCTATAACGCCGGAAATTGACGTTGAGCCAACTTGTTTGTTACATAAACATTGTTCATTCATGAGAATAGAACATTAATAAGTGTATTTACAAATGTATCACAACACTTGATGTGACGTTTCTTTATAGCGTGCGTGTGCCGAATTTATGTGACCGGTAGACGGAAATGATAAAAGCTTCCAGTAGGTACAGGGCTTTAAGCAGTGTCAAAAGTGACAGCCCGTGAGCCAATAACGACCATTGGCTTATTTTTCTTGTATATTTTCACTTAGGCCCCTGTCCCGTTCACTAACGCAATCACAGCCCTTTACAGCGCAAGTCCTGGCCGTTGCCCCTCGTTGTTGATCTTACGCCTGGATCTACCTCATGCATCCTGTACATTTGCGTTGGAAATTAAATGTAAAACATCCTGCAAAGTGGTTATTTCCTGGCAGACGATTCTCCCGACCATACAAGTAAACTGCCACTTTTTAAAATGGATTTTTAAACGGCAGAAGTGGAGGGGTGGAGTATTGAGGGGTCTAACGAGAAATCTGGTCGGGAATACAATTTACCACGCGGAAGTCGGATAATCTAGCTCAGCAAGTTGTTAACCTTACCACAACAGGCCCAATCCACTTGCCCAGTGATTGGCAGGTTATTTATCGCCATTCTTCACTTTTTGTATCATTGACAAGGCGAACTCTCGTGCAGAGGCTCTACCATGCATTCGCGAAACTCCAGAGCCCTCAATGCACGTCATACCGAGTTTTTCGCTCTCGCATTTCCTAGTGTGCCAATAATTGCATCGCGAATGAAAGAAAAACACTCTTTTCACGTGTAAAGCTGCTCGTTAACGACCGCGAGCGAGGACTTGGCACAAAAGTGCAAATCTCCCTCTTAACGTTCAACGTTGCACCCATAACACGGTTCTTCACTGTACCTAAGCTCCTATGTGTGCGGTTTGTATCCCAAATACTCTCGACTCTTCCGTTTGACCTGATATTTATACAGCTCGTTTGCCTCTTTCCCCTTGTGTCCGCGTATATACATGCACATTGATATTCTCGAGCAATGCACTCACGGCTGTGTGTGGATGTCGCACGCGAACGGGAGGCTTTGCCCAATTGAAATTCCGTTATGGAAATTGTCGCGAACGAAAACGAAACTTTGATGAATGACAATGCGGTAAAGAGATAATGAGAGAGAGAGAGAGAGAGAGAGAGAGAGAGAAGGAACATTGGGATGCAAAAAGTTGTGATGCGTTGTGACATTTCTACGTCATGCGGGTAGCCAATCAGTCGGTACTACCGTTCAGCTAAGGCAGTTTGCACACGTTCCAGGTAAATGCTATGGTTGGTGGAAGGCGAATGATGATTCATGGATCATTATTACGAGGCGTTTAATTTATAAATAAACATTGTTGAGTTTTCGTTCAATATTGTTTTTCATCTCCTTCCTTTAATTCGATAGGATCTTTAAATTGAAATACTCACTGCAAAGCCCTTGATACAGAACCCGTATCTCGCGATGATGCTGACAAGCCTCGAGCATGAGCTTGCACTCGTTTCCGTAACTGATACCGTCGTCACCGCAAACCGGATGAAACTCCACAGAGCACGTAGGACACTCGCAGGTAGCTGTGTCCCCGTTCTCAGCGCAAATTGCTCCCCATTGGCAGATCTGCGAAGAACACCAAGATCGGACACGAATGTCTTTAGAGCTTTGAGACCGTGGGTCCTGGGTTCGACTGAAACTTGCAGCTTAACCGGAACGTGCTAACGGGGTACGAAAACGATCGTACGGGAAGGGCTGAAAACCGTAGTATTCGCCTACTTTGGAATTCATGAAATTCCAGATGATAAATTCGGAGAATTTTTACGAAATTTCGGTTCAAATTATTAGTCTTTCTTCGCTTGTATATATATAAGTATATATCTATATGTATATAATACTTATACGTATATATATAAGTATATATATATATATATATATATATATATATATATATATATATATATATATATATATATATATATATATAAGTATAATTATACCTATTATGGGTATAATTTAATAACACTAGGTATTATTTTCATGTCAAATACCACAACAATGTCACGACACTGTCGAGACACCCTTTATTACATGTTATATTGAGATTTCCAGAACGACTGGTGCAAGTATATCGGATTTTGTGTTCGTGTTCAAGTTTTCCTTGACTACTGTATCTAATCCTCATTATTTTACCCATCTTTTGTGGAGAGGAGCTTCGACAATGAAGCAGCTGGCGGGGTCAGAATAGACGAAGTGGGAAGAGAAAGGCAAAGTCGGCTTCCGGGAGTAAAACGGTCTCGTCGTTATAAAATGAGAGGCAAGTATAAAGAAGGGAAGTCTGCAGGGACACGGAAATGGAGAGGACAAATTTGGCAGAAGTGGTATCCGGTTGTCGAAGAACAAGACGAAGCGAGCGAAAAAAATACTCCTTTTCGTCCGCTTGATGCTACTCGTGGGATTCGATATAGATACAAGAAATTCGATCAGTTAAATTCGAATAGATATGTCGTTGCTGCAAAAACGACGGCGAAAAATTGCTTTTATTCTGTGATCTTACGTAAATAGCCTTATATTTTACCTTGTCATTGCAAAGCTCGTCAAGTTTCGAAATTATTTGATCGTGCGTTAATTTCGGAGAAAAAAGTTTCGAAAAATTCATCATATCTGAAATTTGAAAATTTACGTTCGAATTGAGCGTTGGAATTTGAAAAATCGTACCAAAACATGCGACTACTATCAATCACGCTCTAGGGAAAATGGCAGTATGTCAATTGTGCAGCGGAAAAATTATCAACGTCGTGGCCAATGCCGAGAACGATGATCGCTTGCGTTGTCTTGAAATTTGTCGGGCTCAGTTGTCGCACAAACGAGGCTCACTTCGGTCTAAAGTTTTTGAGAAATAATCGACTTGGCTCTTCGACCCCTGCGGATCGTTTGGTATTGATGTGACCATTAACGCATCGCGATTCTCATTATTCTGCTGTTCCACGCGCACTCGGGAGTTTTCCAGATCGCGCATTGATATAGTACGATAAAATGTGACGATAAAAAAAATCGGATATTCATATTTATCGTTATTTAATTCATGCAGAGAGAAGAGGGTCGAGTTTCACTTCGTCAGCAGCACGATATCCGATGTCAAGGATTGGAATCCAATTAATAACGACACGGGTCGTAACGTCTCTCGCCAAAGCCCATTCGACCGCACGTCGGAGCATCCGGTAGGTATCGATTTTATTGAATATACATATATGTAAGTGTTTAAAAAAACATCAAAAAATTATACTAAATTGCCACATTTTCATGTGGCAATTGAATATGATTTTCGAAGTCTTCTTCGGTCTGAACGGCTAAGAAAGTGACATCTTCGATCCTTCTATTAGAGAAACAGTTCATAATAATCCGAGAGATTGTGACAATTCTGCCGAAAGCCAAAACGTCATTCTACCTCCAAAAAACTTCACTTTTTCCTGTCTTAAACGTTATTTTTTGAGATCTATTGGCTAAAAAACGATAAATTTGGAGAACATTTTAAATAAAGAACGTTTAGCATAAAAAACACTGGCAGCACTTGTGGTGAAAACGGAGCCTAGCTTCTGAATTTTTTAAACAATAACAATTGAACCGAAAATTGGCCCGCGCGTTTTTTGTCAGATATCCTCGGAGCTCAAGAATTATCTTTATTAGAAAAGGCATCGATGTTAGAGCATGGCTGATGGCAATATCAATCAAACAGGAATAACATTGAGAGTTATCATCGATAGGTATTAATATGTCAAAAAAGTTACGCGCGGCCATTCCTTTCCAATAATTTTATAGAAACGTCAACCACAATTTCAGGAATAATGTATACCCGTCTAGGTTGCTCATTCGAACCGTGTATATACTGATGTGTGTCAATTAAGAGGTCTTCTCACTTTGACGCTAAAAATACTATTTTCATGAATTTTTTGACACGTTTATATTATAGATATTGATATGAAAGTTGTTACACTTAATAAATACACTTTCCAAATACATTTTTTTTAAATATATTATTCAAGTCACTATTTCTAGACGAAAGTGGTTGTTAGAAAAATGTCCGAAAAAAAATTGTAGGTCTGCGCTGTCAATGAAATCTCGAAGATGGATCATCCGGGATAAAAAAATTCAAACGGTTTTAGATTCAGTGTGTTAAGGGATTACCCCCACTTGCGATTTTGAAAAAATCGATTTTTTTTATTGCATTTTTTTGAAGTATAAGTATCTGAGAATATGTCCTGAAAATTTCAAGTCGTTCCGAACAAAATTGACTGAGATATGAGCGTTGAAAGAGAAGAATCCGCGTTGAAAGAGCGTTGAAAGAGAAACTTTAAACGCGTTTTTCTCAAAATGGCATTTCTGAAGTCGGTGACCAAGATTACTCGAACACTAATGAACCGATCTTCTTGAAATTTTGCAGGCTTATTTAATACATAAAAATGTAGTCTTTAATCGTTCGATTTTTTTTCGAAAAAATTGCCGTTTTATAGCCAAAATACGGCCGTTTTTTTTTCGTTAAAATCGAACCATTAACTTTGACTGTCCGCCATTTTGTGAAAAATGAATATTTTTTAAAATCCTTCGATTAAAGACTAGTTTATACTTATATTTGACTAAATCCATCCGCATTTTTTTTTTTCAGATGATCCACTTCGCCGCAATGTTGGTCACCGCAAACCGTGTATATAAAAACGTTATTTCATTGACGGCCACTTGCCACTAAACAATGTAATATTTTTCAATAAAAAAATTACTGAAAGTTCTTCAAGATGTGTTCTTTAAGATGGTATATTGATCGATTAAAAAAGTTTTGTAGTTTTCTTCGAAAAAATTCATGAAAAAGGCCTTTTTTTGCGCTACAAGTAGGGGTAACGCCTTAATAGCAATAGCGCTTATTCTACTATTTTTTATATACATAATAATAACAAAATGGCGGACGTTTTTCGAAAAAACCAAAAAAAACGTGTTTTATCGCCGTTTTTGGCACAAACAAAGTATCAAAATTCTAACAATCCTTGATATGCGCTATACCTATAGTTGTGAAGAATATGTGGTTAAAATTTCATATGGATCGGTTCAGTAGTTTCGAAGATTTTATTAGCAAGCCACCGAAAAAACGTTATTTCGAGAAAAACGCGTTCAAAGTTTGTTTGAGTTACATAAATACATAAAATTATTTTTTTCAATGTATTTCGAAAGTTTATTCATCAAGTGTAACAAGTTTAATATCAATATCTATGATATAAGCCTATCAAAAAATGCATGAAGGTAACCTTTTGTTAGCGTCTAAAGTGAGAAGATCCCTTAAATTAAACTGACAGGAGACCGACAGAAGTGAAGACGAGGAAAAGAGGCCTATATCCAAGAATGGATTACGCGAAGGCCTCCACGATGACGATAAATTGAATGAAAAGGGCCACACTGGTTGTCAGGTGATCTACTTCTCCATAACTGTTCGGCTCACCTTTTCAGAGCATGGTCCTCTCGATCCGCAATTTCCGGTGTACGCAAGCTCGATCGTGGTTTTGGTCATGCAGGCTTCTCTCTTAAGATCGCAAAGCGAGGGATACGTCTTTCCGCCTTTTGCGCACACCGGCCTCATGACCGGCTCGCACTCAGCACCGCACTCGCATTTTGCAATTCCGTAACGATCTATGGCGCACTGCTGTACCGCACTGCACTGTGCACCGTCGCAAGGATTCGTACCTGTTGCGGTCGAAAACACCGTAGAAACGTTTTCTCACCTCGAATCTTCATACTTTTGTAAAATAATGCATTGCAACTTTGCCGAGGGACACTACCAGTCTGGAGCCCGGGAAAAACGGTGAATTTCAGTATTTTTTTATGGCCACTCACAAGAAACATCACTTAAGTGTCCGCCTTCGATATCCTGGAAACTCATGTATGTGATAAAGCATTGAAAACTCTTACGAGGAACATCACTTTGTTGTCCTCATCCGATTTTGTTGAAACTTTTTTATGTGGAAGAGTATCAAAATCTAAGAGACACGTGTTTTTTTTATCGGCGGAAAACGGTTTTAAGGGGTGAAACGCACCCTCGATAATAAGGGTGTTTTTCGTCTCCGTCGATAACGGCGTCGTTCTCATCTCCAATGTATAGTACACAGTAAAATAAATATTGTTGTAATTTGATTTTTTTATATCTCGTACCGTTAAAACGTTATCGACGAAAAACGAAAAACATCCCCATTTTTGAAGGTGCGTTTCACCCCTTAAAACTGTTTTTCCGTCGACAAAAAAGAAATACGTGTCTCTCAGTTTTTGGTACTCTTCCACGTAAAAAAGTTTCAACAGAATCGGAGGAAGACACGAAAGTGATGTTCCTTGTTAGACACGTATTCTTTTTATCTGCAGAAAAACGTTTTTAAATAGAGTAACGATCTCTCAAGAAAGGCGTTTCATCCCGAAATTATTTTTTTTTTCAATTAGTCTATAGTGGATTTATCATTGCTTTACATTAGAAGAATGTTGGTTTTTGTTTTATTCAGATCGGTGGACTGCTTGTGGGTGAAATTGCAAAACCACCCCCGATACGCCTTTCTTCGAGGGGTGGTTTGCACCCTTAAAACCGTTTTTCCGCAGATTAAAAAAAAATACATAGCTAATAATTTTCAATGCTTTATCACATATACGTGTTTCGACTGAATCGACGGCGGACACTAGAGTGATGTTCCTTGTCCGATAATAATATAAAATGTCTGTTCAGTGGCCTTTATTCTACATTACAGCCATATTTACAAATTTTTGGACAAAAGTTTCTAACCTAACGGCGGCGCTGAGGCTGTATGAAGCGAGTCATCTTTTTCTGATGGTGTCCCGTGGCCGGCAACATCACATCATCAATTCGTCATCGATTTGCTTGAATTTTTGTTAAGCCTCATAACAATATTTTACATCGAAGTATGTACAATATTAAGGATTATATATAAGGATTTATATAAGGATTATATTAAGGATTATATATACGGATTGTTGATATGTTGGAAACTTATTTCGGAAAAAATTATTTTCGGCAATTTGTTTTTACCGATAACAATTTTTTTAAACATGCACCGCTTTATCAATAATGGATGTTTTTCGATTTCCCTACGCACTGCGGATGCAAATCTTATCTAAAAGTCAAATTATTTGAATTTTTCGTTCCAGGTAAAAAATTGGAAGGACTCTAGCCGGCCGGAGATTCGCTTCATCCAGCTCTAACGCTGCGATTATGTTATGAAATCCTGTATGAAAATTCTGAAAGACACTCGAAAATATGTAGAATTAAGGCCGCAGAGCAGAATTTCCATTCCATTAACAGGGAATCCATAAACAATTGTTGAGATCCACCTTTTTTCCGCGTTCTAGCCTGGCAGTCTCCCTCAAGATATTCGAGTTTGCAGAACTGCAGTTTGCTCATATGCATGCGCGTACCATCGTGAATGTCGATAGATACTTTTATGAAATGAGGATTAAGCAATGATTGAATATATCAAAACCCATTGCAGGTGAGTCGTGCGAGCCGAAGAATATTTCTCGTTATTTGTTCAGTGCAACCAAACGTACGAAACTCGTTAAAAGTTTCACCGAGACTTTTTCATTCACTATTCGTCACAGTGAACTCACGTAATCTTCCGCAATGTTCCTCGATATTTCATCTCATTGTGTCAGAAGAGAGATAAAAAAAACTGCTTCCACACGAGTAATACGTTCTTCGTTGTCGCAAATTATATTTGGATTAAGACGAAGACCGGTTAAGATTAAAGAAACAAAAGTGAAATTAGTTCGGGAAATAACTCACCTGAGCTGCATGCACCGGAGTAAATTTTCCTGAGAGGCAATCGTGATCTGCACGCTTCCTGCCGGAGGCTACACTCGTTCGAATAAGTTTTACCGTCGCTTCCGCAAACCGGAGAAAACTCAAGGCCGCACTGTTCGCCACAGCGACAGCCAGGCTGTCGAGACGAGTCCAGCTGGCAAACTTCCGGCTCTGAGCACTCGACGCTGCCGCAAGGATCTGCAAACATCAAGTGACCAAAGCGAAGCATCGCATTTAATACCAATG
Source organism: Ophion ellenae (assembly GCA_963210295.1). Taxonomy (NCBI): domain Eukaryota; kingdom Metazoa; phylum Arthropoda; class Insecta; order Hymenoptera; family Ichneumonidae; genus Ophion; species Ophion ellenae. Next base: position 50,881,220 of record OY723387.1, read on the forward strand.
CAAGTGTGTCTCTGGCACTTTGGATATGTATACGATAAAATATCAGCTGAAAACGTAATTGAATCCCAATGGTAAATGTTCATTGCAATTTGCCTTAAGGCGGGATATACACTTAGACAGGAAAAAATAAGCAATATTGAGGGATTTTTTAAACTAAGAAATAATTATTCTACAATTTTCAAACTTTAGGTATACTGTAATAGTATATTTAAGGGGTTACCCCCACTTGCGATTTTGAAAAAATCGATTTTTTTATTGCATTTTTTTGAAGTATAAGTATCTGAGAATATGTCCTGGAAATTTCAAGTCGATCCGAACAAAATTGACTGAGATATGAGCGTTGAAAGAGAAGAATCCGCGTTGAAAGAGCGTTGAAAGAGAAACTTTAAACGCGTTTTTCTCAAAATGGCATTTCTGAAGTCGGTGACCAAGATTACTCGAACACTAATGAACCGATCTTCTTGAAATTTTGCAGGCTTATTTAATACATAAAAATGTAGTCTTTAATCGTTCGATTTTTTTTCGAAAATAATGGCCGTTTTATAGCCAAAAAACGGCCGTTTTTTTTTCGTTAAAATCGAACCATTAACTTTGACTGTCCGCCATTTTGTGAAAAATGAATATTTTTTAAAATCCTTCGATTAAATACTAGTTTATACTTATATTTGACTAAATCCATCCGCATTTTTTTTTCAGATGATCCACTTCGCCGCAATGTTGGTCACCGCAAACCGTGTATATAAAAACATTATTTCATGGACGGCCATTTGCCACTAAACAATGTAATATTTTTCAATAAAAAAATTACTGAAAGTTCTTCAAGATGTGTTCTTTAAGATGGTATATTGATCGATTAAAAAAGTTTTGTAGTTTTCTTTAAAAAAATTCATGAAAAAGGCTTTTTTGCGCTACAAGTGGGGGTAACGCCTTAAGTATACAAAACAATTTTTTAAAATTAATTCATCATCAAAATGGCGGAGCTGTGGCAGAGTGTTACAGCAAGGTCGCCGCGGGAGTTGCGAATCGACGTGCAGTCTAGCTTCCCGTAGACTTTAATTTGCAAAAAAGTTCAAACACTTTTTCAGTTAGAACATTTATATTTTTTATGTGACGGTAATTAAAATGAAGAAAATGCACATTTCAGAAAATGGGACGCATTTACGAAAAAAAATCAACATTTAACGCAACATTTCTGTGAAATGTGGATTAAGGGGCCAGTCCACTTTGAACATTTCAAAAAATCGAAAGCAAGCAATACTTGAAGAAATCGACGATGATGAGCAATCAGAAGGGATTTTGTACGGTGCAGGAATTGCCGGTCGAGTTTAGGTCAGAGTTTTTCATAGTATGAACTTCAAACGCGTTTTTCTCGAAACAACGTTTTCAAAATCTAGCTCCATCGTATCTGTAAAACTAATAAACCCATTCTCTTGAAATTTGAACCACATATTGTAAACATGATTCGCAACAAGATGACCCTCGATGGTTTTGAAATTTTGATTTTTACTTTTTTTTCGCGAAAAACTGCGAAAAAACGCGTTTTAAAACTTTTTTTTCGTTTTTCATGTGCCATTTCTTTATTTTTTGATAAAACTTTATATCCGAGGGTTATTTTGTAGCTGGTGTCATACTGAATCTAATGGACTTCGATTTTTTTGTTTCAGAGAAGCCGTTGCCGAGTTGTGACCTAGCCCACCTATTTTTGAGGCGTTACGTTAAACTATAGTTTTTGTACTTAAAAATGAATAAAAATGGATTAAATTTTTTTTTAAATATATTTCAAGACTTTATTTATGAAGCCCAAGAACCTTTATATTCATATCTTTTATAAAGTGCTCAAAAAAGTCGCGAAAATATCCGTTTTTCGTGGCTCCAAAGTGGACTTGCCCCTTAAGGTCGTTTTTTTCACAACTTTTCAAAAACAATTCCCGTCAAGTAGAAGGCACCAACATTATCAATATTTCTACCAAGTTTTAACTTAATCGGCCTAATAGTTTCTGAGTAATCCTGCACGCCAACTTCGATAATGCAGTTCAGAGAAAAACGTGTTTGAAGTTCACGCCCGCTCCGAATCCGAGCGGTGAGGCACAGCGTTAACGAGCTGTAATGTTTGAGATTTTTCGAATCTCGCTTTGAAACTGGGGAATTATTCTACATATATAATTCTATCGTTTAAAGGAAAAAAAATCGATTTTTTGATCGGTGTAAATGTATATCCCGCCTTAAAACATTCATCCATATATATTTTGATTTCTGAACGTTCAACGAAATTAGTATTCCTCGAAGCCATCTGAAAATCAACAGAGGTCCCGAATAAACGTTTTTTTTTTGGTCGTTGATGAGTCGAAAGTAGGAGTACATTCTACCAGTGATGTCATACATCATTGGGGCGTTGGTCATCCGTGAATAATATTCGATTACACTTATGCTGGTTTGGCCAGCCGATAAACGAAAAAGCGACATCGTTGGATACCTGCGGCCTGCCATTTCTGGGGTAGTATTTGGGATTGACGAAATCAATGTACCCGGCAAGTGGCGGTATGCGATGACATCGGCGATAACCGTTGACGATCGAACAAAAACAGGTCAGCGGCTAAAAATTCAGTAGAAAAAGCTGCAAACGTACATAAAGAAAGTTGACTGCCTGTGCAATATAACACACGTAATGGAAATTACACCTCGGCTAGTTTTGTCTCGTTCGTTCTCATCCACAGTAAAATAATTCCCCCGATGTCAATTACAAAAATCACGTGATTCGGTCATTATCTTAACGATAGGACAGAATCTGCACAGAATCTGTTGACTGTGGATTCCGTGATGGTAAACTTCAATCAAGATTTCACCTGAAGTAACTAAATCTAATCGCGCCACGTGTAAAGAGACCTAGACCTAGAGAATACTAAGCGGTAGTCCTCCATGATCGTCGGTTCGATCAAATCGGCAATGATCTATTTCTATCCCATCAGGAAAGAGAAAATGAACGAAATAATTTTTGTTCCCGTGCGAGGGTTTGAGATTGGCACGTGGGTGTGTTGTACACGAGATTGCGAAGATTGTCCCGGAAGTATCAGTGGAGCGGGATTAATTTTGGCCAGGACGAGAGGAAGGAAGTCGTATTTCATTATCCGTTCGTATAGGCCGCAAAAGAGTTGTGTACTTTGCGATAGGGTTTGCCGTGGTTCGCTTGGCTGACGAGGCAACTTCCTGGACAAAATACATCTTCCGTTGCCTTCCGTAGTATCCCTATCACAGTTGCAGGCAGTGTAGTTTTCTCGCACTTGTGTTGGAGGTGATGCCCGCGAGGTTCGTCGGGTTAGCTAAAGTTACAGTCCAGTGGAGCGGCATAATTCTCTCATCGACGGTAGCGCAAGCTACCGCCGTTTCTGGAATCGGCTACGAGGGTGGATCGAAATTGTCCGACCTCACTCAAAAGGAGCACGATTTAGCCGAACATCAATACTTTTCCAATAGCAATGGAGGGAACAAAAAGAACGGGATTGTAGGTCCTTTCTAGGATTAGCAGGCAGCCGTCAAAAGTTTCGTAAACAACTGATAAATTGAAGTATCGCGGCATGGCAAAGGTCCTCCTTTGAAAAGGGGGTCTAAAGGGGACTGAAGGGTCATGAGGAACGCTGAACCAAGTATACTGGGTCGAAGGAAGGCGATGTTGACGAAAAAATTTCTTTAGACTCAAAAGAATGTTTATCTTCTTAGTTACTTCAGAACATCTTCAATCCACCTTGTACGTCCTCAATGTTAACTAGCCCTGGGGAAACCGTGCGCCAATCTCGTACCGGAACTTCGGGGCACGTTAGGGAAATTTCAATATGTGTATAGGGTGGCAAAATTTATGGACCGCATCATTTATCATCGGCGCCCTCTCCAATGACTATGATTATGCGGGGGAAAAGATTTGATGTCAAGTTAGACAAAAATGGGAAACGAATAGTCCTGCGCCCTTATTCTTAGCAGAACGCTGACATTTTTGGCCTTATGCTCAGCTCGAGAGACTTGAACAAGGAACATCCCTTTGGTGTCCTCCTCCGATTGTGTTGAAACTTTTTTATGTGGAAGAGTATCAAAAACTAAGAAACCCCTTTTTATCGGCGGAAAAACGGTTTTAAGGGGTGAAACGCATCCTCGAAAATAGGGGTGTTTATCGTTTCTCGTGGATAACGTTATCGTTCTCATCTCCAATGTATAGTACACAAAAAAATAAACATTGTTGCAATTTGAAATTTTTTAATATCTCCTACCGTTAAAACGTTATCGACGAAAAACGGAAAAACATCCCCTTTTTTGAGGGTGCGTTTCACCCCTTAAACCCGTTTTTCCGCCAATAAAAAAAAAATACGTGTCTCTTAGTTTTTGATACCCTTCCACATAAGACAGTTTCAACAAAATCGGAGGAGGACACCAAAGTGATGTTCCTTGCTAGTCAGTTCCCCGTGTAGAAAATCCAACCGTTCATTCAAGTATTGATACTCAGCGCTATCCACGGAGCTGACGATGTAAAACTGGCTTTCTCTTTACAGTAGAGTCTGTAGATCTTCTCTTTACAGTTCTTCGTAGATCTGATGACACCCCGAAGTGTCATCAGATCTACTTTTCACTGATTAGGAATGATGTCGGAAACGCCACAATTTCGATGAAAATGCATCTTTGCAATTTGAACACAGTAACCGCTAGGGAATGTTCGAAGAAACATGAAGCCTCTGCAAAAAAAAGACACGAAAAAATGTCGTAATGGCTTTCGTCCAACTGCTTCTCACTGCTTGCGATGCAAACAGTCTTCTGCAGAAAGGAGCCAAAAAATGGCAAGCTGACTGCAGAAGCTCGAGAAGAGGCGAATGAAAGCAACAGCCGTTTACTCGTGCAATAGTTTCGCACGACATTACCCTAACGTGAAACTTTTTCCTCTCGCATTGCCCACAGTATCGCTGATACGAGCCATCCGCGAGTGAGCAGGCTTCGAAAAAAGTCAGGGTGCAAAAACCGTTGTGAAACATCACCGGAAGCGTACAACAGCCATGATGTGGCTGAATATCGGGCACACACCCAAACGTATGAACGAACTTCCTAAAAGCGATTGTCATCATTCTCCATTTGTCGTCCATCTGTCACGTGCAAATCGAACAAAAAAGAAGGACCTCAAAAACAAAATTCAAATAAATATCGAACCTGCGATTTTTATTCGACCGATCGAATGAAATGTTCATTTTTCCGGGTTCAGAGAAACATTGTTAAGGCTGTTTAAAGCCCTCGGGGATACTCATTCAACTGGCTGTTCTAACGGGAAAAGCAATTTCGTCACGATGTACGATTACGTGTGAGTGTCTGTCAAGCTCTGAGGAATTCCGGAAAGACGTTATGCTTGGGGATGAAGCGGCGAGAACACGTGAGAGTCACCAGACAGCACAAAATTCGAATCAAGAGAGTAATGCATCCGGTTGTTTCTCAAGGAGAGATTTCTACTTCCGTTTCGGCGAGACACGTCACCAATCTTGGAAAATACAGATTGGAAAGGTATTCTGAGGTATACATGCAAAGGGGGAGCATGGGTAAAAGGAAGAGAGAGAGAGAGAGAGAGAGAGAGAGAGAGAGAGAGAGAGAGAGAGAGAGAGAACGGAACATGTAGAAGACAGAGTTAGCTTCCTGTTTGCCATCTGTGTGTCTACAGGAGCATGGATGAGTGCATGTCTGTTAGATGTAGCATATATAGACGGATAAGGAACGTAACCGGTTACAGGAGTGACTGGTTTGATGTCAACAGGAGCTGGGGTGTTTCCGGGTAAAGTATGCTTGCACTAACCTACATCCGTTCAATCTACCCTCTCTCTCTCTCTCTCTCTCTCTCTCTCTCTCTCTCTCTCTCTCTCTCTCTCTCTCTCTCCCTCTCGCTCGCTCTATCTATGCGTTTCTTCAGGCACTCTGGTGTATTGCTTTCGGGCGAGAGGGTGAATTGCAATACTAATAAAAATATATATGTCACAGTAATATATAAACAATTCATACTCTACGAGCTTCCAAAATGAATAACGCGAACAATTAATTTCCTGGAATCGCGTTATTTGTAACTCGCAATACAGCGTTTCCTTGAAAATTGATCGAGCGAGTTTTACAAAACACAAATTAAGGTGATGACATTCCATATTATGAAATTTGAAAGTACCCCTGCTACAGCGTATATTTGTCAATATTGTTTGGTGTTTTCTTCGAGCGTTTTAAAGGTCTTGTTGTTTTGAAGAAATGTCGAACTTTCTAAAAATGTGTAGCTTTGAGGCACCACTGTGACGGGTGAAAAGATGGATTTTTTTGCATTTTCTCAAAGTATACATATTCATGAAAATGTGAAAAAATGTTCGAGATGATATATTGAAAGTCGACCATGTTACAGACGATTTAGTGATAACAGCTAGCGCAACGATTTACCTATACTAAAAGTTCCAATCGCGTTTATCTCGACCTGGCCGGAATCTTGCTGTAATTGTTCGATTTTCAATTTTAAAAACCAAAATTTTCGTTATTGCTGTAGTTATTGTTGCGCGTAACTTTTTTTTTAATTCAGTATTTTTTAAGCCCCCGAATAGAAGTAAATGTTTCGCCAAAATTACACTTTTTTCGTTGAAAACCCGCTATTTGGTGATTTTTTTTCGAAAAAATGGTTACGTACAACGAGAACTACATTTATATGGGTTGTGAAACTTGTTTTATTTTCATTCTTGAGACCAACCATTGTTGAGTTATCTATCCAGCCGTTGGACCACATTTTTTATACAGAGGCTCTATAACAACGTTAATATTTAATTATTTTAAATAAAAATTTATACGACATAAGTTCACCGTATGCTTAATAACATACCTTTTTTCCAAATACTAAATAAATAATCTAGTAGACAAACAAATCGGAAAAAAACTAACTTTTTTCGGCCCGTCGCAGTGGTGTCCTCCCTTAAGTCGTGAAATTATAGTGACACATGATATAAAAAAATATACGTCTTATAAGAAATTTCGCCGTAAGCATAATCGAATATTTTACTCCCGTAGATAGGGTATTTTGAGCCCAGGACAATGCTGCATTGCCTTCAAACCAAACAGAAGTGTTTACGAATAAAAATTCTTCATCCATCAATTCAATCAATTAATTAAAAGGTCGATTTTCTTAATCGTTTTTTCTCTACCGCGCATTCTCTCTTTACGCCTTTGTGCAAATGCTTATGACAACTGTTATTTGCCATAAGCGTAAGTTGTATATTTTTCAACTCCATCTCAATGGTCATACTTCGAAGTGGATGTGGACTACGAATGTTAAGTCGCCCAAGAGCAGAGCAAATCTGGCTTTAATTTCAACGTGTTAAATATGAAAGGAAGTTAATTTCGTCGGCTTCGCTGTCTTTACAAGAAAAATAACGATAGGGTGGAGAGAAACTTGAATCGTGGGGTAAGAGGAAGTTTCTTCCTAAATTTTGTACGATTATTACATCGTGTGCCAGAGGAGAGGATTTCGTATAATCTTTCCCGTGTTTCCGAACCTTGGCCACTGGGAATACTTGAAACTATCTCTCGTTTAAAAGTTATGCCCTCGAAATACTTGAACTCCCGTGAACTTAGTATTGCATACACAAATGTATGCTGTACATTTTCGATGAGTTTCAGTCAGAAGGGGTTCGGGAAAGACGATTTAATATTTCCCTCGGTAACTTATGAAAAGGGAAGGATGCAATGCCATGTATTCTTGGAGAGCGCTCTTCCGTTAAAAGCCGCCGGGCAATTTTATTTTGCGCTTCTCTTATACTAAAATACAACTCGTACTTTTAAGCGCAAAGTGTCTCGAGAGTACTCGGCCTACGAATATTATTGACATTTTTACTCCCGACGAGGGGTGAAAATTATAAACAATTTTTTTCAGACGCAGTTTTAATTCGAGCTAGAACACGCAAGATCGTGCATTGGAAAATTGTTTGTCAGTCAGCAATGTCAATCGTGTCTGCAAAAAATGCCAAAGCAAACGAGGTTACTCTAAATCGCTACATTGGCTTGAGGGCAAAAAGAGCAAGAAAGGTTCCATTGTCAATAATAAAGGTTACTTAAAAATCACCTGAAAGTTAAATTTATTAATAAAACGTATTATTTGAAAAGTACGAATATTCTTGGTTTAATATAAGATACCAACATGGAGGTTATGTGTGGAATACAATATCCGATAAATCGCCTCGTCCCTGTTTGCAAACTCTTTTGACGAAATTGTCAATAACATTTTGACATAATTGCGGACTGATTTCATTGAGGGGTCTTCTCACTTTAAACGCTAAAAAGGCTATTTTCATGATTTTTTTTGATAGTTTTATATTATAGATATTGATATAAAAGTTGTTACATTTAATAAATACACTTTCGAAATACATTAAAAAATATGTATGTATTTATGTAACCCAACAAACTTTGAACGCGTTTTTCTCGAAAAAATGTTTTTCGACGGCTTGTTGATAAAATCTTCGAAACTACTGAACCGATTCTTATTAAATTTTAACCACATATTCTTTACAACTATAGCTATAGCACATATTAAGGGTTTTTTTTTTCAATTTTGATATTTACTATTTTTTTTGCCAAAAACGGTGAAGAAACACGTTTTTTTCGAAAAATGTCCCCCATTTTGTTATTTCTGCATATATCAAAAATCGTATGATATGCACTATAGCCATTAACACACTGAATCTAAAACCGTTTGATATTTTTGTTTCGGATGATCGATCTCCGAGATTTCATCAACAGCGCAGACCTACAAGTTTTTTAGGACATTTTTTTAACTACCATTTTCGTCTATAAATAGTGACTTAAATAAATTACTTTAAAAAAAATGTATTTTGAAAGTGTATTTATTAAGTGTAACAACTTTTATATGAATATCTATAATATAAGCCTATCAAAAAAAATTCATGAAAATAGTGTTTTGTTTAGCGTCTATAGTAAGAAGACCCGTTATATATATTATAATGAAGATATATTCGTAATTTTCGCATGAATAATACGTTTTATCAATAAAATTTGGGTAATTTTGAGACACCCTTTATATTCATATTTTTTTTACAAGCCTCCGACCCTTATTTTAAAATGCTCGAGCGTGAAGCAAGACCTCAACGTCGGTAGGTTTGGCTCTCGTTCATAGTATGCGCGAGCCCATTTTTCTCGGCACACAATCTCACTTAGGATTGGGAGTAGTGCTTTGACGAATGGGAGTGTAAGATGTGCGAGAAGACGAGCGAAAAAATAATGGAGGAACAAAAATGCGGGTTTCTTTGTTATCCAGCAGAAAAAAAAACGATCGGAATATTGGCATGCACGCTCGATAGATGCACGAAAAATAATGAAATGAAGAGAAAAACAAATAATATAACGATGGAACGAGGTTGGTGTCACTCAAAACTGATAGCAAAAGTATTTTGTGAAATAATGATCGAAAAATTATGCTGTGCTTAAAGGGTTAAGCCTAGTTGTAAAAGTCGAAAAATCACTTTTTTCAATAGCAATGTATTTTGGAATCTTATGAATGTCCTCCAAAAGTTTCAAGGCGATCGGTTCGAAATTGACAGATTTATAGGCTGTTGGGCTGACGCCCATTGGAACGTTCGGAGCATCGTTCGAAACTTCAAACACTTTTTTCTCGAAAGTACATTTTCAAAGTCGGCGAGCAAAATATCTCGAAAACTACTGCATCGATCTTTCCAAAATGTTGAGGGCTTTTTCTAAATGTAAAAATAAGGTACTTGATCTGAGGATGTTTTTTCCCGATGTATATTTACGATTTGATGAACGAAGAATGCTCTTTTTTCGCAAAAATCAAGACCTTCACTTGGAACACGCGACACTTTTTTAAAAATTTGATCTTCCGGAAATTCCTCCCATTAAATATAAGATATACTAATTTATAAACGAAATTTGTTTTATGTTTTTATATTAGATAACCTAGTTCAGAAGGGCAATGCAATTTAAGACAATATAATTTTAAAAAACTACGCGTAAAATTACAGAGTGTTTTTTAGGTAATACTTTTCTAAATACCTCATTTTTGTAGAAATTTATCATCACGATTTTCTAAACAAAAATTTCACAAATGAACCTCAGACATAACCCGTTAAGCAAAAATAATACCTTGTCTGAATTTTTTATCATACCGGTAAGAATTCTGTATTAAAATCTACTATTGTTCTTTGTTCTTTCAAATTGTATGGTTAGCACTTGTTGTATCAAGGGAACGCAGTGTGAAATTTAGATCAGGTCAGTTATTTTGTTGGTGCCACTGACAAGATTAGAAACAGAGTGCGAAAGACAGCGAGAGAGACAGAAGCAGATATCGAAAAGAACGATCATTTCTCGAAATTTTCATTGGCCTTTAATAAACGTAATTATCGTTAATAAATTGCGACGGAAGTCAAGCATGAAAAGACGTGACTGAACTTCTCTGTTCCGGAACTAGAACAGGAATTTGTATACAGGGTGTCTCTCTTATCTCTGCCACCCAAAATAACTCGGTAATTATCGACGTCACAAAAAAATGTTCCAGACAAAAGTTGTATTGTGTGGAGTCCATCAAATGCGACCAATTTTTTGTATTTCGGTGGAGGTGCTGACGCACAGTGAAGGTCACCTCCACTTTTTAAAATGGAATCGTACATTTTTTTTCACCCATCTTGTGGAGCATCTCAAGCCGCATAAAAAACATTAGAGGGTCAAAGTCGTGCATGGTCATTCAAGGTCACCTATTGAAATGAAATACAAATCTAAATATCTCGCATCACTACCAAATATCTGGTAGTGATCCGAGATATTTAGATTAGTATAATGGATACTGACCTTGAATGACCTTGAACGACTTTGACCCCCGAATGGTTTTTCTGCGGCTTGAGGTGCTCCACAAGATAGCAGCAAAAAATGTACCATTCCATATAAAAAAGTAGAGGTTACCTTCACTGTGGGTCAGCGCCTCCACCGAGATAAAAAAATGGTCGCATTTGATGGTCCCCTTCACCCCGTACAACTTTTGTCTGGAACATTTTTTTGTAACCTCGATAATTACCGAGTTATGTCGGGTGGCAGAGAAAATAAATAGATAAGAGGGACACATAGATTTAATTCTGAACTCTGAAAGATAGAACTTATTCAAGTCAAAGAACTTGAGTAAGTGAATGTTAAGGGCTCTGTCCACTTTAAACTTTCAAAAAAGCTAAATGGCAAGAAATTGATTTACAGGAAAAGCAGAAGGAGTTATTTATGGTCCAGGCATTGCTGATTAAGTGTCAGGCAGATTTTTTTACGATTTTTTATAAATTAAAACTTTAAAGGCGTTTTACTCGAAACAACGTTTTCGGATCGCTTGTTGAAAAAATCTTAGAAACTACTGAACTGATCCTTATGACATTTTAACCACACATTCTGTACACTTATCGCTATATCCCGTACCAGAATTATTGCAAAATTTTAATTTTGACTTTATTTTTTGGCAAATAACATGCAAAAAAAAACGTTTTTAATTTTTTTGTCCGCCATTTTGTAATGTTTGCATATAAATTAACATTAGTGGTACGGGATGTAGCCACTGTCACATTAAACCTAAAACTATTCAATTTTTTTCTTTCAGATGGGCCGTTGTTCAGATTTTTTCAGCAGCGCACACCTACCTACTTTTTGAGGAGTCCAGTTTACCTGGCATTTTCACATTAAAAAAATGGTTAAAATCAATAAATTTTTTTTGTCCTTTACGAATGTTCATTTTGAGCCTAACGAGTTTTATATCAATAAACATAACAGTACTCTTTAAAAAAAAAAATCGCGTTTTTTTTCACGCATCCAAAGTAGACAGAGCCCTTAAAGAACTAAAGAACTTATTCAAGTTCTTTTCTGGTGCTGGCAAATATCTGCAATAACTGAACGCGTCTCATGGTGACCGAAGCGAAATGTTCTCCTACCTCGAATTTCACATTTTATTGCTCCAAGTGTAATGGGAGTAGATTTGAAGAAGCAACTGAAAGAAAAGATATCAGAAGATACACGACCGCTTCTGTGTTTTCACGAAGGAATTGTGGTAGCCATATACGACGGCGAAAAAAAGACTCTGCTATTGAAATTCCCAAGGCGGTGCGAAAAAGAGGCAAGCCGTTTGATGCGAAATGGCAAGAACGCTTTCTTGTAAAAAAGGTCGTCATTTTGGTCGTCAATTCATGATGAAAAAGTCCAACGGCAAACTGCCTGGTCGTCTGTTAATGTGAATTATATGACTCCCTTGTAGCGTGGACTTTATTAGGACAACGGTGAAAGATCAATAGCTTGCTTTATGACGATGGCTGCTACAAGATTAAAGTAGTTGGAGAGCGCGAGGTTAAGGTACTGTAGTGACTGAAATGATGGCCGAATAGGGGCTCGTAAAAACTTCCAGTGAAAATTAAACCTACTACATTGTTTTTTTTTTCAATGTAACGTCGAAATTTAATTGGCAAACGTCTGCTCATAGTTTTGATTGAGGATACAGTCAGTTGTAAAGACCATTCGATATCGCGTTTCTCTTTGAAGCACGAGGTTGGAAGTACGAGATCACATATTCTGGATCGACACGTTTAAGGGGTCATGTCTAGCTGTAAAGTCGAAAAATCACTTTTTTCAAAACATATATACAGGGTGTCCTGTTATGAATGGATAATCCTGCAACTGCCGATAGGTCAGATCATGTCCTACTATATGCTGGAATTTCAGTTTAGCCCCACGGTTTTGAAAAATCATTATAGTTGACTGACTCATATGTATTGTTTTGTTCGAACATGACCTCAGCGTTATCATCTTGCCCCAACTTCCTCCATTTAGGAAAAAACCGGATCAAAAAGGTTATCATTTTTAGCAATGGCATGCGCAAAACCACAAGCAGATGATTTTTATCTCGAAAGTCGTGGGACTTTTACTAAACCGAAATTCCAGCATATAGTAGGACATGATCTGACCTATCGACAGTTGCACGATTATCCATTCATAACAGGATACCCTGTATTGTCATAGTATATCGTGTTATAAGTGTTCCCTGAAAATTTCAAGGTGATCCGATCAAAATTGACAGATTTATAGGCTGTCATGTTGACGCCCGTCGGAACGCTCGGAGCGTCGTTCGAAACTTAAAACCTTTTTTCTCTCGACAGTACGTACGTTATCAAAGTCGTTGAGAAAAATACCTGAAAAAATACCTTTTTTCTGATAGATACTTTCGATTCGATGTACGAAAATGTCAATTTTTGTTAGCAAAAATCAAGACTTTTGAACTCACGTAGTTGTGTTTTAATTTGACATTTCGGAAATTCCTTCGATTAATCATAGGATGAACTAACCTACCAACGAAATCTGTTTGATTTTTTTTATTTTAGATAACCTGGTTCCGAATGCAGGGTCTTTTGCTCACAGCAAAATACGTTTTCGAGAGGTGCTTCCTCGACATCGGCTATAAATCGATTATAATTTAAAAAATGTCCACAAAAAAATACAGAGATGTTCTTTACATGATACTTTTTCAGATAATCAATTTTTGTAGAAATGTATCATCACGATTTTCTGTTTAAGGCCTTAGGCCACAGTAACGGGTATAAAATCATGTGCGAATTTAACAATTTTTTTCGTATGAAAAAGTGATTCACTCATAAAATTAATTACACATCTATTTAGTATAAATAGCTGTTAGAATTTTTTTTCGATGTACAAAATGGCCGACCACTCGAAACTTCTCGAAACAGCTTTTTTCCAATTGCCGTGACAAATAACTTTAACGATTCTCACTCGATTTACTTCAAATGTTTAAGTTATAATTGCATTTCGCAGAGAAGTACGTACGGAATTTCTGATTAATCGAAAAATTTTCATTTTATGAGCAGTTTATGAGCAGTTATAACGAAATTTTTCACTGAAAATTCATTCTTTAAGTTCAAATACCTACAACTTTTGAATAAAACAATACTTTTTAAATTCCGTACGTATTTCTCTAGATATTCTAATGTAGATTGACGAGAATTTTTGTTTTTTTTTTGTTCTAGGTAAAACATTGTGGATGCTAAATGTCACGTCGCGGAGCGCCCAAAAAAAGATAACAAAAGAAAATATTAGTAGTCGACCATTTTGTACATCGAAAAAAAAATTCCAACATCTTGGTATTCATACTAAATAGATGTGTAATTAATTTTATGAGTAAATCACTTTTCCATGCGAAAAAAATTGTTAAATTCGCACATGATTTTATACTATGGCCTAAGGCCTTAAAAATCCCAAAAATGAGCTGTTTGAATTGTTACAACTAGGTATAACCAGTCAATCGACTATTTTTGATCGTCACTTAAGATTACGATTATGGCCACGGTGATGCTTGTGCTCATCCTCTTCGTCTCTCTTTCTCTAGCCTCCTCTTTCTCCCTCGTGCCCAGGACTTGCCTAATCCTAAATAAACGGCTCTCTCCCTTCACCAGATACCAACCTTCTATCCCATCCAACGTCGCCTGTCTCTGATCAAACATTTGTCTTTACTGCTCGGTTGATTAAACACCTCACGAGCTTGTACCGCGTTCGCAGACGAAGTGCGCCTCCTCCTGCTCCTACCGTCCTTTTGCGAAAGCGCCATCAGAGCCTGTTCAAACGAATGAACGTTGGCTCCAAGAGAAAGAGAGACCTAGCGGGAGCGAAGGCGAGGACTGCGGTGATTCAGACGTGGAGCAACGATGATGAGGTAGCTGGGCTTCTTGCATCCCACTTCCGGCGTCAGAGAAAGATGCACTCCGAGAATCAGACGTTGAATCCAATAGCGGCCTATACGGCAAAGCGGAGTAGGGACTTGCGTGTGTAGTTGTTCCCCATTCCGAGGTCTGCTTCTCATCCGTAGCACGGAACTTTCATAATATTCGTAGCCAGAGGGATTCTACCAACTGTCCGCATCGTTCTACCTTCCTCGCTGGAGTCGTGCAAGGCCGCTGTGACGTTTTGATGTCTCTGGTAATCTGTTTCGCTCGCCTAGCCTCGTCGTTCATTGTTTACAGAGTGGGTGTCATTTATGGACATGGATCTGGGCTATTGTTGTTGTCGGTGTAACTATAAATGCGTCAATCTGAGGCAGGCTTGCGGTGGTTCGGTATAGACATCAAGATTAATCAAAATACGATATGATTGCTTGCTGAAACGCTTCGTCAAATGAGTTTGCCACAGAGTTGGCACAAGCCGGCGTCGCAGTGGGCACAAGTCATACCAAAACAGATTTTGCATTTGACGTTTTTATTTAGTATAAAAACTGCATCGAGGAATCTTCGAGAGCTTGAGTCAAATTGATACGTACTTTAAAGATAGAGCCGGAAAACTTTAAGGGACACTTTGTCCTTGAAATCGGCGGGAGATGTTAGCGGCTCAACATGAGCAGCTAGAAGAAGAGGAGGGATGCCTCTATGGACCAGGCATTGCCGATTAGCGGTAATTACAAACACATTTGTGTAAACACATTACAAAATTTTAAACGCGTTTTTCTCGAAAACACGTTTTTAAAAATGGCTGACATTCTCCTGACCGCTGTAATTAACATGTCGACCTGAAATTTGGAGAGCATACTCAGAAAATGTGTCTTCACGGAATGACGGATCGTTTTTTCGATAGATACATTTTTACATTCATTATTTATCTTTTTATGCGAAAAAAACGCGAAAATTCGATTTTTTTTAAATTGCCGCCATTTTCCGAAATTTGTACTAAACGAAAAACCCATCCGTCATTCCATGACCAAAGGGTCACAGATTGATAATATGCTTTGAATTTGTGTTTCAGATCAACAAAGAGGGGGCAGTGATGTCAGCCGTTTACCTCTCGCGATTTGAGGACCTGTTTTCGCGGAGCTGCAACGGCCGCCATTTTGGTTTTTTTTGCAAAAAAACATTTTTTTAACGTTCTGTATATCATGAATAAAAGCAAGAAAAAAAACCTCACTCAAAAAGCTTTACTCGTTTCCTTTAAAAAAAATAAAATGTAAACACCTGAAATATGGCACTCCAAGGGCAAAGTCTCCGTTAAAGTAGATGCCACTCATTGAAAAATGCTGATTTTGCGATGTTAAGGCGGGAGCCTGAATTAGAGGGTCAATTTAGTGCAGTCAAGAATTACGAGCTGCATCTTTTCTGTCGATTGGGGATTGCAGTGGCAAGACGCACATGGAATAGGCTGATAAATCTGCAGCTATTTGTTGTTTCATGTTGACATTTTTTGATACATTTAAAATATACATGATATATACCTCAATGTTTACTGGGCTCACTTGTTTTTCTTCCATTCTAGAAAAATTCCCGATAAACCGCTATTTCGGACCTTCCAATTCAGGCTCCCGCCTCAAGGCAAGAAGTAAAACTACCGGAAGTCCGATTGACAAATCCAACATCATTTTTTCCAGCATCGCTGTGGCTTGATCCGCGATGAGCTGATCAAATGGAGATCAATTGAAAGCACAAGCATGTTTGAGCTCAAAGACCAAGCTGGTATTTCTTTTCTACGAAGAGAAGGCAATGAAGAAACCCCAAACTCAAAATACCGAGATATCGTGAAAATTTCGTTTCGGTGGGAAAGGGAGAGCCACCGGTGGCCCGAAAAGTCGATCCAGGCTTAAGTAGTATGAGGCAGTCTGTAGTCAGACACCGGTCAGGTGCTTCTGGTACGGTCGCCAAACGAATCCCTGTATAATTAGCGAATCGATCTTAGTGCCCGCGATATACCTATATTTTCATTTAATTATAGTTCCGATCGTGTTCTAACATCTCCGAGCACCAACGAAACTCCACTTATTCACGCTGTACCTCTATATACGTATATATACGGGTATTGAATGTATAATACAAGTCTGGGCGAACCTGTGCTCCGGCATACACGAGCGTGTTGGTGGTCTACGTCTGGGTCCACGACTAATACGAAAGTACTACTACACCATGCTGCACTAACTCTCTGGTACCCTCTATCTAATACCCCTGTTCCCTCAGACCAAGCCACGCTATTCGTACCGCTAATTTATCATTGTCCGCCTATATGCGAACGAAGGGAGGAGCGTGGGACACGCTATCGCCGATTTCGACGTGTTATCGTCCCTCGTTGTTCCGTCCACGGCTTTAAACTGGATTCCACAACGAAACGAGATTCCTGCATTTTTCCATGCGCCTCCGGAAAAATGCATAATATTTTTCGTTCCTCCCAACGAAACCATGCTGTGTCAATTGGTATCGTTATTATTTTCGGTTTAAAGTATGGCAGGGAAGCATGTGATCTTGAACGTTCGGAGAAACAAATAGATCGGTTAATTTTCGATGCGTGATGCCATAAGGATAACATTCTCAAAGTTTCCTGCTTAAGGAATCACCAGAGTGTAAAATTTTCAAAAATCGATTTTTCTGCATTATACGGTAGTTTACACGGTTATAAACGTTCTGTCCAATTTTTAGATCGAAATCCGAATTATTTCGGTCGCTACAGCTTTTCTTAGAAATGTTAAGCTTTCTTAGAACTTTAAACGTGTTTTTCTCAGAATGGCGTTTTTCGAAATGGTGGCAACTCTCAAAGGAAGAGTTTCAAGCTATCCGTTTGAAATTTTAACAGACATTTTTCACGTCATTCTTCATGTTGCTATGGAAGCTTCTTTTTTAATCTTCATATTTTTTTTACGAAATACTGTCGAAAAAAGGCTAGATTTGATACTCTTTGTGCAAATAGCTGCCTTTTTTTAATTTCACTAAAAAAACCTCCATAGGAACATAGCGGCTTTCCTACAGATTATTAATCATTTTGAAATTTTTGTTTCAGATAAAATTTGCGGCCGCCGTCCTGGCCACCGTGGGATACCATTTTTTTTCCACGCAATTTTCCGCAAATAAGAACAATGTTAAATAATAAATGAGGGAATTGTTAAAAAATAATTGTGTGTGCTTCATCGGTGCTTTTATTTGTAAAAAAATAGACCGGTTAGCTTATATTATCCACCTAAAAAAATCGCGAAAATCGGCTATTTGTCGGACGGTCACACTGTGATGATTCCTTAAGGGACACCACGGTGTCGGATTGGTAAGTCGATTTTGTTTGCATTTTATCGAAGTATGCATATTTGAGAATATGAGAAAAAGTGTTCAGGCTGGAACCATAACGCTAGCTATAATTGTTCAATTTTTATGTTAACAAAACCAACATTTTCGTAATTGCAGTAGCTATCGTTGTAGCCTTTTTTTTAAATTTAGTCATTTCAAGCCCCCGAATATAAATAAACATTTCGCTAAAACTGATTTTTTTAAAACACCCGTCATTTTGTAATTTTTAAAATTTATTAATGGCTACCTGAAAAGAAAACCTTTATATATGTTATAAAACTTTTTCATTTCTACTTTTCAGACCAACCACTGTCAAGTTATCGATCCAGCCGTTGGACCACATTTTTTATACAGAGGCTCTATTACACCTCAATAACGTGGTTAATTTTTATTTTTTTTTTTAATCAAAATTAACACGAAATAAGTTCAATGCATGCTCAATAATATCGCTTTTTTTCCAAATCCCCAATAAATAATTCAGCGGACAAAAAAACGGAAAAACCACCTTTTTCAGCTCTTTACAGTAATGTCCCTACCGCAACTGCTAAATATATTATTGTTTCGCTTATTGATGTCAAGGGTGCAACATTCACAGGAAATCACATTTTTCGAATGATTCATGTGGACAGGGCATGGGGACAGACCATCAATTGTAAAATTCTTTACTCATTCTCTCAACGTATTTTCTTCTATTGCACAAATAACGTTTCTTTTCAACCATGACGAAAAACGAAAAAAAAAGTTAACTGAATAAAGTTATTAGCCAATTAGTTTCAGAATTGCAATTTTAAAGGTCTGTTATTGTGATGACTATTAAAATACCTTTTCAGAATTGAACATATTATTTTTGCAGTGAAAAAAAGAAAAGAGCATGAGACTGAGCTTCTTGTTTTTGAAAATATATACATTGGGTAAAAAAGTATTTGTACATCTCACACGAAACTGATGTTAATTTGGATTTATTTTATTGTTCGCATGTTCCCGAAAAAAAAAAATTAATCCGACACCTTGTATATTTAAAATAACTTATAGAACACAGAAACTTAACAAAGCATTTTATTTTTTTCGAACGATAATTTGAAAAAGACGAGGCGTACAAATACTTTTTTTACCCACTGTAAATTCAAGGACCGTAAATTGAATATACGTTTCCATTGAAAGTTATCATTAAGGCCTTAGGCCACTCTAGAGCCCGAAGAAAGGCTTTTTGGGGATTTTTTTTTTCAGAAAAACTACAAAATAAATCGAGATTACAAAAAAGATTCTTTATCATACATATCAGTGACTGTATACAATAATTTTTTTGAAGCGATTAATTTCAAAATGCGCAGCGTTTATCTCAAAACTGCATTTTTTAAGTTGGTCGGAAACATAACTCAGACAATTTTCAACCGATTCACATGAAATGTTGAATATATCTTGAAAAATACATTGTCTGTGGAAGTACGTAGGATTTTTTTTTATATTGCATAGTTCACTTGTTATTAACAATTATCTGACGATTTTTAGGCAAATTTTTGGAAAGTGAAAAATTTGCCTAAAAAATCGTCGTCTAATAAATGAACTATGCAATGTAAAAAAAAATCCTACGTACTTCCATAGACAATGTATGTTTCAAAATATATTCAACATTTTAAGAGAATCGGTTGAAAATTGATTTATGTTTCTGGCCAACTTAAAAAATGCAGATTTGAGATAAACGCTCCACAGCCGCCATTTAGGAATTAATCGCTTCAAAAAAATTATTATATACAGTCACTGATGTGTATGATAAACACCCTTTTTGTAATCTAGATTTATTTTGTAGTTTTTCTGAAAAAAAAATCCCAAAAAGCCTATTTTTTCAGCCTCTAGAGTGGCCTAACCCCTTAAGCCCTCTTTTGGAGCGCTTGAAGCTGGGAAACATGTTCCGGCTTACCCGAACCATTCTTCATTATTCTCCTACACACGATACTTAATTGTTGCTAAACAGCAAATGACGTACGGTGGTCTCGGGCCTCAGAGCCTTTGTTGTAAATGTATAAAACTGGCAAAGGCACCATGAATTGAGGCTTGCCTCTCGCCTATCTGGCCTAGAAGGCGGCAAAATTGTTGGCATTAAATTCTAGCAAATAGGTAAGAGAACATAAATATATCGATACCTGTATAGCCTAGGGTCTCAATAAAGTACACGATTAAACGCTTTCGTTACCACAGTAGGGCATCTTACGTATCGATTTTCATGCAGAGGGCGCTCTCTCCTCGTGTACACAGTGCCATAATAATATAGGCAGAAATACCTGACGGTGCGATGATAAAAATTTTAATCAACTTATGGACTATACGTGCGACCATATACCATAATATCGCCTGCGCTCGGCTCGAGAGTTTATTTTTCTATGGCATATAATGAAGGGCCTAATCAAATTGAAATAACAGCCCAGAATAGTCGTGGCGTCAATTTCTATGATAAATCGACATGCTGCACTGATTTTTAGCTTTCTTTTTTATCTCGACGGCATAATGCAATTTTATTCGTGCTACCTTCTTCGTTAGCTGCATTGCATTTTTACCCCTTTTTTTCGCAGGTTATCGGAGCTTTTCATCTCCGCAATCGCGTGACGGCTCTTGCAATTCGACTACCATTGAGATTGAACGTCACGAGTGAGCTACTAGGGTCATACAATGTTTGTTGTATATATTAGATAATAAGTTGCCGTTGATTTCTCCCCTCGGTCGAGGCCAACTAATATGTGTAGGTAGGGTAAACCGAACGGTCAATGGACGAAAGCTGACTTATATTCAAAATAAGTAAAGAATGGGAATTGTCGATGAAAACTCGAATCACTATAATTGAGCAAAAAAATCACAGCGTTGAGGCGGGACCACTAGTTTTTTTGGGTCCAATGGGATCGGTGAAAATCGATTTTTTAAAAATGTTCTGTAAGTAAACATGTTCAAGAATGTGTGGAAAAATGTTCAAGTTAAAATTCTGAAATTTGACCAAGTTACAGACGATTTGGTGAGAGCAGTAGCACAATGAAGTACTCAATTTGAAAAAAGGGTTACGTAGAACGATAGCTACTGCAATTACGGAAATTTTGGTTTTTTAATATTGAAAATCGGACTATTATAGCTAGAATTATGATTCCGGCTAGGTCGAGAAAAGTCGTTTCGAGAAAACGCGGTTGAAAGTTTTCTCGACCTGACCAGAATAACTCCAGCCATAATTGTCCAATTTTCAGTTTACAAAAATCAACATTTCCGTAAGTGCAGTAGCTGTCGTTGTACGTAACTGTTTTTTTTTAATACAGTATTTTTGTAGCCAAAATTAAACTTTTTTGAACACCCGCCATTTTGTGAATTTTTAATAAAAATTTTGCCAAAATTACATTTTTTTTAACACCCGCCATTGTGCGATTTTTTTTCTCAAAAAACAGTTCCCTACAGCCAGAACTTCATAGATTATGAAACTTTTTTATTTTTGTCGTTCGTACCAAAGATTGTTAAGTTATCGATCCGGCAGTTGGATCACATTTTTTATACGGACTCTATTATACCTCAATAACGTTGTTAATATTTAGTTGATTTTAATTACAATTTATACGAAATGAGTTCAATGTATGCTTAACAACATACATTTTTCCCAAATCCCATATAAATAAACTAGTAGATGAAAAAGATCGGAAAACGACCTTTTCGGCTCGTCGCAGTAGTGTTCTCCCTTAAAACCGATATCTCAGTTCAATATCGCATTTTGACTCCACATGGAATTTTTCTAGTTTGGGGTACTTGTATACCGCGCAACTTAATTACGATACGGCTGTGCACAGTAGGTTTTCCAGGGGCGAAATAAAAGTTTCCATCAATTCTGAGGGTAAGTTGTTGTTACTTTTGTTAATTAAGGTAAAATTGATATTTAATTTTTGCAAAATTTTGCAATAAATTCGTAATAATAGTTTAAAAATAGACCATTTTATTTACATTTGCTTCATTTAAACCTCTTGCGAGCGAATGGACATATGGGCTCTGTTCTGATCATTTTCAAAGCACAATAAAAAATTCGGTTCATCTTCTGAAAATTGAAAAAGTAATTACTGTTAAGAGATGGCAATGTACCTTTTGTAAAAACTTCTTATAATACCATTTCATGAGTTTTTAAATTTTTACAGAATTTAATTGTCCTATTTCTGTGTCAAATTTGGTAGTTTTTTGAGAATGTCACGGTGCAAAAAAATCTTTGTGTATTTTCCACGAAATCGTTATAACGAATATAATACTCATATGTACACTACACTGCCATTTACTGGTAATTTTCGCCATTCACTGGCAATTAAGTCATTCCGATACTTATTTATCGATTTCTTTAATATTATTTGTTGCAATTATTTCGAATATTTTTTTTTCTACTATCTGAATGATTACTTTTTTTCAGCTATAGCGATTGAAAAATTTCTTTCGACAATATTTACATTCTACAGTCCATTGGAACCTACAGGGTTTCAAATAAAATTGAGTAGGTATTTATTTTCTTCGCAGCCAACCTCTCATCAATCACGTAGTTTTTATTTTCTCATGTATTGTATTTTTCCACGCAATTTTATGCAATATCATTATCACCTCAGTTCGTTGTTCCTTTCTCCACGTATTGAGTCGTACAACAAATAGGGAAAAAAAACTTTTCCGATTCGGAACGCAATATCCCGTATTTGTCTTTTTTTCGCGGACTTGTCTGTTTCAAAAACCCGTATTGTGGCAACTGACACGAATCGGCTTTGACGGATAGCGAGTGCTCGTTAATTTGAATCCGAGTGAGTCCGGTGGACGCATCTCGGTATACGAAAAAGCTACCGATGAGATAGCGCGTCAAATACCTGCCAAAGCACACAAGATTTCACGTATATTCGTTTCATCGCGGGTAGAATAACGAGGGATAATTAAGCCGCTTTTTACGTGAAAAATGAACGACACGAAAGCAATTCAAGACTTGCATGCCGTTCGTATTGCGAATTTTCCACGATTACTGAATGGGGGATTTATCTCGAATAGCAATTTATTTTGACGTTTGTATTTTTATTATTGCCATTTATCGACGTCGTAAAGTTTTTTTCCTCGCTATTTAATCGTACTAAAATGACACTAGTGCTAATTGTGTACTATAAAGAACAAATGGTTGAATGAGAATAACATTCTTGATCTTTCAATTCGAGAAACAAGAATTTATTTACTAACGATAAAAAAATATTGATCGAACATTTCTAACAAGGAACGAGTCCGCCTTTGATTTTGTTGAAACTCGTATATCCGATAAAGCATTGGAAACTGTTAGACACGTATTTTTCAACGGTGGAAAAATGTTTTTGAAGTGGGGAACCATCCTTCCAAGAAAGGCGTCTCACCCCTTTATTTTTTTTTCAATCCTTCTATACTGGATTATTTATCGTTTTCCATCACAAGAATTTTGGTTTTTATTTCATTCCTGTCAGTGGATTCCTTGTGAGTGAAATTGCAAAATCACACCTTGACATGCCTTTCTTTGAGGGGTGGTTTCTCCCCCGAAAACCGTTTTTCCGCCGATAACAAAATACGTGTCTAACAGTTTTCAATGATTTGTGACATATATGAATTTCAACAAAATCGAGGGCGGACAATTAAGGTGTTCCTTTCGCGGAGGGCAGTATTTCGTGGGAGCATAAGCAGGGCGCTTTGGAATCATCGGTAAATTACAGTGGCGCTCAATCAAAAATACGTTACAGTCAATTATTATACCCGACAATAAAATGGAATTAAAAAATTCGCGAAAATTTAGTAGATTCGGACACTTTTACATTTCCTCAACTCAAGTGATGTTCTTTGTAAGGTGTGTTTATAAATTATGTTTTTTGCCATTGAAAATTAACAGATATGGAGGTCCCGCAAATACGTGCTTGAACAGTTTTTTTTTCATTAGCAAATGCTGAATTACGATGCGATGATCGCAAAAACTGGAATTGTTCTTGTGAAATTATAAAAGGTTTTTCAGTCTGTCGTGAAATTGTGAAACTGCACCCTGATATTATCGACCACCATTTCCATTTACCTGTCAGTGAGCTTTTTCCGAGAATTTCCATAACAATGGATGAAATTTTCACTATGTGCCATTGTTGGACCGGCCCATCGTCCAACAATCGTGCGTTCTTTCCATTTAACAAATAATTCCATTGCCCAGATATCAGCGAGCAAATTGCTTCGGAGAAAATTGCTTTCGAATACTCATTTGCTCGGTTAATTAATTTTCGTGGCGAATATAAAATAAGTTTAACTTATTTCATATCCTTTCAACCTGGAAAAATCTCTTTATTTCCGTATGAATCAGTCCTGGAAAAATTGCGTACGCGGCATTGTACTCGTCGATAAAGAGTAATTCCACCGAACGTTTCTCCAATCTCCCTATATATTGATCCGCCAATAAATCGTTGCTGTTATTGCTTACGGAGCGGTATTTTCTCGTAATTCTTCGAAACAAATAACAAAAGTTCAAATTTATAGGAATATATACTAGAAAACGTATTAAGGAGCCATGCCAGTGTGACACTTTCAAAAAATGCTTTTTTGTTTGTTGCCTTTTTCGACAGTTTATACTTTCAAGAATGTCATTATCATTTATATCAATATCATTTTGTTTGAGAAAATCGATAGTTAAATCTTTAAACGCGTTTTTCTCGAAATGAGATTTTTTAAATTTCCTGACATTGTAACTCAAAGAGCAATTATCCGATTGACTTGAAATTTGAACTGAGTACTCTTGAATATATTTACTCTACGATGACGTAGGATATTTTTGACTGGAAAAAAATGGACGATTTGGCATTGAAAAAAACGACCATTTTATAGGCAAAAAAGCAGACTTTTTTCATAATTACGCCATTTCGTTAGATTTTGATATTTTTCGAAAATCCTACGTCATTGTACAGAAAATACCTTCCAGTTTAACGACATGTTTTCCTTTTTCGGTTTCAGCTACTCAATCGGCCGGAATCATGTCAGCAGTGGAGGAACTTTTTTCTTGACGCCTCCGAAGGCAGCGCATAAGTCGCTTGGATCTCAATATTTTTATATGAAAAAATTATGTCATATAGGTCAAATATAGCCAAATATATTCTTAATTTTCCGAAACATTTAATTGAGTACTTTTCTTACAAAAAATCCCGAAAATCATCCAATTTTTTAGCATTCACAGTGGTATAACCCCTTAAGAGACCATTCCAGTGTAACATTCTTTGAAAATCGTTTTTTTGCATGATCCAAGAATATGGACTTTCATAAACATGCTGTTGAATTTTGGTCGCGAAATTCGAATTATTCCGGTCGCTACAACCTTTCTAAGGAAAAGGGATTCTGGAAGATTTTTAACGAACAGTTTGCAAGCTATCCGTCTCAAATTTGGCCAAATCTTCACGCCATTCCCTAACGTCGTACAGAAGCGTTTTTTAATTTTATTTTAAAATTTCACATTTTCTTCGAACGAAAAACTGTCAAAAAATGCCCAATTTGACACTTATTTTTCTAATGGCCGCCATTTTGTTAATTTTCATCGAAAAAATCCTCCGTACGCCCCTACAGTTTTTCATAGCGATTAATAATATTTTTGGTTTGTTCCTTTCAAACAATTTATTGAGGCGTAGAACTTTCTACCGTCAGGTGCTATTTTTTAGGCATCATTTTTGCAATGGCCAAAAAATTGTATAAATAATAAAACTAGAACAGAAAAAAATATGTGTATGTACAACATAAGTAGTTTGAATAAACGAAAAAAATCGGACTGATTACCGAATTTTACAAAAAAAAATTAAAAATCATTAAAATAAGCAATTTTCAAGCCAATCATACTGGAATGGTTCTTTAATCGAATGTAATTCGACAGATTTTGAAGATAAAAATATCTCAAGACGAGGCTTCTATGGCTTACCGCATTTTCCGCGAAAAGCGACGCTGACGTTGACCTCACGTATACAAGCGGACCTGTTCAAGTCGCAGACGGTGCCATAATCGATTCCGTCGGTGCCACAGACTGGTCCTGATCCCTCGTGATCCCCGAGGCTCGGACAGCTCTCGAGACACTCGCACTTTGCCTCGGTTCCGTCACTGCTTCTGACGCATTGCGACCCCTGAGAGCAGTTTAGTTTGTTGCACGGGTCCTTGAGCTCTGTAATCAAAAAGGGGTGCAAAAACATTTTTAATCGTTCCGGGCTCGAAAACTTTTTGAATTACACGCTTCGTCAACGCTTCATGTCGAAACGTGGGAGGAAGCTGAGTCTGTCATCGCAACTTTGCTCTTTTTTTTCTTCAAGTTAATCTACAAAATCGGTTTCCACCCCCAACCCCTCGAACTTTCGTTATTTCGAGCTACTCGATTTTACGGTTTATCAAATTTGATCGAAACTCACTCGTTTGATTTGTTTTCAAAGTTGATGAAAATAAGAAGGAGTCGTTTCTAAACGGAGGTCATTTGAAGGTGAACAACGACGTTTACCTTACCGTTATTTTACGTAGAGCTACAGTTAATCGTAGGTACCTTTTGGGAAAACGTAGCATCCCTGTGACACGGACAGAGTCGCAGTAAGGGCCAGCAGAGCGAACATTTTCTTTAGTTTCGTATAAAAGTTATCGACAGAACTGCGGAAAATACCGAAAATTAATCAATATTTCAGTCGCCAAGTTTCGATGATAAAAGTCACACACGATGAAATTCTAACGATCGAGCGTTTTTTTTCAGAAACTTCTTTCTCATTTTTTTGTATTCTAATTTTCGCGAGATATTCGTTGCTTCGTCTTTGCGGTATTTCGATGCGGGGCTTATAAGTTCATCACTGACGAGGAACGTCACTTGAGGGTCTGCCTTGGATTTGATTGAAACTCGTATATGCGATAGAACACTGAAAACTATTAGACACGTATTTTTTTATCGGCAGAAAGAAACGGCTTTGAGGGCGAAAACCACCCCTGGAAGAAAGGCGTGTCGAGGGGTGGTTCTGCAATTTCACAAGCAGTCTACCGATTTGATTGAAACAAAAACCGAAATTCTTCTGATGTAAAGCGATGAAAAATTCACTGTAGAAATATCGAAAAGAAGCTAAATTAAGGGGTGAGACGCGTTTCTATGAGGGGTGGTTTCCCACCTTAAAACTATTTTTCCCCCAATCAAAAAAACGTGTCTAATAATTATCAATGCTTTATCGCAAATATGAGCTTCAACAAAATCGAAGGGGGACACTCAAGCGATGTTCCTTGTGAAACATACATTCATCACTTCGACGTCAATTCGAAGCGTAATTTTCATTTACATATCAGTCTAGATCGTCAGTTATTGACGTAGAAATAAAAAATTGAACTCCCAATCATCCGCCAGTAACATTCACTAATACATATGTAACTTGGCATCCGAGTTTATTCCATCACAGGTTTCGCAAATTTTATTATTCCTATCAGTGTCGTTACCCGTCTCGGAGAGTAAAAAAATTGGACATTGAATAGCAGGTGTCGCCGATGACCTAAATTTTCCTTGTAGACGGTTGCGGAAAACTATTATCCATTGGATTACATATCCAACGCTTCTTTTAGTAGAAAGCAGTATCCCGAAACGTAAATTAAAAATCTGTCATCAGCCTTCGGAAATTAGGTCTGCTGTCGATCCTTCAGCTCGTGCATTTTGGAACATCCATTTTTTTATATCCTGACCTCGTTAGTTAGACTCAAAAATATAAATAATCCTAATTTCATTAGAATTATAACACGTTGTATTGAAATATTATATACCTCCGTATAAAATTGCTATATGCACAATATATATTTATGCAGAAAAAGCTTCCTATAGCACATTTTGATCAACCACTCAATTTTCCTTGTATTGAAGATGAAGAACTATCAAAAACTGCATAGGAACAAAATAATTATGACTGAAAGCTCACGATAAATTTGCTGGTCGATAAAAATAAAATTATTCGAGTGACCACGTGCCCCTCGATTTGTGCATTCCTTATTCACCGGTTACTTTCGGGAAAGCTTTTTTTGAGATTTCGGTGAAGGGTTCACCGTAAGAAAGGTTGATTAAAAAATTTAAGCATGCGAACTGTGGCTGATGCACATATGGCTTGGAGTCTCTAATATACAGGTGCATGTGTGTGTGTGTGTGTGTGTGTGTGTGTGTGTGCGTAGGTGGCATGAACAGCCGAGGTCAAGCGAAAGAATAATTAGTAATTGTCGAGCTAGTGGCCCGGGGGGTTAGGGCAGGGAGGGGGGGTTTAACCACCCTCGAGGGGTTGAAGCCAGCGGTAAGGTAGATTAGCGGTTGGACGTAACCATTAAGTGGCGGGCAACGTTCCACCAGGGCTACAGACATACCGTACGTTAGCGAGAAACGATCCCGTTGGATATCTGACGGAAACATCCCTCGGGCTTTCTACGTGGAAAATCGACCAGGCTGCGTTTTTTTATGATTTGCATTTGAGTACTTTGGTCTCTTGAGACTGTATAGGGTAATAGAAATATAACAATAATAGCAGGGAACGAATTTTTATGTTAGTACGCGTGTAGAAATTTGTTGGGGATCTCTCGTGCTTATAGTGATTTGAGACGCCGCATTGGGATCCAAGTGGGTACCGTGCTATTTCCTGATTGACGTCTTTTGAAATTTTTTCATTTGAGAATCTTAACCGGAATTGGTTGAATCTTAACGGGCTAGATCGACCTAGGTGGGGTTGAAAAGTCCGAAAATATTTTTATCCGATAAAATCACCTTTTACCAATGTTGAGGAAAATTTTATTGAAATCTTCCTGAAATTGAATGAGCTACGGCTTCTAGCAGTCGGCCGGGCGGGCGGTAGCAGCATCATACTTCGAACTTTAAACGCGTTTTTCTCGAAACACTGTTTTCGGAGATCAGAAGTTACGATGAGAAACAGTCAACATTTAAAGGTCGTTGAACATCTCACTTTCTGAAAATTGATCTTAATTTTTTCAAAGTTACGCAAAAATGACAACTTTTTTCTGGATTTTGTATGCTCGAATTTCGATTCATCGCCACGTTGTCAAAAAAAAAGATTTAAAAAATCGACGATTGTCAACGACCCGTATTATCGTTTGGTTTTTACATTTTGGATCGACCGTTTAAGGGGGGATTGTCTTTTTTTTCGCAAAATTTACCGCTTTTTGGGAATTTTTTTGTGAAGAAAGAATACAACGGAAAACTTGTGAAACTTGGCATATAGTTTTATTGATCTGTTTACTACATACGAAAAAAATTTTAAACAATTTCATCAAAAAATCCGCCTCCCACCCCCCTCGACGCGCGATGGTCCTTTTTTGATGGTGTGCACGATTTCTTAAAAACTATTCAACCGATTGCCTTCAAATTTGGACAGAATGCTCAGCTGACATCCTTTTATCGTTTGATGAAGCAAAAAAGCAATACGTTTAATAGTTTTTTATTTATAACAAAAAATCGATCAATTTTTTTCGAAAAATCGATACTTCAAGTTCAAAACGTCACCAAATCGTCAATTTTTTTTTTCCCTTCATCGAACGATCGCGATATGTGTCTAAAGTAAAATGCTTTTTGGGTTTTTGTTGCAGGATGAACGTGAAGGCTGTAATCGTGCACACCATCAAAAAAGGACCATCGCGCGTCGAGGGGGGTGGGAGGCGGATTTTTTTATGAAATTGTTTAAAAATTTTTTTGTATGTAGTAAACAGATCAATAAAACTATATGCCAAGTTTCACAAGTTTTCCGTTGTATACTTTCATCACAAAAAAATTCCCAAAAAGCGGTAAATTTTGTGAAAAAAAAAGACAATCCCCCCTTAAGCTGGAGTCCACCGACAAACGTCGCGAAGAAAATGTCATCATACCGGCGGCCATGTTTTTGTTATTTTTCTGTATATTTTGGCGATTTTTTTAAAGGCTCTCAATATATGTACCTTTATGTGAAAAAATGTGTTTCTTTTTCACCCAAACAAACCCAACTGTTTCGCAGACATTTTTTTCGGAATTTGACCATTTTTTTCAGGCATCTAGGTAGATGTAGCCTCTTAACGTCATATTTATACTTTTCTAAATAATCCAAATAATCTAAATAATTTTTTTTGTAATTTGTAATTGTAATAATTTTTTGCGCCATCCACTTTACTACCAGGTTATTTCGATTTTCGGACTCCGTAGACGTTTATGATTTTTCCGTGATTCGTTTAATCTGAACGCCAATATTTATCTTCGCCCAATCACGACGAAATCACAGAAATGAGAAATTTAAAATTTCACTGACGTCTGCAAATTTAGACTTAAAAAAAAAATCTCTCCTGCTTCCTTCGAAAGCGATGATTCTTCACGTGATCGTTTTCTCGCACGTCTGGGTCGAATATATTAGGGATCGCATTCACCTTTGACCAAAGGGGAAAACAACCCGCTCTCGTTATCCAAGGGTTGAAAACTGCGTGGAACCAAAAGCTTCTATTTTGTACATAAATTTCGAAAGCCTTTTGGATCTTTTCGTTATACGAAATGAATCTTTGTTTGGATTTTGGATCTTTTTCCTATACAACTTGTTGTTTTTCGGAATTTTGGATTCGGATTTGTTACACAACTTTTTGTTTTTCGGAATTTCGGATTTTTTATACAAGTTTTTGTTTTCCGGAATTTCGGATTCGGATTTGTAATACAACTTTTTGTTTTGCGGAATTTTGGATTCGGATTTGTTAAACAACTTTTTGTTCTTCGGAATTTCGGATTCGGATTTTTTATACAACTTCTTGTTTTTCGGAATTTTGGATTCGGATTTGCTATACAACTTTTTGTTTTTCGGAATTTTGGATCTTTTTGTTATACAAAATGAATACTAGGGAATATCGGGAATAATCGCAATGTATCAAAAAACCGTTATACACCAGAAATCGGTACAAAACGTTCGAAAACTCTCGTGGTTATGATTTAAAAGCATACGTGGATGCATCGCTTGTGAAACTCGTGTCCGCTGTTGAAAAAGCGAAATGCGATATTCGTAATTAATAAACAATTTTGAAATTTTTCTCGTCCTCCGATTGTGCGCCAAGCTACCGTAATGTTGGACACCCGGCATTCGGATAATTTATCACTCGCCACCCCCTGCACGCGTTACTCGTTACCGTATCCCTCGTACGCTGCAGTTCTATTTTTGCGCTCGTGTTTTCTCGTTTTCGTACATATTTGTTTTTTGTTTCGCGCATCCGTATATGTTATCTTATACTTCAACAAAGTTACGCCGTCTACTGTTCCCGCGTTTCGTGTCTGTGCATCCGTGTGAGTCAAAACGTGGGACACGAGAAGCATTCCGTCCGTGCGTGCCGGGAATGGTAAAGCAGTTTAATTGAAAATCGATAATTAAGCGAACTCGCCTGCGGCATTGTGGACCGTTTAATTGGCTAAGACAAATTCGATATTGATGGCCAGCGTAAATGTGTAATATGTGACGGAAAAATAACTTTTATCGGAACTTCGTTTGCGGGGATTACGAATATGAGTGCAACATCGAAACATCGTGTTAACTTGAATGAGATTATCATTAAATTGAATAGTTGAGCATTGGCGTTATTATTTTCATAAATATCCTCACCGGATTACTCTTGCGATGTATCCATAGGCATTCATAAATATAATTAGATCCGGGCAAGCACCATCGCATGAACTAGCCAACTTGAACCACGCGAAACTTGGAGTGTCTCGGTGCACATTCTCTAATCTCGGATTAATTAAAGTACCGTGATAACTCGTCGCGAGGCCCATTCTAGACCGACAATAACGATCTCTCGACAACGAATAACGAGGGGCACTCCTCGATATTTCATTAAAAAAATTCTCAAAGTATACATGTTCAAGAATATGTAAAGTAATGGTCAAGTTAAAATAATAAAAATTAACCAATGCGAGACGATTTAGTGACAGCACGTAGCGCAAAGTTTAAAAGACTAAAATTTCCGTAATTGCAGTAGCTATCTTTTACGTAGCCTTTTTTATTTTATAATTTTAAGCCCCTGTATATAAGTAAAAATGTCGACAGAATTACACTTTTCTTAACACCTACCATTTTGTGAATTTCTTTCGACAAACGGCTACGTAAAACGAGCACTATATTTATATATATCATAAAACTTATTAACTTTTTCTAGACCAACCACCGTAGAGCTATCGATCCGGCCGTCAGACCACATTTTTTATACAGAGGCTACCTACCTCAAAAACGTTAATTGTTAATTTTTTTTCATAAAAATTCACACGAAGTTAGTTCAATGTATGCTCAATAACATACCTCGTTTTATAAATAATCTAGTAGGGAAGAAAAATTCGGAAAAACGACCATTTTTCGGCCCGTCACAGTCGTGTCCTCCCTTAAGGTAATCAATATTCTGAATATAGTTTTTACGCTTATCAAATACGCATTGAAATAAAAAAGACCACCGAACATCGCACATAAATAATAGGTGAATTTCGTGAAGGGAATTTTGCCGAAAGATTTTCAAAACGAGTCATTTAGAAAAGGGTCCCTTGTGCGTTGATCATATTATAATTGCAAGTTTCATCGGGTTTATATGTCCATCAAGCAATTTCCACCAGATTTCCATTGGATTGGTATGCAGGTGACACACGCATTTATATCAGTTTAGCAGTTTATATCAATTGCGGACGTTATATCATATAAGAATCAGGGAAACAAAAGTTTACCAGCAACGAAGGTTTAAAGAGCCCTGTGGGATTCGACACGAGATCGACCGTGAGAATGACTAAAGTGTACAAGGAGTTGAAGCGCGTCCGGGGTTGTATCGTGCAAGTACCTCGCGGGACCATCCGCCAAGACGTATCAAATTAGTTTCATTAGACGTAAGCTTTGAACCGAGCCGCCTAGGTATATGTACAGCTTCTCGGGTATACTCATATATGTCTGTAATAGTGCTGAGGCATTATTGGAAACTGCAGGGTAGAGGGAAACTTGTACATACTGGTAATGGAGCTTCGTACATCCCCATATATATATATATATATATATATAAGTAGATAAGTGTGTGGGCGTGTGTATATGTAAGTATGACAGCAACGCCATGACTATACACGAGGTACGACTTTAACTAGGTTTCTTCCACAAGGTCTTACGTCGACAGACAGGGCAAGGGTAAGTGAAAATGGAATAATGCATCTTCATTGAGGAGACGAGCTCGTTGAAATTGGTTTTTCAAAAATAAACAAAAAAATTTCGGGCTCACAAAACACGCTGGACAATTCATCGTGAGTTGGACAATTCGAAAAAAACATTGGCCATCTTGAAAACAGACAGAATTCGTCGATTAGAGTTTTTTCTTTCTTTCCCGAGTTCCAGCGTAAGCCTTGCGGGTTTTTACGTATTACCCTCTCCAATTGAACAATAGAGGTATTTTTCGTTTTCCGGCGATAACGTTATCGTTCTCATCTTTAATGTACAATACACGAAAAAATAAACATTGTTGGAATTAAAATATTTTTCCTTGATCGTACCGTTAAAACATCATCGACGAAAAACCAAAAACACCCCAATTTCCCTTGAAGATCGGGTTCCGCAGATATAAAAAAAAAATACGTGTCGCCTATTTTTACCCGTTCTACAAGCATGCTAAATTTCATCGAAATCGGGGACATCGATCTCGCAACCTTTTCTCGTCATTATCACAATTTCGTCATCAGTGGCATAATGTGCTGAGTGATTTCACCGTTTTTCATAACATTTTGAACATTTTTTCACACTATTTTGAGCGTAAAACTGCCATTCAGCGATGAGCGCGAGCACCTCTCTATATTAAAGGCCACTGCCACTGTATTGTAGTAGAGTGGGGGCAGCTGCGACATGCTGAATGCCTGTGATTGGTTTGAAAATGTCTACCCAATTCTAATCATGTTAATAATTTTTTAAAATATACTTCAGCTAATATTACAAATATATTACAAATATTATACAACAATTATTATACAAACAAACCGAAATAAATCCAAACAAGCCCAATTACATACCTTGAGATATTAATATTTTTTTAAAAATAATAAACCGACTCCGATTATTTACATGTACTTGTTTTTTGTTATCCGAAAAGTCTGATTACATTTTCAATGCCATGAAATAGTTGCACTTTGTGTAATATCTGTAGATTTTTTATCTATAATTCTGAAATTGTTACGTGCCTTCACAGAATAATGAGATGAATAATCTCTTTCGCGTTTGCATATCGTATTTGAAATTTTCGCTTTTTTTTCTTAGTTATACTGAAATTACCGTCAGATAGATCCGACGATCGCCACAGAAGACAAACAGGGGATTAAAATGGTAATCGCATGAATACAAAGCGTGTGTTTCGCTTATCATCGCCAAAGGTGTGCAACGTTACGTGCGTAGCTACGTGTATGAGAAAACACATCGAGAGGGTGTTTGCCGCGGAAAAGGAGGCCGCAATTTGTGCGGCACAAATACATCTTTCATCCTTTACAGTACGTTGCTATACTCGTTACGTGATGATCAAGGACCACAGACACAGGAGAAGAGTTATCGACAAGCGATAGTTTTTGCTTTCGCCAACACGGACATCTCCGTCGTGTGAGAAATGTTTCGCGTGAGGTTGTTTCTTTGCAATTTCCATTTTTTATTTTCCAGTCGAGACATTTCGTAAAAAAGACAAAGTTTGGAAACGACTGAACGCGCGATAATACATACTGTGGACGTGAGCTTTCAAGGGGCTGCATCTACCTAGGTGGGTCAAAAAATTGCATTTTCCAAAAATATTTTATAGTATCACCATTTTCCGATATTATTCCAAAAATATCGATAGTATCACCCTTTAGCTATATTCTCTGAAAATTGAATTGAAATATGGCTAAAATTGAATGAGCTACAACTTCTGAGAGTCGGCCGGGCGCTATGTAGCAGCATCACACTTCAAACTTTAAACGCGTTTTTCTTGAAAAACTGTTTTCAAAAACGGTGGACACGATATCTCGAGAACCACTCGATGGATTGTCACCAAATTTACAGGAGATATGATCAGAAATATTTAAAGGTCGTTGACGATCTCACTTTTTCTAAATCGATCTTCATTTTTTAATAATTACGTGAGAATGACGACTTTCTCACAGACTTTGTATGCTGGAGTTTCAATTCGTCGCCACTTTGTTGAAAAAAATGATTAAAAGAATCGACGATCGTCATCAGCTCGTATTTATTATCAGCTTGAATAACCCGTTTGGTTTTCAGATTTCAGATAGACCGTTTAAGCTGGAGAGTGTCCACTGCCAAACGTTGCGACAAAAATTTCCGCATCTGCCATAGAGTTGTTGTTTTTTTGTATTGTTGGGTGATTTTTTGAAAGGCCCTCAATATTGTGTTAAAAATGCGTTTCTTTTTCACCAACCGTTTCCCAGGAAAAAAATCAGAATTCAGCCAAAATGAATTCGAACGAATAGAAATAATAAAATACAAAAGGCAGAAAGATACTCCAAATCGTTTTCAGTAAAGACTTGAACCCTTCGTATAGAACTCCATTTCATATCATTCTCGACGTTACTTTTTTTCTACACTTTATCATTGCAGGGTCTATTTTTTTTAAGAAAATCGTATGGATGATGTTGAACTTCGCCAATTACATTGTGATCGCTCTTTGCATGTTGAGAATCGGGAAAGTACAAAAAAATACAAAAATGAACAATAAAAGAGGGAGGGAGAGGAAGAGGGAGAGGGAGAGAGAGAGGGAGGGAGAGAGAGAGAGAGAGAGAGAGAGAGAGAGAGAGAGAGAAAGAGAGAGAGAGAGAGAGAGAGAGAGAGAGAGAGAGAGAGAGAGAATTTGCGCGAAAATGCTGCCAATGTGCTCGCAGAGTCCCGCCTGTCAGGCGTGTGGATGATGAACGATCCCGATCGTGAAAACGCGCAATCGCCCGTTCTCGATGACCGGCTGCAAACTCCTTCTTGTGCCGGACCCACCCACCCCCTCTTTCTCTTTCTGCTCTCATACGATTCCCTACCTGTACATATACAGCCTGGAATCACATATTGTTCAACCCGAAAATGCATGAAAGGGCATCAAGGCGCGGGGGATATCGATTTTATTCAATGCTTCACAGACCACCGACAATCGCCTCTGCCACCAGGACGTCCATTCTCTCCCTTCGTCACTGTCTCTCTCTTTCTCTCGTCCTACCATTATATGCGGGGTATCTCTCCATTCTGACCAGTCTTCACCCTCACTCCTTTTTCTCGTACCCTTTTCATTTTCACCCGCCTATCATCCAGCGAAAACCACAACTCACGCTTCAATAACACGCGTACCGAAAGAAAAAAAAAAACATTTTTTTTTACATCGATAATAGCAGTGGAATATATCAACCATGAGAGCACCGATAAGTGTACTCAAAAGATGAAATACAAATATATAGGGTAGAAGCAATCGTGAAAAAAGGACCATATTTACATGGCTCGGTTTATTGTCAACTTCAATGCGCAGTATTTCAGTAAAAATAAAAATACCGATGGAGAAAAACGTTTTTGGGATTATGATTTTTTCCATTGCATATGGCTGTATTCAGTTGTCGTTTGTGCGGTCGATGCGGTATTCGATAATCAATTTAATCGTTTTTATTTGTTCACATGCGAATATTCGTGGAAAGTATATTTGAAATTATCTGAAGAAGAGACTATCAATCTCTTGGAGCCTTCATGCTGGCGTAAGGCCAGGGACGTGGAGAGTAACAGATTCGATCATCTTCGTCACTATCAATGGTTACATCTTATAATTAAGACGGGACATGATTGTAACGAATAAAAAAAATCGACTTTTTTGTATTTTGTCAAAGTATACATATTCAAGAATATGTGAAAAAAATGTTCACTTTAAAATATAGAAAATTGACCTACTTACGAATGATTTCGTAATTAACGATAAACGTATTGCTTTTTTGCTTCATCAAACGATAAAAGGATGTCAGCTGAGCATTCTGTCCAAATTTGAAGGCAATCGGGTGAATAGTTTTTGAGAAATCGTGCACACCATCAAAAAAGGACCGTCGCGCGTCGAGGGGGGTGGGAGGCGGATTTTTTTATTAAATTGTTTAAAAATTTTTTTGTATGTAGTAAACAGATCAATAAAACTATATGCCAAGTTTGACAAGTTTTCCGTTGTATACTTTCTTCACAAAAAAATTCCCAAAAAGCGGTAAATTTTGCGAAAAAAAAGACAATCCCCCCTTAACTGAACCAAATA
This sequence comes from Ophion ellenae, assembly GCA_963210295.1. Classification (NCBI taxonomy): domain Eukaryota; kingdom Metazoa; phylum Arthropoda; class Insecta; order Hymenoptera; family Ichneumonidae; genus Ophion; species Ophion ellenae. The sequence continues at coordinate 50,918,584 of OY723387.1, forward strand.
AACCAATAAAATTTTCAATTGTCATATACTTTTCGTCTGGGTGAATTAAGAAAAATCTGAAAAAATCGTGAAATTATAACTTTTCTCAGGTTAAAAAAAAATGTGTTAAAAAACCCTTCAATGTGCTATAAAAATTATTTTAAAATACTTTTTCAACGACTTTTTTAATTCACGTTGAAGAGATTTTCACACTGAAGAAAATAAACTTTGGTTCGATTCAACAGGTCGTTTAGTTTTTTCCTATCACGCCCGCCAATTTGGAAAAATCGTGAAAATGAACACTGGAGAAAACGTCCTTCAAAGCTTTCAATAGGAGGAAATATCAATATCAAATATCAAGCGCTTCTCTATTTTTGGCCTTGTATCCTCGAAAATGTTTACAATTGGCCTCTGTAACTTTATAAATATATTCTTGGATAGTTTATCTATCGATTCAAGCAATAAAAAAAAAAAAAAACGATTTTTCGGACCTTCTAATTCAGGCTCCCGCCTTAATGGTGATGACTGATTCATCAAGAGCCAGAATGCGCGGTAAATAGACTGAGTGCTTGTTTCTCCAGGCAGTTCAAGAAAGAGATGCTTTTGAGAAAAAGACTCGCTCCGTTATTTGCAATCGCCGCGCTCGATCCATCGTCACTCGAGGACTTTTCCTCGCCGTCCATAATCGGAAGAAGGGTGTCCCGGAGTGGAGTTCATTAGTCGCAAGAGGAATAGAAAAAGAGGTATTCTCGCGAGAGAATATGAAAGTGAGGCGGAAAGAAAAATGTAACGAGCTTCGTTAATGGAATTAAGAAGAAGAACAAATGCATTTTGGGATGGATCATAAGGAGTTCATTTGAATTGCGCAATTAAGACTACATCAAACGGCCATCTCTGACGCTTCTGCAATGTGCATGAGTGGAACGGTGTACCGAGTCTTTTCGCATCCACGAGTGGAAGTACGGAAGTTCCGGACGTAGAAGGTGAAGGGAACGCGAGGGCCAATCTTTCCAGACGGCCATTGTCATAAAGTCGATTACGAGTGTATAATCCCCGTGAAAGAGGGAAGAATGACGTTAATTATTGTTTCAACGACTTCTTGGCTTGTCCCCTATTTCAACCGAGTCCTGGATAATCGTCGCCCCGCATGGCTACGAAAGTTCTCTCAACATCAAACGCTGTAATGTCACGTACAATTGGTTTAAGTCTTCGTCTGGTAACAAGAGTTATACGGCTTATGTATCTTTTACGTGAAAAACATCATTGCCCGTGCTCGACTTTCGTGACGCAGAAATCCCACGAAGTTGCAAGTTCTATTTATTCGTATACGAGAGGTCGAGAAGATGCAATTACTTTACGTTAAAACTCCAAAGGGCTTCAAATCATCGGCGTAATTATTATACTTCCATTCGGAGTATAATTTGATTTTCCAAAATGTCTCAATTCTGGTATTGTAACTCGATAAGCAGGTAATCAAAATCTTCATTTCAATTTATGGATCGAACTCGACTTCACATTGATTTCACGATTCAATTGTCTTTTATCCAGATGAATCAATTGGTTTGGTAATTGCCTCCTTTTGAGATGAAACCCACATCCCGGCCAATCAACTTTCATTACATTTATTTTCCCACATACTCCAACGAAGTACATATCAATAAGCGTTTCGTACCACTTTCCCAAATACCTGTCAAATTGATGCCTCGGTAAAGCGAACATCATCAAAAAATCAACACCCCATATTTTGGGGAAGTCAAATTCTGCAGCTGCCACCCTCACGGACCAAAGTTTTGCGCAATGCTGAGTCGAAAGAACATCGGGCCGGTAGCCTAAAGCTTGAAAGCAGTGAGATGAGGCAGCCGAAGAGCTTTGAATTAGAATCAAATCTGTTCTGTACAAAGACCAACGATAACTGTTCCACGTTCCCATATGAGCCAGAAACTCCGTGGAAAGTGGGTTTGAGAGAAATGTCTCTGTTCAAGCCTGTGCCAAAGTTCCCATCGTACAATTCAACGCAGTGAGACGAGGTAATGACATGACGGCCCGTTTGACCTCAACAAGTTGTCAGAGAATTAAGGGCTGCGTTGCAGCTCGTACGGAGAGAAAGACAAAGACAAAGGCAGAGGGAAAGAGAGAGAGGTCGAATCGTTTCTACCTGCGACTCTGCCGTTAGCAGCTATCCTTTTACCGATCCTGCTATGTCCCGTTTCTCTGCCTCTTTCTGCCCATTCCGTCTCCCTCATTTGGTAGTTATCCTCCAAGCTCGGTCATATCTGCCTCGTGCTGCTGAACAAACTCGACTCTATGACCGTTTCTGCTTTACCAACCCTGGCAGGTCACTGGTGCTATACCGCCTTGACGACTTGTCTCTCTCACTGTCTATGGCAGCGGTTCGAAGTAATGGGTTATGGTTGTACAGCAGACATTGGAGGTTGGCCACATGATTATCCGAGTGGCTCTTCCAGTTTTTAAGCTGCCTGGCTAAATCTTTTTTGCACCAGTGGGAGAACGAAATCAGTCAGCTTCACTGCGAAGGTTCGTCACAACGGACATTCGCTGAGGACTTATCGCGCCTGACACATCAGTGTTCGTTTCACTTATCTGCAGGCTGTCCTGCAGATCTCTCCTTGTCCCTCTGCAATCTCGCTTACTCGGTAGAGCTTTCTTCCTCTTTCTCACCACTGTTGGCCATCCAGTGAGCGGATCCTCAACGGCACCCTCGTGGATACAGGTCAAACACTATTTAGTGCGGGCTCTTATAGCTCGCGTCCGACTCAAGTTCCGTTCCGTATTATCTATGCTAATCGGAGTAACACGCGTGCAGCTTGTACGTTGCTCGGGCTCTTGATGGGCTGCGCATCGCTGCTGTTCAACGGGCTGACAGAGTGGAAGAGAGCAAGAGAGACGAGAACCAACCGAGTTAATAGGTTCAAGCACTGCCAGCAACTTCCGGCCTAACTCAACGAAGATTTACGTCGGAGCGTTTCTACTCGAGCGGCTGTTCCATAGCATAACTTTCGCTTTTCGTGATGTTTCGAACCTGCTATACCTATGTAACGTTGAATATCAACAGCTCTGATCCTTTGCAGAGGGATCCTTGAAATGGCCTTTGTGAAATTATTCTTCTGTTGATTTTGGGATGATTTCTGACCTAACCTACCAAGTTTTTTCTTATTTCATTTTCTAATTAAGGGAGACTTTGCCCTTGAAATCGGCGGGAGATGTTAGCGGCTCAACATGAGCAGCTAGAAGAAGAGGAGGGATGCCTCTATGGACCAGGCATTGCCGATCAGCGGTAATTATAAACACATTTGTGTAAACACATTACAAAACTTTAAACGCGTTTTTCTCGAAAACACGTTTTTAATAATGGCTGACATTCTCCTGACCGCTGTAATTAACATATCGACCTGAAATTTGGAGAGCATACTCAAAAAATATGTCTTCACGGAATGACGGATCGTTTTTTCGATAGATACATTTTTGCATTTATTATTTATCTTTTTATGCGAAAAAATACGCGAAAATTCGATTTTTTTTAAATTGCCGCCATTTTCCGAAATTTGTACTAAACGAAAAACCCATCCGTCATTCCATGACCAAAGGGTCGCAGATTGATAATATGCTTTGAATTTGTGTTTCAGATCAACAAAGAGGGGCAGTGATGTCAGCCGTTTACCTCCCGCGATTTGAGGACCTGTTTTCGCGGACCTGCAACGGCCGCCATTTTGGTTTTTTTTTCAAAAACATTTTTTTTAACGTTCTGTATATCATGAATAAAAGCAAGAATAAAACCGCACTCAAAAAGCTTTACTCGTTTCCTTTAAAAAAAATAAAATGTAAACACCTGAAATATGGCACTCCAAGGACAAAGTCTCTGTTGAAGGACAGGTTTCCTTTACTATATGGATTGCGACAATATAATGTTAACAGCGTAGCGAATTCCCAAACAAACCCAAAAAAAGGGATCACCAAGGACGAGTTTGTGATTACGTGTATATGTATTTGAAAGGAAAGTTCGGCAACTTCGAGTGTGGATTTCTTTATTTTATTTTTGTCCTAGAATTTCTTCGCATATTCACTGACGTTATGCCAATTGTAACGTTATATATGTATATATATATATATATATATATATATATATATATATATATATATATATATATATATATATATATATATATATATATATATATGTACTTTGATCATGGTCTCTCGAATTTGACAATAGAAAGACGGGTAAATTAATAAAATAAAAATTAACTTAGTTGAGTTAATTAAGTTAACAAAAATTAAAATTGAGTAACATTCCTGTAAAGTAATACATTAATTTGATTTAAAACTAAAATCAAATAAATGAACAAAGACGTGTCAATTCCGGTAAATTATTGAAAATTCGTGTAAATAAAAACAAAACTTATTCAGAATACTCTTATGAATGCAGCGAAAAAAAAACGATTCATATGTTATCGTACGCGGTGAAAAAAAAACGAGCGTCTCGAGATGAATCGTTTAAAATTTTTCCACGATAACAAGTTGGTCCTGGATCCGTGACGAGGAAATAAACGTGCCGTTTCTAAGACAGATATCTTCGTGTCTGTGCATACGTGAATCCATCTACGTGGTTTGGTAGTTTGAGGATGTGCGTTACTCCGCGGGGAAATACGCCTGCTTGTTATTTTCTTCTTTTGTCTCATACCATCTTTCATCCCTTTCTCCCTCCCTCCCTCTTTCTCGTGCTTTCATCCTGCCATTCTTGTTTCAACAATTTGCGTACCCATGACCTGTTGGAAAATAATGTTGAGCTCGTTTGTTTCGTGAGACAGTGATTCGTCTGCGCGTTGGGTCAGACGTGTGAAAATGGGAGAGCCATGTATGTACACTATCAGCACAATTCCGCAGTGAGAATGGCAAAAAGGGAAAAGGCTGGAGAAAACAAGGACACGAGACGAAAAGAGGGAGCCAAAGTGGCTGAATTTTTCATCTCCATGTTTAGAGCAATAATTCGCCGGCTATTTTCTCTTCGGCGAAGCTACAGACTACCATGATCACCCAACATTTGTCGTCACAATTTTCCCCCTTAATATCACGTATGCACGTTGTATTCCAAAGCAAACGGTTGGGACTCTGACCCTCGTACGTTTTTAAATTCTTTTTTATATTTATATTTTTTGTGGGATTTCTTCAAGAATGGACGGGATTGTTGTCTACGAAAGTGTTGAAATGATACTTTCGGCAGAATGATAGCGGCTGGCTCTGATGAGTCTTCCAGAGTGAATGCCTCTAAAATGACACTAAATTTATCAAAACTTTGTTTTAAGAAGAAAAAAAAAGGAACGATGTCAAAAAGTTGACTACAACGGAAACGTTAAGTATATTGGCGAGGATCTTTTTCGCTCACAGTCTCGTTGAATCCGTATATTGTATTCGTGGAGTAATTATATCTGATGGAATCTCACAACCGACTTTAATTAAACGTGACTTATCGTGCCAGAAATGTTACTTTTCTGCCCGGCTGCAGGACACTATCGGACAAAGCTGACTTGCTTTACCAACTGTAGCGCCGCCATTTTGTTACAATGTCTCGTGGAAACATTTGTAAAGATACTCGAAGATATGTGGAATAAAGGCCACCGAATAGAATTTTCATTCTATCAACTGGGTATCTGTAAACAATTGTCGAAATTCACCATTTTTTCCGGACTCTACACTGGTAGTCTTTATTAAGGAACACCACTGTGACGGGTAAAAAAATCAGTGTTTTTTTTGCACTTTTTCAAAATTATATATATATAATATGTGAAAATATGTTTATATAAGATGTGAAATAACTATATAATATGTGAAAAAATGTCAAGGTGAAATATTGAATATTGGTCGAGTTATGGACGATTTAGTGAGAGCAGGTAGCGCAATGATTTACGTTTACTGAAACTTTCAATGGCGTTCTTCTCAACCTTGTCGGTATCGCAACACTAGCCATAATTGTCCGATTTTCGATTTAAGGGGCTAGTCCACTTTGAAAATTTCAGAAAATTGAAAGCAAGCAAGACTTGAAGAAATCGACGATGATAAGCAATCAGAAGGGATTTTGTACGGTGCAGGAATTGCCGATTGAGTTTAGGTAAGAGTTTTTCATAGTATAAACTTCAAAGGCGTTTTTTCTCGAAACAACGTTTTCAAAATCTAGCTTCATCGTATCCCTAAAACTAATAAACCGATTCTCTTGAAATTTGAACCACATATTGTAAACATGATTCGCAACAAGATGACCCTCGATGGTTTTAAAATTTTCATTTTTACTCTTTGTTTGCGAAAAACTGCGAAAAACGCGTTTTTCTACTTTTACCGTTTTTCATCTACCATTTTTTTATAAAACTTTATATCCGAGGGTCATTTTGTAGCTGGTTTCATACTGAGTTTTTTGTAGCTTGTTTCAGACAAGCCGTTGCCGAGTTGTGATGGAGCTACCTAGCCCACCTATTTTTAAGGCGTTACGTTATTCTATAGTTTTTGTACTTAAAAATGCATAAAAATGAATTAAATTTATTTTCAAATGTATTTCAAGACTTTATTCATCAAGCTCAACAACTTTTATATTCATATCTTTTAATAAATCCTCAAAAAAAAAATCGCGAAAATAGCCTTTTTTCGTGGCTCCAAAGTGGACTGGCTCCTTAGAAAACCCAAATTTGAATAATTGCAGTTCTAAAGTTATTTAAGTCACTATTTATAGACGAAAATGGTAGTTAAAAAAATATCCTAAAACAATTGTAGGGCTGCGCTGTTGATGAAATCTCGGAGATGGATCATCCGAAACATAAAAATTAAACGGTTTTAGATTCAGTATGTTAATGGCTATAGCACGTATCATACGATTTTTAATATATGCAAACATAACAAAATGGCGGACGTTTTGCGAGAAAAAACGTGTTTTTCACCGTTTATGGCAACAAAAACAAATAGTAAATATCATCATTTAAAAAAATCTTTGATAAGCGCCATAGTTATAGTTGTAAACAATTTGTGGTTAAACGTTCATAAGGATCGGTTCAGCACTTTCGAAGATTTTATCAACAACCCGTCGAAATACGTTGTTTCGAAAAAAACGCGTTTAAAGTTCGTTTGGGTTACATAAATACATTAAAAAATGTTTTAATGTATTTCGAAAGTGTGACAACTTTTATATCAATATCTATAATACGAACCAATCAAAATAATTCATGAAAATAGCGTTTTTAAATGTCTAAAGTCAGAAGACCCCTTAAGCCCTCGAATATAAGTAAACATTTCGCCAAAATTAGACTTTTTCAACACCCATTATTTCGTTTTTTTTTGTTTTGCTTTTTAAACGGCTACCTACAACGAGAACGACAAGCATATAGATCATAAAACTGTTTTATTTTTATTGCTAGGTTAAAAATTGTTGAGTTAAGATCCGATTGTAGGACCACATTTTTCATACAGAGGCTCTATCATACCTCAATATGGTGCTTAATTTTTCAATTTTTTTAAATAAAAATTTTCTCCAAATAAGATTAATGTATGCTTAATAACATACCTTTATTCCAAAACCCAAATAAATAATGAAGTAGCAAAAAAATCGAACTTTTTTCGGCTCGTCACCGTGTGGTGTCCTCCTTTAAGTTGATTACCCTCGTGTCCATTTATGAGACGCGAATCCAACGAGCTTCGACACTCAAGAAATCTGATGAGAATAAAATTATAAATGAAAACCGATAATTTCGTCAATTTTCGGAATGTATAAAACTGGCAATTTTCATATTCTCTCCTTAAATCATTATGCCACACATTGCAAAGAGATTGGCCTCATTTCAAGGAGACAGGAAAGGTACAGTTCTGCAATAATTTCGACGCTTCAGTCTCTGTTGAACCTCTCACGTTTTTCACGACGTATCGCAAAAAAATTCCACATGTGAGTAGAGATATTGTCTCGTTTTTTTTTCCTCCTTCGACAAAGCGGACTTGAGATAGGGGTTGAACGATCGTGTAATTAATTCAATGCAGCTGCAGGTTAGTCCTCGAGACACGACGACGTTTCGAACGTCTCGCGTGACTGGGTACAGTTTTCCGCGCTCGCAAAGGGATGAAGTACAATCTCAATCTCCGCTTTCCCACACACAATATTTTCCGTACGGTGTGTTTTTTTTTCTTTTTCCGTTTTTTTTTTCGCCACACTCGCGTCACGATAAATCGTCCTCTCCTTCTCCAACATCGACGGCAACGTGCGGAGTGTATAATACGTATAATAATGGCGAGCAGAAGCAAGGAGCCTTCGCGTGTTTTTCGTTAATTTTCGTCCCACAGTCGAGAGAGGAAATATCGTTGATTATTTCAGCGTCGCATTTTTTTTAACTCTCCAAGCGAGATGAAGAAAAAACTCCGAGCGATAAGATCGTCGCACTGGAATCACCCGCGATTATAAATGTCGTCGGCGTTCGCGTGTGTTCCTCAAGCTCAAACGGAACGCGTGTGCGCTTTGAACCGGCAATTTCATCGCACCCCCGCCCAGCTGCATTTTTTCGAACGTCGCTCCACATCGAATGATGTCTTCGAAATTGCTCGGGTGAAGACACACGCGCTTTTAAGGGGCTATACCAGTGTGACACTTTTAAAAAATCGATCTTTTTTGGCCTTTTTCGACCGTTTATGCTTTCAAGAATATTACGTAAAAATTTCAAGGCCGTATCTCTAGTCATTTTATTTTGCAAAAGTCGATAGTTAAATCTTTAAAAGCGTTTTTCTCGAAATGAGATTTTTAAAATTTGCTGACATTGTAACTCGAAGAGCAATTATCCGATTGACCTGAAATTTGAACTGAGTACTCTTGAATGTATTTACTCTACAATGACGTAGGATATTTTTGATTGGATGAAAATTGACGACTTGGCATTGAAAAAAAAAACGATCATTTTATAGGCAAGAAAACAGACTTTTTTCATACCTACGCCATTTTGTTAGATTTTGATATTTTTCGAAAATCCTTCGTCATTGTACAGGAAGTACATTCCAGTTTGACGACATTTTTTTCCTTTTTCGGTTTCAGCTACTCAATCGGCCTGAATAAATATTTTTCTATGAAAAAATTATGTAATATAGGTCAAATATATTCTCAATTTTCCGAAACATTTAATTCAGTACTTATCTTCCAGAAAAATTCCCGAAAATCACCCAAATTGATATCCCCTTAAACTCAACGGGACGACAATTCGGTCGTTCGATGGCTAGAAAATCGTCGATAATTTAGACAAATTACGAGGCTGGCTTATAGGAATATGCAGCTAAATCGAAGAAGGGAAAAAGGTTTTTGTGACAAAATTTTCAAGCTCGGTATCGCGAAATGTACAGGGCTACCGATTATCGGTCACGTTTCCGTGAAATTGAGTTTGCGCGATATTAGTGTTTTTATTATTTTTGTTAGCTCTTTGCGGTCACACGTTTTGGCTATAAAACGCTGGTCACGGGGGTCGCAATGACCCCAGCCATGTTTCAAACGCTACCGCGTTGGGCGTATCGTTTTGAATGACTCATAAAAATTCAGGATATTCGTTTGAACATTCTAGAATGTGGCATTCTCGGTATTATATTTTTGTCGAATTTAAAAATGGCGGAAAAAAAATCAGGGTAATTCTTTGGATAAGCGAGTTTACCGAATAATATCGAATTCTTCAAAAACCCAAAGAAATCCAATATAGGCGTCGAAATGTTAAAATATTCCCTATTTTATTACGTGTTTTCGCGAACTTTAAAATCCCATACCTGTTTATGGGGGAGAGGGGGGGGGGGGGGGGGGGGATTTCAGCTTCCCTCGACTGAATATCATCATTTATAACCCAATAAATGAGAAAATAGCAAAACAAATTTTAGGCTCATTTTTCGGAAAAGTCACTCATCTAAAGAATTACCGAAATCAGCAAGAGGTAATAGAAGAGAAATAGTTAGAGAAAAAATAGCTCCACGTCCGACCCTAGCCTGCACTTACACGGCCTTACCACAAAGTACCGTTAGAAGGCAGGCCAGTCGCCTTGGCCTCCAACAACTTATATCCATTTTTGCTCAAAGTTGCGCTTGGGGTCATTTTGACCCCGGGCGACTACGAAAGGTTAAAGTGAGTGACCACTTAAATAAATAATTTGTCAATAACTGTTGTATGAAATCAAACGTTTTTTACTATTTGTAGTTTGAGAACACAGTAGCAAAGAATTATCAACAATGAAATAAGAATAATCTGCCAACGTTTTTTAATTCGAGGTCCAAAACTCTGCAAGTCTAATAATTATTCTTATTTTATTGTTGATAATTCTTCGTTACTGTGTCGTCAAACTATAAATAATTGAAAAGTTCGATTCCGTACAACAGTTTTTTTAAATTAATTTTTAATGTTGCCTACCCCTCACTTAAAAAAATAATAATATTGATATTTCGAAAATAGTTTACTTTTGCATAAAGCACTACTGGGTTCTTTGATAGCGGAAAACATGTCCTATAACCCTTTCACATGATTGTGACCAATAAGTGGAAGCCTTGTATGTTACTCGAAATTGTAACAGGTCTCTCGACCATTTGCAAAATAACAGAGACGAAAGATTTTTCATGAAAAAGAAATTTGAGGACATTTTCCAACTGATTCATTCTACAACCAGAGGATACAAAATTTAAAGCGCCGAAATTCGCAGTTTCGTTGCTTCGTATTGCCAAGTCAAACAGAGCATTCAAATCAATAAAGCGATGTATTTTCAATACGAACATTTCGCGAAAATTTACCGTTCGGTCCGGACGAACGGTGTGTTTATTTTTTAAATTGCGTAAAAAATATGTAATAAAAATCTCGTTCGTTTGCATGCTGGAGGCTGCTGAAGTGGATTACAATTTACTTTAACACTCTGGGTCGTGAAAAATATCATGAATAATTGCGATTATTCATGACGCTTTTAATATTTCATCCCGTAGGGTCCTAAACGACGACTCGAAGTGCCTAATTCAATAGTACACGTGCAGTTATTGATTTTCGATCAATGAAAAAGTCGACGGATTTCCCCTATTATCGTTATTAATCTGATGTTTATATTATATCATTGTATCGTCGGATTTTAGCTCATTCACCCGAGATAAACGTGACGATTAAATCTTCCACACCTCGATTAAATTCCTCGCTTGTTAATAATCGTTTATATTCACACTCATTGAGTACTCGTGAACAGAAGGGCGTCAGCAACGTCAGTTTATCAATATGGGAAATCTTGAGGTTATTTATTTGAAAGGTTAATTATTAGGTCTGGAGGATGATCCAAGGCTGATTTCGCTATACGTATCAACGGTAAAATAATATCATCATTTTTCTGGGTCATTTCATTCGAAGCCTCACGATAGAGAGAAAAAAGGGTATACATTCAATCTTGCGGTATCCAATAAATGGACGATATATTTTTGCAGCATGGTATTGCTTTAGCGAAGGGCCGTATTTTGTGGGGGCATAAGCAGGGTCCTTCTGAATCATCCGTAAATTATAGTGGGGCATAATTAAAAAAAATAAGTTACAATCAATTATTATAGCCAACGGTAAACTGCAATGAAAAATATTCGCTGATTGTCATGATTTTTTTTTAAAGGAAAGATTTCTTCACCATTTTTGAGAATCAGGGTACGTTTTATTACTTAAAAAATATTTAACATACTTTAAAGTATAGAAAATATAACCAAAATATAAAATATAACCAAAAATAGTTTTGGTTGTTAATTCGTATTTTTAAAATGTATTAATCGTTGAAAAGGGCGGAGGTATGGCTCGCGTATTTTAACCCTAGAACTACAAATCCATTTTTCTACCTTTAAACTATAAACGGGCGTAAATGTTGACCCCACGCGTTTCTTGTTTGTAAAATCGTTATGAAAGCGGTAATTAGACTCGTAAGTACATGAATTTCTTCGTTTTTTTTTCATGCAGAAGAGAATGGTGAAAAGCAAATTCAATTTCATTAAAGTTTAGTCGATGAAAAATCGATTTAGATACCTGAAAGTGCTAAAAAAAACGGCCAAACCGTCATTTGGCAAACAAAAACCTGGGAAAATATCTACCCCGGTTTGTAGTTCTAGGGTCAAACTGCATTTTCAAAACTAGCGTGACGCATAGCTAAAAAATTAATCGACCGATTCTAATGAAATGTAATATCAATCTTTCTAACCTCATTGTCTAAAACATGACCCGGGAAAAATTCGGAATTAAGTTATAATGGCGCATAATGTTTTTAATGCATTAACATTTTTTTTTCTCGGTAAAATGTAAACACGTAAGTACAATGAGCGAATAGGTCATCGAAATACTGGGCAACACAAAAGTAAATACACTAATATACATCGAGACTTAGGTAAGAAAATTTTCGAAAATATTCCGTTTATATTTCACAATGGAATGTTTGGGTTTGTTTGGGTGAAAAAAAATCAGCTCGATTCTGACAGGAGTGACACTTCCGAATATTTACCCATAACCCTCAATGTTTTATAAAATAAAAAAAGTATTTTTTTATTGCAAATTGTAGCTGTTTTTTTTTCGGAAAATTTAATGAATTTGTTTCAAAGCGTGGGATTCGATCGATTTTCAACATTTATGACTTTTTCTTGGTTCATATTCTCCGTATGAGTGTTAATGAAAGAAAAATATTCGTTAGTTTTTTTCAGATTAATCCCGCCGATGCTACTTGCACGGTTGTCTGACAATATCCACCGCAACCTGTTTAGAAGACCATGCTATATCTCCTCCATTTTGGAAGATTAATAAAAAATATCCTATGTAACAGTCAGTCATTTATTGCTGGTATTTAACATATACATGGTCTTTTAAACTTTTAACTTCAACTTGTAATATGTTTTAACATACCCCAAGTTGGAGTTATCATGAAAATCAACAATTTTTTCTCGCCTAAAGGTATCTTTCCCTCAAGTAGATTCAGACATTTTTTCTGAAAAGTCGCGGCTACAAAAGTTCTTCCGCCAGTCACATTTTTCCGCATGATATCATCAGTATTTTCATTAAACATTCGGTAATTCCCTGTTTTTATTGTCATTTCGGAATCTTCCGATTTTTTTACACGCGTAGAGCAGTTTATATCAGGCATATAAACTTATTATGAGTATAAATTATTAGATAGAAATGCGGCCAGCGTGTCATCTCCGTAAAGTGTCGTATAAATTAGACATTTTTTAGAATCGTTATTTTATGTTAAAAGTACGGTAACTTGGCTTGAAATTTGACCGGCATACTTTGATGTATTTTTACTTCGTTGTAGACGAAAAGCAGTTAATTGTTAAATATTCGGGTTCGTGAAAGGAATACCTTAAAAAAAACAGTTAGTGCAATGATTGCTCAATGAATTACCACTCACTGTGCCATTTTTTAAATAACTTTTTCCCTCGCATATTTTGCAATTCTGCCTAAATGGAACACCTTCAAAATCTACCACACAGAAGGTAAATGCCAAATATTAAAGAATTTCTATTTTTTTTTCAGCTGACGGTCTATCGTGCTGCCCGAAAAGCTTTTTTGAAGTTCTATGCGAGCAATTTGTTGAACGAGCAAAGCCAATAGAGCAACAACTCTTGTTACCAATATTGATTCACTTTTTGAATTTACCAATAGCTGTAAAAAAATATAAAAGCCCAAAGCTACGTTCCTCCACATGGAAAAAAAAACATGGCAATCGTTTTCACTAGTAAAGGCTTACTCCAAAACTACCTCGATTGCAATATTTGTGCAGGGTGTTTTTTTTTTCGTGAATTAAAAAAATGTTCGTATCGTTCTAGGCTGCTTCGTTTGCTTTTACGTATTAAAAAAAGACCACCTACACCTGAAGGCTCGAAGCATTTTCCGATTTTGTAAAGAGTGGATGACCAGACTGTCATACATACATTCCGTGATCACTAGCAACGAAGACAGTAGTAGAAAACACCACGTGACTAAACAGACAACCTGATGGTTTCACCTCCATAAAAGTCTCTCGAAACTCTCCAAGTACTACGTAGAATCTCATACGTTTTTATCTTCGACTTTGTTCAGTTTCTCTCTTTTCGTTTTTGCCTCTTCCTCTCGTTCAACGTTTCTGTCCCTCTCTCATTTCTGCTCTGTGCAAAAGTACTTCCTCACGGTAAATTCTGTACTAGAAGGTACGGAATTGTATCTCCGTGTGTATCTCTGTAAAGGTATATTCTGCTTTCCAACTCTGTTACTGTTCGCAAGAGCTGACGCACGAATGTTACAACTATTACATATTTCTGTCGGCCATGACTGTTTCCTTTCATCCTGTACATGAGGCAAAACCAGAAATACAGGACCCGTGCCATTCATTGTGCATCAAGCTCAAACTTTCTACCCAACCATCGTGATAGTTTTTCCTTCAGAGATGGCGCAACAGGCGCGCGAGAAAAGAATGTCGCGAGGGTCGAACCTTAATGATAAGTTGAAAAAACTGGTATTGACGGAATTCGGCGGTGCAGAGAGTTTAAATCGAAAGAGAAATAATGACGAGAACGACAGCTTAAAAAATCGACAGGTACTTTAAGGGGTCTTCTCACTTTAGACGCTAAAAAAGGCTATTTTCATGAATTTTTGATAGGTTTATATTATAGATATTGATATAAAAGTTGTTGCACTTAATGAATCCACTTTCGAAATACATTTAAAAAATTTTAATGTATTTATGTAACCCAAACAAACTTTAAACGCGCTTTTCTCGAAACAACGTTTTTCGACGGCTTATTGATAAAACCTTCGAAACTACTGAACCGATACTTATGAATTTTAACCTCGTATTCTTTACAACTCTAGCTGTAGCGCATATCAAGGATTTTTTTAAATTTTGATATTTACTTTTTTTTTCCAAAAACGGCGAAAAAAACACATTTTATTTATTTTTTTCGAAAAATGGCCTCATTTTGTTATTTTTGCATATATTAAAAATCGTATGATATGCGCTATAGCCATTAACATACTGAATCTAAAACCGTTCGATTTTCTTGTTTCGGATGATCCATCTCAGAGATTTCATCAACAGCGCAGACCTACAATTATTTTAGGACATTTTTTAACTACTTTTTTCGTCTATAAATAGTGACTTAAATACATTTTGAAAAAAAATTATTTCGAAAGTGTACTTATTAAGTGTAATTTTATATCAATATCTTTCTGAATGAGTGTGAATAGTATTCAATGAGTGTGAATATAAACGAATATTAACGAGAGAGGAATTTAATCGAGGTGTGGAAGATTTAATCATCACGTTTATGAACTTTTATATCAATATCTATAATATAAACCTATCAAAAAAATCATGAAAATAGCCTGTTTAGCGTCTAAAGTGAAAAGACCCCATTAACATGACGTAATTTATGGACGGCTCCTTATATAGCTTTGAAAAAATGTATCGTTTTTTTATTGGCTTAAATGATGTATTAACATTCCAAAAATAATATGGTCAGAAGAAAAATATTGAAAAAAATGTTTACCCGGCATTTCTTAAAATCATATTTTGAAAATCGTGCAGACTGACAGCTCCTACCATTTTCAACCGATTACCTTCAAATATGTACTGTAGCTTCTTAGACAGATTTTCTGGCAAAGTTTACGCGACTTTCACGATCTATTAGCAATTACGGCGTTCTAACCAGATGAAGGCCATTTTTAGTCCGAAATGAGACTTTTTTGTCCGAAATGGTGCCAATTTTGCAAAAATAAATATATTGTAATAATTTTGCGTACTTCGCTAGCAAAACTCATGTTGATAACCGGAAAAAACTACTTTTCATTCGAGACGCTCATGTGCCCCGCTAAAAAGTACGCCCGTGGAGGGCCTAAAAAGAGGCGCTCTCTTTGTACCGGCCACTAGGCCGACACTTGTATTTATTTTTTTGGGAAATAAAAAATTGGTTAGGGAACCTACAGGTATGTAGAATAAATCCTCCAAACCTCATCCTGATCCGTTCATTAGGATTGTCGAAAAAAAAATCCAAAATGCCTTGTTTTTTGTAACAGGAACGTGGAGGTTATTGAGAAGGAAAGGATATTCTATGCTCGTTATATCTATATAGTGGGTAAAAAAGTATTTTTACACGTCGTCTTTTTCAAATTATCCTACAAAAAAAAAAAATTTTATTAAGTTTCTGTGTTCGATGGCTTATCCTAAATATACATGCTGTCTGTTTACAAAAATCTTGGGCAACCACGAACAAACAAATAAAGCCAAATTCACAACATTTTCGTGTGAGGTGTACAAATACTTCTTTACTCACTATATTGGTCGTTACTCACTATATTGGTCTATACAAGTACATTTGATCAGTTTGGGGATGGTCCTGAACATTGTTGAGGCGTATTGCTCGTTGTAAGGTTAAGACGATCGTTCGATTGGCCTCCATACAAATTCTCTCAAATTTGTTTAGAAGTCATCTTGAAGACATTGAACTTTACTCAATGTTGAGTATGGGGACGGACCTCAAAGTCAGATGTCTTCAGGATCGGCTTTCCCGATATATATTTACACAGCTTTGGCTACACTTTTATCTTACGCGTCACAGCAATTTAGTGCTTTTTTCCGGCTTTTTTCCCCTTTCGCATGCCCGCCCCAAGCTTCCATCTAGTCAGTCGCGAAAATGGTAGTGGCTTTTGGTCACCGGAAATAGCTAAAGAAATACATACCAAAAGATGCGATGTGTATTGGGTTGTATCATTTTCGATTTTAATTTCCTGCTTCATACTTTATTCCCTGAACGTGTATACTTTTAGTCAAATGTCTCCCACCCCCGGCGCGCGCCGCACTCGCAAGAGAGCAAATGTTGGGGATGAAATTACAAGGGATGTCGCTTTCAGCGTGTGAGTCAAAAAAAAATTTAACGCTTAAGGTATTCCTTTCATGAACCCGAATATTCAACAATTAACTGATTTTCATCTATAAGGAAGTAAAAATAGATCGCAGTACACTGGTAAAATTTCAAGCCAAGCTACCGAATTTTAAATTAAACATAACGATCTCAAAAATCGTCTCATTTATACGGCACTTTATGGAGACGACATGCTGGCCACATTTCTATCTAATAATTCAAACACTAAATGAATCTAGATGCTTGATATAAAATACTCAAGTGTGTAAAAAGAATCTAAGGTTTCCGTAACGACAATAGAAACAGGGGGACACCAAATGTTTAAAGAAAATATTGAGGGGGAAAATTCTTCTAGACACCCGAAAATGAGTTATTTTTCATAAAGTTTTTCAAAGGTGATAAAATAATCGCTTTATTTTAAAATTTTGACATTATCTTATTACAACTTTCAAGGGTTAAACATCTTTTTTTAAACAAAATAAACTGGCGGCCTTATAAGGTATTCCTTCAGGCGTCTTTTGAAAAACTGCTTATGTTCTCAAAAAGTTATTGATCGATCTGGCTCAAATTTTGGGAAGTATCTCACTATTACAACATTATTGGAAGGATATACCTAAAGTTTCAAGGTTATCGCGTAAAGAAATAACTTTTTTTCGGGTAAAATTGGTCGAGAAAATGGTCAAAAATATAAAAATTTGATTACAAAGCTTACTTCTTTTTTAATTTTATACTTTTTTATACTTTTGTAGGTATATCATTCCAATGATGTTATAGTGAGAAACTTCCCAAAATTTCAGCCAGATCGATCAATGACTTTTCGAGCCATGACATATGCAGTTTTTAAAGTGAAAGTATTGTAAATCAACGTGTACCAAGATAATGTCAAATTTTTCAAATAATGCGATTATTTTATCGCCTTTAAAAAAGTTTATGAAAAATAACTCATTTTCGGGCGTCTGAAGGGATTTCCCTCCTTGATGATAAAACTTGGAAAAATGTGACTAGCGGAAGAATTTTCGTATTCGCGACTTTTCAGAGAAAATGTAAAAATGCCTAAATCCACTAAACTTGCGCGAAATTTTTTATTCCTTTTTATCGTTTGGTATAATAATTGATTGTGACTTATTTTTCATCAATTGCCACCGTAATGTACCGATAATTCTGAAAGGCCCTGCTTATGCCCCCCACAAAATACATCCCTCCGCGAAAGGAACACCTTAAGGCTCGCTCACCAGAGGTATCATTTTTTGTTCAGCAACGTTCGAAAATTTTCGAACAAAAGATGAAAAAACATTCAAATAGGAAAATAGTACATTTTTTCCCACAGAATTTTACCTCACACACAAATTTTTTTACACGAGGACGTCGAAAAGAGAATATCCATCCGCTCGTTAGAGAGAATTTTATGAGCGGGAATTAATAATGAGGAAGCAACGTGCAAGTTTATCATTCGCGTGTTCCCTTTTGTTTCGATGTGTACGCGTTCCAGATCTTTTTTACTTCGTACAAAAAATATATATATATAAATTCATTTGTAAAGTTTACAATAAACTTTCCGGATGCAGACAACAAAACCCAACGCGAATTCTCAACCCAACGGATAATTATTGTCCAGGCTCGTTATTACACTTTTTTTTATTGCCTTCGCCACCGTGGGGCACATATCGTTCTTTGTCAAAATGATGAATACTGGGGGCTAGAGAGGAGGTTGGTAGGGGTGAAAGATCGTCACAATTATACTGCGATTTTTGCGCTAACGTGAAGAGATGCAGCCTCGCATACCCAGGATTTGCATAAATCGGAATTTTCATTGTTCAAATATTTAACATACGCTCGAACCGCTTTTCCTCTCGCTGAGCTATCCATACCTGGGAATCCAGCGCTATGTACGTACAGCGCACAATTGTCGCGAGGAATTAAATTGTATGGCGATATATGGCATAAAGCGCGTGTCGACGAGGACTTCCATGCAAACTTGACCAACTTTTGATCATCTGGCCACATTTGGTCAGCTAATTTCTCGATTTTTTTATACCCAAACTCTTACCATTTTGGGTTATTAAGGGGGGGGGGGGGTAGTTGTAGATATCTATGGAAGATTGATTCTTTTTAAAACAACAGATTTCTTCACCAATTTTGAGACTTAGGGTATGTTTTATTACTACTTTTGGCTGTTGCATGGTATTTTTTTATTAATCTTAAAAAATGGCGGATGTATGGCACGGTCTTCTAAACTGCTTTTTCAAAACAGGCGTGATGTATAGCTAAAAAACGAATCGACCGATTCTTGAAAATTAAAACAAAAGTATTTTTCATGGCAAAATGTTTCAAAGCGCACCATTTAATTGATTTTCAACTTTTTCCACTTTTTCTTGGTTCATATTCTGCGCATGAGTGGTAATGAAAGAAAAATCTTTGTTGGGTTTTTTACAGATTAATCGTGCCGACGCTACGTGTCATACACACAACAGCCACCGCAATTCGTTTAGAAGCCGGTGACATGTCTCCGGCATTTTTAAAGATTGAAAAAAAAATACCATGTAATAGTCGAAGGTAGTAATATAACATTCCCTAAGTCTCAAAAATGGCAAATAAATATTTCCTTGAAAAAAATTGTTAGGAAACAATATTCCCTTCATCAAACTTTGCGCCCTTTGCTATTCAATTGACATCACAACAAGTGCTGCTCCCCCACGACAACGTGAGACGAGCAATCCTTCATTATTATTATTATCTATATACATATTTTTTTAAAATCACTTTCCTATAATCTTCCGCCATGTGCAACACTCTTTTATACTGAATAAAATATCGTGTGTTAAGAAGGTGTCTTGGTCAACATATTTAAAACCTCCTGAATCCGCATAAGTCTGACAAAAATCATGAAAACCAGCAACATTTTTCTCGCCTGAAGGTATTTCCTCCCTTAATTGCCAGCTTGTGCAAATGATATTCGTCATTTTTCTTATAAATGATTTTTTGAAAAAAAAACTGTCAGGTCCGAATTTTGGGTGAATTACATTTTCCTACCTATCACACGCAAACTATAAATACGCGTCGAAAAAGTCAGCGCTCCAGATTCGGTAGAATGATGGAAAGAAGTCAAATTCGATAGGGTTTGGGTTGAATTTCGGTCGCTTTGGTACGGAATTCCTCGTACGAAAATGTACACATTTTCAAGGGATGAGCAGAGCAAATCGAGTATTCCCTGTATAGAAACAGAATTTATGATGGCATAAATTACAGGTATCGAATTTCAAACGGTACAAATCCACCCTCCATCCGATTAAGTCGAGGAGTTTGGCATGAACGCTGAAAATTGTCCCGCTCTTCACTCCGCATTGAATCATTATTTCGTGGTTTGCCGATGCCATTGATTCCTGCACCGGCTAATGAAATTACGGATATTAAACTAAACACGATACCGAAAAGCCCGTTTTGCAATTCCGGCTCGCAAATTGCACGTGAATATCCAATAAAATGTTGCGCTGCTGTCGAAAACGCAACTCGAGTTCGCGGTAGCTTATACAATAATTATAGCTGGAAGGAAATAACCTGACAATGCTTAAACTACGCTACGCGTATCGTGAAAACCGAAACTTTTTCGTATAGTGGAAGATTCCGCTAGTTTCATTTATATTGAGCAAAACTTTTGCGCTTTTTTTTATTGTAGAGAAACAATACCGTGCGTAAAAAGCATTTGCATAAAAATTAAAGCGTTATATCTGAGTAGAAAAAGATGTTGATTGTATTTTTTTACTGGCTCAAGGGAGGAGAACACTGTAACTGCCCATTTTCGATCGGTTTTTTTAAATTTTGTTTTAAGAAAATAATGAAATACATGATCAAAAGAACTTTTAGGCTTTATTAGATATATTTTGAAGTATGTAAAAAAAAATTGTTTGTCAAAAGAATACAAAATGGCGGCGCACGAGTCGCTACTACTGGTTTTCAGGCAACCCTCTGTCGTAAATTTAATGCTGGAACTAAGAGTGAAATATATTCGTTAATCATATTATTTTTAGGAGTCACGTATGGGGAAAATTAAAATAATGGGGAAAAAAATAGACACGAGTTTGGAAAAACGTTCGTTCTTTCGACAATAATTTTTATATATAAAGTGATATATTTTTTACAATTTCCAATTAATCGGAAAAAGCGCTCGTACTTGACTGTTTAGGCAATCTAAGAAGCTACAGTTAAAATTTCAACCAATTGGACGACAATTCTTCGAGTTCTGCTGCGTGCCGATTTTAAAAAACACGGTTTTGAAAAAAACGTATTTTTTAGACGCTACAGGTGATGATTTTTCCCCCGTGATCTAATGCCACCTATTGGTAGAAAATAAAAGTATTATAAGTCGGTAATTTTTTCCTCAAAGATTTTCCCTAAAATGAACTAATTTTATCCCCAAAATTCTACCCAAAAAATTTTATAAACGTTTTATAAACGAATATGCATCATATTTTTGAAGGTTGAGAGGAGTTTTCAAAAAATTTTCCAATAACAACAATTTTTCGAAAATACTACCGTGGTGTCCGACCCTTCGTTGACACACTTATATTTGGCCACGCTTTTGACACGGGGTCAATTTGACCCAGATCGTGCTTCATCCATCTGCCATTACGCACCCTTTGGTCGGTTTTTATTGAAAAAATCAGGGATACACTTTAAACATTTCTCAATATGTCGGCATAATTAAAATTCGGAAAATGTCAAATTAAATCGTTTATAAAAATCATTCAAAATGTTCAATTTTGAAAAAGTGAGCATTTTACTAAAAAATCATCCGGGTTAAAATGACCCAGTCCGTCAACGTGGAGTTAAATTATGTGCAAACATCACGAGAATAAAATACAAAAAATTAGTTTACTTTTTATTTTCAGACCTCATTTTCCGAAACGCATGAAACATCCTATACGGTGAATGTAGCAATTTTTAGTCGTTTACAAAAAATATACAACGACCTAACAACTGAAGACCTACGATCAAAGTGCCTCCGTAGGTACACGCAGAATTCAAATGACAGCTTCCATTCCGTCGTGTGGACGATAGCCCCAAAATCACTTTTGAAATTTTAACTGCGTTTTTTTTTCAAAACCACGTTTTTGAAATCGAAAAAAACGGATAATTCGGCCAGCTATGATGCCATTGACTTGAAATTTCATTTGTAGCTTCTTGAATATATTCTCTAAAGAAGTACACACGATTTTTACGATTGATCAACAATTCTCGCTTTTATAAATAAACTGAAACCGAATTTTTAGAAAAAAAAAACCAAATATTCAAAATGATGGCATTTTGCGAAAAAAAGTGTATTTTTTTAATAACCGTGTGTCTTTCTCCAGCAGAACTGATGTAAATAACGGAAATTTTGTTTTCTCTTCTAGCTGACAATCCATAAAAGTTCTGCGTCCTCCCGCAGAGCCCCTAAAAAATGCTTTCAGTCGCTGCGACTGAAACGGAAAGGTTGCTACGGCGATCTCTTCGATTTCGATGAAATTCGGCATGCTTGTAAAATGGGTAAAAACATTCGACACGTATTTTTTTTTTATATCTTCGGAACCCGATCTTTAACGATTGAAACGCACCCTCGAAAGTTGGGGTGTTTTTCGTTTTTCGTCGATGACGTTTCACCCGTACGAGATATGCAAAAACATCAAATTGCAACAATGTTTATTTTCTCCGTATACTATACATTGGAGATGAGAACGATAACGTTATCGACAAAAAACGAAAAACACCCCTATTTTCGAGGGTGCGTTTCACCCCTTAAAAATCGAGTTCCGCAGATATAAAAAAATACGTGTCGCCTATTTTTACCCATTCTACAAGCATGCCAAATTTCATCGAAATCGGAGCGATCGACCTCGCAACCTGTCCTTGTGAGCGGATATTGTATTTTTTTTAAATACCTCAACACGTCTACTATAAACCCTCCAAACCTCATATTGATTGTTTTTTCAGTATTCTCAAGAAAAAATTCCCAAAAAGTTTGACTTTTCGGTGAGCCACATGAGCCTCAATAAAAAAAAAGCTCTTTGACTTCGTCGACTTTCCGTCAAGCGTAGGAATTTTCCACTCACACGTACCACCCTGCAGTGTATCGTGAAATAACGAATTCCCTTGGTGGTCAACCCCCTCTCCAATGACCCGTGCGCAAAAATCCCAAAACACGATACCGATGGATGAAAAATTCAAAAGTGTTCCATTCTTTTATCCGAGAGTCCCCGAAGGTGGCGGCGCAGAGGAAACACGTGACAGGCAAGATATCCTCCGCGAGAGGTCAGGGTGATCTTTCAAAATGGCGACACGTCTCGTTCCACGAGGGAAGAGAACGAGGTATATGGTGGGCGAACGAGAGTTGAATACAACATATCGGTTTATGGTAGTGGAATTCTTACTGTACGTATAATATATAACAATGGTCCAATGGAGAGACGACTTTGAGATTGGGAGAGGGTGGTGCACCACCCCTTGCCGCTGAGCGTCCCGCTCTCTTCAAACCTTTTTCACCGTCCTTCCCGTATATACTAGAGATCGGCGTGCACACACAAACACGAGGCACACGTGACGTATTGAACTCGTGTACGGGAAGTCAAACAGAAATGAAAACGAAAAATAGAGCAAGAAATAAGGGGGGAGAAAAGGAGGATGAAATAAAAAAGCGAAAGAAGCAAGGCGAGAGTCACCCCCGATTTTTCCGACGAGTGTCGACGACGAGTTTCGCCCTGCGACTCACGCTCTCTCGCTCCCTCGCCCTTTCTTTTACCCTGCTTGCGTCCCTTTATCGCTGCTTTTCTCTGTCTATTTCTCTCTCTCTCTCTCTCTCGTTGTACCTCGCTCTCTCTCTCTCTCTCTCTCACGTTCCTAGCTCGTGGATCTTTTGATATCGCGCTCGCGTCGTCGCTCGTAGCCAACGGGGGGTTTTCGCTTCACGTATTTTCGTGGCACTGAGATTCGTCTTTGGCGAGCAGCCCCCGAGAGGCGCTGCAACCCTCGGATATTGATTTTCCGACGATGTGGAAAACAGAGAGTGAGAGAGAGAGAGAGAGAGAGAGAGAGAGAGAGAGAGAGAGAGAGAGAGAGCGGGAGAGAGAGAACCACACGCCGGTACAGCCGTGGCTCTCCTATCGGCTTGTTCACCCTGGCTGTACGGATGCTGCTCTCGGGCGGTGCGATGCTGCGGTATCTGCCCCTGCCGTATCCCTCTCATGATATCCCCACACGGATAACGAACTCCAATGACGTCATCGCTGTCATATCGTACTCTTGGTCTTACCTACGTTTACGTTCAGCGGTGGAAGTTTCCCCGCAATGCAATTTTGTCCAGAATTTTTTGTAATTATCGAAAGAAATCGATGATTCCATTTTATGGCAAATCTTCGGTAATTTTCGAATGAAAAAAAGGTTTGAAACGATGTTTACGATTTTTTAAAGGTTTTTTTTGTGGTACAGTCGAACCTCGATATAACGAAGATTTGTTCATTCCATTCCGATAGACAGCCGAAATTTTGATACAACTACATAATAATATACATTGTGCTCTAATTGCTAATTGCATGTGAAAATTACTGTAATTTAAACCTTTCTTTCTTTAAAAAATATCCCTATATTTATAGTATTAATATATTTTTTTAGAACATGATCTGGATGTAACGAACTTACCTAGAGATTCTTTATATTGAGGTTTGACTGTATTATCATTTGTGGCGAAATAATAATGACCCTTGTTACGTGGAAATCTTTTTTTTTTCGACAAATGCCAGATACTCGAATTTGGAAAACGGATAAAAAAATCATGAACTTTTTGAAAAATATGGATGAACGGGTGAAAAAAAAAGGAAAAAAATTATCGAATGCTTGCTGGGATGGTATGATTGAGGCGAAATAATGATCACCCTTGTTACGTGGGAATCTTTTTTTGTTTCGACAAATGTCAGATATTGGAATTTGGGGAACGGATTAAATAATCATGAACTTTTTGTGAAATGTGGACACAAAAACTTTTTGAAAGATATGGACGGGTAAGGAAGCGGAAAAATTGGTCGGATCGAATGCTTGCTGGGATGGTATGATTGTGACGAAATAATGATCACCCTCGTTACGTGGGAATCATGTTTTTTTTCTCAATTTCGACAAATTTCAGAAATTCCAATCTGGAAAACGGGCTGATCAAATCATGGACTTTTTGAAAAATACGTGTGGACGGGTAAAAACACCGGGAAGATTGATCGGATCGATTTTGTTAGGTTGTTGGGTTGGTACGAAATAGGTCATATATACAGGGTGATTGGTAATTCAACCGATTCCTTGAAAAAGGTTATACTGGAGGTAATTTGTACCGAATTCACTGCTGTCAACTTATATGCGTAAAAAATGAGTGGCTTGCAAGTTATGGTGATTTTTTACGAATTACAAATTTTCCGACTTTTACCAAAAACAAATAATTGTAAAAAAAACCACTCCACTCTGGGCACTCAATCGATACTTTTCTGACAGCTTTTGAAAGAATGATCACTAGAAAAAGTGGATGCCCAAAATTCCCATAATCTCGGAAATGAAAGATGTTGAGGGTCGGGAATTATCATTTTTTTTGTGAATTAAAAAAAAGCGACGAGAATTATTGGAAAAAAATTGGTATACCAATCACGAAAACAAGTGCCTTATTTCATTAAAAAGGTACAAATGTCATAAACTTTAGCACGGGTTCGTAAAAAAATAAACTAAGCGGAAAAGTACACTTCCTAGATGAATGCTCTGTTCGACCCCTAGTCTGAAGGGGTGAATTTGTTGCAAATGACCCTTTCAAGGAATAGGTTGAATTATTGATCACCCTGCATACGGTTTAAATATTCTGCTGCACGGTTGTATAAGAAAGGTCCAGCTCTCGATCCACCTCTTGCGCGCCCATTGCACAAATCCTCCCAAGCCATAATCCACCTCTGCTCATAACTCGAAGCCCCGGGCGAAAATCCTTGCTTGTCTCGTTCGCATTCGCGAAATTTTTCAGAGTCCACCGTCACGGAAAAATTGCACGGTCAGTATATGCGTTGGTATTTTGAGGGCGGGGCAAGCATAGGAGCGAGTAGCAAACAGTGAGAAAAAAAATATATTTTCGATCTAGAATGAAAAAAAAAACACCTCGATCTCTTATACTTCTTCTCTGTGGCTTTTTTATTTCCCGTGCAATGTGTTTCGAAATAATATTAAGGCGTTACCACCACTTGTAGCGCAAAAAAGGCCTTTTTCATGAATTTTTTGAAAGAAAACTACTAAACTTTTTTAATCGATCAATATACCATCTTAAAGAACACATCTTGAAGAACTTCCAGTAATTTTTTTATTGAAAAATATTATATTGTTTAGTGGCGAATGGCCGTCAATGAAATAATGTTTTCATATACACGGTTTGCGGTGACCAACATTGCGGCGAAGTGGATCATCTGAAGAAAAAAATGCGGATGGATTTAGTCAAATATAAGTATAAACTAGTCTTTGATCGAAGGATTTCAAAAAATATTCATTTTTCACAAAATGGCGGACAGTCAAAGTTAATGGTTCGATTTTAACGAAAAAAAAAAATCGAACGATTAAAGACTACATTTTTATGTATTAAATAAGCCTGCAAAATTTCAAGAAGATCGGTTCATTAGTGTTCGAGTAATCTTGGTCACCGACTTCAGAAATGCCATTTGGAGAAAAACGCGTTTAAAGTTTCTCTTTCAACGCTCTTGAAATGCGGATTCTTCTCTTTCAACGCTCATATCTCAGTCAATTTTGTTCGGATCGACTTGAAATTTTCAGGACATATTCTCAGATACTTATACTTAAAAAAAAATTCAATAAAAAAATCGATTTTTTCAAAATCGCAAGTGGGGTTAACCCCTTAATCCCATCACACTGCTTTCCATTACGATTTTCTTGAAAGCGTTTTTATTTTAAAACGCCGCATTTTCCCCCATATAGCCCTGAGTGGGAAATATCTATTCAAGTTTGACACTTGTTAATTTTCGATGAAAAAAGCGATTTATTTGGTGTTTATTAAGTTTATTTAGTGTATTTGTGTATACGTGTGATGGATATAGATACATATGAAATTTTGTAAATGTTGACGAATATTCATTATATTCACCGTAATTTCCACATTCTCAATGTTTATATCTCGTGACGGGAATTGCTGGTAAAAAAAAATCGCGAATGACACAATGTCAGATGCACGTTTCCTGCAGTTTTTCGTTTCAATTTCAGTTCCTAATTTGTCACGATTTTTCGTTTTTCATCGCAGTATAGCAATTTTTCGTCTCTCCTGAACTGATATTGACGTAACGCATTTCGAGGTACAAAAAGGAACCGACCTACGGTAAACTTTCACATGTGGGCTCTTTGTTAACTTTGTTATCCGAATTCCAGAAAAAGTTACAACATTCAGTCGAATTTGTCGATCATTGTTGAAAATATAGAGATTCCGGATTATTTATAAAACTTTTCCGGATTTAAATATAGAACTTTTCCGGATTATTAAACGTTTTCTTTTTTTTTCCTAAACAGCATATGTCATAGTATATGTTGGATTTAAATGCACTATTTAACGATGCTCTACTCGACAGGGTAGGCGATATTTTTTCATCAATATTTTTCACATATGCAAAAAAAATCGAAATGTGTTTTTTTTTACTCCATTATCGCCCCACACGCGATCACGTCTACTCGGATCGTTCTCCTGCCAAGTTGCAGTGTGAACACAGCAAGGAGCTACGAAGCTATTACAGACGGACGGACAGACATGGCGAAGTACTCTTAAGGCGGTACACCACTGTTACGGGTAAAAAAATCGATTTTTCCTGCATTTTCTCGAGTGTACATATTCAAGAATATTTGAGAAAAAAAATCCAGTAATAATATCGAAAATTGACCAAGTAACAGACGATTTAGTGACGATTCACGTATACTAAAAATTTCAATCGCGTTTTTCTCGCAACGACCTGGCCTGAATCATAACTCTAGCTATAATTGGCCGATTTACAATAAAAACAAACCACAATTTCCGCAATTTTTTACACCCGCTATTTTGTGAATTTCATTTTCGGAAAACGACTACGTACGACGAGAACTACATTTATATAGATGATAAAACATTTTTATTTTTATTATTCACACCAACCGTTGTCAAGTTATCGATCCGGCCGTTGGACCACATTTGCTATCCAGGGGCTCTATTATGCCTATCGCGTTGTTAATTTTTATTTTTTTTTTAAATAGAAATTTACACAAAATAAGTTCAACGTATGCTTATTAACATACTTATTTTCCAAATTCCAAATAAATAATCTAGTAGCCGAGAAAAATTCTGATTTTTTTTTTTTCGTCACGTCACAGTGGTTACCATCCTTAAGGGTGCCCAGTGCCTTCGGAACCCTAAAACCGAGATTCGGGTGGCATTTAACGGTTAATGGAATAACACAATTTTGTCGTGTGTAAATGGCTGTACGAGGAACATTTTGCCAATTATGGCAGCGCAGTTTCCTCGGCTTGGGTATATGGACGTCGTTTTTCCAAAGGCGGTAACAAAAGCCTTTGGCTATTCTAAGTAACTGTCTCATGGCTCGGTCCTCTTTTCACTCCTCAGTCGACCCTCTACTTACCCTTTCTCTCCCTCTCTCCTTTATTCTCTACTAGTGCAAAGTTCCAGCAAGCGGAAGTTCGGTGAGAAAGTTGCCGCAGAGCAAAATCCCCGAATCGTTCTCTCAGTGAGACGGATTACAACTTCTGTCGCACGGGGATGCACGACTGTGAGACTGAACGTAAAAGGGCCACACGCCATTGCCTAGCGACATTAAAGACACCCTCTGCTTCCATGTCGATATCCCGCACCCCCTTATTTTCGTTGGAAGGCTTTATTACGAACGACGTTAAGTCCCTCCAGGGCCAAAGTCGTCTGAAGATGCTTGCGAAACTCACCAGCTTTTGGTCATTTTCTTTCGTCCTTTCTTAAATGCTCATGTAAATGACTCTTTGTACGAGTCCGACGTACTCGAGTTATTTAATTTTTATTTTTATTTTTATTTTTATTTAATTTTAATTTAATTTTAATTTAATCTTAATTTAATTTTAATTTAATTTTAATTTAATTTTAATTTAATTTTACTTTAATTCTAATTTAATTTAAATTTAATTTTAATTCAATAATTTTAATTTAGAAAATTAATATGATCGATGAATGTTGTATGAGGAAGTGAGGCTTCAATGTTTGTTTTCTCAAAAAAATTTAAACGAGCAATAACATTTTTTTCGCCGCACTAAGAATGTGAGATTTATTTGAAAGGTAATGGATTTAATTTTAGTACGAGGTCATAGTTATTGCTAAATGTTCATATAATGCGTTGAAAATATATTTCTCGCAGAGTTTTACAGCGGGAGCACAGTTGATCGTATCGTTGTTTAAATTTTTATAGAGATTTTAAAAGGGTCTACGTATGTGCACTTTCTACCTCTCCTTCTTTCGCTGGGATTATCCTTGCTTTTGGAAAGAATATACTCGTATCTAGCTACGGGTCAGTGCTTTAATGTCATCAGACAATATTTTACCTCACTGCGACGAATTAAATATGGTTTCCGAAGACGGCCTCTCCGGAGAGAGACACAGAAGAGACTGAAATAAATCCTGGAACATTGCGGATATTTTTTAATGAGCGGAGAACGTTGTTACTTAATATGCGCGGCTAACAACGTTTTCTAAGAGCTCTCTTAATTGTTTTTCATCTATAACAATGTTATACATTTGGCATATATTATGCAGATGCTCATCTATATTCGTAGGTCCGTCATAATTAATAATTGTTTTTATATTGGAGGGCAACCATGAATAATCGGAATCCCGATTGAGTTGAAGGCGGGACACCAATGTGAAGGGTCAAAAATCTATTTTGAGGCATTTTCTCAAAGTCTACATATTCAGGAATGTGTGAAAAAAAATCAAGTTAGAAAATTGAAAATTAACCAAGTTACAGATGATTTAGTGAAAGTATTACGAGTGTACGGTTTACGTACACGCAGACTTTCAGTTGCATTTTTCTCAAAACGACTTTTCCCGACCTTGCCGGAATCATTAGCAATAATTGTCCGATTTTCAATTTAAAAAAGCCAATATTTCCGTAGTTGTAGCTATCGTTATACGTAGCCGTTTTTTTTTTAATTTAATATTTTAGAAGGCGCCGTATATAAGTAATAGTTTCGCCATAATTACACTTTTTTCAACAACCGTCATTTTGTGGTTTTTTTTCTTCGGAAAACGGCTACGTGTAACGAGAACTATGTTTATATACATTATAAAATTTTTTTTTCAGACCAACCATTGTCAAGTTATCGATCCGGTCGTACGACCACTTTTTTTCTATAGAGGCTCTATTATACCTCAATAACGTCGTTAATTTTTATTTTTGTAAAATAAAAATTTACACACAATAAGTTCAAGGTATGCTAAATAACCAACCCTTTTCCAAATCCCAAATAAATAATCTAGTAGACAAAAAAAAACAGAAAGAAAATACCTTTTTCGGCCCGTCACAGCCCTTAATATTGAATCGCGGCTGGATATGTGAAATATTCTATAATTTTTAATATTGATATTTATCATGCCCTTCGATCAACGGAGAAGCTCCTCGACTGGCGAAATGCCGAACGCATAAAGATATTGATGTTCCTAACTTAATCAGATTTCGGTCGCATGTTGATTAGCCCCGAAAATACAAAAGCAGAATATGCTATTTATTTGGGGGTGAACGTTTCAGCGGTATTGGGTCTACAACTTTTTTCCAAATGTACTGACACCAAAATCAGAAAAAATCTCCTATATTTTGCCCTATCGGTATTTTGTAGACGAATTTTGGATTCTGCACGATTGTTGTGACCTACATAAACATTTCTATAGCTAATGGAAAAGGAATATGATTTATTAGGCGAAACGAAATAAATAAATATTGACGTTAAAAAGTTGAGTGATCACAGCTGGGTAAATTTAAAAAAAAATTTATATTGAAAGCTACCTTCATGTTGGGGATATACTTGGGTTTATAAATAAGCATTGCTAAACCTGGATCATTTTTTCCACCAAGTGCAAACATAAATAGATTGTTGGAAAGTATAGATGAAAAATATTTAAATAACGCTAGTTTTTTGTAATTTTTTAGAACCCTGGGCCATTAACGTCTAATTCGTATACTATGCATAATGTAAGCGGCAAATTGCCGACAGGAGGAAGTTAAAGTTTTGTCGTGCGTGTCCTTTGGCTTTGGGCAGATTACCGTACTCGGGTGTAAAAACATTTTTATTCTATTTTTTCCTCGGCTGAAGTCTCCCAAGCTTAACTTCCCGTTGAGCCGGGCGTTCAAATACGAATTATTCACGTACTTTATTTGCGCGTCAACGCTCACGGGCAGAGAGAGAGAGAGAGAGAGAGAGAGAGAGAGAGAGAGAGAGAGAGAGAGAGAGAGAAGAGGAAAATGTCGAGAAGGGAGCGAGATGGTATGCGGAAGGGATGCTGAAGATGCCGGGCAAAACTTTCCTGGAAGATGTTTTCAATCAGGCCGAGAACGACAGCGGCATCTTTTGCATCTCTTCCCGGAGCGTACACTTTTTCATTTTACACCTGACATTTTTTTGTTTGATAAAGCATTTTGCTGCATATTACAAGGTTCGCTAAGCCACTGGGCTGGAAAATATTCTCGTCACATCACGAAAATGTTGCAACTGATAGGCAATAATTACGTCGCGAATCTGAAATACGAAATAACTCATTTTCATATGTTTAATAAAACATTTTCTTTACATCGAAACCCGATAAACACGAATTCAAAATTTGCAATGAAAAATTTAATGATCAATATCAATTTTCCCATTGAAGAAAAATGGAAAGTCAATATTAATTTTCCTATGAAAGGTAAATTAATAATCAATATTAATTTTCTCATTGAAGGAAAATTAATAATCAGTATTACTTTTCGCATTGAATAAAAATTAATGATTCATATTCATATATTCATGGTACCTTCGATTTACATTTCTACGTGCCACCTCTTCCAATTGTATATTTGCAGTTATTATAGGGATACATTTCAAGTGGTATATTAACCGTTTAAGCATCTAAAGCCAACGAGATATGTGACCCTTGAACGCGGTAAAACGGCTTCAAACTATTTATAGATGTCCCAAGGCCTATATCATGAATAATTGACCTACAGAGGAACTTCGATTTTCGTCAAGTAGATGTATAATACGATATTTTGGTGGCTGACGTCGACTATTCCCTATAGCTCGTATGATCGCAACCCCATGAATAATTGCTGATCGCGAGCCGATGGTTTCCCCGTTCGTACGAAGGCAAACGTCAATACGCGCGAGACAAGTCAACATAGTAGCAAATTTACGTGACTGGTCTCGATTTAGGGAGAGAAAGAGAAATATTGTAGGAGAGGAGAGCGCGTAGCGATTAAGCTAGTAAACGCAAAAAAATTGTGTGCGACAGAATATTTCGTAATTTAACGCCAATGTTGTCCACGGTGTCCAGCATACGTTTGTGAAATTTTAAATACATTTGCCATCCCATTATCGAGATATACGCTCTCGAAATTCGCATTTCCAACACGCCCTGGATAGGCCAAGTCCCGGTGTTGTCACATTTCCGTTGACAGTGAAGAAATGACAAGACAAAAGCTCATCCAAAATGGTGGAATGACAGATGGACGTTTTACGGATATTATTTTCTTTTTAAGATTACTTTTGACCTTAAACTTTTCTATTGACGAGTGCCCAGAGTATGAAATACGTGATTGGCCAAATGAGTTGATGCGAACGACTTGGCAACGCTGCTAACTATGTGCGTTCCATTAGCTGCTTTTTTAAACTTGCGTCTTGACAAATCGCTCCTTTCAGCGCAGCCGATTTTCCATTTTATTAAATCTTCGATTTGTATACTGCAAGAGCTGCACGAACTGCACTGTGAACAACGGCAATAATGGTTAGGCAATGGTTAGGGCAAGGGATTGATTGTGTTCGCCAGCGACGTTGCCACATGTACAGGCCGTATGTTCGGATGTTAGTATGCGACCATGCGTAGACACAAACTTCCAAGTGTTGGCATACGACCCGGGCAAGCCCTGCTGTAAATTTGCTACCACGAACAAGAAGGCAGCTCTAAAACTTACTGACAATCAATCTAGCATGTCAGTTTTCAACTGTTAAATAGTAAGATATTTTACTCATGTATTGGGATGTTGAATAAGTTCTCCCTGTTTTCGTGAAAATTAATGCCTTATTATAAAAAAAAAACATTCCTAATGCTTTCGAACTGCTGTGTGATCAACTTCTAATGATGTTGCAGGTTCAGCTAGCGTCTGACATGAGTCTTCGTGAAGCAATGCCTCCAATTCAACACATCAAAATAATTAGTTTTGAAGCGTCTAAACAAATCTTTGCATGTTGTTTCCAACACGGCTGGGTCACCGTAAGTCTCGACAACAATTCTGTGTGATTCAGCTGCAGATTTTATTGAATAAAGTAGTGCAAGAAAATATTTAACACTATGAAAAAAAGTTGATTACACTTCGGTGAAATGACATACTGAATTTTAAGCTTGCTCAAGTACTTCTTTAAATATGCGTTACCATCTTAAACTACACGCACGCAGTTCTGGTAACGCCATCTGTTGGAAAACAGCGTGAACTTATTCAACGCCCTGATAGTTTAAAATCAGGTAAATTCATTACTTTTTCAGAATGATTGCTTATTTGAAATACCCGATCGTATGTTTGCTTTTAAATGTCATTGTCCCCCATGTACCTTAAGCTATGACAGTCACAACAACATAGGCAATGTAAGAGCAGAGTCAAGAGAAGCCGCCTGTGCCATAGAGTGCATACCGAATGCTACACTGTCAACTGATGACCATGTCAGGCATACCGGTGCCAAAAAGCCACGAAGTAAGTCATAGATCACGTGATTGAATGTCCACAATATCACGTCTACTTTTCAGATCGATTTCCGGTCCGGTACTTCCTCTCTAATCGATTCAAATGTATTTGAGTTTGTAATATGATATTGGTGGTCAATATATCCTCGACGAACAGAGCTCCTAAGCTTACGTAAACTTGACCTTACGTAACTCCATTTCGAATTCTGTCCGCGTGAAGCCCGATGGTCGAAGCAGATAATAATAATGGCCGTGGTGCCAGACGTCTCTGATGGTTACGCCAAAGTTGAAATAAAGTCAAACATCCATTATGCAGATTCCAATATCCGCAATGTCTTACTCCCCCTCTTTCCGACCGCGCTAATTCAATCAGCTTCATTGATATGAACCGAACAAGGTGTTTCCTCTCCAACCTGTTCCCACTTTATTACTCTCAATTTCTAGGATTTCACGTCGCGCCACCGGAGGTAGCGACTCTTCTTGTTCGTTGATGGACGGCATCTGTGTCATAAGTAATGATTGAATAAGGTAGACAAATCATTCGAGCTGCACAACAGCGCGGAATCCCGACTACTTTCGTGCGACAATTCTGGGCGGACTCAATGGGCAACGGAGATTGTCGTTGATGAGTCAGTCGCCCCGATAATTCTCACCGATCGATGTCATTAACGCTGTTCCGCGTCGCTCGAGCTTACATCCCAAAGCTTCAATCCCCATAGTGTTTCTGCATACGCAAGTACCAGCTATTGGAGACTATCGTTGCCCATATTCTAAAACGACATGTGCTCTCACATTTCTCAGCACTCTCAGCGGTTACGCTCAGGTACACGTCAGTGTCATACGTCCCCAACACGTGGGTACACACGCATTAGGCATGACGCGTTTCAGAATACGTGTTGCATCGTGTGTAACTTCGAATGAAGCGGACGATAGAAAACCCTCCATCACTTTTCGAAATTTTGGATGGCCTGCTCCGCAGATAGAAGCGATGAAAAATGGAAATCTCTCTGGGGTACAGAATTTGCCTAAACGTAGAAAACGACTGCGAGCCTCTGGAATGAGGATGTGACTTGGTTGAAGGGAGTCCGGCAATGTTATATTGATCCAATAGGAATAGAACTGTAGATATCGCAGCTATAGATCGCAAAGTTCCTCATAGTGTCTTCGTGCGTCGATTGGGCAGGCTTCTGAAACTGCTTTTTGGGTTCACGCTGTGCCTGTTGTTATCCTCAGAAGACTGTGACGGACTTAAAAGTAGTCCAGTGAGCATTTTCGACGCAATTTGTTCAGCTAGTAGATGCAAGGATTGGTTCTGAATCGCCCGCTATGTCGTTCTCATTGGTGCGATCGATTTGCGAACGATATTCAGCGCCTGCAACCGTTTAGCTATCGGGGACGAGCCAGTGTACAACTTGGTACTGTATTGTGCCCAAGGTTGACGTTGTATCCCTGTACACGTGTGTGCGCACGTGTGCACGTGCGTATGCGGAATAGTACCGTTTAGTATGGGATACACAGTGAGGCACCAAGACCGAAGAGGATCCATCGCCCGGTAAACTGCAGCACGCCTCTGTTACCGCTATAGACGAAGTTCCCCTCTCCGCGGGGTGTACAGCTCGAGTCGTGTACATCGAAATTGGACGGGAAATTTAGTGTTCGCGGCAGACGCCAGCGCCCTCTTCCTGTACACCCCCTCAAGCACGAATCTCGGGGATACCCCCCTTGCTCCATTCTGCACTATGAATGTCTCTTCCGGCTCCGGCACCTCATCCTTTCCCACCACCTTGGCCCCTCCCCGAACTCCTACAACCCTGCTGCAGTATCACGTCATTCTTTCGCACGTTTTCGCGTCCTTCGCTACGGGCTATGCACGAAAACGTGTACAGAAGGAATTACAAAATGTATGGTGATGGATACACTTGGCATTCCGTACTGCCTCCAACGGCCCTCGCACCCTCTGGGAATTCGACTATTCATTTTTTACATCATCGTTCCCGCGCTTGAAGAGACTTGTCGCTCTTTCGTCATCTGGCACTTTTGATTTTCGGTGGTTCTTGGTTGGTGTTGGTTCGGTGGCTTTCTTATGCAACTGGACAAACTGGCAGTGAACATTTTGGACGTAGATCAGTCAGTCATCTTGCTTTTCAAAACAGAGATCGCTTCGAATTGACATCATATCTTTCTCCAGTAGATTCGCCAATAGAGTTCCGGGCTGGTATTGATCAAATATAAATTCACGGATATCGAGTGTATAAATAAGTAATCATAATGTCCAATTTAAGTACCGTCAGTATTCAGGTCTTGATTCGAAAAGTTAAGATGTAAATGCAATCTATTCCAGGTACGTTCGAATGTACAATATCCGGTTTACACTATTCATAGGCGAAGTCGAAGAATATTTATTGCTATGTAGATTCACTGTACCGGCTAATGCTAAGGGCTCGGCTAAAATCGGCCTGCCTACACATCACAATGTATACATATTACGACCTACTCAGCGAACGTATAGCCTGAAGGAGATCCTATCTCCATTATCAGTTTGAACGAAGCTATTAGCTGCGTGTTGCCTTCCCTGTGTACAACATTGTTATCTCTCAGTCGAACCAACAACGTTAGACATTATTCGAGTATCATCCTCTATTTATACTCCTGGCTTATGGAGCCGTCCCGGCTTATGGATTCACCCTAGCCTCTGATGGGCAAATTGGTTATACTGTGAATTTCTCCACACGGATGGACACGAGCGCGCGCACTTTGACAGGTAGTATACAATATGAGTATGACGTATGTATCTGCAGGTTTATCGTGTATTGCATAGCGGAATGATATTTCTTTACCTATAGCAGAGACCTGTCTGTATTGGTATAGCCTACAAGTATTTCTGTTCTTGCATATCTCTCATCCGTCTATATTCATTTCCGCTTACGATTTACCCGGCAAATACCCAGGCTTATCCAGCGTTCCTACTTGTTTTCGCTAATTTGAGGATTTACCGAAGTGCCAATACATTTAGAGCACCACTCGAAATGAACAAGCTTGATTATCTTCCGCCCAGCATGACGGTTGAATCCTTTGAAGGACGGGCGACGCAGGGCTAATTGGCTCCGTGTAGGGTACAGGGTGGGGGTAATAAAATCGAACGCAGCGCCCGCAGTGGACAGAAATAGCAATAAATTCGGCTATTCATCTGTGAAATCTGTATGAGCGTCGTAGATTTTTGCAATCAAATTAAAAATACTGTTTTATTAAAAAGGGACCGCGACAGTTGTTGTGTAATAAATGGCAAACACTGGAACGAATGGTAAATGCAAATGTTATCGATTTCCTATGACTGATTGGAAGTTATAACAACGTAACAAATGGATAACTGCAGTTGGACCTTTGAAGAAGTTTTCCAAGCCGTCAAAGAATCAAAGGTTTACCTTATATACAGGGTGAATTAAGTATTGATTGAGAACAGGGCAACAAGATCATTCCGGCTTCTCCATCCTGTGCATCTTCGAATGCTGAAAAGCTTGATGTATAGACTCTCAACCCTTAACGTCACCAAATCACGTCCGCATAATAACACTTTGCCTCGCGCACTTATTGCCCCTATTCCTTGGACTTTTCTCATCGTACGTCCTAGGACCTTCCGCAAGCCCGAGAATGGCCAGCCGGGGCAGAGGAGAGCTCCACTTCCGCGTAGACTTTTAGCGAGTTACAGTCATACCCAGCCGGCTTTCAGCACCTTCGCAGTATACGAACATATACATACCTACATACAGTGCGGGATCACAGGAGTTAAAGAGCTCCCCAGTCTTGGGAGAGTTATTGGCTCTCTGCTGTTTCTTATTTCGCTGCTTCTCTTCCTTACCGACCGAGCTGTGTCTCGAAACCTCTCTACAAGTCGAATGACCGGTAAAACTTCCACATACCTACCTCTCGTTGGTTGACCTGAACTAAAACCGTTGTATACTTTTGGTAGGGAACTCGAGCGAAATTTACGGCGTTCATTTGCGACGCGATGTATACACAAAGCGGCTACGTCGCGACGGCAAAATGGCCGTCGGCGAGACGAAGATCGGGCGAGGCGGAATTACTCTTCTTTTGTAGCTTGACCTCTCGTTATTCGATAAGTACATTAGCCGCGGAATGAACATGCAAAAAGATAATTGCTCTGAAACGGGAACTACCTCTAGCAGTAACAAGTTGATGAAAATACAGATGCCATTATGCGAGGATATAATACTCGTTGTTTTCACGGCCTAAATATAATAAACAAAAGTCATTATGCTTTGTTGAAGAATGGAAAAAAAATGATGCTCTGCATTTATTGCAACCTCCTAAAGAGATTAGGAACATGATGAAGACATGATATGAGAGGCTTGATTCATTATTTTTCCGATAACTGTTGACAACTAACCTTTAAAAAATCAGCATAGACAGTTCTTTATCGAATGTAATTATTCCTCATTGTCACGTTCCTAATTGTTCCTCATTGGCATATAGGTGCTCGGACCTTTATGGCTGTCGAATTCAACTTTACTATACACCGTGATTGATAGACCAGCTTACGAAAGTGTATAGCCGGGTATGTATAAAACCGTAGAGTCAGAGGCATGTGAGTCATCATCTTGATTCAGGCTGATTCGATTTTCTAATCTAAGCGTTTGTGAACCAGAGTCGAGGAATTCAGGGAGAAGAAAGCTCGCACATGGTACGCAGATATCCTGCTTTGTGCTTTAGGTATGTACCACGTAATTTATTCAGGAGGCCAAACCCATCCACGTATTTACATGGAACATCCACATGGGAAGCAGATGTATATATAATTTAGTTTAATATGATTGTATACCAGTAGACGATGATGCGCCACCATACGAGACACATCACTTTATGTCCCATGCAACCAAAACCTTCACAGCATTTTGTGCGAGTTTCGAAACTCCTGACCAGCTGCTAACGAGAACTTTTATAGCTCTTCTTTCTTGCCAAACTTTGTCGAAAAGACTTTAGGGGCTGCGAAAAAACTACGAAAACGGATGCTTTTTGGGGGTGTCAGCGATGGAAAAATGATGAGCTGTTTGCTGAAAGCTGATCATTGACATAGTGATTAGTGTACGAGCTATAGATGGTGGAATAAACTATAACTCAATGCTGCAGGATATATCTGTATACATTTTTCGTAGAGAAAGCAAGAGAGGGGGGGGGGGGGGAGGGGCAGAGTGCGATCGTTCGTGGGTGTATCTGCCAAGTACCCAATATAAAATGTTGACCACGACCCGAGGTCGATCGTTCGATCGGTCCCTCGTGTCTGCTGTACACTGACCTGCACCTCATACGTGTACGAATCCACCCATGTGAATCCTGTGTACAGATGCGATGTACACACATTGAGCTTGGCCGCGAGATTCTCACGAGACGAGAAGTTAGGAGAAAATCACACCTGAAGAAACCTTCAGTGGGTGGTTGATGAACACCGTTTACGAGGACCGTCATGCGCACGTCTACAGGATTAATAATGTCTCGTGACGTTTTCCGTGACACTTGGACGATTTCCCCAAGCTAGCCGCATTCAGGGTCAGCTTAGTACGGATAAGTCTTCGATAACATATACTTTCGGATCTCTGGTGACGATTTCAGCCGGGGATTTTATGGGATTAATGTTTTATCCGTGGTCACGTCCATCGTAAAGGCAGGGTTGGGTCATCCACGGGGAAACTTCTCCATATCAGGACAAATCGAGCGTTTTGAAGAAAATGTTAGAGTAATTTTTGCAGGTAACTTAGCAATTTTTGTAAAAAAAAACGCGTGTCTAATTAAATGAACTTCCAAATTCACAATCTATTTGCAAATCTGAAAATTGGGGCAGAGGGACTTTGCAGGTGGTGAAGAATAGAAATTGCTCGCGAGACATTTCCATTCCCATGCGTGTTCGCCAAGTTACAGGCGCGTATACATAAATGCTCATGTGTTTTGGGTGACTAAGGATATCCGATTGAGGCTCCCACTGTCTGGCGATTAACGGGTGCAAGCACGTACTCGAAGGGAGGGAAAAGAGAGACAAGGAGAGATAGGGATGAGGGAATGAAGCAAACACACAGGGAAACGCGTGACCACCGCATCGGGGTGGATAAATGATTGGACACCAGCCGGTTTGAGGGTATCGCAACCATAAAGGATGTATAGCTCCATTCCAGTATTATGCGGATCGTCGTGTGAAGGTAAACGCGAGCGGAGGATACAGCGAGATGGAGGGACAAAGGTATAGGAGCCTACACGGGACAGGTCTATCGAGACGGATAGCCTTTCGGAACATTGAACGCACCCCGTCCGGCTAAACATCCTCCCTTACAACGACGCTTCCGATCGCACGAGAGGATTCACGTTTCCCGGGTAATTCTATTTCGGCCGCCAGGATTATCCCGTGTGTGGTCCCGAAGTTCGTTCGCTCCTGCGACAGCAAGGCAGTCGGGATACCTTACACGAGAATTTTTCAAATCTCTTTGGGGACATTCTAATTTACTTTGTCGATAATCGCTGAATAATCTCTAGACGGAATCTTTGGCTCAATGTTGATTTTTTTCACATACACGAGTATTGTTAAATTCATTATAAGTAGGCTCCCAGCGTGGATTACTATGTCTGCGATTCCATTCTATTGCATGGCAGTATTTTCTCCAATGTGCCTTCTTACAGCCTTTTGAACGCAACACTTTTCATTTTGCTACTTCCGGTTCTTTTGATACGCTCAGAGTGTTGGCCCCACTCTTTCGTGATGCGTTACCATAATACACGTGACCGCGTCAATTTACTGATTTGCAGTTGCGCAAGAATCGAAAAGTCAGTTGAACTGCATTCCGCTTTGTAGTCGGCCGGCAGGCCAGGCTGAGCTGTCAGCTATCGAAGGTTTGTGCTTTGCTGATGCGTTACCGTAATACACTTGGCACGATGGCCGCATCAATTTACTGATTTTCAGTTGCGGTAGAATCGAAAAGTCGTTCGAACTGCGTTCTGCTTAGTAGTCGGTCGGCTTACCAGGCTGAGCTGTCAACTAGCGAAGGCCGCACTCTCTTCTGATGCGGTACCGTAGTACACTTGTTACGATGGCCGCATCAATTTACTGATTTTCAGTTGCATTAGAATCAAAAAGTCAGTTGAACTGCGTCAGCTATCAAAGGTTGCACTCTTACCTGATGCGTTACCGTAATACACTTGGCACGATGGCCGCATCCATTTACTGATTTTCGTTATTCGTTAAGCGTTAGAATCAAAAAGTCAGTTGAACTAAGTTCTGCTTAGTAGTCGGCCGGCAGGCCAGGCTTAGCCGTCGCCTATCGAAGTATTGGCAGAGGCCAACGCCGCTTCAAATGGGAGATCGTCACAGCTGAACATCAACCGCTGTCACGACTGTTCATTGCCTCATTCTATGTTCTGATGTTCCAACGCAATATATACTTTCGGATTTTTACGGCGCCCCCCCTTTGCTCGGCTTGATGCTTTCCAGCGATTGTTGAGATAACCGGAAGTCACTTTTTTACTCTGCTCTTTTGCTTTTTGGCGTCTCTTAACATGTTTGATTGCCACGAAACGTCGACCAATCGGCACTAAGAACTAGTGATTCTAACCAAATTTATCAAAAAGTCACGCAGAGTTCGAACCTCGGCGTTTATACTTTGCCATTCTGTACCGCCATTCTGGTTGCTAGATTATTCATATTATTCGCGAATAATGCACGCTATGGCAAATAAGAATTTCAAAGTTATTCAGTATATCGTGTGGAACCTTGTGCAGTGGGTGGGACATAGTTACCCGGAAAGTGTGCTCTCAAGAGCGCGGGGTCGTTCTTCTCTGTGAATGGTGCAGTGCTCGACATTTTTTCCCCCTCACAATCCCAAGTATTTTCCACAAAGCCGGAAGAAAATAACGGAGCCTCTCCCACTGTCTTTCTCTGGCTTTTTTCCCTTAGCGGTGAACCTACAGCGGTTTCAGAAGTCTTTATCATCTGCGCACACATATATCTATATGACAGTAACGAGCCGAGACGAATAAAACCGAGAGGGAAAGGATCGTGAGAGACGAACCGTTAGGAGGTCGGGGCTCATTGTTCGCGAAGGTTAGCAACGAGTGAGAAACCGGGTAAAAAAGTCAATGGTTAGGGGTCGACCATGGAGGAGCCTCATAGCTGACTCGGTCTTCCCGTTGGTGGCACTCGCGAATTCGAACTTTATTTCACGTCGTCCCTGACGAATTGACCCGATCGACTACAGAATCTCTCTATCCGATGCTGGCTCATTTTCGTGATCGGTGTCCATAGTACACTCGCGGGAACGTTCCTGAATCTCTCCTATATACTGACGCGTCACACCACTTTTCTAGATCAGAACTGGACGGATAGAAAAAACGCAATATGGATTGGTTCACTTTCCCGGTTTGCCAGTTTGACCGGGCAAGATCGAAGACATTTTTCAGTCGTCCTAGCGATGCTGACCAGATATACAAGAAGAAAGAGGGAGGAAGGAAAATGGTGAATGGTGTCCGAGCGATGCTTCGGGAAAATGATGTCTTTTTGCCCACTTCCCATTTAGCTGAATTGGAAGGCATGCTCAGAGGATTGATTCGGCGAAGCTGTGAAACTTAAATCACTTATATGACTTACATTCGTTTTGTCTTTAGAGCACGGGCATTTTCGCTTTATGCAGCCAGCAAAAATGTTCAAATATGAAAGAAAATTTTTAGAGGCTGCAGTTATAATCACGAGTGCTCATTTCGAGGGATTTTTTTTTAACAAAGAATAATATTCTACATTTTTCAATCTCAATCATTTGCATTACTTTTTTCAATCCGAAGGAGCTCCGAAGTTCATTTGGCGATCGAGATGGGGATCGATGAGTCGCAGTGAATTCTCCAAACGTACCTTAAGGGGTTAGGCCACTCTAAAGGCCGAAAAATAGGCTTTTTGGGGATTTTTTTTTCAGAAAAACTACAAAATAAATCGAGATTACGAAAAAGGGTGTTTATCATACATATCAGTGACTGTATACAATATTTTTTTTGAAGCGATTGATTTAAAAATGGCAGCTGTGCGGCGTTTATTTGGAAACTGCATTCTTTAAGTTGGCCGGAAACATAACTCAGACAATTGTCAACCGATTCACTTGAAATGTTGAATGTATCTTGAAAAATACATTGTCTATGGACGTACGTAGGATTTTTTTATATTGCATAGTTGATTTGTTATTAACAATCATCTGACGAGATATTTCACTTTCCAAAGGTTTGCCTTAAAAATCGTCAGATAATTGTTAAGTGCATCGGTCCAAATACCTACTGCAAAGTGTAAGTGTAAAAGTATCTTAAGGGCTTACACCTGGTTGAAATTCTTGAAAATATAGTTTCTAGTTTTTCGACGGATTTTCAAAGTAAAACATTTGAAAAATATGGTATGAAAATGTCAAATCTTCCCGTTAAAAATTAAAGAAGCTATGGGAGTTTATTGGTAGGTTCAGCACATTGGCGAACTTCAAAGGCGTTTTTCTCAAAATGACTTTTTCAAAATCGGGGACCACGATATATAAAAAATCACTGAAATGATCAACTTTAAATTTTACAAGCTTCTTTTATATATAAAAAAAACAGTGCTAGAACGGGGGAATTTTTTTTTTCGATGCATAGTTTTTTTATCAACGAAAATAGAGGGGTTTTTCACTGAAAATCAATACTTTGAATTTGGACGGCGGCCATTTTTTACAAAATCATATTTTATTAAATCCTACGTCCGAGCACTAGATCATTCCATGCAAAAATTAAATGCGTTTTATTTTTTTTTATTTCGGGTGATCTGTTTCCGAGCAGCAGTGGTCACCGCAAAGGACCTTTTTCAAACAGCGGTCTGCACAAACTTTTGTATCTACCACATTTATAAATATGTATCAATACAAAAATTATAAAAAAAATACTTGAAACCATACTCTTCAATGTAGAA
This sequence comes from Ophion ellenae, assembly GCA_963210295.1. Taxonomy (NCBI): domain Eukaryota; kingdom Metazoa; phylum Arthropoda; class Insecta; order Hymenoptera; family Ichneumonidae; genus Ophion; species Ophion ellenae. The sequence goes on from OY723387.1 coordinate 50,962,383, forward strand.
AAACAAATTGAAAACCTGCATATGCTTCCTCAAAAAAAATCCCCTTTTTTCTCAGTCATTATTTTGCAAATAGGCTTTGATGGTATCTCAAAAATTACTGAGCGGATTTCGCTCAAATTTTTATGGTATAGGCAACGCTATAGTTCTCATACGAACTAGAATATTTCGGACTTCGTCATAGTTTTTTGAAACTGAAAAATTCGGAAAAATGACGAAATTTGGAAATTAACTTTTAAAACCATGCCAAAAATTAAATTTTCGATGTTTTTACTTTACTCTCGTTCCGGCGATAGCCTCCGGTCTACAAATTGAAAAGCTGTTTGATTTTTTTAAATTTTAGATGCGCCTCTAGAATCATGGCAACCGTCAACCAGCGTTTTTTTACCATATGAGTGTTTTCCGAACGGTGTAAAGTCGATTCAACTCGTTATTTTGGTCTGATACAATTCTAAGGGACTGTGAAAAATGTTAATGTGTGGGAAAAACTCAAAGATAGTGTGTTTTAATGGTTAAATAAAATCTCAAAAAAGCGAAAAAGTAGCTGTCACATGGGATGACCCCGTTAATCGACTGTAGAAACCAATGATATATTGTGCATAACAGAATCAGTCCCGTCGAGATCGGTGGCATCGATCAGTGGCGTCGAATATATTTTTTTTTACTTGGCGTCAAGACGCTGTCGCGTCTCTTGATGCGCACTCACACATTCCATGTAGCATGAACGTCTCGACGGGCTTAGGGTCATTGCATTTCTCCCTTACAACGTTATCAGTACTCCCTCGATCGAACATTGAAAAAATTTCGTTAATCAGAATCAAATAGGTTTGCAATTCCCAATTTTCGGTTACGGGCTTACGTGGGTTTGAAAATGTCAAAAAATGCATTTTTTTCAAATTTCATTATCTAATAGTACAATATGTCTAGAATATTCTCAGAAAGATTTTAAGTCAATCGGAGTAAAAGTCTAGGAGAGAGAGCCTTTGGGAATTCCCCCCGTTGGGAAAGACCGGCTCGGAGCGACGCAGGATACCGCATTTTTCTCATAACACTATTTTTTAAGTCGGTGGATACGATTTCTCAAAAACTAATGCAAGGTTATACGTAGTGTAAATTGTACCAAAAATTTCATTCGAAAAAAAATGAATTTCTTTTTTTTTTAATCCTTCGTTCAATCACAAGCTATACTTATCTACTAACAGAAAAAAAATGGTTTTTTAAATTTTAGATAAAGCTATCACGAGTTATCCTGACCACCACGAAGGCACTATTTGGAAAGAAGTCTTCGGAAACCAGGTCCCACCGGTTGAATTTCCCAAATTTTTTGATGATTTTTTTTTAAATCTTGTTGAAATGTTGCTCTTTAATGTGCTCAACATTTTGAATAAAATAATTTATATATTATATTTTTTTTAATAGAGAACATATGCTTTTTTGGTTTCGAAACCCACACAACTCCTTAAATCGGAAATTCCCCAACCGCAATTGACAACGTGTTATTTCATTGCATGTACAGTAGTATGAAATTTCCGTGTGTCTGGGCGCATTGAGGTTACAATGGAGGAATGAGATTCACGCGATGCAACATCGTTGGGCTCACCCCTGGGACTTAAACAAAAAGACTGCAAAGGGGTAAACAATGTCGGGTCAAAAAGCAGAAGGAAGCGAAAGAGAAACAGACAGACAGGTGGACAGACAGTAACCGGGACTACGACGGAAAGAGGGATGGGCACGATGGTAACCCTTTTTGTTCTTTTGAAATTAAAGACCTTTTGTTTTCTCCCTTTATCCAATATTCCTCGGCACAATTTTTCTCATTATATACGTATGCGTGTGTATATGTGTGTGTGTGTTTCCTTCTCCTAGACTTCCCATTTCTTTCCAACCTCTTTGTATTTTTCGTACTTTCTATTCTTTCACCCTCTCCCGAAGCTGAAGAAGCTTCCGCCTTTCGACGTTAACCATTTTTCTTCTTGTCACTCTTTTTCTTTATTCTCACCTCCGCCCTTCGCTGTCCCCTCGTCCCTTGCGAAAACTGTCGAACAACAACTCCCGGAGCTACGACGACAAGTTAATAGCGAGATTTTTTGTTCTTCCTCTTATCGACTCGCGTCATTATAATCCCTGGGCTTAGACCTTTTCGCGAATATCGAACGACGGTGAGAGTCGAAAAGCCAGCTCTGCTTCGCACCCGAGCCATGGAGAAGTCCCTACAAGTGCGTTTGAAAAATCTTCCAATGTACACGTACAATTTTATATTCTATGAGATTCACAATCCTTTGCGAAGCCCTTTCAACGTCCATATCAGCAGGGCTAGTCGTTTGAGAAAAACGATACATAATTATTTGAAGAAATGTAATTTATTCCTCTTCTGAACTCGAGTTATCAACAGTATAGCGTTATCAAAATGTTGCGAAGGCTGTCCCATTGTAACCGTGACCGTCCCCGAAGCAAAGTTATCGCAGGAATGAACGTCGAAACCAAAATACGAAAAATCCCTTACGAGCCTCGAAGGGATTTTAACGAGTTTGAGATAACGCGTCTGGCAACGTCTTCAGGGACGTCCCAGTGGCAGTTTTTTTTTCTTCTTTTCCGTAGCTCAGATACAAATGAAAGACAGTGGGGGGGGGGGGGGTAGAAAGGATATCTGCATTTACTTCCGGTGCGATACACGGACATACCGTGTGCATGTGTACACTCGGAGAAAATTGAGGATCGCGGGAAAATACTTTGGTACTTCGAGCAGTAAGGTTAGCGTCAAGATAGTCCAGATAACGCCCTTGCCCCTATCGTTCCTCTGCCCTCCTCACCTTTTCCGTGGATCTCGAGATAATAGAATAAATTTACTATTTCATTTACTGCGCGGCCTGAAATAATCCGGAAGGGAAACGATCTTTTCGTGCACTCGAAGTCACCTTTTTCTTTTGGTGCTTCGCTTTATTATTTCATTTGTCGAAATGGAAATTTCCTCGGTCATTCGAGTAACTCTCCGCTAATCCCTCATTCTCATAAGTGGGGCGTTTATAATTTACAACACGAAGTTCCTTAGGCAGTCTGTACGCATTGCTTGCTCACGTATTTCAACAAACGAACTTTTGACCCTTCAATTCCATTGCGAGTCCACCGTAAGAGTAACTGGAAATTACCAGACCGACGAATATAGTACCTGTACAAAAAACGTGTCGGTGGATTCGATGATATTATTTCTGCAATTTTATTTAGGTAGCATTATTACATAGAGAGAAAAGAATAATGCTCACGAGAAATATCACTTAAGGGGTCTTCCCAATTTAGACGCTAAAATACGCTATTTTTATGAATTTTTATAATAGGTTTATATTATAGATATTGATATAAAAGGTTTTACACTTGATAAATACACCTTCGAAATACTTTTAAAAAAATTTAATGTATTTATGTAACCCAAATAAACTTTAAACGCGTTTTTGTCGAAACAACGTTTTCGACGGCTTGTTGATAAAATCTTCGAAACTACTGAACCGATCCTTATGAAATTTTAGCCACATGTTCTTTACAATTCTGCAATTTTATTTACGTAACATTGTTATATCGAGAGGAAAGAATAATGCTCACGAGAAATATCACTCAAGGGGTCTTCCCACTTTAGACGCTAAAAAAGGCTATTGTTATGAATTTTTATAATAGGTTTATATTATAGACATTGATATAAAAGTTACACTTGATAAATACACTTTCGAAATACATTACAAAAAAATGTTATGTACTTTTGTAACCCAAACAAACTTTGAACGCGTTTTTCTCGAAACCAATCCTTGTGGAATTTGAACCACTTGTTCTTTACAACTATAGCTATAACGCATATCAACGATTTTTTAAAATTTTGATATATACTATTTTTTTTTACCAGAAATGGTAAAAAACACGTTTTTTTTCGAAAAATGTCCGCCATTTTGTTATTTTTGCATATGTCAAAAATCGTATGATATGCGCTATAGCCATTAACATACTGAATCTGAAACCGTTTGATTATTTTGTTTCGGATAATCCATCTCCGAGATTTCATCCCAGCGCCGACCTACAATTTTTTAGGACATTTTTTTAACTACCATTTTCGTCGATAAATAGGGTCTTGAATAAATAAACAATTTTTTAAAATTTATTTCGAAAGTGTATTTATTAAGTGTAACCACTTTTATATCAATATCTATAATATAAACCGACCAAAAAAATTCACAAAAATAGACTTTCCTTTAGCGTTTGAAGTAAGAAGACCCCTTAATTTAATTCAATTTAATTTCAATACTACTATAGAGGATTTTTCATCGCTTTACATTAGAAAAATGTTAGTTGTTGTTTGGTTGTTTGTTGGATGAGTTTCAACAAAATCGAAAGCGGACAGTTAAGGAGGTTGGGGCGTTATCCACAAGCCAAGATTAAAGTTGAAAAAAAATATACGTTATAGTCTAGACTATACTGAGTCTTTACGAATTTTGTTGAAGTTTTTTTTTCACCACAAAACCCCAAAGATAATAAATAGTTTAATATATGCAATTTTACGTGCGGTTAGATGGGCAAGACGTTCACGCTATGGGTGAAGTAATTGTTTTGGCTCCTTACAATCAAACCAAGATGAACCTTTTCTAACAACGGATTAACGCAAACCAAACCTTTGTAAACATTTAGAAAAAAAACACCCATCTTGCCGATCGTAAACCATATATGTTCAATATTGAACCATCAAGGTTTGATGAACGATTACGAATCTTGGCTGGCGAATGAAATCCATTGCTGGCAACCTCAATGTACGCGAAGTTGCCGTATTTCGGTAACACTTAATATTAATGAATGGCAATAATAAATAATCTCGTGACAAATGTATATAGACATAGTTAAAAAATTACTAAAAATTTCATTTTAAGGTTTATAAAACATTCGCTAACGCAGTTTTTTCATATTAATCAACGGTAACGTTATATCTACTTTCTCAAGTTGCTAGTAACCTAAAAAAAATTCTTATTTCCGTACTAAAAATATAAAAATGCATAATTGTGCCCTTTAAGAATATATTTTATGAAAAATTAGCATCTGGAGAATAAATATATACCTCGTACGGATTTTTTTAGGTTCATGAAAAAAAAAAACATAAACCCTTATTTGACTCAACGCTCCTTAAGGGGGGATTGTCTTTTTTTCGCAAAATTTACCGCTTTTTGGGAATTTTTTTGTGAAGAAAGTATACAACGGAAAACTTGTGAAACTTGGCATATAGTTTTATTGATCTGTTTACTACATACAAAAAAATGTTTAAACAATTTCATCAAAAAATCCGCCTCCCACCCCCCTCGACGCGCGATGGTCCTTTTTTGATGGTGTGCACGATTTCGCAAAAACTATTCAACCGATTGCCTTCAAATTTGGACAGAATGCTCAGCTGACATCCTTTTATCGTTTGATGAAGCAAAAAAGCAATACGTTTAATAGTTTTTTATTTATAACAAAAAATCGATCAATTTTTTTCGAAAAATCGATACTTCAAGTTCAAAACGTCACCAAATCGTCAATTTTTTTTTCCCTTCATCGAACGATAGCTATATGTGTCTAAAGTAAAATGCTTTTTGGGTTTTTGTTGCAGGATGAACGTGAAGGCTGTAATCGTGCACACCATCAAAAAAGGACCATCGCGCGTCGAGGGGGGTGGGAGGCGGATTTTTTGATGAAATTGTTTAAAAATTTTTTTGTATGTAGTAAACAGATCAATAAAACTATATGCCAAGTTTCACAAGTTTTCCGTTGTATACTTTCTGCACAAAAAAATTCCCAAAAAGCGGTAAATTTTGCGAAAAAAAGACAATCCCCCCTTAAGTGATGTTCCTTGTCAAGTAAATTGAGATATCATGCATAAGTATTCATGACGTTCCAAATTTTTTACGCAATACAATTTATCAAATAAAAATAGTAATGAACACATGGTTATAAAAATATTTAAAACCCCGTCACATCACGTTTGTTCGTTCTTACACTTTTTCTCACCAGTGAAAGCTATTTCTTCCGAGCAGCCTTCATCGAAACCCGTGTGCACCGAGATGGAGAGTAATTTTTTATTAGATCGCTTTGTAACTCTTGCACTTGGAAAATGCATTGCGACAGGAAATACAGAATCGAGAGTAAATTGGATTTTCGAATAAATCACAGCTATTCCATCGCTGAATCGAATCAGAAATTTGAGATACAGGCGAAGAGCCCTTGCGAATAATTCAATGAATCGGAGATGTTTCATCGACCTTTTTGTTGCACTTTTTCCAGTAGAATCTCGAGTATCGGAGAGAATGCGAGAGAGAGAGAGAGAGAGAGAGGGAAAGAGAGGGAGGAAAAGTGAAAAGGGAAAATAAACTATCGAGAAGGACAGAAGAGGAATAACTTCAGAAGGTCCTCGCTCGTATTTTCGCAAGCGTAGCAGATACTAATGTAGTAGGTCCGCAGTAGATACGGAAAGCTTCAGCCCAACGCAAAGGTCTCCACAGTGGAAGGATCCATATAGTTTTTTTTTAATTATTTAAATCCTCCCCACTGAGATTGCTTTAATTCCGTTCCGTTCAATCGGAAGAATCCATTTTCTCACACACACATACACACACATACTATATATATATATATATACAGGGTGTCCCTCTTATCTCTGCCACCCGAAATAACTCAGTAATTATCGACGTCACAAAAAAATGCTCCAGACAAAAGTTGTACGGTGTGAAGGAGGGCATCAAATGCGACCAATTTTTTAAATTTCGGTGGAAGCGCTGACGCACAGTGAAGGTCACCTCCACTTTTTAAAATGAAATGGTACATCTTTTTTCAACCATCTTGTGGAGCACCTCAAGCCGCATAAAAACATTAGGGGTCCAAAGTTGTTCAAGGTCATTCAAGGTCAGTACCGATTATGCAAATCTAAATATCACGGATCACTACCAAATATTTTGTACTGATCCGAGATATTTAGTTTTGCATAATTGATTGATCATATTGTTGGGTCAAAGTTGTTCAAGGTCATTCAAGGTCAGTACCGATTACGGTACTGACCTAGAATGACCTTGAACAATTTTGACCCCCTAATATTTTTTATGCGGCTTGAGGTGCTCCACAAGATGGTTGAAGAAAAAATGTACCATTCCATTTAAAAAAGTGGAGTTGACCTTGACGAAGCTTCAGCGCCTTCACTGATAAAAAATTGGATGATCCAGTATGTCGGCCTTCTCGAACGCTGAAACTTTTGCCTGAAACATTTTTGGATATGATCAATAGTTCGAGTGCTATTGCTCTGTAACACTTAATGTGCCTCACCCTGTATATCGTCCTTATTGGGAATTCGAGGGCTCACGACGATGGCTATATAGCTTGGCATCGAGACTCTTCCCGCTCGATACGTCCGATGCATCGAGCCATTAAATTACTTATTCTACAAATAATCTATATAAAAAGATCAATGCATAATAAAAATGGGAAAAAAGCGGAGTGGCGTGTATATTCCCGTTTGAACTTCCTCGAAGGCGAGCTTGCTTTGCTATATTGTCAAAAATATCAGAGTTCTCGCATAAAAAGGTACAGCAGAATTTTCATTCCCTGACGAGTTATTGTTGATTGTCGATAAAAGAAAAAAAGCTGAATATTTTGAATTCGTTTTTGCCCTCGTCAAACTTTACTAAATTTGCTTCCTATCATTCGTTACTTCGTTAAATTTTCTCCGAGACAGGTTTCGTGAGTTAAAAAAAACAATGCAAATCTGCTTCGGCATTTGCAATTAAATAATAACAGGTACCAAATTTTTATAAAGCCTGTGGCGGTATAGAAATAGCTGCTGAGTGGTGTTACATTTATGCGGCTCACAGAAAAATGACACTTTTCGGGATTTTCTTTATTGAGAATACTAAAAATGCAATCAAAATGAGATTTGGAGGGTTAATTCTACATGTGTTAAGGCCATGTGCCACACGCCTCCGACCGCTTCGAAATTTTGAAATAGGAATTCTCCCAAACGGAACAATCAATTGGAATGAAATTTGTTGTGTGCATGCAGGACGCTTGCTCCGAGAGCATGATTCGTGAAATTTTCCAAAATTTCGAAAAAAAATTTGCAGTTTGTGGTTACCATGCGAAAAACTGTGAATTATTGACCATTGCATCGCATTGTCGTTAATTTGGCGCGAATCATGCTCTCGACAGTGAAAAAGCACACATTTTGAGCTTTGTTTCACCTGTTTTCATGAACAAATGGCGGAGAAAAAGCATTTTGAAATTTTTACATAAATGTAGCAAATATGTACCAACAAAGCTCAAAATATCAGGTACCGGAGCGAGCGTTCAGTTCATCCGTTTTCTCACTGGCGGCGCGCAGCTCACTTCGACAGTTTTGACCGACCGCGCTCGCCTCCTTCCGGAACAATTTATTTTTTGACAGGTCGAAAGCCGGAGCCTTAACCTCGCACATTCGTTCGAATTATATTTCATACGATGTGTGTGATAGAGTGTGGTATAGAATGTGAATAGTGGAAATAGTGATAGAGTGCAGTTTGTTTTCGTCGCGCTTTGATGAGTTTTTTTTTGCTGTGAACAACGCCTCAGGACGCAGGCACACCACCGACGAGAAATCCCGACAACGAAATAATCAACGAGAAAACCGCCGCGGCCGATTACACGAAGAAGATCGAGGAACATCAATCGAGGAAAACACCGGAAGTCAAGGTACGTACGTGCTATAACCTTATAACCTCAATTTACGTACTTTGTAATTTGCCACGATCTTCCCTCGCATTGCTTTCCCGCTCGCTGATGTGTCAAATAGCCAACGGCTCGGATGCAAGAAACCCAAGTTTATTTGCTCTTCGCAGAAATACCTCGGTATTTATTCGTGAAAAAATCGCAGATCGCATATTTTTCATTTCCTGAGCAGTGTGCGACTAAAATGAGGCACGAAATTCAAGACCCTTTGCCTACGAACGCTAAACTATAACGTCTCAAACATGGATGATTTGTGGACCTGTGGCGATTCCTCGATAGCTTCACCCTGAGCACCATTCTAATGTATGGTGCTCAGGGTGACCTGGGCTATCATGTAGGAACCAGAACTAATGTAGCGTCGGATTTACCATCTAGATGGACCATTGGATTTATCCACGGCAGCAAGTACGTACTGCCGAGGATGAGAAACTGCATCAATCGTCGCGGCGACAATATACAGTCCCGGTGTCACGAGGATATCACCGCTGTCTCCAATCTCTCCGAGAGCACCAGCAAGGCTGACCGCAAGGAACAATATCTTGCCATGGATCGCACCACCAATCTGTGCAAGGCCTTTCGCTTACGTATGTATGTTTCAAAACAAAGGGCGAGGACGCTAGAGCCTTCTTGCATCTTCAACAGAATTGAATGGTCAACGGTCGAACGTGTTAAGGTAGAACAAGCATGCGCTCTTGATTTTTATAGATTTTGTTCAAATTTTAACCTGACATTGTTCGTATGATTATGCATGTTTCAGTGAAATATCAGAACAGTCGACTATTTAGATTCGAAGATAATGGGTTTTAAAATTGCAACTTTTAACACTGCAGCGTCTGCTTTCCGTAACAAATATTTGTCCTCTATAAAAAGACACAAGGATAGCAATATGAAATATTAATGTTTATAACGCAAACATTTCTTTTTACGTTAAAAGTTTCTAACTTTAGGAACACGATAATTATCTTTTTTCTCGACATATTGACCAATACTGTTCTACGGTGTTGCATAATGTCTTCTTATTATAGGGACAAATATTTTTTACCGAGAGTTATTCTGTCGTTACTGAACGTCTTAAGCAAAACTGAATAGTAAAGACAATCTAAACTTTTTTCACTCGTTCCCTAACTAGTTTGCTATCTAATCATAATTTTTCCTCAAAATGAATAACCCAAAAGAATGGTACGCTGAATTATGTGACGTGATTTTCGGCCAATGCAGACCCTGCAGTATTAAAAGTTGCTATTGAAAAATCCATTATCTCCCAATCTAAGTAGTCAACTGTTCTGAAATTTCACTCAAACTTGCATGATGATATGAACAATGTCTGGTTAAAATTTGAACAAAATCGATAGAAATCAAGAGCGCACGCTCGTTTTATCATAAGGGCTTACACCACTGTAAACGTCAAAACTTGAGTGATATTTCTCGATTTTTTTTTTGTAGGACAAATAAGAGACTATTAATATTCAAGGATGTTATTAGTCTTATCTTCGAGTGACCAAAATGAAATGTATATTAAAAAATTATGCCAAAAGGTGAGGCTGGAGCTATTCTGGAGAGGCATGTTGAATTTGAGACGCTCTGCGGCACGCAGTATAGCTGACTCAAATTCGATTTTAGAATAATATAAATAAATTTCTATTAATTTACACGAGTATAGCTAGAGAAATACGTAGAGGATTGTGAAAATATTAATTTTTGTGTAATTGGGGAGCATTAAACCAAAATCTTAATTTTCGACAGAAAAAAAAGGACAATCATTTAGTAATAACTAATGTTATAACTAACTCATAGAAAATCCCGTACGTATTCCTCTTTGGAATGTTATTTTAAACATGTACTCAAAATTTGGAGTGAAAATAATGAAAATTTTTTAAGTTATGCTGCGTGCCATTTTGAAAAATTGTGTTTTGAGAAAAACCAGCGTAACACAGAGTTTCTTCTTCGTTCCTTGGTGGACTATGGACACAATATTTCCGATGAAATTTTTCGAGGAGAATAAGCCACTGTCCGGGCTGAATCTCCGTCGTCTGATGACATCAGCACCTTACCCATACCTTCGTGAGGCGAGCGGTGGACCAAGTGTATATGGATCATGGTCGAGGTATTTGTTTAAATTTATTAAAACGGACGGTAAGATGTCACCACCTTTCCACAGGGCAAGTCTTTAGCAACTCGGAAAGCCTAAACTTGAATTGTTGTAAAAAATTATTGAAAACTTTCAATTTTGGGTAAGTCAGCATTTTATTTCAAATTCGTTCAGGTCAAAATGACGCAGTGTGTCAAGGAAGGAGAACACCACCGTCACTGCCCATTTTCGACCGTTTTTTGAAGATTTTTTTTAAAGAAACCAATAAAATACATGGTCAAAAGAACTTTTAGGTTTTATCAGGTATATATTGAAGTATGTAAAAAGAGTTTATTTGTCAAAAGAATAGAAAATCGCGGTACACGAGTTGCTATAGCACTACTGGTTTTCAGTCAACTTTCTCCATACTGTTGAAGTTTACATCGTTTGAACGCAACGAAAGCTTTTGCCTACATTTTATTTTTTATATTTTTATTGTTATAGAAAAACTTTTGTTTTAAGATTTATATTGTAGATCGCTAAATAAACATCTTAAAAAATGGTTAGAAGATTTTTGTGAACAAAGTTTGCCAAAATAAATTAAAGGAATTCACGAATATTAATTTTCGTTGCGTTCCAACGACATAAACTTCAACCTCATACTCTCTCTGCGGAACGCAGTACAACTATCGTTAATTTAATCCTGGAACTAAGAGCGAAATATTTTCGTTGATTATGTTAGTTTTAGAAGTCAAATACGGGGAAAAATTTAAAAATAATTTTTAAACGATCGTAACGAGGATAAAAAGTTTGTGTTTTCGACCATAATTTTGATATACTACTCCGAAAAATTAAAGGAACGGAAAATTTCTTCTTTTTTTGGAGTGTTTTTTCGAAGCACTGTATCTATGTGAAAAATGGTCGCATCGAGATAAAAAAAAGCCTTCGAAGCTTCAAGTTTCTAGTTTCGCGATTTTTTGGAAACTTTTTTTTGTGAGCTGCGGTTTTCGCGCTATGATAAGAATAGCGGAAGAAAATAATTGCCAAATTTATTATCCTTTTTTTCAAGGGTTCACGGGCTAGTTAATTTTTTTTCCACGTAACTAAATGTATAGGTCAGTTAGCTTGTTGATTGAGCTTTAATTTGGTTTTTTGTCTCTCTACTTCAATTTTTTGCTGAGATATCCGACTTTAAATGAAACAAGATCCTTTTGTCTTTGATAATCGATATCTCAGCAACCAATGATTGCAACGGGAATTAAAGGGCAGCTTTGAAAACTTGAATAAATTTCCTACCAGCCCCTTTCGTTGATCTTTCAGAAAAACATTTTTTCACTCTCAACATTAATTTGAAAAAAGGACAAAAAGTGACTTTTTATAGTTTGTCAGTAAATCTACTACTACTTTACAAATATTGATGGAAACACTAATGTTGCCGCGTTTTTTTTTTCAAGCGTAATGTAGCCCCAATAGCCCTGTTAATTTTCAAATAGATTCATCGAACTGTTTTTCCGGACTGATTAATCAATATTTTACAGAACAATGAAAGGCACAAGTGTATTGTTTCTAAACATCGTGTAATCATCATCAAAATGGAAAGACCAATTTTCTTCGACTTTTTTCACAAATTTGCACTAGTCTCTTGTTAAATTTAAGAAAAAGAAATTCATAAAATTTCAATTTTTTAAAAATATTTCTTTAATTTTGTAAAACATTTCAGGAAACAATACTGACTCATTTTTTACCCGATTTGGCCTTTGCGCACTATATTTTCACTCATGTTTAACTTCATTAATTAAAAGTTGATAACCCCAAACTGTATTCTATAGTCGATCTGAGAACATTTATGCGATTAACTCTTGATATTTTCTACGAAGCTTATTAGGGTTGCAGAAAACAGTTTTTTTTTCAAACTAGGCATGAACAAAAATTGAAAAACGTTACAGTTTACAAAAACTTTAGATTAATTTATTTACCGAAACGTAGAAAAACATTACCAAAAAAATATTAGTTAAAAACATGTTAATTGGTTTTTTCTTTAAAAAAAAGATTAGTTTTGGAAGAAATTTTTTTTTGTAACCCTAATAACCTTCGCAGAAAATATCGAGAATTAATTTCATACAAGTTCTCAGATCGACTAGTGAATACAGCTTGGGGGTTTCAACTTTTAATGAATGCAATTAAAGATGAGTGAAATTATGGTGCGCAAAGGTCGAATCGTGTAAAAATGAGTCAGTCTTGTTTCCTGAAATGTTTGACAAATTTGAAGAAAAAAAAATTGAAATTTTTCGAATTTTTTTTTCTTGACATTAATAAGCAACTAGGTCAAAGTTGTGAAAAAAGTCGAAGAAAATTGTTTTTTTTTCATTCTGATGATGATTATACGATGTTTAAGAAGAATACACTTCTTCCTTTGTTTTGTAAAACTTTGATGAATCGAACCGAAAAAATGGTTCGATGGATCAAATTGAAAATGTACGGGGCTATTGGGGGTACATTAAGCAGAAAAACAACCGGGCAACATTAGTCTTTCCATCAATACTTAAAGGATTGTACATTTACTATAATATATAAAGTAGTAGTACAGTTACTGAAAAACCATAAAAAGTCAGTTTTTTGTGCTTTTTCAAATTAATATTAATGGTGAAAAAATGTTTTTTTCTAAAAATCAACGGAAGGGTCGTGTTGGAAATTTATTTAAGTTTTCAAAGCTGCCCGTGCAATCATTGGTTGCTGAGATAACGGTGATCGAAGACAAAAGGATCTTCTTACATTCAAAGTCGGATATCTCAGCAAGAAATTGTCGTGGAGAGACAAAAAAAACCAAATAGAAGCTGAATAAACAAGCTAACTGACCTATACATGTATTTAACTGAAATAACATTCTCCAGCGCGTGGACCCTTGAAAAAAAACCCAAAAAATTTGGAAATAAATTTTCTCTCGTTATTTTTTATTATTGCGCGATTACAGTAGCTCACAAATTTGTTTTGACGACAGATCTCGAAACTAGAAACTTGAAGCTTCATAATGCTTTTTTTCATCTCGATGCGACCATTTCTCACATTGATACAGCGCTTCAAAAAACACTTTGAAAAATTGAAGAAATTGGATTGGTCGAGGGGACGAAAACTGTTCAAGTTCTGCTGCATCCCGACTTCGAAAACGTGGTTTGGAGAAAAAACGTGTGTGAAGTTAACGGTTAGGCGATAGACCTGAAGAAGTTTTGTTTCCGTAATCTAATGCCACCTTTTGGTCGAAAATAAAACTATTTTTAGTCGGTGAATTTATCCCCATAGATTACAAGCTTACAAGAGTTGAGAATTGCGACTACCGGCATGGCATCGCCGAAGACGCTTTTCAGCGCCGGACACTCTCCTATAAAAATAGCTCGAAAACCACTTTAAAACTGTTTTTTTCGGCTATAAACGAATATTCATCATATTTTTGGAGGTTATAAGGATTTTTTAAGGGTTTCCAAAAAAAAGATTTTTCGAAAATTTTTCACCGGTGTCGTCCTTTAAACATATTGCGATCGTAAAATTTCACCGCTCTTCTGTAGGGCGAGACTCCTGCGATCGTCATTGCTAGAAAATTCCATCCTTGGAGGAACCTGCCGAAGATAAATCCCGGCAGAGAGAAAAAGTTCTAAACGTATTTATTTTAACAATAATTATAATATTTTACCACTCTTTCGCAAAGTGAGACTCGGTCGATCTCGTTCGCTTGCGAATTTGGTCGGCCGCAGCCAACCTGCCGAAGATAAGCCATGGCAGAGAAAAAAATTCCGATCGCAATTGTTGAAACAAAGAGCATTGTAAAATTTTTTAAGTTTCCAAGGATTTTTGAAAAGTGCTGCCAACAAAACGATTTTTCGAAAATTTTCCACCGATGACCTCTAAACAATTTGCGATTGCAAAATTTTACCGCTCTTCTGTAGAGCGAGACTTCTCCGATCGTCATTGCTAGAAAATTCGATCTTTGGAGAAACCTGCCGAAGATGAATTCCGGCAGAGAGAAAAAATGCTAAATGATTTTTTTTTGCACGATTAGAAATAATTTAGTAATAATAAAATTTTACCACTCTTTCGCAGAGTGAGACCCGGTTGATCTCGTTCGCTCGCGAATTTGGTCGGCCGCAGCCAACCTGCCGAAGATGAGCCATGGCAGAGAAAAAAATGGCGAACGCAATTGTTTAAACAAAGAGCATTGTAATTTTTTTTGTTTCCAAGGATTTTTGTAAAGTGCTTCCAACGAAACGATTTTTCGAAAATTTTACACCGATGACCTCTAAACAATTTGCGATTGCAAAATTTTACCGCTCTTCTGTAGAGCGAGACTTCTCCGATCGTCATTGCTAGAAAATTCGATCTTTGGAGAAACCTGCCGAAGATGAATTCCGGCAGAGAGAAAAAATGCTAAATGATTTTTTTTTGCATGATTAGAAATAATTTAGTAATAATAAAATTTTACCACTCTTTCGCAGAGTGAGACCCGGTTGATCTCGTTCGCTCGCGAATTTGGTCGGCCGCAGCCAACCTGCCGAAGATGAGCCATGGCAGAGAAAAAAATGGCGAACGCAATTGTTTAAACAAAGAGCATTGTAATTTTTTTTGTTTCCAAGGATTTTTGTAAAGTGCTTCCAACGAAACGATTTTTCGAAAATTTTACACCGATGACCTCTAAACAATTTGCGATTGCAAAATTTTACCGCTCTTCTGTAGAGCGAGACTTCTCCGATCGTCATTGCTAGAAAATTCGATCTTTGGAGAAACCTGCCGAAGATGAATTCCGGCAGAGAGAAAAAATGCTAAATGATTTTTTTTTGCATGATTAGAAATAATTTAGTAATAATAAAATTTTACCACTCTTTCGCAGAGTGAGACCCGGTTGATCTCGTTCGCTCGCGAATTTGGTCGGCCGCAGCCAACCTGCCGAAGATGAGCCATGGCAGAGAAAAAAATGGCGAACCCAATTGTTTAAACAAAGAGCATTGTAATTTTTTTTGTTTCCAAGGATTTTTGTAAAATGCTTCCAACGAAACGATTTTTCGAAAATTTTACACCGATGACCTCTAAACAATGTGCGATCGTAAAATTTTACCGCTCTTCTGTAGAGCGAGACTTCTCCGATCGTCATTGCTAGAAAATTCGATCTTTGGAGAAACCTGCCGAAGATGAATTCCGGCAGAGAGAAAAAATGCTAAACGATTTTTTTTGCATAATTAGAAATAATTTATTAATAATAAAATTTGACCACTCTTTCGCCGAGTGAGACCCGGTTGATCTCGTTCGCTCGCGAATTTGGTCGGCCGCAGGCAACCTGCCGAAGATAAGCCATGGCAGAGAAAAAAATGCCGATCGCAATTGTTGAGACAGAGAGCATTGTAAAATTTTTTAAGTTTCCAAGGATTTTTGAAAAGTGCTTCCAACAAAACGATTTTTCGAAAATTTTACACCGATGACCTCTAAACAATTTGCGATTGTAACATTTTACCGCTCTTCTGTAGAGCGAGACTTCTCCGATCGTCATTGCTAGAAAATTCGATCTTTGGAGAAACCTGCCGAAGATGAATTCCGGCAGAGAGAAAAATGCTAAACGATTTTTTTTGCATAATTAGAAATAATTTAGTAATAATAAAATGTTACCACTCTTTCGCAGAGTGAGACCCGGTCGATCTCGTTCGCTCGCGAATTTGGTCGGCCGCAGACAACCTGCCGAAGATACGCCATGGCAGAGAAAAAAATGCCGATCGTAATTGTTTAAACAAAGAGCCTTGTAAAATTTTACAACTCTTTTGTAGAGTGAGTCTCGAGCGATCTCGGTCGTGACTCGAGATATTAGCAGAGATCGAATTCGTCGACGATGAGCGACATCGAGATGCCAAATAGTCTTTGAGCTTATTTGTTTAAATTAATTAAAAAAGAATGGGAAAATGCTAGCACCCTTCCACCATACGAGTCTCTAGCAAACCCCGTTTGCTAGAAAGTTCAACCATAAAGAAATTTCCACCGATGACCGTCGTCGACAAAAAAATCGATTCGAGGGCATTTGTTTAAACAATGCGCGATCGCAAAATTTCACCGCTCTTCCGTAGAGCGAGGCTAGCGATCTTGATTGTTCGAGAAGCTGACCAGCAAAAATGCTGCCAAATATGAACCCTGGCAGAGATAAAAATGCTGAACGCATTTGTTTAAATAATGAGCATTGCAAAATTTTACCACTTTTTTGTAGAGTGAGTCTCGAGCAATTTCGGTCGCTCAAAATTTTGGCAGGGATCGATATCGTTAACGATAAGCGGCATCGATGTTACAAATTGTGCTCGAGCTTATTTGTTTAAATGATATGAATAAGTATGGGAAAATGCCTGAGTCTTTTGGTTGTGGCCGTCGTCGAAAAAAAATCGATTCGATGGCTGCATATACAAAGTAAAATGCAACAAAGTTTCACGGCTCTCCTGCCGAGCGAGCGCATGCTTCCAATACAAGCGTACCATGGTCGCTACGCATAGTTGTATGAATTGTGTGATACACACATAGGCGTAAGGTGCTTGCGTACGACCGAACGGCATGCGAGAATGTATTCGTTCTTTCTCCACGTGGTTGGCGCGGCGTAGCAAACACACACACACACGCGCGCGCTCAGCGATCGCCGTCTATTTGGCTTCGACTCTTCGCCTCAGTGCGAAGCATCGAGACCGAATTCGCGATCGCTGCGCTGTCCGTCGGTAGCGACTCGTAGCTAAAAACTACGAGATCTGCGCTACCGACGTAACGAGAGGCCGCGTCGAAATTTTCTGGCGTGTGGCACATGGCCTTAACGTATACAAAAAAAAAATTGACTATCGCAAAAATACAAAATGAGGGCTCAGCCGTAGCTACACTAATTGTGAGAGGAAAATAAAGATTCCGCGTATGTAGCGGCTCTATATTTTGAAAGTAGCTGAAGGTACTTTTAAGCTGAAGGTATGTGTGATCATCTTGTCCACATCGAGCTCTATATTGATTTCTATTTATAACCACTTTTTTATCGCGGTTATATATAGCATGGAGAAATCCGTTTGTATATAATTCTCGTGATGTTGATACATCATTCAAGCCTATTAAAAAAACTGTTGCCATGTTTTTCCACCCAGACGTAACGCCTCAAAAAATACCTTGTATGCATACTTTTTCTAATTGCATTATTGTACCTCATACTTTTTATTTTTATTTCGTCGGGTTATCGGAGCATGTAGCATTGACTGTTTATACGGGAACTAAACACATACGAATGTGTCTGTGTGTGTGCGTGTAGCAAGAAAAAATACATTATCATCCCTCGTGTAAGCAGGGGAAATAAAAAAGCACGCGTATGGGGCGGAAATAGGAGTCGTGGATTGGAGGCCCGCGGCGAAACGGGAGTCTAAAAAAAAACTAATACGTCACAAAATCGGCGTTGTGATGTACTCCCTGTATCACGAAATTCCCGATGGAGTACACATCGCAGCATATAGCAGACATACCACACCCAGGGAACATTCTATTGCGAGCATGAAACGTAATGAAAAAAAACATCATAAAAGCGTAGCATAACAATCCGGAAAATAAAAAGAGTAATCGGGCACGGCAGGATGGAACGCACACACGTACGAGAATATCGAAATACACAATATTCTGCGATAAAAATCTCTTTCGACTAAAACTCGGGTTTTCGCTTCGGGACAAAGTTATTTCGCTTCACAGTTCGAGTCGTAACTGTTATTTGAACAAACGCGAAATGTTTTTTTTTTTTTCATCGCGACATAATTTCATATACTTATTTTTACATTCCTGGTCTTTTCTCTAGAATAATTCTTGAAGTCGTTTTTGCAATGACCAATTTAGTATTTTCGTAGTCGGACACTGCGACGATTCAAGAACGCATTGTATTATTTATGACAATGAATTGTTATGAATTTTATAAAATACGTGATTTCGAGTGAAATGCCGTTTTGAGTGATCAAATATATTTTACATCTTTTTAACGAGCTACATCTAACTAGGTGGGTAAAAAATTGCATTTTCCGAAAATAGTTTGATTCGATAGTATGATCTTGTAGCTATATTGCCTGAAAAAATAATCGAAATATTGCTAAAATTGATTGAGCTGCAGCTTCTAACAGTCGGCCGGGCGAGCGGTAGCAGCACCATGCGTCAAACTTTAAACACGTTGTTCTCGAAACACTTTTTTCACAGTTCGTGGACATGATATCGCGAGAACCGCTTGATGGTTTGTTTTTAAATTTACAGAAGATGCGATGATTAACATTTAAAGGTCGTTGACGATCACCCTTTTTTTAAATCACTTTTTTAAAATCGATCTTCATTTTTTAATAGTTACGTAAAAATGACGACTTCTTCGTAGGATTCGTAGGCTCGAGTTTCACTTCGTCGCCACGGTGGTAAAAAAAACGGTATTGAAAATCGACGATCGTCAGCGACTCGTATTTATTGTTAGCTTGAATAGCTCGTTTTGTTTTTAGATATCGGGTGGACCGTTTAAGCTGGAGCGTGTCCACTGGCAAACGTTGCGAAAAAAATATCATCTGCCGGCGGCGATGTTTTTGTTGTTTTTCTGTATTTATTGCTGATTTTTTTAAAAGGCTCTCAATAAATGTACCTTCGTGTTAAAAAAATGCGTTTCTTTTTCACCAACCGTTTCTAGAAAACATAAAATCGGAATTTGTCCATTTTTTCGGGCATCTCAGTAGATGTAACCCATTAATGAGTCTAATTGTGTACTTAGAATTAGTCGTGTATCTATATACACATGTGTATATATATATACATGTGTGTATGTATATATATATATATATATTCTAAGTTCCACGGTATAGCCTTGTGGATTTTGACGTACATTAGAGCGTCGATTATCCGAATCAGTTGGGGCCGGGCGCCTTTCGGATAATCGAAAACTCGGGTAACCGAACAGCAATATTTCGTGGGCAAAAAAAAGTTGATTCTTTCAATATGATAAAATGTATATATTTAAAAATACAATGAACATTAATATGTTAACAATAAAAGTACATTTTTGGTGAATTGAACATAACCGCAGTATCATTTAATGGTATAGAACGAAGTTAAATATACATTTAAAAATAATCAACATTCGTACATCTTCGAGTTCTTATCTATTGTTTTTTTCAAAAGTCGACGATTTTCTTCTGCGTCACAACGGAAGCTCGTTTCGTGGCTTGCAAATCTCAACTGCTAGCGTGGAGAGTAAAGTGGAGGGAACATACAACAATGTATACATTACGCAACAATATACAGGGCGTAATCGTTCGAATAACTGAGCATTCGGATGAGATAAATTATCGTTTAGATAATTGACATTTTGGATAACTCAGATGGCCATTCCCATGATTGACGTTTCGGATAACTGACGTTCGGATAATCGACGCTCTACTGTATCAACGTTCCCAAATGAACCCTTTCCTGACACTCTGCCCGCACTTCGCTAGTGTAACCTAACTTTTCCATACAACGTGTGTTGAGATGCACTGCAAATGAAAATGGAGGAAGAGTGACAAGAGGGTGGCGTTACCTGGCTTGCTGGGGCTGGATCTAGAGCAGTCGCGTGTGAAAGAGATCGTGATATGACGTACGTCACAACAGTTTGCACCTATACACGGGTATGTAAAGCGAGTACTTGCTACACTCGAGATCCAGTTTTCGTGCGAAGATGATAGTGAAAAAGTCATTGAAGTAGCCCCATAATGATCACGAATATTTTTTGGTATACGTATTCATTCAATCGGAAACAGTTCGGATCCATTTTATCAATGATTTTTTACTCGACTAATTTGTACTGAGGTACATTTTATTTTATGGCGGAAGAGCTAATATTTCTTTCGGGTTTTATGGAAGCAGTATTCTAGTTTAGAAATTGGAGAAAAAAAAATCGATTTTTCGGCACTTTCTTGAAGTATGTTAAGAATAGTTATGTTAAGACTGTTAATACTATGTTAAGTTACTGTTAAGTTAGTAGTATGTCAATAGAAGCAAAGTAATATTAGTGATAGTAGTAATAGTAGTGAAGTAAAATAGTAGTAACGTAACTGTTAATAGTAGTAAAGTAATGTTAATAGTATGTTAAATTCATGTTAAGTTAGCTGTATGTTACGTTAGTAGTACGTTAAGTTAATGTTAAGTTAGTTGTATATTACGTTAGTAGTTTGTTAAGTTAATGTTAAGTTAGTAGTATGTTAAGTTAATAGTTATGTTAAGCCTGTTAAGAAAATATCCTCGAAAGAAAATTTCGGAATTCCCAATATTGACATGCTTATAGCGACTTGAAACAAGTTGAGAATAGGAATAGAACTGCTCGCAAGGAAGGCAAGCATGGTAGATTATGAGGCAAGCATGGTTGATTAATATAACGTAAGTATAACATGCCTTCATACCACTTACACGGAAAGGTTGTAAGGTCGATCTCTCCGATTTCGATGACATTTGGCATGCTTGTAGAATGGGTAAAATGGGTAAAAGAATAGGCGACACGTTTTTTTTTTTATATCTGCGGAATCCGATTTTTAAGGGTGAAACGCACCCTCGAAAATAGTGGTGTTTTCGCTTTTCGTCGATAACGCTATCCTTCTCGACCCAATGTATATTACATGAAAAAATGAACATTCTTGCAATTTCATTTTTTTCATATCTCGTACCGTTAAGACGTTATCGACGAAAAAGGAAAAACACCCTAATTTTCGAAGGTGCGTTGAAATCTTTAGAAAAATACGTGTCGCCGATTTTCACCCATTCTACAAGCATGCTACATTTCGTCGAAATCGGAGAGATCGACCACGCAACTTTTCCTTGTTAGATAGTTAGGGTTGTCCGAAATTGTACTAAAAAATTATGGCGTTTTTCTCGAAAGTACTTTTTTCAACCTGGTTGACGTAACATTTCAAGTTTTATTCACTATACATCCCTCTATCGCCCTTACCTCTGGTACTGCGAAATTGTTATTATGACTATAAAAAGATTTATTTAACTTTTTTAATGAATAGGGCGAAAAATTACCATTTTTACGGCGGTCACTGTTAACATTTTTTTCTCTTCGGTACCTGGGTTGACGCCATTCTTATTGTTCAGAATTTTTTATTTTTATTTATCTCCAATAATCCACGAAAAAAAGAAATGTGAACATATCAAATGTACACATTTCTTTTTTTCGTGGATTATTGGAGAATTTTTTTATAGAAACGAATAATAACGTCCAAAAATCCTGAATTCCGATGAGTTTAATTGGGTCTTATCTCTCTTTTTTTGATGTCTCAAAAATTTACGCTAAGAATACATTTTAAGTGATCACTTGACAATCCCGACGAATTTACTTCGTATGCTCGCACTGAAAACTATCTCGCGCTTTCATGGGATCGATAATAATAACGGACGATTTGAGTTAACGGGGTATCCCTCTCTGGAAGCCCAATTTAAAGGGTCACAATGATGAATCTTTTTCTTGTAAGACAGTTGGATAGTTGGAATAAATTAATTTTTCCGAGCATGTTCTACACGTGTTTGTGGTTACAATGTAATTTTTTCGGAAGAAAATCTTTCAGTGTTCGTGGTGCTGCAGTTGGCGTTGCAGTCCTCCAGCGGCGAGGCCCGAAAGGGCGAGATCTCTACCAGGCTCAAATGTAATTTGAAAAGAAAACAAACAACATTTTTTTTAATATATAAAAAATAACAGCATGCTGAAGTCATTGTTATTAACAAATGATTCATCAAATTAACAAATGCTATCGTGAACCGAAAATGACTACTGTTGAACGCTAACTGTACAAATTCAAGTCAATAGTCTGAAAGTTCCTTAAAATATCGATCCCGCTGCGTCAAGATATGTAGTTTCGAAATAATCGCGTTTAAACTCGACGGAGTTCCACTAAAATAGGTGTAACTTCGTCAATTTTTAGAATTTCAGGGCCCGGTTCGTCTTAAGGGGATAAACCAGTGTGACACTTGAAAAAAACGATTTTTTTGCCTTTTTCGGCAGTTTATACTTTCAAGAATATCCTGTAAAAATTTCAAAGCCATATCTCTGATAATGTTATTTTGCAAAAATCAATAGTTAAATCTTTAAACGCGTTTTTCTCGAAATGAGATTTTTCAAATTTGCTGACATTGTAACTCAAAGAGCAATTATCCGATTGACTTAAAATTTGAACTGGGTACTCTTAAATATATTTACTCTACAATGACGTAGGATATTTTTGATTGGATGAAAATTTACGATTTGGCATTGAAAAAACGACCATTTTATAGGCAAGAAAACAGACGTTTTTTTCATAACTACGCAATTTTGTTAGATTTTGATAGTTTTCGAAAATCCTACGTCATTGTACAGGAAATACCTTCCTGTTTAACGACATTTTTTCCTTTTTCGGTTTCAGCTACTCAATCGGCCGGAATCATGTCAGCAGTGGAGGCATTTTTTTTGGCGCCTCCGAAGGCAGCGCATAAGTCGCTTAGATCTCAATATTTTTATATGAAAAAATTATGTAATCTAGGTCAAATATAGCGGAATATATTCTTAATTTTCCGAAAAATTTAATTGAGTACTTTTCTTCCAAAAAATTCCCGAAAACCATCCAAATTTTCAGCGTTCACACTGGCATAGCCCCTTAAAATATTTTTGAAAATTCACACTGTAACAATATGCAAAAAAAACGACTTTTTGAAGTTTCCAGAGAGGGATACCCCCTCCACACAATCTCGACGTGGCCAAATATCATTTTTATTTCATTTTAATTTAAACATCGGCTATCGTTCGAACAGATCTTTGTTCACTCCGGAGTTTCTCCATTTGTGCAAGCACTTCAATAAATGACAAATGACAGGTCTCATAAATATTCGAATCAGCGTCGATTGGAATAAAGATTTCTCGTTTAACCAATTAGCACAGTTAGTTGGAAACGAAATTTACTTGAGATCTGATAAATCAATTCTTCTCAGTCGTCTGCCGTATTATTAATGAGCTGCCGGCGTCCACCGAATAATCCGCGATAACAGGTACGTGGCAAAGTTGATTCGAAAGTCTCGGGAGATCGATGCTTCTGAAGGGTGGGCGGGAGGGATCGATTCCCCGATGAATAGGGTGGCCCGCAAGTGAGTCTCCTAAACTGGTACAAAAAGGAGAAAGGAGAACCAAGGGGGTTAAGAGGATGGCAGGAGGGGTCGGAGGGGGTGGAGGAAAAATGTAGAATTCATCGGGACGTCCCAGCGAGTCTCTCCACTCTCCGCAGGAGGTGCAAAAACTCTCTTACGCCTCGGCTGTAATTAGTTTCCGAGTTAAAGTGGCCCGGGTTTCTGCTTGAGGTGGAGAAGAAAGGGGAGAGCTTGCGGAGGTAGGAGGGTGCTCAAGGGTGGAAGAGAGACAGAGAGAGAGAGAGAGAGAGAGAGAGGGAGAGAGAGAGAGAGAGAGAGAGAGAGAGAGAGAGAGAGAGACAGAGAGAGACAGAGACAGAGAGAGAGAGAGAGAGAGAGAGACAGAGAGAGAGAGAGAGAGAGAGAGAGAGCGATAGGGCCGAGGGATGGAGGAAGTACCAACTACTTGGAGACGGCGAAAAAAAAGCTCGAAAAATAAAAAAGCGCAAGGTGAAAAAAAGCGCCGGGTCACGGGAGATAAGGCTTTTTTTTGCGTCGCTTCATGCCAAGTCGAAGTTCCGAGAGTGGCCCGGTATGATCCTCTCGATGGGTTTTCCACGTCCCCTGTGCAACTCCCTCACTGACGCACACACGTGCACAAAATTTTCTCGAATCCGCGAGTTGAGGGAGCTGAACGGAAACTTTTTAAGGGAGCCCGGAGATACAACGACCATGGAACTATGGACGGAACACCACTGGCATCGTGGGACTGTATGCGAACTACGTCAAGTAGATCGCAGATATATTAAGTGTTTGGCTACTCGAGATTTCTCGTCTCGATAAGTACAGAATAAAGCAGCCGACTTATACTTATAATACGGTTAATCAAACATAAATATGTGGCATATCCTTTTTTGGCATTTTATTTGAGAGTCAAACGTCGAGATTCTCACCATTTTTCATCATTTTCAAAGAACAGTTTTTCAGGCGAATAAAGAGTGAAGAGCGAAAAAAAATTGAGGGAATTTGAAGTCTTAAGGCGGCACTGTGATGAGGAAAAATCGATTTTTTTTTTGTATTTTCTCGAAGTATACATATTCGAGAATATGTGAACAAAAATTCAAGTTACCCCTACGTTGATACATTAAGGCGGAAGCCTGAATTCGAAGGTCTAAAAAAAGCATTTTTTCGGGAATTTTTTCAGAACGGAAAACAACAGGTGGGCCCAGTAAACATTTAGGTATCGTTTTTAAGTATATCTGAAATGTAGAAAAAAATGTTTATCATGAAACAATAAAAGACTGCCGATTTATCAGCCATGTGCGTCTTGCCACTGAAGTCCCTAATCGGCGGGAAAGATGCAGCTCGGAATTCTTGACTGAACCAAATAAAACAATAAAATTTTCAATTGTCATATATTTTCATCATATATTTTCATTCATCATATATTTTTATATATGATGTAATATATAATATTTCATTCATCATATATTTTATAAAATATATAATATTTAATATTTCATTAATAATATTTCATTCATAAATTTAATTCATTTTTAATTCATTTAATTCAATTCATTTAATTTTTAATTCATTCATTTAATTCATTCATTTAATATTTCATTCATAAAATATATAATATTTCATTCATCATATATTTTCTTCTGGGTGAATTAAGAAAAAGCTGAAAAAATCGTGAAATTATAGTTTTTCTCAGGTTTGTAAAAAAAAGTGTCTAAAAAAACACTTTAACGTGCTATAAAAATTATTTAAAAATACTTTTGCAATGACTCTTTTAATTCGCTTTGAAGAGATTTTCATACTGAAGAAAATAAACTTTGGTTTGATTCAATAGGTCGTTTAGTTTTTTTGCTATCACGCCCGGCAATTTGGAAAAATCGTGAAAATGAAAACTGGAGAAACGGCGCTTCAAAGTTTTCAATAGGACGAAATATCAATCGCTTCTCTGCTTTTGGCCTTGTATCTTCAAAAATATTTACAATTGGCCTCTGTAACTTTGTAAATATATTCCTGGATAGTTTATCGATCGATTTAAGCACCAAGAAACAAAAACGATTTTTCGGACCTTCTAATTCAATTTCCTGCCTTAATCCAAATGACTACGTTAACCCAAACAAACCCAAACAAACTGCTCACTTTTCCAAAAACGAAAGTTTTCAATTATTTTTTCAAACAATTCAATTTTATACTTCCCGAATTTCAATTATGCAGATATGTTAAGAAATGTTTGAAGTATGGCGCTGATTTTTTTCAATAAGAAACGGGTTCAATAAGAAAGGTTGATAATGGAAGGTGGATGAAGTACCATTCGTTTCGAATTGACCCAGTGTGTCAAAATCATGGCCAAATATAAGTGTGTCAACGAGGGGTTGAAATCTTGAAAACTGACCAAGTTACAGACGATTTAGTGAGAGCAGGTAGCACAATGGTTTACATATATTTAAACTTTCAATGGCTTCTTTCTCGAAACGACTTTTCTCGACCTGGTCGCAATCATAACTCTAACTATATTTGCCTGATTTTCAGTGTGAAAAAAAAAACAAAATTTCCGTAATTGGAGTAGATATAATTGTACGTAACCTTTTTTCTCTTTAATTTAGTATTTTTAACCCCCTGAATGTAAGTAAAAATTCCGCCAGAATTATATATTTTTATTAACACCCGCTATTTTGAGAATTTTTTTTCTTCATAAAACGTCTACACGCTACAAGAACTACTTCTACATGGATTATACAACTATTTAATTTTTATTTTTTAGACCAACTATTGTCAAGTTATCGATCCAGCCGTTGGACCACATTTTATATACAGAGGCTCTATACTATATTTCTATAACGAGGTCAATTTTCATATTTTTTAAATAAAAAATTACACGAAATAAATTCAATGTATGCTTAATATCATACCTTTTTTCTGAAACCCAGATAAATGATCTCGTGGGCAAAAAAAAATCGGTAAAAATCGCTTAATCTTCAAACTTTATTCTCTTGTAATGCCACTATCTGTAAAATATTTCTATTTTTATACTTGCGACTGTACCACCTATGCATATAGTGTGTGTGTATGGTGTATGTGTGTGAGTCAGTGTGTAGATATTTGTATTTTCGATCGCATTTATCAGCGACGATTAACCGGAAAGAGCAATGAAAGAATCGATTAAACAAACAACATAAACTTGTGGTGAAATTACAAAATGTGTAACATTCAATAGTTCAGGACCCAAATTGTAATACAATTGTTTGATCAAAATGCAAAATATCAATTTTTGCATATTCAATGTTCTAAGCACCAATATTAATATTTCCATATCAAAGTTAAAGGAAAATATATTTAAAAATGAATTCTTCTTTTCCCAGTACGAGATGAGTCTCCGATTCTCTCGTAATTACCAGTGGCATCTGTTACCATACCCTCTTAATGAGGATCCGCGAGGAACTCAGAGAAAGAGGAACGGGAGCGAAGTATTACATTTTTCCTTTCGTTATTCACTAGAATTGCGGTAAATCGGTACATGCGGAATAAAGTTTATTCAAAGCACATTCATTAACACAAAAATATACATATCCATGTTCAAACCTTGCTATCGATAAAATGAACTTTTGAAAACTTTGAAAAGATAAAAAAGAACGCCAAGCAATAAAAAAAATCCTTCCGGAAGCATTATCACTCGTTTTACCATATTACATTTTTTTCATTTTAATTTAAACAGTGTTTCTATTATATTTCTTCCATTCAAATGTATAAAAAAAGTGAAATAACTTTTTATAAAATAGCCAGGCAAATTTATTAGGAGTGTTGTATTAAAATTTATCAAGCCTTAGGAATAAAATTTTCCTAAATATTTTATTGGTATCTAAAAACTAATATTACTATTATAACGAGAAATTGGTATCACTATTATAGGAAAGTGCCACGTAAGTGCCACATCCAAGTTCAAATCTTACCAAAGCAAAAAAGAATCTATAAAACTATGACTATTGTTCCTTATTGCTTTCATCGTTCATTCCTATTATCCTTGCATCGTTCGTAATCGGGCTATCCCTTTGAAAACACGACATCTCTGCTTTGGGATCCTCTGACTTCTCGATGGTTTACTCTTCACCCTTTTACTCGTGAAATCTTCTCTCGCTCCCGCGTTGGATGCACCGGGATTCCCGCAAGAGTCTACAATTTAAGATCCACGGTAACATTAATTTCACGTCTTGCCGAGAAGGCAATTGCCAGCTACCGCGCTCCGCCGTTCCAAGCAACGTTACCACCCGCACTCACCCCCTTAATGGCTCACCCCTCCTTCGTTCCTCGCCCCCGCACTTTGCTACTCCGCAGCCTTATGGCTTTAATCTATCATTTTCGTGTACGCGGGGCATGTACACGAAAGAGATGTTTCAATTAAGAGTGAAATATTTTTATCATTGCTGCAAATATGCATCATGCGTCTTGAACGTCCGGAGATTCCGCGCAATTCGTTTCTACTTGAATCCCTGCCTAGTTTTCCGCATTCGGAATGGGCAATTTCAGAAAGACCTATATTTCTTTCAAAAAAGATAATTGACGAATCACAGAGATTTCTTTATAAAAAAAAGTGAAGATCATCGAATTTTCGAAATATGGAAAGGTTCTTCAAAGATTCCTCGTTTTCTTGTCAATTTCCACAATTGATTTTTTTTACCCGAATCGTCCATTTTTTGTCAATTACTTTTATGTGAAGCTACTTGGGCTTATGACTACGGTCACTAGATCCGCAAGATCCGACTATGGCAGAAGACTATCGATAGCCATTTTTAAAGATTAACGAAAAAAAATTACCGGTTTTGCACAATGTGTAACTATTTTACGGCATTCAAAATATGATCAGACTTTTTGGGTAATAAAAAATAGGTACATGTCAATAATATGAGGTGGTTTTTATTATTTTTCCAAATTTATTATTTTTTTATGTGAAAGAGTATCAAAAATTCAGAAACACGTATTTTTCTTTAATCGGCGGAAAAACGGTTTTAAGGGGTCAAACGCACCCTCGAAAATATGTTTTTCGTTTTTCGTCGATAACGTTATCGTTCTCATCTCCAATGTACACAAAAAAATAAACTTTGTTGCAATTTGACATTTTTTTATATTTCGTACTGTTAAAACGTTATTGACGAAAATCGAAAAACATCCCCAATTTTGAGGGTGCGTTTCACCCCTCAAAACTGTTTTCCCGCCGGTAAAAAAAAAATACGCGTGTCCTAGTTTTTGATACTCTTCCACGTAAAAAAGTTTCAACAAAATCGGAGAACACCAAAGTGGTGTTCGTGGTCAGAAGTATTGGCCTTCCGGGCACCGTTCCGAGGATCGGCCCCGCATAACGCTGCACTCGGAGGACCCTCATTGCACGTCCACCAGTGTCGATTACATATGTTCATCGCAGTCAAGCATTCGAGCAAGCAGCGTCATTTTTCATCAAGAGACATTCTTTTCATGCGCTTCTTCGACACGTCCGAAAGATATTTCACGCACATTCAGAGACGATATTATGGCATTACGAGAATCCGTTAGATGCTCTCGGGTTGTTTCGCGAGTACTGAGTATGCATAGCTGGGCTTTCGGGGGTTGTGAGCACAGAACGTTTCGAGTTCACCTCGCAGCTTCGTAACTAAGTTGGCCAAGCGCCATGCATATAGAGAGGGCTCACGCTAATAAGTGTACAGCTTTTCCTGTTTCACTCCCTCCATATCGCCAACCGTTACAACGACGGGCTGATATTCCTCTGGCTGACAAACGTTTTAATACCTGCCATCGCCAATACGGCGCTTTTTCCACCCTCCCTCCAGCTTCAACCTCAATAATTACAGCTTCCCTATTTCTCTTACTTTTTCTCTTCGAATACACGGAGGCTTCTCCGTGCATGGAAAGTCTTCGAAAATCTTGTTGTCCTCGACCTCGGATGAGGCGAACTTCACACGAACCACATGCGAAGAGATTTTGCGCATCCAATTTCTCGAGATCCATTTCCCAATGATTGGAAGACATAACGGTGATGAGGATCAATCTGCTATGAATATTTTACAGTTACGGATGTTGTTTTTTTTTCTTTCTTTTTTCAGATCGAAGTACGTTGCGGTATCGTTCGAAACGACATTTGCATTTTCATATTGATCTTCCGTATTTTACAGGCGACGTGAAATACGTAGAAGTACGTACGAGCCGCTAAAACGGTTTCTACTCCCGTTTGAAAAACCACTTGCGTCAGTCGCGTTGCCCGCGTGGAATCGACAAAATCCGCGGGGCCAGAGACGGTCCGGGTGGGTGAACGGTGAAGGGCGTCGCCAGCCAATTTCGCGCACCGTGGCCAATCGAGTAACCCGAGAAAATCAAACATCGAGAGACCTTTATCAACGCTGCAATAGTCACTTTTGTGCCTGGCTTCGGATGTTTCGGCAAGTTCGTCACTGTACAGGATATTGAGGTTATTTCCAGCAGTTCGTACACCATTGGATTTTTTTTAAATTTTCTTTTTATTGGTCGAATCGGTCTACGTATTTGCGGATGCAATGACCACCAACTTTTAGCATGCATCGATAAGAAGGCAGCATCGATTCTTTGGACGGCCTCAATGTTTGATTAAGGCCTTAGGCCACTCTAGAGGCCGAAAAAAATAGGCTTTTTAGGGATTTTTTTTTTTCAGAAAAACTACAAAATAAATCGAGATTACAAAAAAGGATGTTTATTATACATATCAGTGACTGTATACAATAATTTTTTTGAAGTGATTCATTTTTAAATAGCGGCTGTGCAGCGTTTATCTCAAAACTGCATTTTTTAAGATGGCCGGAAACATGACTCAGACAATTTTCAACCGATTCACTTGAAATGTTGAATATATCTTGAACAATATATTGTCTATGGAAGTACGTAGGATTTTTTTTTATATTCCATAGTTCATTTGTTAAGGGGAGATATACACCTAGATGGTCGAGGTCGAGGATTTAGAAGCTATGAACAATCCGTCGACCTTAGAAGACCTGCACTATGGGCCTGGTATCGATGATTCCATGTAAGTTGACAAATTTCATGATTTATTCATTCCCAAATTTTCAAACGCGCTTTTCTCAAAACCAAGTTTTTCAAATCGGTACCCAAAATTTCTCGAAAACCAATGAAACGATTGCCTTGAGGTTTTTTGTGGTTATTCTATACGCCATTATCTAGTACTTGTCATAGGATTTTTTTCCGTTACTTAGTTTTTGTTTTATAGGCAAAATAATAACTAATTGTTGGCCCAAAAATCACTATTTATGTTCAAACGTCCGCCATTTTGTCATAAATCGATATTTTGAAAATCGGCTATGACGAGTACTAGATTCTAGTATCTAATTTAATAATCTTTTTGGTTTTTTTTTAGATGATTTTTGAAGAAACGCCAGTGGGTACCGTGTACGCAGATTTTTTTACGACGCTCCAAGAATCATACAATATCCTTGTATATTTTTTATATTTTTAAATAAAGAATATTAAACATATTTTTGAATGTATATACTTTTAGATAATTAAAACCCCAATCCGAAATTTCAAATAGTTTTCCGTGAAAAATTCACAAAAATGACCTTTTTCCGGCTCCTAGATGTATATCTCCCCATAATAACAATTATCTGACAATTTTTCAGGCAAATTTTTCACTTTCCACTTTAGAAGTGCGCCATTTGGCCAAAAATCAATATATCGAAAAAATCCTACGTACTTCTATAGCAGTTATTATATATAATCGAAAAAAATTCATTGGCTCATTATAATTAAAAAATTACAGGAACTGTTTGTCCGATTGTGGACGCTGGAAAAACGGAGACGTCATCGCAAAAACGCTGCACAGCCGCCATTTTGAAATGAATCGCTTAAAAAAAAATTATTGTATACAGTCACTGTTATGTATGATAAACACCCTTCTTTGTAATGTCAATTTATTTTGTAGTTTTTCTGAAAAAAAATCCCCAAAAAGTCTATTCTTTCGGCCTCTAGAGTGGCCTAACCCCTTAATTCGTTTTAATTGTGATTCGATGGTGCAGTCGTTTAAAATGCACCGTGGAATTCTTTAGGGACAAAGGGATCAGGTGACGTCTGCCAAAGAAAAGACAAGAATGAAAAGACGGGGGAAAGGAGTTTGAAATTGCAATGGTCGAGATCCAGGTTCTCCCTGGGAAAATCGTCGAGACGGTTACTTAGGTATCCCTGTAGCTCTTCCTATTTGCATAAAGATCGAGATCGTGAGCTACATTCCAAGATGCAAATTAATGACTCTCGGGTTATCGGCCTTCCGGAGCCTCGGAATACTCCCTTGTCATCTGCTTATTGTTGTTGCTGTCCGTGCACAAACTTATTGGGGAGTACCAAGATGCACCTATATCTTTCTGGGGATTTGTTAGGGATACCGCGCTCAGGGAATCCTCATTGGGGTCCGATTAGATTCTGCACTGTTCCTCGATGAACACCACTTTAGAATTCTTACCACGTTCGAATCGAAAATATGTGAAAAGTCAAGAGAAAAAACTCGTGTATACGTGTATGGCGATATCATGTCACAGTGCAGTAAAATAAATAAAAAAGGATTGGTAAAGGGGAAGTAAACAATGTTTAGGTAAGGAAAAAATTTGCTGATTTGTATGATTCTTTTAAAGAAAAAATTCCTTCGACATTTTTGAGACTCAGGGTGTGCTTTATTAATAATTTTGGCTGTTACTTGATATTGTTTTTTTTTTTCAAATTTTATTAATCTTCAAAAATAGCGGAGGTATGGCACGGTCTTCTAAACTGCATTTTCAAAACTGACGTGACGTACAGCTAAAAAAATCATCGACCGATTCTGATGAAATTTCGTATAAATATTTCTAACCTTACGGCCTTTTATCTTGCTACCTCAAAAATAACCCTGAATGTTTTTGAAAATTGAAAAGAAGGTATTTTTATTGCAAAATGTAGCTATTTTGTTCGGAAAAATCAATTTTTTCGTTCCAATGCGTACCATTTCATCAATTCCCAACATTTCTCACTTTTTTGTGGTTCATATTCTGCGTATGAGTGTCAACGATAGAAAAATCTTCGTTGGTTTTTTTTCCTATTAATCCCGTCGACGCAACGTGTCACGCTGTCTGATAACATCCGTCGCAACCCGTTTAGAACACCGTGCCATACCTCCGCCATTATTGAAAATTAATTTAAAAAAAATACCATGTAACAGCCAACAGTAGCAATAAAATATACCCTAAGTCCAAAAATTGTTGAAAAAAATTATCCTTAAAAAAAAATCATAAAAATCACTCATTCTTTCCCTGCCTGAAAGTATCCCCCCCCCCTTAAGTGAATTTTGACTCATGTGATTCATATCGATTTTTAAGATATACTTTTTCAAGCGATTTATACTTTTTAAGAAATGGTTAATTTTTTTAAAGATTCACTCATTGTGGGTATCTATATATTTGGTTTAGAAAATTCAACGTACAGAATGCGATGGGATTCATCAAGAATCGAATCGGGTTCTGTTCGATACTGTGGGAATCATTCAGGATTCGAATTTGATTCGTACATGGGATTCCACTGGAGAATCCCGATGAGAATCAAATGTACGAACGTGACGTTTTAGTATAGGGACAATAATGGGAATCCAGGTAGATACCTACGACAATTTCTGCACGGGTGCCTTGGCCTTTCTGCATATCGTGATACATGTGCAACAATGCGTGTTACTCCTGACATGCGTCGAACCATCTTCCTTATCAATTTGATCTCACGTTATCAAAAAAATCTTGATTTCATAAACACCAAGAATTTCTTGGACATCAAGCTGCATATTCGTAATTTATTTCCGAAAATGGGAAGTTTCGCTGACTTTTTTCACCATTCACAATATATGATATTGATGCTGAATATTGAGTTTTGTTTTCCCACAAGAGAATCCGTAGATGCCACCATAGCAAGGATCCAGATCATACACAAAGTACAATCACATATCTACGATCGTGGTGACTATGAAAAATGCTTTTTTTCGTTATTGCGTTGTTCAGCAAACATTCTCATGGTTCTGATAAAATAATTAACAAACCATGAGTCATACTCGACGTG
The DNA here is from genome assembly GCA_963210295.1 of Ophion ellenae. Lineage (NCBI taxonomy): Eukaryota > Metazoa > Arthropoda > Insecta > Hymenoptera > Ichneumonidae > Ophion > Ophion ellenae. The sequence continues at coordinate 50,996,425 of OY723387.1, forward strand.
ACATAACTCACTAAGATTTCTATGAGATGCGCAAGATATCTTAGAATTTTTCAAATATACAGTTTTTGCGTTCTCGAAAAATCGTGTATCGGTTCGCGAAATGCCCGAATATTCTTCTCTCTTTACCAGCTGTATATTTTGTCCACGTTCCATTCGTCCAATTCCTCTTCAGCGTACTGATAAATGGTGCACATAGATCCTCAGGAATTTGGTACGGTATTTAATATGGACTTTTTTTTAATGAAAAAAAAACACTCACACACACACTGTTCCATGAAGCTGCGGGTTATAAACGCACATTCTTCAGCTATTGCGCGAAGTACCGCGGATACTATAAAACAAAAAATAAAATTAAAACAGATGTCGAGCCTGCTATTTTTTATTAAAAACGTTTGGAACCACGTTTACAAACAACTTCGCTCATGCATCGTTACTAAAAAAAAATCATGCGGGCTACCAATTTCACGAGTTTTTTTGTTTTTTTTTTTTTACTGATTTCACAGCAATTATACAAATATGTGAACCATGAGACCAAAACTGAGACTAAAATTCGAGCAAATTGTGTAAAGTCCTATCGTTTCTTTATCCAACATAGAAGAAAAAAATGTTTTTGTTTCTTTCTGCACGTAATACTCGCGATAAACATACTTTTGCTCAATCGTCGTCACTGAAAAAAAACATCATGCGGATTACCGTTTGACGAGTTAAAATTTTTTTTGTTTACTGAATTCGAAACAATTATGCCAATATGTGTACCATGAGACCGAAACTAAGACTTAAATTCAAGTCCTATCGTTTCTCTATCCAATGTTGAAGAAAAAGAATGGTTTTTTTTTCTGCACGTCACTCTCTCGATGGAAATATTGCAAGAACGAGCCATAAATTGGAAAAACCCATAAAGCCCTCATTGAAATTAAAGATCTATTAATAACAATTAATAACAAGGACAGAGTGTGAAGGAAAAATTTATTTTTCTCCCATTACAGGAGAGGCAAACTCAGGCAACTCAAAGTTTCGCGTTTGGTTCTCGCTCGAGTTGCGAGTGAAGAGAGAGAGAGCAAAAAAAATAAAACTCATTGCCGGGGCATTTTGTACCTTCCATCAACTACACGCTACTTCGTTTCCTCTTTTGCTCTCCGGGTCTCTCTCTCTCTCTCTCTCTCTCTCTCTCTTCCTCTCTCTCTCGCGTTACGGAAAACTTTCAGCTGGTTGAAAATGTTGTGCAATAAGTAAAGTGAGAATGAAATAAAAAGAAGAAAAAACGAGAAAAAGGTTCGAGGGTTGCGTTGAGGTTACAACGCCCACTTCGAACACTCATGTATATACAATATGGTGATTCTGATGAAATTTCCCGTACTCAACATTATGTGAATACCAATGACCTTGAAATCCCATTTGGACACATGCAAGCATATTCACGTGAAGGTTATTCCAAGGACTGTCCACAAAATAGCCAAACGTCCTGATAGTCATCCTTACACAAATATAACAGGTTTGAAATACCCTATCCCCATGCACACAGTGGGGTAGCCCACTGCCGAACGTCTTCATTTCCTATTGGCAATTCTAGCGACGACCCCCGAGGAAAAATTCCGATATAACCGCGGGAACACGTGACCAGGAAAAATCGTGCGCGAGAGTTATTATCGCGAGTAAATCGTATCGCTAGAGAGATAACTTTATTACGTTCTTTCTACTTTTCCGGTACTGGCGTCTGCAGTTCCAGTATAGCTGACCCGAAGGAAAGCGCAGATTTTTATTCGCCCCCGAGGCACATTTTTTTTCTCATGTACGTGTACATTGCGAACATATATATATATATATATATATATATATATATATATATATATATATACATATATATATATATATATATATATATATGTACATACATATATATATATACATACATATATATATATATGTATGTATCTGTAAATTTCCGCTATCTACGATCCAATGTTACCTTCATTGTCCATCTTGAAAGCGGGCTATCGATTTTGTCAATGCAATCTCTGCTCTTCCCTGTCCGGACGGGCAATTCACTATTACTGTACACATCCATGTACGAGCTTACGAACGAGTTGCTGGATAATGTGGTGACATCAAAATTGAATGAAATAGTCGCGGATATGCGGAAATCGTGCAAAATCAGAGTTTAGGGTTGGTGGGAGAGAGAGAGAGAGAGAGAGAGAGAGAGAGAGATCGTTAAGGGTGAAGGAGTAAAAGGAATGAGGCTATATAGATCAACAGTAAAAAACCTGTGTACCAAAAATCGTGTACTAGAAAACGAAAACTCGTAACTAATGACATGTTCATCCCGAACTGGGGTAGGTAAGGTTCCGAAATCCCCCTCGATCGAGCTGAAATTTTGCACAAACCTTCCTTTTAATATATTTTAAGACAACCCCTAAAAGGATTTTTGGTAACGCGCAATAGTTTTTGGGGTTGGGTTTGTTTGGATATTTTGTTTGGGTTTGTTCCGGTATTTTTTGTTTGGGTTGGTTCAGGTATTTTTGTTTGGACGAAACGGAAAGCGCGATAACATGAGATATTCCACGCAATTTCGGCTCGCCTGTAAACCCAACTATTTTTGGTTTTCCTGATTTTTTTGTTGTGAAATTGTACCCCCTTAAACGAATATCCACAAAAATTTTTAGATTTTTATGTCTTCTCTTTAAGGACTTATAATTTTCAAAAAAGTGTCGATTTCAGGAGTTTTGGGAACATTTAAACGCCGATAACTCCTGAAATAATTGAGATATCGACAAATGGCATTATATAATATTTTTCACTTTGAAGCATACTTTCGTTAAAAACGATGAAAAAAATTATCATCTATGAATGTCAATGTTTTTTTTTTGCTTCTAAAGTGAAAACTATTTTTTTAAAAGATGATTGCCTTCTTTTTATTTTGTCAAAAAAATCTAGATTAGTCTCTAGACTAGTCTCATCGTGGGCCCATTTTCCCTTCTATTTTTTTTTTCGAATTAATCATATTTTTTTAGACGATTTTTATAATTTTAATGTCCAATTTTTGACAGGCCTGCAACGGTTGATTTTTAATTTGCGCTGAATTTGACGAAAACAAACTTTTTATTCCAAATCACTTTTAAGAATATGTCCTCAAAAGGGACTTTCAAAATTTCCAATATTTACGCCAACAAATGAGACCCGATTAGGATGGGGCGGTCGAATTGACGTACTACTTCAGAAGCTTCTAGGAGCTAGCACTGCTCGCAGGGAAAAACGAGCTCCAGAAGAACATCATTTCGGAGTTGAGGAAGGCACACTTTGCGAGGCAGAAACGGCCGATCAATATAACGTAAGTATAACATACCATTATACCAATTAGATAGTTACGGTTGCCTGAAATTGTACTCAAAACTGAAACCCGTTTTTCTCAAAACTAATTTCTTCAATCGGGTGGACATAAAATCTCGAGTTCTATTCAACTGCTTGATTCAAAGGTTGGTATGAACTTTTAGTATACATGCCTCTATCGTCTCTACCTCGGGCATTCCAAAATTATCATTATCAATATTTGAAAAAAAAAAATACCTTTGAAAGAATAGGCCTAAAAATGATGTTTTTTCGACAGTCGCCATTAAAAAAAAAATTCTTCGCTACCTGCTGTAATGACGTTCTTATTGATTTAAAAAAATCGGTTTTATTTCTGTTTCAGATGAATGGGAGCTTTGCAATCATGTCAATCGCCTCAACCCTTTTTTCTCACGGCCATATTTAGCGGCCCATAAATGTTGCAATCTTTTTTTTTTGCACATGTGGTTTTTTGTCAGATCTTGAAACATTAAGGGAGACTTTGTCCTTGAAATCCGCGGGAGATGTTAGCGGCTCAACATGAGCAGCTAGAAGAAGAGGAGGGATGCCTCTACGGACCAGGCATTGCCGATTAGCGGTAATTATAAACACATTTGTGTAAACACATTACAAAACTTTCAACGCGTTTTTCTCGAAAACACGTTTTTAAAAATGGCTGACATTCTCCTGACCGCTGTAATTAACATATAGACCTGAAATTTGGAGAGCATACTCAGAAAATATGTCTTCACGGAATGACGGATCGTTTTTTCGATAGATACATTTTTGCATTTATCATTTATCTTTTTATGCGAAAAAAAAACGCGAAAATTCGATTTTTTTTAATTGCCGCCATTTTCCCAAATTTGTACTAAACGAAAAACCCATCCGTCATTCCTTGACCAAAGGGTCACAGATTGATAATATGCTTTGAATTTGTGTTTCAGATCAACAAAGAGGGGGCAGTGATGTCAGCCGTTTACCTCCCGCGATTTGAGGACCTGTTTTCGCGGAGTTGCAACGGCCGCCATTTTGGTTTTTTTTTTCAAAACTTTTTTTTTTAACGTTCTGTATATCATGAATAAAAGCAAGAAAAAGACCGCACTCAAAAAGCTTTACTCGTTTCCTTTAAAAAAAATAAAATGTAAACACCCGAAATATGGCACTCCAAGGACAAAGTCTCCGTTAATAAAAATACTAAAAAAACATTTTTTGTTTTTTTTACTGCCTTAGGAACCATGTTAAATGTTAAATGTCGAAATTGTTCAAACGTACTGAGTTTCATTGCTGCACATATTCTTACAATTCACGGAAAAATAACTGGCGTTTGAACGACACGTAATAATCGTCGGAGATTTAAAAAATCCATACTTCACCACGGAAATATCCACTACAATGTGTTTCATTTGCAAAAGGATCGGAAATTTTCGTGAACTGCTTTTCGGTAGCACTTTACGTGAGTAAGAAAAAAAAAACAGAGTTTGAAACAACTTAAACAAACAAGAAATTGGCAGTGTCACGGCATACGAAATTATTGGCTCTGACGGAGAATTCCCATATAAATCGGCGTACTTAGCGATATACGAGGATGTATGTGTATATATGTGGGAAAATATATGAGAGTCAGGTACACCGAGAGATCAGTTCGAGTTTACGTTGGAGCCGAAGAAAAATCGCAGAGAGCAAAAGTCGTTAGGAGGACGCATAACTCACCTTCCTTATTGAAACTTCCTCACACCGAAGAATGGATTAAAAGACTTTCTCGCCGAAATTTGTCGAAATATTACCGTGAAAGGCGTTATTCACTTCTCCTTGCTCGGACTTTACGCTTCTTCTTTCGCGAGCTCGTTTTCTTACCACCCTCTCGCGATTTTCCGCAGGAACGTGAAGAAAACTCCAGAAACACACATAGACTATTTTCCTACCGTACGCTCCACTTTTTCCTGGTTTTTTTTTCTTTTACTTTCTCTACCTCGCTCTTTCGGGCCCAGAGTGCAGACGTTCCTACAACTCTCTGATATGAGCAAACGAGAAATATGAAGTCAGTTATTTACGCTGTGCGAAATGATTTTTCGGTCGAACACACAGACGCATGCAAACACACAAATGCGTGTGTGAGTTTACCATGGGTTTACCAAAATTGATGTCCTTTAAAGTAATGAAACTTTCGTCATAGACTTTTTCGACAAATATCGATACGTAGGGAAATATTTGATGTGGTAATTTCTAATTACTTTTCTTGGATGTACATTAACGGGCTACATAAAAATAGGTGGGTCGAAAAATTGCATTTTCCAAAAATATTTTTATTCGGTAGTATCACCTTTTAGCTATATTCCCTGAAAATTTCGTTCAAATATTCGTAAAATTGAATGAGCTACAGCTTCTGGCAGTCAGCCGAACAAGCGATTTTTTTTTGCCTACTGGATTATTTATTTGGGATTTGGAAAAAGGTATGTTTTTAAGCACACGTAGAACTTATTTCGCGTACATTTTTATTTTAAAAAAATTGCTTAAAACAATTTTATTTAAAAAAAATGGTTTTCTCAAAACCAAGTTTTTGAAATCGGCACGCAGCGGAACTTGAACAATTTTCGTCCAGTTGACTTGAAATTTCAACTGTAGCTTCTTAAATTGCTTTAACAGTCAAGTACGAGCGCTTTTTCCGATTAATTGAAAATTGCGAAAAATGTATTACTTTTTATATGGAAATTATGGTCGAAAAAACGAACTTTTTTTCAAACTCGTCTCTATTTTTTATAATTTTTTAATTTCCCCCCGTACTTGACTGCTACACCTAAAATAATTAACGAAAATATTTCACTTTTAGTTGAAGGATTAAATTTACGACAGTTCTACTGCCTGCCGCGCAAAGGTTTAGCTGAAAACCAGTATTGCTATAGCACCTAGTGCGCCGCCATTTTGTATTTTTTGACAAATAATTTTTTTTACCTACTTTAATACGTACGTAATAAAGCCTAAATGTTCTTTTGACCATGTACTTTATCCCTTTCTTTAAAGAAATCCAAAGACAACGGTCGAAAATGGGCAGTTACAATGGTGTCCTCCCTTAAAAGCGTTTTTCTCGAAACAATGTTTTCGAAGTCGGTGGACATGATATCTCGAGGACCATTTGATGGATTTTTTCCAAATTTATAGAAGATACGATGAGAAATATTTAAAGGTCATTGACGATCTCACTTCTTCAAAAGTGGATCTTCATTTTTTAATAGTTACGTAAAAATGACGACTTTTTCGTAGATTTTGTATGCTTGAGTAGCGATTCGGCGCCACGCGGTTGAAAAAAAATGAATTGGAAAATCGATGATCGTTAAAAACTCGTATTTATTGTTAACTTGAATAACCCGTTTGATTTTCGGATTTCGGATGGACCGTTGATGCTGGAGACTGTCCACCGCCAAATGTCGCGAAAAAATGTCATCATCCGCCGGCGGCCATGTTATTGTTGTTTCTTTTTGTATTTTTTGGGTCTCAATATATGTACCTTTGTGTTGAAAAAAAATGCGTTTCGTTTCCACCAACCGTTTCCAAAAATTCGGAATTTGGCCATTTCATTCGGGCCTCCAGGTAGATGTAGCCCCTTAAGCGCAGCAAATAAAAGATCACATTTTTTCACCAAATTTGCAACCTTTTTTAACCAGCTATATCTCCGTGGAAAACGATCGCAGAGAAAAAACAACATTTTCACGGTTTTCAACGGAGTATCAACCTCAGCTAAATAAAACATGAAAATTCGAAAAGTAGAGTTGACATTCGCGTTACTCGGAGATAAAAATACGTACTTTACTTGCCATACCGTGGCCGTACGTCATACGAAAATGCCGGCAGTACTTTTCGAATTTCCATGGTTTCAGCTTCAAGCTTCCATCCCGTACGGAAACGGCGAGATTGAAAAGTTTCGAAATGTCTACGATTTCGGAGCACCAGGAAAGGTAAAACTCAGGTGCCTGACTTTTTGCATACTGTCTCAGTATATCCTCGGCTAAAAAACGTTGCCGAATATTTGAGGATTTATTGGTTTTTTATGGAGCAGCGACAATTTGAAGAAGAAAAATTCTAAAAAAAAAAATGTCCAGTTGTTTAGTAGCAAAGGACTTTCCTTCTGGCTGCTGTGCGGGTTTTTTAACCTGAGTTATGATATTTCAAAGTTGAAGTTTGCCATTTTCATTTCATCAGTCGAAAATTCGGTCGAGAAAAATCGTTCGGTGGTCGCTTAAAAATGAATTCGAAGCGAAATATATGCTTTTCGAAACGGCGGCAGCAGTTTTTTCGAAACAAAATTTTCGTTTCCCGTGCACAACCTCAAAGTGTCACAAATTTTTTCAAGTTCTTCCGAAACTCTCGTACGAAGTTTATACCGTTTTGTGGCAATTCCTAAAAATTCGAACCAACTTTGGGGCCGATTCGTGGCTGGTGATATTATTTTTCGTGTCAAATTGCATTTCGCGCTACATGGGGCTTCTGCGTATTCGTGCAGTATTGAAATTATTCGTTGTAATTGTACACTTTGAAATTATATACGCTTACAGAATGCGGTGAATAGCAAGGGCCGCAAATGTATACATGTACAAATTTTCGTTTGTCTATAATCTTAGTCGTTGCGAAGGATTTTAAGGGGGACACAACATTTTAGGCAATTTTTCGATGGTGCTCTTGCGGACTGAATCAGCGACAAATCAATCCATTTAATCCATTGAAAGATGAGAACAAATTTAATCCTAAAAATCTTCATTAAGAAGGGTCACCAATGTCACGGGTAAAAAAACCCATTTTTTTTGCATATTCTCAAAGTATACATATTTGATAATATGTGAAAAAATGATCAAGTTATTACAATATTGAAAATTGACCAAGTTGTAAGGATTTAGTAAGAGCCGGTAGCGCAACGATTTACTTATACGAAAACTTTCCATCGCGTTTTTTTCGAAAAAACTTTCCCGCCTCCGCTGGAATTACATCGCTAGCTATAATGGTCCGATTGTGTATTTCAAAAAACCAAAATTTCCGGTATTGCCGCAGCGATCGTTTGTACGTAGCCGTTTTTTTTAATATAGTATTTTTAAGCCCCCGAATATAAGTAAACAATTCGCCCAAATTGCAATTTCTTTTTAATACGCGCCATTAAAGAAAAATTCTTTCAAAAACAACTACATTTATATAAATTATAAAGCTTTTTTTATTCTTATTTTTCAGACCAACCATTGTCAAATTCTCGATAATCGATTCTCGGTCCAGTTACACCACATTCTTTATACAGAAACTCTATTATACCTCAAAAACCCTGTAGATTTATTATTTTTTTCAAATAAAAGTTCACACAAAACAAGTTCAATGTATGCTTGATAACATACCTTTCTTCCAAATTCCAAATAAATAATCCAGACAACAAAAAAATTCGGAAAAACGACCTTTTTTCGGGCCGTCACAGTGGTGTTGTCCCTTAACATCTGAAAATAATTGATCACTTTAACGTTGAGCAAATTTGATTCCGGTCATGAAACATTCTTACGTCACGACGACACATGGAGAAAGTCGATTCTCGTAATTATCGCTTGACTTCATTCGACGAGCTATAATGTCTTCCAAGCAGCGTTAATTGGGAATATCCACCCTAAGCCCGAGCCACTACATTACATGACTAAATAGTCCTGACTGAATCTCCGGAATACACCACGTGTCGTGATGTGACGTATCCTTCTCCGCACGATACGATATCACGTTGAATTGCCGGCATTCGAAATGCTCACGTACATCACGCCACGTGTGTAGCTGGAAGACTTGTGGGATGTATCACTTCCGGTGGCACTGGTGTCGTGCGTTGATCGTTGGATTAATTTCCCATTTTCCACGTGTGTACAGACATGTGCGTGTGTGTGTGCGTGCGTGCGTGTGCGTGTGTGTGTGTGTGTGTGTGTGTGTGTGTGTGTGTGTGTGTGTGTGTGTGTGTGTGTGTGTGTGTGTGTGTGTGTGTGTGTGTGTGTGTGTGTAAAAATGCCCCTTTCGGCCTGTGGTGAATTCAAGCCTTTTTAAGTTACAGATATTTCAAATAGCGAATTCCGGGACTTTGCACAATATCATTTGATCAAGTGAAATACACTCTTAATAATGCACGGTTCCAACTCGAAGAACTTGCAACAAATGAGAAGAAACTTACTTCAAAGGTGATATACGTAAATTAATTTTCTAGACCCATTTCCCGGAGCCTTTTCGCAAATCCAGCACAAGCACCTGTCCAAACTCTGCCACGAAACCACAGTTCACAACATTTAAAATCTCCCTTTCCCTTCGACTCGGCCGAGCATGATAATTGCCGGCTACTTTTTCTAATTAAAAGTCTCGAGAAACGCGTGTCACGGTGCTGCATAAATTTACGACGTACAATTCGAGGGAGGAGCTTCGTATCGTAATGACAAGAAGGGCAGAAAGTAACGTTCAAGAGGCGCGGAAAAAATGGCCAGCGCTTAAGGGGTAACGCGACTCTAAGACTTTGGGAAAATGTTCAATATTTGTTTGCTTTCAATGCAAAATGAAGAGGGAGGACATCGTCGGAAATGTAAACGCAAAGCAGGCCATCGTGTACTCTTTTGAGGGAGACTGCCAGGCCCCGAAACAAGGGCAATTTCGACGATTTTTTATGGATACCCAGATGATCGGATAAAAATTCAAGATATAGTATATAGATAAATTCAAGTTTAAGTATCTTTACAATTTTTTTTTCACAAGCATTTGTAACAAAATGGCGACGCTGAAGTGGATGAAGCGAGTCACGTTTGTCTGATAGTGTCCTGCGGCCTGCAACATTTCATCGTCAAGTCTTCACCGACTGACTTGACATTCTTTTTAAGCTTACAACATCTGACATCGAAGTACATAGCCGATTTGTTATTTGTTAAAAGCTTTTTCTTCGCCCATTTTTTTCGCTCATTTTTCTTTACCAAAACTAACTTTTTCTTCAAACATGCACCATTTTATAGTACATAGATACTTCCCGATTTCCTCACGCACGTCGAAGACAAATCTTATCCAGAACTCAAATTATACTGAACTGTCGCTTCACGCAAAACATTGAAGTCGAACCCTTGCCGGCCGCAGGACACCGTCAGACAAAGGTGACTCGCTCCATCAAGAAGCACCGCCATTCTGTTACAAAACATTGTGAAAAAATCTAAAGACGTTTAAGCAAATGTACTATAACAGCCACTAAGCAGAATTTTCTTTCCATCAACTGGCTATCCATAAAAAATTGTTCCCACTCACCTTCGTTTCCGGGCCCCCGACTGGTAGTTTCCCTCAAATACCACAAATTACTCACATACCAATGTTATCGTTCGCACCCTGAATCTTTTCCCCACGAGCAATTTCAAAAAACCAGATTTCATTTTTCTCTCGTTCGTTTTGTCCCACGGCCACGCAGCAACAGAGACGATGCTCAAATTCTCGTGTGTTCGAAAACTCAAGCGAGGAGAATTACTCCCCGAAGGAGAGACGGAGGATTCTTGATTTAATTCGGTACGATGCGAGAATCTCTGCACGGTGAAACCTTTCGCGAAATGTACCTTGCATTCGTGTGTTTCTCATTTGTATATACGTATAAATTCTTATAGCGAGAGGACTGTGTATTTAGCATCCTTCCGGTGGTGCACGCAAGTCGTTCTCGTGTACGAAAACCACTTGGATGTTTCACGGGCGAATTTATACGTTGCGCGAAATATTTTCGCGACTGAAAAGTCTGTACTTGTGACAGGCCGGGAAACCGTCGAGTGCGTGTGATGTGCCTGCAGGGCGAGAATGTACGTGCACGTGTGTGTGTGTGTGTGTGTGTGGACAGGCGTGTGTGTGTGAGTGTAGACAGGTGTGTGTGTGTGTGTGTGTGTGTGTGTGTGTGTGTGTGTGTGTGTGTGTGTGTGTGTGTGTGTGTGTGTGTGTGTGTGTGTGTGTGTGTGTGTGTGTGTGTGTGTGTGTGGACAGGCGTGGGCGTGGGTGTGTGTGCTGTGTGTGAGTGTAGATAGGTGTGTGTGTGTGTGTGTGTGTGTGTGTGTGTGTGTGTGTGTGTGTGTGTGTGTGTGTGGGTGTGTGGGTGTGTGTGTGTGTGGGTGTGTGTGTGAGAGTGTAGATAGGTGTGTGTGTGTGTGTGTGTCGACAGGTGTGTGTGTGTGTGTGTCTGTGGACAGGTGTGTGTGAGCAGGTAGGTGCGTGTGTGCGTCATCCTGAAAGATGGTCGGAATGTTTGCTGCTTTTCTCAAGACGACGACACTGCGTCGAGGACGAAGAGGAAGAGGATACGACATCGCTTTCCTTCGTTCTTCCCCATCCGAGGAATGAAGACGTATACGGAGAATCACGAAGGAAGGAAGTAAAAGTATACGCCGGCTTCTTTCTCGTCTACCCCGGTGTGTCGTGGACAGAAACCCCGAGCAGCTTTGCTCCTCTCGTCGAAAGAGCGAAGAACACGAAAATGCTTCGTTCACTGTGTCTGACAATTCTCGCATGCGTGAGATGGTCTGTCTGTGTGTGTGTGTGTGTGTGTGTGTGTGTGTGTGTGTGTGTGTGTGTGTGTGTGTGTGTGTGTGTGTGTGTGTGTGTGTGTGTGTGTGTGTGTGTGTGTGTGTGTGTGTGTGTGTGTGTGTGTGTGTGTGTTACTGTGTATTTTCGCTGTTGCTCGCGAAAAGTGCAGATTCTGGGGCTTCCAACGAAGCCGATGGCGTTTATCTTTCTGACCCTGGGAAAAGCCTCGTATGTCCTTCTCACGTGGACGGTTTTAATCTCAGCGACGACGAAAAATTCAGGAGATGCAACACGCGCTCGGATATACACGGATTTCTTTCCATCTGCGCTTTCTCCGTAATCTCAAGCTGTGTACCGACAGAACAGCGAAACATTGTGTAAAGATGGTAGAACTTTGGATTTATTGAGAGGAATTTATAATCGTCGTTCCGGGGACATTCGCTGTATTATACTTTGATAGCCAATTTGTCAATTTGCCGGTTGTGTGGGATAGACTTGCTTCTATCGACTTGCCCATAAGGTCTCATTGAATTATTAGCAAAAGAGACTAGTGCTATTAGCTAGTATATTAAATCTTCTTACGGCAATATCGCTGTACTTCCTTCCTGACGTGATTTTTAGGATGGAATACCTAACTAAGAAACAGAACTAAACAAAAATAATACACATGTTTATTGATACTTCAAGAATTTGTATAAATTAAAAAAAAAATAGCGTTATTTTACGCTTGTTTCCAGCGGTGTGCGAAAAACGCCCCCAATTGGCGACTAGTGTTGTATGGATCCCAAATGAATGAACGTATTGTTAATTTGTATGAGTGTTGTGATGTTACCAGAGTCAGCAAACAAAAATTATGAAATCACTAGATGCTAAACTTTAATGATCAATTTTTCGTATTTTTCTGATCATTCTAAGAGTTATTAGGCGTGCAAGTTAATTCGGCGATCTTTATAAATCTTGTTTGTTAACTCCAAAGGCACCGAATTAATTTTCACACCTACTATATATAAAGAAAAAAAAAATATTTTTCCTCAATTCTGCTACTAACGGCGAAAAACCGTCTACTGAAGGTGTATGGTGATTTTATTTTCAGATGGTTCGTCGGCATTTTTCTTACTTGTCTACAGGGATGAAGGATTAATGGCAATCTACTAGGATGACATAATTGCACAAAGAATATTCGCGGAAATGCAACGAAATGTATTATTAATGGATGCTATTATTGATCGTTGTCGATTCTCCATTTCTCAATATAGCACCTCCCTCCATGGTTCAAGGCGGAACACCGCTGTGACCGGTAAAAAAAAAAGATTTTTTTTTGCATTTTTCTCATAGTAGACGCGCTCAGAAATATGTGAAAAAAGTCAAGTCAAAATATTGAAAATCGGCCAAGTTACAGACAATTTAGCGAGAGCAGGTAGCGGAACGATTTACGTATACTAAAACTGTCAATCGCGTTTTTCTCGAAACGAATTTTCTCAACCTGGCCGGAATCATAACTCTAGCTATAATTGTCCGATATTCAATTTTTTAAAATCAAAACTTCCGTAATTGCACCAACTATCTTTGAAAGTAGCCGTATTTTTCTTAATTAAGTATTTTTGTCCCCGCATATAAGTAAACTTTTCGCGAAAATTACACTTTTTTGAACACCCGCCGTTTTGTGATCTTTTTTCGAAAAAACGGCCACGTACAAGGAGAACTACATTTATGTAGATTGTACATTTACGTTATGTTTATTTTTCTTTTTTATTATTTAATTTTATCATTAGTTTTTTTTCAATAAAAATGTATACGATATAAGTTCAATGTATGCTTAATGGCATACTTTTTTCCCGAATCCCAAATAAATAATCTAGTAGACAAATGAAATTCGAAAAAAGGACCTTTTTTCAAGCCGTCACAGTGGTGCCCCTCAAGGGGTCATCCCACTTTAGACGCTGAAAAGGCTATTTTCATGAATTTTTTTTAATAGGCTTAAATTAGAGATATTGATATAAAAGTTGTTACACTTAATAAATACAATTAAACATTTTTTTATGTTTCCATGCAACCCAAACAAACTTTAAACGCGTTTTAAAGATAAAGTGTTCGAAACTACTGAACCGATCCTTATGAAATTTCAACCACATATCCTTTACAACCATAGCTATAGCGCATACCAAGGGTCTTAAAAATTTTTGATATTCCCTATTTTTTTAGCCAAAAACGGTGAAAAAACACGTTTTTTTGTTTCCTCGAGAAATGTCCTCCATTTTCTTATTTTTGCATATATCAAAAATCGTATGATATGCGCTATAGCCATTAACATACTGAATCTAAAGCCGTTTGATTTTTCTGTTTCGGACGATTCATCTCCGAGATTTCATCAACACGTAGACCTACCATTTTTTTAGGACATTTTTTAAACTACCATTTTCGTCTATAAATAGTGACTTAAGGGATCGTCTCAGTGTGAAATTTTCGAAAAATCGATTTTTTTGTTGTTGCATTATCGGATAGTATACACTGTAATAAACATTCTCTCAAATTTTGAAATCGAAATTCAAATGATTACGGTGGCTACAAAGTTTCTTGTAGAAAGGGAACGGAGCGAGACATCTGCCTCGCTCGGCGCTCCGCTCGACCGTTATTCCTTTTGTTTATTTTTCTACCTGCGTGTTACCTTCGAAAGGTGCCAAGCATTTCACTTCGTTTTCGACATCAACCACGGATAGACCGGATAGACGCCGATTGATCCTAAGTAAACGATTTATCTAAACATTTTCCAACTTCAATCTTTAAACGCGTTTTTCTCAGAATAGTGTTTTTCAAAACGGTTTCCACTCTCAAAGGAAGAGTTTTGAAGATATCTAGTTCCCCTTTGAAGAGAACATTTTTAACGTCATTCTTTATAGCGCTATGGAAGCTTTTTTTTTGTTTGGAAATCTTCCTATTTTTTTACGAAAAATTGTCGAGAAAAAGGGCCAAATTCGATACTTTTTGTTCAAACCGCCGCCATTTCGTCAAATTAAAAAAAAACCCTCCCATAGCGCGATAGCGACTTTCCTACAGATTAATAATCTTTTTGAAATTTTTGGTTCAGATCAAAATTGCGGCCGCAATCGTGGAAACCGTACAGGACCTTTTTTTATTACGTGTCATTTCAACAATTTATTTAACTATTGTACATCCAATAAATAAACATAAAAAAAATCATTTTGTATTCGTCATGAATGTATTTATTTATTTAAAAAAAACCGGACCGTTTAGTTTATTTGAACATTTAAAAAAGAAATCGCGAAAATCAGTGATTTTTCGGAGGGTCACACTGAGACGATCCCTTAAATAGATATAATTTTTTTTCAATGTATTTCCAAAGTGTATTTATTAAGTGTAACAACTTTTATGCCAATATCTATAATATAAACATATCAAAAAAGTTCACGAAAATAGCCTTTTTTGCGTCTAAAGTGAGAAGACCACTTAAAATAGTGCCCTACCGTTTGAATATCGATGTTCATCGTTTATCACATTCGGATATTTCTGTATAGGCGCTACGTGTTTGCCGTGGTACGAAAATAAGGGTGCAGCGAAGGAATGTACAAAGTAATCTTTCGGCAGTGCTGTCGCGTTCGTTTATTACAAGCGCCCGGGAAATGTACACACGTACACGAGAAATGAATGGAGTACGCTAAGTTTACGTTGCCGCTGCTGTCTCGCCAGGTGAAAAGCTCTTCGCGATAAGAGGTGCTATTTCCGGGATGATCTACAGCTTTTTTCTCTTTCCCGAGGCACGAGGCATGACACCCCCACTGCTTGTCATTAACCCCTTCCGGGCCTCTATACGCGTGTATATGTCTATCTCATAACGGTGCTCTGCTTCGTCGGTGGAAAAAAAAAAAAGATCCAGACCCCGAGAAATGCGCGAGCTTTTTATCACTCTGCCCCCAATGTATCTCCGCTTTTCCCGTCTCACTTTCTGTAAACGTATTATATGCGAGCGGTCTGTGTCACAAAGCCGGACGACGTGTTCTGTACTAAAGAATATGAAAGAGAAACGAGGTGGAGAGAGAGAGAGAGAGAGAGAGAGAGAGAGAGAGAGAGAGAGAGAGAGAGGTGAGCTTATACGGTCTGGTAATGTGAAAAACCGACCGACCCATCTCTTACCCCTTGGTGAAAGAATCGGAAAGTCTGTCCTCCATTATTCAGGCGTGCGAAATGGAAACGTCGTCTAAGTACGACGTGCACGAAATTGGCCGACGTGGAGGATTCGGTACGAAACTTATGACGACGCCGAACGAGCCGTTAAGTATAGCACACGAGAGGGACTGCTGGAGGCTCCATATGCAGTGCACCCCACTCGTTGGTTGGAAAGGCTTTACGAGACATTTTCCGGATCGTCTTTGAGCATACGAATATATTAATCGTACTTCTACGTTGCGTTTTTTCAACCCCCTTTTTCTCCCTTTTTCCTCTTAAGTACTCTTCGCCGGCCCCTTCAGTGTGCATCTATTGTATTCATGATCCTCAGTTCGAGAATGAAGATCGTCGCTTTTTTCCACTGCGGTTTCACTCTGACAGGACTTGTCCTCGCAAATAAAAGATATCCAGTGGAATTTACGGAAAATCGTTATGGCAGCGCGCGAGGATTTTTTTTTTTCACCAAGTTTCAATCACTTTTCGGAAATTATGCCGAATGTTCTCGGCGTTTGTTGAGTTCCAAGTTTCGGCTGCATTCAACGACTGTGCTAGATGGATAAGTATGAATAGTTTTGAAATGGTGAAGGTGAGATGCCTTATGGCAATGGCACTGATTACTGTCATGAGAATAATTAAGGGGTTACGCCTATTTGTAACAGTCGAAAAACCACTTTTTTACAACCAAGATATTTTGACAGTTTATCATCTCACAAATGATCCCTGAAAACTTCAAGGTGATGGGATCAAAATTGACAGATTTTTAGACTTTTGCGTTGATACCCATCGGAACGCTCGGAGCATCGTTCGAAACTTTAAGGGGGGATTGTCTTTTTTTCGCAAAATTTACCGCTTTTTGGGAATTTTTTTGTGAAGAAAGTATACAACGGAAAACTTGTGAAACTTGGCATATAGTTTTATTGATCTGTTTACTACATACAAAAAAATTTTTTAACATTTTTATCAAAAAATCCCCCCTTAAACGCGTTTTTCTCGAAACAGCTTTTTCACAACTGGTGTGCACGATTTCTCAAAAACTATTCAACCGATTGCCTTCAAATTTGGACAGAACGCTCAGCTGACATCCTTTTATCGTTTGATGAAGCAAAAAAGCAATACGTTTAATAGTTTTTTATTTATAACAAAAAATCGATCAATTTTTTTCGAAAAATCGATACTTCAAGTTCAAAACGTCACCAAATCGTCAATTTTTTTTTCCCTTCATCGAACGATAGCTATATGTGTCTAAAGTAAAATGCTTTTTGGGTTTTTGTTGCAGGATGAACGTGAAGGCTGTAATCGTGCACACCATCAAAAAAGGACCATCGCGCGTCGAGGGGGGTGGGAGGCGGATTTTTTGATGAAATTGTTTAAAAAATTTTTTGTATGTAGTAAACAGATCAATAAAACTATATGCCAAGTTTCACAAGTTTTCCGTTGTATACTTGCTTCACAAAAAAATTCCCAAAAAGCGGTAAATTTTGCGAAAAAAAAGACAATCCCCCCTTAAACGCGGTTTTCTTGAAAGTACGTTTTCAAAGTCGGTGAGAAAAATATCTCACAAACTACTGGATCCATATTCCTGAAATGTTGAGGGCTTTTTCTACATGTGAAAATATAGTGTTTCGTTGAAGGATTTTCTTTCCGATGCACACTTTCGATTTGATGAACGAAAAATGCCAATCTATCGCAAAAATTGAGAATTGCACTTTGAACACAAACGATTGTTTTTTAATTTGATATTTCGGAAACCCCTTTGATTGATCATAGGGCATACTAGTATACTATTATATCTCATAATACTATAATATTTTATAATTTAATGCTATTATAATATCTATTATAATATAATAGATTTTTTAATATTACATAACCTGGTTCAGAAGGGCACTCACCGCGAAAGACGTTTTCGAGAGGTGCTTCCCGGACATCGATTGTAAATCGATTATGGTTAAATATTTTGACACAAAAAAATTATAGAGTGTTCTTCAAGTAATACTTTTTTATATACCCAATTTTTGTAGAAATTTATCATCGTGGTTTTCCATTTTTAAAAATCCCAAAAATCAGCTGTTTTCGACTCTTGCAACTAGACATAATTTGTTAAACTATCAGAGTCACCAGTATCGTTGTCTATAATTTGTTGTCGGAACTTATACACTGATGATAACCCTCAACGATGCACTTAACAAGCCAATTGAATTAGAGGCAATTTCGTCGGCAGGACCAAATTGCCTCCACTCTCTCTTATGTTCTCTCTCTCTCTCTCTCTCTCTGTCTCTCTCTCTCTCTCTCTCTCCCTCTCTCTGGCTGTGTCTGTTCGACGTGAATTCAATCTACTTTTGTGCACCCAAGTTCTCCGATAATCGGGAACTACAGAGACTTCCCAGGGTTCGAGTAGCTCATTTCCGAGTGTGTGAGACTCGAATAGATTGGCTTCGAAGATGTCAACCTCTCCCTCGTTCCCGCTCTATCTTCTCTCCGGGATCGTGCCTTTATCGGGACAGAGAATAGGCCCCATATTGATAACACTTACTGTGAACTTTCGCGTGCCTGCTCCTAGAGGGGAGACACATCAAAGAGCCTGCAGTTGAGTAATTAACTTGACGGTAGATGTATTTTGCCAAGCTTCCAAATTGGTCTCAACTGTGGCACATTTCGTTTGATATCTAGTACGATTCAAGCAACCTGGAGTACGCCCTGTCTGTTCATTATAGCGAAAAAGACTTTTTCATAAAGCTTCCCATTGACGAACGGTAGTTGCGGTAATGAAAATGAGAAAAAAAGAAAACTGCTGTATTTATTTGTATTTACATAAACTCGAAGTACGATGTATAATGATGTACTTGTTCAACTTTTCGCAATCAAAAAGTGATAGGTACAAGGCATAAAAAAACATCCAAGTATCGGAGAAGAATTATTCGCTTCAATGAACCATTGGTAATTGAAAACTATCAGGGCCAGTGCGTCCGCAATAATTATCGTCGGCGGAAAAAGGTATTCAGCGTCTAATTGCTACAGGGAACTTTTCTTTTTCATTTCGTGACTTTTTCGCGCAATAAAAAAAGTCACTCTGCTGATGATCGAATCGCGAGGCTCAAAATAAATGTCTCGTATCTTGCAAGATGAAGAAATTGATCGACGATGAAGCCGGTATCGGAATAATATTCGGCGTTTTTAATCAACTAAAAGAATTCTTACAAAAAATTGGAAATATTCGTTCGATTCGATTGAATATTTGTTTTCGTGAAGACTGCACGCTTAAGGGGTCTTCTCACTTTAGACGCTAAAAAGGCTGTTCTCATGAATTATTTTTGATAGGTTTTTATTATAGATATTAATATAAAAGTTGTAACACTTAATAAATACACTTTCGAAATACATGTTGTTGATAAAATCTTCGAAACTACTGAACCGATCCTTATGGAATTTTAATCACATATTCTTTACAACTATAGCTATAGCGCATATGAAGGATTTTTTAAAAATTTCTATATTTATTTTTCATTTGTTGCCAAAAACGGTGAAAAAACACGTTTTTTTTCTTTCGAAAAATGTCCGCCATTTTGTCATTTTTGCATGTATAAAAAATCGTATGATATGCACTACAGCCATTAACATACTGAATCTAATACCGTTTGATTTTTTTGTTTCGGATGATCCATCCCCGAGATTTCATCAACAACGCAGACCTACAATTTTTTCAGGACATTTTTTTAATGACCATTTTCGTCTATAAATAGCGACTTAAATAAATAAATATAAGAAAAATGTAATATTTCGAAAGTGTATTTATTAAGTGTAACAACTTTAATATCAATATCTATTATATAAACCTATCAAAAAATTCATGAAAATAGCCTTTTTTAGCGTCTAAAGTGAGAAGACGCCTTAATGCAAAAATGATAATGACATCGCGTTGGATCTGCATTGATCGTGTGTTGATACCCAAAACCCTCTCTGAACGGTGTCGTAAATAGCCCTGACTTTTTAAATTGCGCGCCATTTTTTTTGGCGAGCATAGAGTACTAATCTTTGACAACTGGCATCAGGAAGTATTGAGGTTTAGTCATGGAACATTACGCGATCGAGCATCGCATGGAAATGGTTATTGGCTGCACCGTTACCGCATAGTTATTGCAGACGAAATTTCATGAACGTGTTATCTCGCGCGATTGGACTTTTTTCGTTGGGGTTTTCCGAAAGGAAAAGTGTATGCCACTGATCCACAGACCATTCCGGAGCTCAAGGAACCAATTGGACGCGTCATGAAATTAATCCCCGATTATTCCAAGACGTTATTGAAAATTTCGTCAAAAGAGTGAACGTTTGCAAACAGGAAGGAGGCGGCCATTTATCGGATATTGCGTTCCACACATAACCTCCATGCTTGTATCTTATATTAAAATTAAAATATTCTTTTCAAATAAATAATACGTTTCATTAATAAATAAAAATGTCAGGTCATTTTGAGACACCCTATATATGAGCTTTAGGTTCCTGATGAAAAGCACCGTGTTCCTCGACGCAGACCGAAACTTGATCCGTCCGTGATGCAAATGGTAAGTACTTGCGGGTCTGCACAGCCGATGTAACGTGCGAGAAACTTCAAGATGCATTAGCTTGCAACCTTTTCAATTTCATGCCTGACATCACTATTTTACGCGGCTACGATATCCGATTGATCGACAGCAGAATGAGTATTTATGAAACTTCATAACTTAGTATAATAATACGAAGCCACATATACGTTGTTAACTGTATTAATTAACTCAATTAACAAATGTTTAAAACAACTTCGCATTCTCGAAATTCGTGAAAAGAATCGGTTTTTCATAATTAACTATCGATACCAATCAATAGGCTGCGTGATATTTCACCGCCATCATTGCAAATATTACGAAGTATGAAAATGCAGCTGGAAAATGTAGTCAGAAAAAAAACTCCTTTCATTCAGGAGTTTCATAAACACATGCTCGCTCGTTACCCCCCCCCCCCCCCCCCCTGTACATCTATCAACCCAATTCTACTCCCGACAGCCCTCAAGGCAGGACTTTACTGTGACGGGTAATAAAATTCAATTTTCGTTCTATTTTCTTAAAGTATACATATTCAAAAATATGTGAAAAAAATATCAAGTTAAAATATTGAAAACTGACCAAGTTACAGACGATTTAGTGATTTGGCGATTTAGTTTTTTCCGAAACGATTTTTCTTGGCCCGGCCAGAATCATAACTCAAGCTATAACTGTTTGATTTTCAATTGAAAAAAACCGACAGTTCCGTAGCTCACAAGGAACATCAGTCAGGGGTCCCCCTCCGATTTTGTTGAAACTTTTTCATGTGGAAGAGTATCAAAAACTAAAAGACACGTATTTTTTTTTATTCGCGGAAAAATGGTTTTAATGTGTCAAACGCATTCGCGAAAATAGGGGTGTTTTTCGTTTTTCGTCGATAACGTTATCGTTCTCATCTCCAATGTATACAACAAAACAAACATGGTTGAAATTGAAAATGTTGTAATATCTCGTACCGTTAAAACGTTATCGACGAAAAACATCCCCATGTTTGAGGGTGCGTTTCACCCTTTAAAACCATTTTTTCGCCGATAGAAAAATAAAAAGTATCAAAAAACGATCAAAAATCGTTTTTTGATACTCTTCCACATAGAAAAGTTTCAACAAAATCGGAGGAGGACACCGAAATGATGTTCCTTGTCAGTAGCTATCGTGGAAACTGGCCGTTTTTTTACTTAGTATTTTTTGAGCCCCCAAATATAAGTAAAATTTTTCACACAATTACACTTTCTTATAACACCCGCCAGTTTCTGATTTTTTTTTCTCAAAAATAACAGCTACCTACAACGAGAACTACACTTATACAGATTATAAAACTTTTTTATTTGTATTACTCACACCAACAGTCACGTTATCAGTCCGGCCGTTGGACAACATTTTTTATACAGAGGCTCTACCTCAATAACGTTATTCATGTTTAGCTTTTTTTAATAAGAAAAAACCGGGAATAAGTTCAATGTATGTACACTTGGAATGTATGTTCACTTGGTTTGGAAACATACTTCGTTTCCAAATCCCAAATAAATAATTTAGTAGAAAAAAAAATGTCGTAAAAACGAACTCTTTCGGCCCGTCACCCTGGTGTTCTCCCAAACCATCACATCGCAGAAGCTCATAGCCTTGCAGTCTGTCCTCCGTTTCTTGCTGCAATATCATACCTTCACATACCAACTTTCACGAGGTAGTTTTTTTTTTACAGGTTTCGCATTTTCACTCGTACGCTCCGTGTGCAAAGGGTTTCCCTGCTTTCCTCCCTCCCGCTGGTCTTCTTCCACCCTCCGAAGCCAAACACACACGATAGCGGAGCAAATTTGATATTTTCTGCTTTCTAACCACGCATTCATGTACGGTTTCTCTTTCTCATTCTCTTTTTGAAACGTGTATAAATATGTATACGTGTACATGCCGAACGAACGTGAAATGAAACGTAGGAAATGTAAGGTGGATATATATATATATATATATATATATATTTTTTTTTTCTTCATCTAAACGGTAGCGAACGTACAGACCGTTCATTTTTGAATTACTTCGTGGTCAACGTCCTTCTCTTCGCCTCGTCGCCGTGAGCTAATCCCAGAGAAATATCTTTCCTCCTCCCTCGTATTCCAGCATCATCGGATCTTTTTGCACGTTATGTGCTTTTTTATGTGCCTTATGCACACCGAAGCACGAGACGCACGTGGCATACAGCCACCGACTCGAATGCACGTCCTCCATATTGATGGCGAGAGGAAAAAATCTACGGGACAATCATGAACGTATTTTGAACCAACGGAAAGAAAAGAAAAACTCCCCAAGGCATGGTACGACGTGAACCTAATTTTCGTCGATACTTTCTGCTCTCGTGCTTCCTCCATGGCGCTTTTCTGTGGGCCCACTCCTCGAGGTTCTTCCTGGCATGATGAGCCAATTTTATCTTTAGCATTCCGGCTTAGGGAAAATGAACAATATTCGTGACCGGTTCGGTCGTCAATGGCACGAGATACGAAACATTTGTACACTTCCATTGGGCGCTCACCGTGAATAGAATTTCTTCAATGTTGAGAAACACGAGCTGGGCGAGAATAAGTGTATGGATTGTCGAATTTTGAGTGTATGGATTGTATTTTTTTTAGTTCAATTGATGAAACTCCTTTTTAAGCAAAGTGACGGCGGAAAAAAATCAAGTAATTAAAAATTACTTGATTGAAACCGATATTTTTTTTGGATTATTGAGGTATCTTTTCATGTATATTTGAAATGTATTAAAAAAAAAAGTTCATTATGAAACAATAAATGACTGCAGATTTATCAGCCTATTCCATGGACGTATTGCCACTGCAGTCCCCGATCGGCGGGAAAGATGCAGCTCGTAATTTTTGACTGAACCAAATGAACCAATAAAAATTTTAATTGTCATATATTTTTCTTCTGGGTGAACTGAGAAGTTTAAAAAATCGTGAAATTATAACTTTTCTCAGGTTTAAAAAAAATGTGTTAAAAAACACTTTAACGTGCTATATTACCCCTAGAGATGCCTTTTTTTCGAGGGGTGGTTTCATCCCTTAAACCCGTTTTCCCGCCGATAAAAAAATACGTATCGCTTACTTTTCGGTGCTTTATGACATATCCAAATTTCAACAAAATTGAAGGGTGTCACCTGAGGGATGTTCCTTGTTAGAAGAGATTTCCATACTGAAGAAATTAAACTTTGGTTTGATTCAATAGGTCGTTGAGGTTTTTTGCTATCACGTCCGCCAATTTGGAAAAATCGTGAAAATGAAAACTGGAGAAAACGCGCTTCAAAGTTTTCAATAGGAGGAAATATCAATATCAAATATCAATCGCTTCTCTGCTTTTGGCCTTGTATTTTCGAAAATATTTACAATTGGCCTCTGTAACTTTGTAAATATATTCTTGAATAGTTCATCTATCGATTTAAGCAATACAAAAAACGATCTTTCGGACCTTCTAATTCAGGCTCTCGCCTTAAGTGTCCGCCTTCGATTTAGTTAAAACTCATATATGTGATAAAGCATTGAAAACTATAAGACTCGTATTTTTTTATCGGCAGAAAAAAGGTTTCAAGGAGAGAAACCACCCTTCAAAGAAAGGCGTGTCGAGGGGTGACTTTGCATTTTCACCCACAAGCAGTCCACCGATCTATAGGTAACAAAAACAGAAATTCTTCTAATGTAAAACAATGAAAAATCCACCATAGAAGTATTGAAACAAATGCAATTAAGGGGTGAAACGCTTTTCTTTGAGGGGTACTTTCTCCCCATTAAATCCGTTTTTCCACCGATCAAAAACATACGTGTCTAATAGTTTCAATGATTTATCCCGTACATGAGTTTCAACAAAATTGAAGGCGAACACTTTAGTGGTGTTCCTTGCGACGCAACGTGACGTGGGGCAAACCAACGAAGAAACGAAATTTAACCACCTCCGCAGGCTTCGGCTTAGATTTGAGTGTGAACAGCAATTGAGTGTTGAATTTGAACTTTAGCTTGAACTCCCGTTAATACTTGCGTCCTCCATTGGGGACTTTAATGCAAAGAGCATAAAAATGCAGGCAGCCATAGCAGTAGCTTATTACTAAAAAAAAGTCACCTCCTCTTTACGTTCGTCGTTCGAGCTACCAGATACTACTATTTTTTTTACTACTCCGCCAAGATTTATGCTCTCGTGGAACAATAAAAAAAATACCGTCAAACTTTTTACGCATCTCTGAAATTTCCTTTATAGTCGCGTCGTCAATTCACAAGTGCGGAAAAGCTCTCTCTGTGCATGTCAAATGATGTGCCATGAAAACTGACGAAAGAGCCTACGGCGTCTGCACATGCGAAACGTTCCGATGATTACCTACACATGTGACATGCGTACTGATTTTTCTACCCGAGTTTTTTATTTTATTATTCTTGCCACTATTGATATCACCACAGCTATCGTTAGCGACGAAACAACTTTTTCGTTTATCCTCGCGCAAACGAAAAAATTGGGGACCATTTTTTTCATTTGGTTTTTTTTACGATCGCGGAAAATAATTTTCCAAGCATCCGGTGCGGAGTCGAGTACCAACGAGTGGCCCGTTGGCTGGAGAATGCTGAGAGTCACACCACCTCTCGGGGCACAGGTGCCTTGTGCGGCGTGAAACCCCTTATAAAAAAAAAACACTCGAAACTTGTACTTTTGTGTCGTGAACTCGCTGTGTGTACTTAGTCTCTAGTACTCTTTTCTCAACTCGGTTATCACGGCGTCCAAGATGGGACGGCTCGTAAAATTTACCCGTTATCGTTTATGGGCTTCCGGCTCTTCGCCGACTGGCTTCCTATTTTCTGTCGTTCTCACTCACTGCTCACCTCTGCCCTCGCTCTTCCTCTTTCTCTACCTTTCATCCCTATTTCTTCCGCATCATTTTTTTATCCAATCACCGTTTAATCTTCTTCAAGACTTACTCGTTTTTTAATATTTTTTTTATTGGTACATCGACGTCAAGTTGGTTGATCAAGTTCAGCTTGCGATTTGTCAGTCGACAAATATATGGTATCGTGTACTGGAAAGTTATTGTTTATTGGAAACTTTTGCTTTTTTATGCGTGCGCATGTTTTTTTATCCAATCACCGTTTAAGGGGAGGGTAGGGGTTTCAGCGTGAAAAAAGAAACACTTTTTTGCGAATTTTTTTCAACTTTATGGATAGAGTAAATTTATTGAAACCTTTTGTACATTGTTAAGTGTCATTTCAAGAACATTCCGTGAAATTTGTACGCGAAGATATCCACAAACAAGCCGGTGACGCGTTTTTCTCGAAACCACTTTTTCAAAGTCCGTGTTCACTGCCATTTGAAAACTACATGACCGATTTATTTCAAACTTGGTACACACTTTCTGCATATAAAATACCTCCCCTCAACGGTTAGTTTGAGATTTTTTTTACATTGAGGGGGTTTTCCACCCCCAAAATGGTGAAATTTTCGTGAAAAATAGCACTTTTCACTTTACATAACCAACAAAAATTTAGAAATGAAGAAAAAATTATCCAAGCCCCTTGGGGGGAGGATTTGATGTCACTTTGACTTAATTTTAATGGTACTTGATTTCAGATAATTTCTAGCTGAGATGCAGTGAACACCGCAAATCGTTTTTTTCCAAAGGCGTTCTTGGAAATGCTTTGTCACCGACTTGTTTGTGAATATTTTCGCGTAAAAATTTCACGGAATGTTCTTGAAATGACACTTAACAATGTACAAAAGGTTTCAATAAATTTACTCTGTTCATATGGATGAAAAAAAATCGCAAAAAAGTGTTTTTTTTTTCACGCCGAAACCCCTACCCTTCCCTTAATATTCTTCGAGGCTTACTCGTTTTTTTAATATTTTTTTTTCATTGGTACATCGACGTCAAATTGGTTGATGAAGTTCGGCTTGCGATTTGTTAGTCGACAAATATATGGTATCGTGTACTGGAAAGTTATTGTTTAATGGAACCTTTTGCTTTTTTGTGCATGTGCAGAAATTGTCGTAGGAATACAATTGGATTCTCATTCTTGTCCTGGTCTCTATTTACTTCCGGGTTGGGACCTAATGTGTAATTGAATTTAATCACTATACTGAAACGTCATATTGGATTCTGATCGGAATTCCCTATGGAATTCCAATGTACAATTCCAATTTGAATCCTAGATTGCCACACTATCGACCAGAATCCAATACGATTCTTGTTGGATCCCATCGCATTCTGTACATTGAATTTTCTAAACTAAATATACACATGTACAAAAGAGGGGACCTTTAAAAAGTATAAATCGCATAAAAACGTATATCTTATAAATCGAATGAAATTACATTACTGAAGATCCACTTTAACTATCGTTTGTTATTTATTTTACTGCACTTTGACATATCACCACACACGTGCACGTCCACGAAGCGTGCAGGTTGTGTTTTACCACGCCCAATTCTTTCTCGTGACTTTTTCACATATTTTTTATTCGAACGCAGTAAGAGTTCGCAGTTCGGGGTTCATCGGGGCAGAGTGCAGAATCCAATTGGATTTCAATAAGGGCTCTCCCTATAGAGACGTGGGTGCATTTTGGGAATCCCCAACAAATGTGTGCACGGGATCACGGAAGGATACTTTTTTTTGGAAAGCTAACCAATTCCGGTTGGGAATTTCAAATAAAAAATTCTCAAACGACATCGATCGGGAAATAGCGCAGCATCCATTTGTATATATGAATATATTAATACCGAAAATATCATCCAGGAAATAGTGCTTGAGGAATTCATGAATCATAATGGAAACGCTTTGATACTACGGGGTTAATCAATTTTACAAAAAAAAAAATAAATAAATAGCAAAATAGTAATGCTTTATTTTCAATTATATTGATGATCATCGAACTATTAAAACTACAAAATATGGTGACGAAAACGCGAAACAATGTAAAAATTGAAACGTCTGAATCTCCAGGCTAACATTTCAAATGTACACTCGAAGAAATAACAATGCACAACATTGTAAAATGTTATTTGTTACAGAGTATTTAGTGTAACATCGATTAAGCAATTAGTCGATTTTAGCAGCTTTTTCATGTGTCGTCACCGCAAAGCTTTCGCTGCAAGTACTAAAAACTCCGAAGTCTCAAATCTTGGTGAATTATTCGGAATCAATAATTGTGATGAATAGATAGCTTGAATTTTTTTTTCAATCGCCCGAAAGCGCATAAGCTTTTTATCGCGTCACCTAGTTTCGTTGACGTCGTTACCCACGAACATATACGTACCATACGTATAAAACTGGACGACCGGTGCTCATACGCGAGTTGATACTTATATTTTACGAGCAACAAATTGCAACAAAAACGATCGGCCAGAACGCATTTTCGAGGAGGACCACTATCTCTCCGCATCCACGCTCAACTAGTCCACGTTTGGATATGCATTCATACCCTTTTTCAGATTAACAACTTTATCATGGGGACAGAATGGGGAAAAAATGATACACGCAAGTATAAATAGTCCTCGCGTTATGTAAGTGCAACGATAATTTACATTATTTCACCCTTAATTAATTAAATTAATTTTTAACTAATTTTTATTTATTAAAATTTTAATAAATTTTTACTTAAATAGTATTTAATTAAAATGTTTTACTTAAATAGTATTTTTAATTAATACTAATTTTGACTAATTTTCATTTAAAAATTAATTATTTTACCCTTAATTACCTTAATTAATTTTAACCCTTACATTAATTTACCCTTCGGACTCGAGTTCCGAAGGGGTCAGGGGGAGGAGGGCGTTGACTGCTCATCGACTGCCAAAATCTTTGGCTAAAACTCGAACTTGTCAGTTGGGCGCTCTATACACTTGAGCTGGGGAATAACGCGAAAAAGATGGGACCCGAGACTTATATTCAACCAGAAGTCGCCCCATATTCAGGAGACAGGGGAGGGGAATAATCCGTGAATACAAAGAAAATAAAAATGTTATCGACCAAAGACGTTTGATACCTTGTAAGACTGTCCATTGCTAGATTCGACAATAAATCGACTTCTTATCACAGTTTTTGCGGTGTTCATTTGAAGGCTTCTTTTACTATTTGATTAGCATCGTACATGTAAATTGTTGAAAGCAGGTGTAGAGGGAAGGTAACGTTTCTAGACATCCATTTAGCAAAGAATCTTGAATATGTGTTATTACCAAAGTTTGATAACAGCCATTTAATGCACCAGCAGTGACTGCTCTTCGGCTACCTGAGAAAAATCAGTAAATTGGATACTAAAGTCACTTGATTATTATTGGTTCACGATTTTCCCGCTTTATCCACTGTTAGCCTGTATTTTGCATTCTGTTTTGTTCACCTCTAAGACTATATTACTCACCCTCAACTATAAGAGCAACAGTCTTTATTTATGCAGTATTCAAAATACAGAAAATTGTTAAGGTCAGTCTAACCAAAATTTGGAGAAAGTTAAACTGATACAGATTTGCAGAAATAAAAACTACTTGAACTCAAAGGATATTGCAAAGAAGGCATCACATAGATTCAAAGTATGACGACAATAAGCAATTATAAAAAAGCCGTTAAAAAAAAACCACACATATAATTTTTCAGGCAATAACATTAGATTATCAGAAGCCTGGCCATACGAGTTCCAATTCAAGATTCAGGGAGTGTTTTAGGACCTCTGGTTACAAATGTACGGTCGAGTGCTGAAGACTTTTGTCATTTCTCCGAAGGTAGTATGTGTATGGTGAAAGGCATGTTGAGGGGTGATTAGGTCCACCAACAGTGGACTGCTTGTGGGACAAGAAAGGCATGTCGAGGGGTGATTTTGTAGTTTCACCCACAAGCAGTCCACGCACACGTTTTATTCAAAGAGTATCGACATGCGGTAAATCCACCAGACTAGTGCAATCATTCCCGAATATAAAGCTCCTCGTTTGTTTTGTTCATCCTCATACGGCAGAGCGAGCCCTCGAGTTAATCGCGAATGTTAGACAGTGAATGGAAATCTGATGAGGCGAAATTAGATTTTCGGAGTGCACTCTCGCGTTTACTAAGAGTGATGTGATGCCTTTAGCAACAGTCAAACGCCTGTGGCGCACAGCACAGAGCACTGGATTCGATGCAGAACCGAAAGGGAAATAGAGGCGAATGGACAAGGGAGACGAACGCAGAGGTTCAAATGTCTACGGGTTTGATGTGCCCGATGCAACAGCATATTAGAGAGATGAAGACTGAGGGAGGATTGGTGGCATCAGTTGTGATGGTCTTTGCTAAACGGGTATTTAACAAGATACGACTGTGACACACTCACCACAAGCACCCTGGTGTTTAACCCTTGTGTTCTTCCGCCTTTGACAGCTCGCCTGTCGCAGCTGACAGTGGTTCGTGTACGTAACATCATCCGTACCACAAACAGGCGCTGGCAGCGTGGCACACTCAACGGGACATCGACACTGGGCACGTCCGCTTTCAGACACCATGCATATCGCACCCCAGGCGCAATAAGTCTTCTCGCAGGGCTCTGAAACATTTCAACAACAATAAAAATTGTAAATGTCATTCTTGACTTCAACAATTGAGCAATCAGATGTGGATTACGCAAACGCGTTTTCCCTGTAATTGGTTTCACGCGGGTGCACGGTTTGCGTTGTTCTTTCTTGTCCATTAAGGCCTGTTCGAGTATGCAGGACAGCAGGCCCGCACAATTGGATTCAAAACAGTTGAGAACCTTAAGTGGCACCTTGAGTGCTTAAATTGGTTAACGGGTTATGCCTAGTTGTGAAAGTCGAAAACAGCTCATTTTTTGGGCTAGTAAAGATCGTGATGATACATTTCTACAAAAATGAGATATTTGAAAGTCCCATCTGAAGAACACTCTGTATTTTTCTTGTGTACAAATATTTAATTGCTAATCGATGTACAGCTGATGTCCGAGAAACACCTCTTGATTTCATTAGTAGATTAGTTTATCCTCTTATTAATCGAAGGAACTTTCGAAATATCAAATTAAAACAAAATGGCTCGGGTTTAAAGTGAGTCTTGATGGTTGCGAAAAACATGGGCCTTTTTCGTTCATCAAATCGAAGCTAAACATCGAAAAAAAAATCCTTCGAACAAAGACCGTATTTTTCTTTTTAGAAAAAGCCCTAAACATTTGAAAAAGATCGCTGCAGTCGTTTTTGAAATATTTTGCTCGTCGATTTCGAAAACGTACTTTCGAGAAAAAAGCGTTTAAAGTTTCAAACGACGGTCCGGGCGTTCCTGCAGGTGTCAACATAACAGCCTATAAGTCTGTCAATTTCGAGCGGATTGCCTTGAAATTTTCAGGGAACATTTATAAGATGACATACTGTCAAAATATATTGGTTTTGGAAAAAGTGATTGTTCGACTTTTAGAACTAGGCATAATCCCTTAATCGAAAGGGGAAAGATGTGAGAATTCAAATGGGGGGACGGCCTTTTCGTAGTGTGCCCAAACATTCATGAAAACCAATCGAAGCAAGCCTAATATAGTAGGCGACAAGCAAACCTAATATAGTGGGCGAAAAACCATGATATAGAGAAGCACATTATAGAAGCGAACCTAATATAGTGGGCGAAAAACTATGAATTATTTGAGAATGCAACAATCGATACTTTACAAATCATCGCTGTAAATGTCCATTCTAATTTTAAAACGAGACCGCATGGACTTTAACCCAAACAAATGATTGTGGGATTTCCGTTGGCCACTGTAATCATAGTTTTTTGGGAATCTCTTTTGCAATCCAGTCGCGTTTTTTTACCCTTCATTCTATTTTTGTCTCTCTTATCGCCACACTGCGATAGTCTTGAACGAGTGCCAAGGAACTTTTTTCACGCTTAGTGAGCCACACTGTTTACCGGAGAGCCGCAGTAGAATTTAGACCCGCGCGGATAATCCTCGGGCAGCACGATCATTAATATAGAGAACCAGTTGATCCAACGAAAAAATCACCCGACCTCCATCTGCTCTGGGTCAATCGCTTTCGGGGCGAATTGCTACCTTTTTTTTTATCTCGTTCTAAGCTTTCCCTTCGACTCATCCTTTTTTACTTTTTCTTCCGCCGCTGGCATCAATTTTAGCCGTTTCTTCGAAGCCCTTTCAGTAAAATCAGTCAGCCGGAGTTGGGAACTTTTAATTTTGCCACTCTCAAGCTTATGTGTAGATGCGGTCGTTAGGATCGACGCTCCGTTCAACGTCCAACGACAGCTGTTCGAAAGATTTTTTATGGAAGACTTATTGGCGGGGTGAAACTTGTTCAAGTACGAGAAACCTCAGTTCTCTTCCAGAAGGACATTTCTCCCCTAATTACAAATCCTGTGAAATATAGGGTTGGTCTTTCAGCATAGTAAGTGATCTTTTTTAAATTTGATTTATATATATATTTTTTTTCAATGATGACATAAGAGGTCTTCTCACTTTAGACGCTAAAAAAGGCTATTTTCGTGATTTTTTGTGATAGGTTTATATTATAGATATTGATATGAAAGTTGTTACACTCAAGGGGATATACCAGTGTGAACGCTGAACATTTGGGTGATTTTCGGGAATTTTTTTAGAAGAAACGTACTCATTTAAATGTTTCGGAAAATTAAGAATATATTTGGCTATATTTGACCTATATTACATAATTTTTTCATAAAAAAATATTGAGATCCAAGCGACTTATGCGCTGCCTTCGGAGGCGCCAAAAAAAGTTCCTCCACTGTTGACATGATTCCGGCTGATTGAGTAGCTGAAACCGAAAAAGGACAAAATGTCGTTAAACAGGGAGGCATTTCCTGTACAATGACGTAGGATTTTCGAAAAATATCGAAATCTAACAAAATGGCGTAGTTATGAAGAAAAGTCTGTTTTCTTGCCTATAAAATGGTCGTTTTTTTCAATGCCAAATCGTTAATTTTCATCCAATCAAAAATATCCTACGTCATTGGAGAGTAAATATATTCGAGAGTACTCAGTTCAAATTTCAAGCCAATCGGATAATTGCTCTTTGAATTACAGTGTCAGCAAATTTGCTGACATTGTAATTTGAAAAATCTCATTTCGAGAAAAACGCGTTTAAAGATTCAACTATGGATTTTTGCAAGATAAAATGATATTTACCATAAAAACTGCTAATCAACTATATCTGGCCCAAACATTGGACTGTCGAAAAA
Source organism: Ophion ellenae (assembly GCA_963210295.1). Lineage (NCBI taxonomy): Eukaryota > Metazoa > Arthropoda > Insecta > Hymenoptera > Ichneumonidae > Ophion > Ophion ellenae. The sequence goes on from OY723387.1 coordinate 51,029,206, forward strand.
GGCAAAACAATCGATTTTTTTAAAGTGTCACACTGGTATAGCCCCTTAATAAATACACTTTCGAAATACCTAAAAAAAATTATTCATTCAAGTCACTATTTATAGACGAAAATGGTAGCTAACAAAATGTCTTTAAAAAATTGTAGGTCTGCGTAATTGATAAAATTTCGGAGATGGATCATCCGAAACAAAAAAATCAAACGGTTTTAGATTCAGTATGTTTATGGCTATAACGCATATCATACGATTTTTGACATATGCACAAATAACAAAATGCCGGAAATTTTTCGAAAAAACAAAAAAACGTTTTTTTTCACCATTTTTGCAAAAAAGGAAATATCAAAATTAAAAAAAAATCCTTGATATGCGCTATAGCTATAGATGTAAAGAATATGTGGTTAAAATTTCACAAGGATCGGTTCAATAGTGTCGAAGATTTTATCAACAAGCCGTCGGAAAACGTTGTTTCGAGAAAAACACGTTTAAAGTTTGTTTGGGTTATATAAATACATAAGAATTTTTTTTAAAGTATTTATTAAGTGTAACAACTTTTAAATAAATATCGATAATATAAACCTCTCAAAAAAATCCTGAAAATAGCCTTTTTCAGCGTCTAAAAGTGAGAAGACCCCATAAGTCAAAGCATCATCGTGGCTTCTCAGTTGTTCAGACGCGTGAGAACGGACGATAAACGCGTACCGCAGCGTCCAACGAGAATCCGCACAACGTCTTCATGGCTGTAAGTTGGCGAAGTGCCTTTTTTTCCAACGTTACTCGCGCACTGCGTTAAGCCCAAGTTGCGATACAAGCTTGATAACTTTGCTCCTCGCAACAAGGCCTTGCTGTGATGTAATCAGAGTTGCACAAGCTACCACCATATATCACGTAGTTTATAACACAGTGTAAAGGCCGTCAAGAGTGCACAACCGCCATCGCTACGAATACAACAACAGCTCCGGAGTTCACGCAATGAGTCAACGGCATTTTACTACGTCGGTGGTGTAAACCGCTGGTCAGGTATAAGTAGTCTAAGTAGTAACGGCCAGTTTGCGGTCAGACGTTCCTGAACATTTATTGCACGCGTTGCAGGTCAATGCGCCCCTCGACCGTTACTCGATAGCTGTTCTTTGCTTCCACAAACTTGTCAAGTACGTGATAAACGAATGAAACGGGAAAACAGGCGAAGAAGTTCACTCCAAGGCTTTTTCGAGCCGAAAGATATGTACCATTCTTCGTGGCTAAAGATTCTCTTCGCATTCAGCAGTTCCGAGGCTGGAATACTTGAGACGCTCAGGTTACGTGCAGTGATTGCAGAGATACATTTTTTTCTCAACTTTTGATGAATGGTTGTAGATGAACAACGAATAATTCATACTGTGTTATTGTTATAGCCGTGGTGCGGTTCCGACATAGATAATAAATTGTTTTCCTCCATTCGAGTGTGTTGTCAGACTTTCTCAATGATTATAAAGATTTGGAGGTGGGGACACATGAACAAACGTCGAAGAAAGAATGGCGCATCGTAGTAAGTAATTTAATTAGTAGGAGCAATGTATGCATTAAGGGACTATAATGCATACATTGCATATACCAGCGCGAACGCTGAAAATTTGGGTGGAAATTTTAGGGAATTTTTTGGAAGAAGCATACTCGATGAAATGTTTCGGAAAATTAAGAATATATTTGGCTATATTTGACCTATATTTCGTAATTTTTTCATAGAAAAATATTGAGATCCAAGCGACTTATTTACTAATTTAATTTGTAGGAGCAATGTATGCATTAAGGGACTATAACGCATACATTGCATAATACCAGCGCGAACGTTGAAAATTTGAGTGGAAATTTTAGGGAATTTTTTGCAAGAAGAATACTCGATGAAATATTTCGGAAAATTGAGAATATATTTGGCTATATTTGACCTATATTTCGTAATTTTTTCATAGAAAAATATTGAGATCCAAGCGACTTATGCGCTGGCTTCAGAGGCGCCAAAAAATAAAGTTCCACCACTGCTGACATGATTCCAGCCGATTGAGTAGCTGAAACCGAAAGAGGAAAAGATGTCGTTGAACCGGAAGTTATTTCGTGTACAATGACGTAGGATTTTTGAAAAATATCAAAATCTAACAAAATAGCTTAGTTATGAAAAAAGTGTGTTTTCTCGCCTGTAAAATGGTAGTTTTTTTCAAAGCCAAATCGTTAGTTTTTATCCAATAGAAAATATCCTACGTCATTGTAGAGTAAATATATTCAAGAGTACTCAGGCCAAATTTCAAGTCAATTGGATAATTGCACTTTTAGTTACAATGTCAGCAAATTTGACAAATCTCATTTCATATCCTTGAAAGTATAAAATCTCATGTCATATTCTTGAAAGTATAAACCGTCGAAAAGGCAAAAAAAACGATTTTTCGAGAGTGTCACATTGGTATAGCTCCTTAACGTACATTTAATAGTAATATCGAATGTATTATGGTTAAACTCAAGAATAAATGGTTCCGGTGAAAGCGAAACCGGTTTCTTAACATTTTAAACCACAAGAGGAGAGCTATTTTGTAAATATAATCCGAGGATGGCCTACATATTTTTAACTCACAAGGAACGTCACTTAAGTGTACGCCTTCTATGTTGCTGAAACTCGTATAAGTTCAGTATTGAATACTATTAGACACGAATTTTTTTAATGGCGCAAAAAGAGGGGTTTGTGGGGGGAAACCACCCCTCAAAGAAAAGCATGTCAAGGGGTGATTTTGATCCGAAATAAGAACCAAAATTCTTCTAATGTGAAGGGATGAAAAATTCACTATAGAAGTATTTTTTTTTAAATAGAACGATAAAAAAAGATACGTGTGTAATACTTTCAATGCTTTATCACATATATGAGTTTCAACACAATCGGGGGCGGGAACTTAAGGGGGGAGAGACCTTCAGGCGAGGAAAACATTTGCCCATTTTCATTATTTTTTTTTAACGGAAGATTTCTTCATCATTTTTGAGATTTAAGGCACGTTCCATTATGACTTTTGGCTGTTATGTGATATTTTTTTCGTATCAATCTTTAACAATGGCGGAGGTATGGCACGGTCTTCCAAACGGCAGTTTCAAAACTGGCGTGACGTATAGCTAAAAAACTAATTGACCGATTCTGATGAAATTTGGTTTACAAATCTTTCTAGCCTTATTGTCTAAAACATAATCCTAAATGTTCCTGGAAATAAAAAAAAGTATTTTATTTATTGCACATTGTCGCCATTTTTTCGGAAAATTCAATCTTTTTGTTTGAAAGTGTACCATTCAATCGATTTTCAATATTTCTTATTTTTTCTTGGTTCATATTCTGCGTATGAGTGTGAATGGAAGAAAAATCTTCGTTGCTTTTTCAAATGAGTCACGCCTTCTGGCAAATTCCGCCGCAACCTGTTTAGAAGACAGTTCGGTACCTCCGCAATTTCAAAGACGAGTGAAAAAATACCATGTAGCGGCCCAAAGTAGTAATGAAACATACCTTAAGTCTAAAAAATGGCAAAGAAATATTTCCTTAAAAAAAAAATAAAAAAACAAAATCATCATCATGAAAAACAGCAATTTTTCCTACCCCCTAAGTGATGTTGCTTGTCAGTGACTGTAAAGAATACACCTTGTTTACATGGTCTTTTTTTGCGCGTTGTAACTCCCTCCAATTCACCAAAGTTACTTCGTGTTTTTTTTTTTTTTCGTCCTTACAGTGACTCGAGTGCGGCAATTGCGTGCAATTGAGCTTTTGTGTGCTTTTATGAATCGCGTGAAATCCAAGGTATTCGAATGACTCTACCTGTAGACGTTGAAGCGAACCTGAAAAATAGAAGCTGGCTGTAATGCCAAGAGTCGAGGGACGAGGGAGGGCACGAGCTTTTACGGGAAATGAGAAAAGAGACCGAGAGTGAGAGGAACGAACATTTCGCACGAACGTTTAACGAGGCCATAACCCCTCATACTTTGTGTATCTTCTCACTTTAACGATCATTTTAAGAGCACGTCCAGCGTTTACGACTGGATAAGTACGAGTTCGCGCATACACTTGAATATACCAACACACCTAAGTGTACAATAACGAACGTTTCCTGCCAATGGACTTCGATGTATTCGTGTCTCTTTGTCGCAGGAGAATAGGGAGAAGACAGGCATTTCGAATGCACAAAAGTCACAAGCACGAGGAGAAAATAAAAAAATTAATCACTTGAGTAGAGTTGCCGCTTCAATAGGGACGCACGTATATGACTGGCTGATGGCTTGAAGTTATCACGGTTTAGCGATATTTTGTGATTAAGGGGTCTTCTCACTTTAGATGCTGAAAAAGGCTATGTACGTGAATTTTTTTGATAGGTTTATATTATAGATATGAAGGGGCCAGTTCACTCTGAAAATTTCAAAAAATCGAAAGCAAGCAAGACTTGAAGAAATCAACGATGATGAACAATCAGAAGGGAGTTTGTACGGTGCAGAAATTGCCGATTGAGCTTAGGTAAGAGTTTTTCATAGTACAAACTTCAAACGCGTTTTTCTCGAAACAACGTTTTCAAAATCTAGCTCCATCGTATCTCTAAAACTTATAAACCGGTTCTCTTGAAATTTGAACCACATATTGTAAACATCATTCGCAACAAGATGACCCTCGATGGTTTTAACATTTTTATTTTTACTCTTTTTTTGCGAAAAACTGCGAAAAAAACGCGTGTTTTAAATACTTTTTTGGTTTTTCATCTGCATTTTTTTTATTTTTTGATAAAACTTTATATCCGAGGGTCATTTTGTAGCTGGTGTCATACTGAATCTAATGGACCTTAATTTTTTTGTTTCAGACAAGCTGTTCCCGAGTTGCCATGGAGCTACCTAGCCCACCTATTTTTGAGGCGTTACGTTAAACTATATTTTTTGTACTTAAAAATGAATAAAAATGTTTAAATGTATTTCAAGACTTTATTTATCAAGCCCAACAACTTTTATATTAATATCTTTTATAAAATCGTCAAAAAAAAATCGCGAAATAGCCTTTTTTTCGTGGCTCCAAAGTGGATTGGCCCCTTAATTCAAAAGTTGTTACACTTAATAAAAACACTTTCGAAATACATTCAAATTTTTTTTATGTATTTATGTAACCCAAACAAACTTTAAACGCGTTTTTCTCGAAACAACGATTTTCGACGGCTTGTTAATAAAATCTTCGAAACTGCTGAACCCATCCTTATGAAATTTTAACCACATATTCTTTACAACTATAGCTATAGCACGTATCAAGGATTTTTTTTTAATTTCCATATTTACTATTCTTTTGCCAAAAATGGTGAAGAAATGCACGTCTTTTTTTGTTTTTTTTTTTCGAAAAATGTCCACCATTTTGTCATTTTTGCATATATCAAAAATCATTAACATACTGAATCTAAAACCCTTTGTTTTTTGTTTTGTTTCGGATGATCCATCTCCGAGATTTCATCCACAGCGCGTCCTGCAATTTTTTCACTACCATTTTCGTCTATAAATGGTGACTTAAATAAATAAATAATTTTAAAAAATGTATTTCGAAAGTGTATCTATTAAGTGTAACAACTTTGATATCAATATCTATAATATAATCCTATCAACATAACACGAAAATAGCCTTTTTAGCGTCTAAAGTGCGAAGATCCCTTAAGCTATTTCTTTTGACGAGGCTGAATATTTAACAATTGACTGATTTCCGTTTGTCATCAAGCAAAAATATATCACGGTATACTGATAAATTTTCATGCCAAGTTACCGAACTTTCAACGAAAAATTCAAGCTCTAATACTAGTCACTTATACGGCGCTATATGGAAATGGCACGCTGTCAACATTTCTATCTAATAATTTATACACGAAATTGCTCTAGAGCCCTGAAATAAACTGCTCACGCGGGTGAAAAAGTCTAAAGATTCCGTAACGACAATAAAAACAAGGGGTCACCGAATGAGGAAAATATTAATGATAAAACTTGGAAAAATGTGACTAGCCGAAGAATTTTCGTAGCCGCGACTTTTTAGAGTAAATGTAAAAACGTCTAAATCTACTAAATTTGCACGAAAATTTTTATTCCAGTTTATCGTTGGGTATAATAACTGATTGCGGTCTATTTTTATTAAAGGGGGCATATAATCCCTTTATATGCCCGAAAATGAATAATTTTTTATGCATTCTTTCAAAGGTAGTAAATTAATCGCATCACTTTTTAATTTTGACATTATCTCATTACATCTTTCAGGTGTTCATTTTTTTCTTTTTTAATCAAAACAAAATGGCGGCGTCATAAGGTATTCCTTTAGGCGTCTTTTGAAAAACTGTTTATTTTATAGCTGAAAAAGTGATTGATCGATCTGGCTGAAATTTTGGGAGGTTTCTCACTTTAACGTTATTGGAAGGATATACCTATAAAAATATAAAAAAACTATATCATTACAAATTAAGTATCCTTAGTAATCAAATGTTTTACCATCATTACTAGCTGATCACACAACAGTTTCAAAACGCTTGAAAGCATTAGGAATGTTTTTTTAAAGCATTAGTTTTCACGAAAAAACCGCGAGAACTTATTCAACATTCCAATAATTTGTATTGTCAAACGAGAGAAATGTTGCTGACTTATGACTGTGAAAAAATATTACGAAAATCCCTCAATAAAGAGTACTCCGTGACATTACCACTCTCAGATTTCTGGTGACAATTGGCTCAGCAACTGGACGCCGTTTATGGTACATACGGACCAGTTTATGGCTTTTTGTATCTGGACTTCAGCAGCGTGTTGGTCCGATGTTTCATAAGGTCCAATGTGATATTTTATGCTATCCGACGACACCAAGAGTGCCCACGAATGAAGCGAAGACATAAATTTCGTGGGATTCACCTGGATAATTGTTGCAATAAAAAATAGTTAAAATAGGCTGATCTTTGATGAAAAGACAGTACGAAGGAAGACTATGGAATGGAGGCTAAAACCAGTGACGTGGCTTGCGGAAAAATCGTCGAGGACCTCCGCAAAAGTGGTAGTACGCCTGACTTTCCATACTCGGAGGAAAAGTAGCGTAAGAGTTTGAGATTGAACAAACTGTAACCAGAATTAACTTATACGAACTTCCGGCTCTCCTACGCTCGGTCTGTACGGAAAGAGTGAACTCCAAATTAGCCGGTACAGCTTTGTATACGTAAGAGCACATGTACATTCGTATGCATGTATGCCGGATTAATTTGGCTTCGAAAATGTCAGCCCAACTTCTAAAAATCGCTGTATTAAAAGGACATATTAAGGGGTAAGGCCACTGTAGAAATTTCAAAAAATCGATTTTTTTTCTTAAAAGATGCCTTAATATCTTAAAAATTACATACTCGAAGGATTAAGGTGGGAAAAATGTCTTATACTTCTATTTTGAATTTTGGCGCAGCCCCTCTCAGTCCGATGCAATCCGTACCGAAAACTTTAAACGCGTTTTTCTCGAAACTACATTTTTCAAGTCTGCCGGACTCATCACTCGAACAAATATTCACCGATTGACTTGAATTTTAACTATATACTCACAATTACATTCTGCATAGAAGTACGTAGGATTTTCTCCATATATTACATAGTTTTTTTTAATAAACAATTTTCGGACGATGTTTTTTTGAGAATTTTGAACTTTTATTTAAAAAACGCGCTGTTTTTGCAAAAATCGATATATCAAAAAAAGTCCTACGTACTTCTGTGGCTATTCACATTTATAATCGAAAAAAAATGTCCGCCACTGTAAATTAAAAATTGCCGATGCCGTTGGTCCGGCCGCGCGTCTACGAAAAAAAGACTTCGTCGAAGAAAAGCTGTGCAGCCGCCATTTTGTTTTGTATTACTTTGAAAAAAATAGTTTATACAGTTTATGATATGTACAATAAAAGACTTTTTTCAGAATTCTGATTTATTCCATTGTCCCGCTAAAAAAAATTCCCAAAATATACTTATTTTTTTCCCGGCTAGAGTGGCCTTACCCCTTAAGTAACCATGTGATTTTTTCCAGGAGAATTCGTGAAAATTGGTCGTGAATATGTGCAGAAATAGTGGTCGAATTACGGTAGGAAAGACATCGAAAAAATGCGTCTCGAGAATTTCATACTTCGCCATTTGCGACAGTCATCTGTCATGATCCGTCGTGTCCGGTGGTCAGGCAGTGCAATTACTTTACTCCGACGAGTGAGAAAAATTAGGAGAGCGCAAAGAAACGATGGTATGAAGCTCTGAGTTGTGTACTGCAAAAGCGTAGGAAGACAATAATGCAAGTTCTCGTCCAGATCCATCCCTCTTCCTTTTTCTCGAGACGTTTATTAATTGAATCCGTCGCTAAAGTTTTACAATTTCTTGAGCTTCGAATGCGCTCTCGGGTCTTTTTCCTGCTCCCTCTCGAGGGAGTGCAAAATCACTGCAGTGCAATCAGCTGAGAGGGCAAAACGGTGCGAAGATGATATCATCTTGTGCTCGTAGCTATTGAATCGCACTATCGCATCCTTGGCGATTAATTTCCGGTAGGGTACTTTCAACGTCTCAGTGGAAAGAATCTGGAATGTAATTTTTACGACAAATTGGAATTCTTCTTGTGTATTTACTTATTAAGGCAGTAGTCTGCTTTGGAAGCCGAAAAAAGCGTTTTTTCAGCAATTTTTTTGAAAGGGAAGGAAATGATTGCGGTAAACGAAAATTTGAGACGATAGTGTATTATATTCAAGCTTTAAAAAACAATTTTTATTATTAAAAAATATTGAAATTTTTCAAAGTTGTAATGATTTTTCTGGGACGCCTGGAGTCTGCACTTGTAAATCGGTGCCGGTGATGGAGGTCGTCCGATGAAACAGTCGAGCCAAATTTTTTTTTAGTTTTTATAAGTTCCTTTTCTATCTGAACTAAAAAAATACCGAAGAAATGATGAAATTCCAAATTTTTTCGAAGTTTGAAAAAAAAATTCACTTTTTTGAAAAAAAAAATTCAGTTTAAATTGCAAAACAAGTAATTTAAATAGTACTTTTGTCCAACTTTTTTAGTTCAAATAGAAGATAATTTAATACTGAAGCTAGATCACTTTGATTTTTTTCGATCGGACATATATTGTTTTCGCTATCGCCGGCACCGTTTTCTAAAACTTGTGAAAATGAGAACTCGAGAAAACGGGCTTTAAAGTTTTCGGTCCAAAAAAATATAAGTTTTTGGATACTTACACTAATTAGATGTTAATCAGCTATCCCGGGGCCACACAATAATCCTTCCTCTTCTTCAAATCGATTTTTTGCAGCCTGTAAAGCAGACTACTGCCTTAAGTTTATTGGAAGTACTTTTCGTTGATCCTAATAGTACTCTTGGCAATTACATCTACCTACGTGGGTCAAAAAACTTGTTTTCCAAAAATATTTTTATTCGGTAGTATCACATCTCAGCAGTCCCTGAAAGTGCCATTGAAATATTCCTAAAATTGAATGAGCTAGCTTCTAATGAGGCAGCTTCCAACTAACTTTTCGAAGTCGGTGGACATCATATCTGGAGAACGACTTGATCGATTGTTTCCAAATTTACAGGAGATACAATAAGGTACATTTAAAAGTCGTTGACGATCTCACTTTTTTTAAATCGATCTTAATTTTTCAATGGGTACATAAAAATGACGACTTTTGAAATAGATTTTGTATGCCCGTTTATAGTAATGAGAACCCGTTTGATTTTTAGATTTCAGATGGACTGTTTGAGCTGTAGAGTGTCCATGGCCAAACGTCGCGAAAAAAATGTCATTATCTGCCTGTGGCCATGTTTTTTGTCTTCATTTTTTGGTAATTTTTTTTAAAGGCTCTCGATTTCCGTATCTTTGTGTAAAAAAAATGCGTTTTTTTTTCACGAAGCGTTTCCCAGAAAAAATTGCGATTTGGCCATTTTTTGCGGGCCTCTAGGTAAATGTAACTGTAGCTCAATTGGTGGGAATGTGCAAATATTCCCGAAAACGAGCATTTCCGTATATTGAAGGGTAAAAAAATCAATTTCCAACAATTGGAGACAGTCTAGAAAGGTTAACATTTCTGTCTCGTTGTCTCAACTCCAGCGTAAAGCCTTCCTGTATGAGAGATCGGACTTTTCAATCTTTTTCTATCCATGTCATTATTTTTATGCCTCGGGCATCGCGTTTTTTTGCGGGACACATTCTCTCTCACTCAAGCGCTAGATAATCCTCTGCACGGGACTTTCATGAAGTATAATTTTAAGCCTCTCGCCTGAGCGATGTAAAAAAGTATGTCGCCGCTTCGAGTGTATGCAAAATTTCAGCTTCATAGTCCAATCCATTTCCGAGCTACAGGGATTTTAATTCGCGCCCTGGCGCGCATGCAAATGCACCGACAAACTCGCGCGCACAGAAATACTCGCAGACACGTGCACCGATCGAAATCTTGACTTTGTTTTCATGAAATTCACGAGTCCCCGGTTGCTGAAAAAAGATGAATTTATTCACAAAGTACTCGAGAGTGACGTTATCGTTGGTCCGAATTACTTTGAGGCCTTATGTACCTTCGGATGGTCGAAAAGCAGGGCTTTTTGGGATTTTTTTTTTGAAAATACTAATAAAACAATAAAATGAGATTTAGTGGGTTTATTTTACATATCTGTAGGTACGGAATTCAATATTTTATTTTCCGAAGAGATCGAAAAAAGGGAGTCGTCCAAGACGCACATGAGCCTCTAGAACGAAGAATAATAATTTTTTTTCGTAATCGACATGAGTTCTGCTAGCGAAGTACACACGATTATTACAAAATATTTATTTTTGAAAATTTCTCACCATTTTGAACGAAAAGTCTCATTAAAAAAAACATCATTCATTTGTTTATGAAAACTGTAATAGCCAATCGATCGGAAAAATGGTGTGTAGTTTGCTAGAAAAGCTATCCAAGAAGCTACAGTCGAAATTGAAAATTAAATCGGTTGAAAATTGTAGGAGCTACGCGTCCGCCCAATTTTGAAAACATGGTTTCATGAACGCGTTTAAAATGTTAAAACTATTTTTCTTCGGACCATACCATTCTTGGAATGTTTATACATCATTTGAGTCTATAGAAAAAAACTTTGGCCAAGTGCGAGTCGGGCTTTTTACTTTTTAAAAAAACTAGATTTTTAATTAGATAATGCTTTTTTTCTGTCTGAGTTATTAGGAAGTACTAAACTGAAACCATATGGGGTGATGATAGCTAAAGAAAGCTTTGTATACTCCTGCTGTAAGCTAATAATGAAAATATATACAATTATTGTTATTTAAAAATTCACAATACAAAATGACTTATTTTTGGAGTCGGTATCAGCGAATTGTCAATATTGTCACATTTTTCGCAGAAAAAGAGGAGGCGAAGAAAAATAGATGAAATATACGATCTACAGTGCTTTTTTAATTTGCAATCTCGTTTCTTCCGTGACGTCAATATCTCGTTCTCGGCTGGCACTGACTCCATAAAAAAAATTATTTGGTATTGTAAATATTTAAATATCAATCATTTTATATATTTTCATTATAAATTTATTGTATTATGTATACTACACTATGAATCGGCGTTTTGGTGTTTGTTGTTTGAATACAGTATATGGTACACAATATAGAGAATTTCCAAATTCCTAACCAGTTTAGTTTTTGAGATAGACCCCGTAACAAAAATGGTCTCAAACCGACAACTTTGACGACCCCCCCCCCCCATTTCATCATTTTTGAAAATAAGAAAGAAAAAAAATATTTATACTCTACTCACTGAGCTTTAAGGCCTTAGGTCACAGTTACGGGTATTAAATTATGTGCGAATTCAACAATTTCTTTTCGTATGAAAAAGTGATTCACTTATAAAGTTAATTTCACATCTATTTAGTATGAATATCAAGCTGTTGGCATTTTTTTTCGGTGTACAAAATGGCCGACTACTAATATTTTCTTTTGTTATCTTTTTTTAGGCGCTCCGTGGCGTGACATTTAGCATCCACAATTTTTTTACCTAGAACAAAAAACAAAAATTCTCGTCAATGTACATTAGAATACCTAGAGAAGTACGTACGGAATTTAAAAAATATTCTTTTATTCAAAAGTTGTAGGTATTTGAACTTAAGAAATTAATTTTCAGTGGAATATTTCGTTATAACTGCCCATAAACTGCTCATAAAATGAAAAGTTTTCGATTAATCAGAAATTCCGTATGTTCGTCTCTGCGAAATGCAATTAGGAACATAACTTTTAAATTTGAAGTAAATCGAGTGAAAATTGTTGAAGGTATTTGTCACGCCAATTGGAAAAAAGCTGTTTTGAGAAGTTTCGAGGAGTCGGCCATTTTGTACATTGAATAATATATATATATATATATATATATATATATATATATATATATATATATATATATATATATATATAATATTATATATATATATATATATATATATATATATATATATATATATATATATATAATACGAAAAAGGAGCAGAAAAAAGTCTTACCCTGGCATGTGGGGTGTCATTGTTTAAGGCCTTAGGCCACGGTAACGGGTATAAAATGATGTGCGAATTTAACAATTTTTTTTCGTATGAAAAAGTGATTCACTTATAAAATTAATTACACACCTATTTAGTATGAATAGCAAGCAATGTTAGAAATATATATATATATGTATATATATATTGTAACAAAATTATTTTTATTGTCACTATTATTTCTTTATTCTCCCTGTCTCCACCTCACTTCATTATATCACAATTTACCTTCAAGTTCATTTCTTTATCACATTTCTATGCGCGAAGGCCCATCGGGCTAGGGCGATTGTGCGAATTCCGTTACGCTACATTGACTATAAAAATATACCTCTATGTTTTGACAGGTGAAACATGCGAACTCCGTTACGCAATGATTTCACATACATATAAATGTCCCTTTTCACTGGACGACGATGCGAGCTCCGTTACGCGACATTTTACACAAATATATATATAAACATCTCCTGTTCGACAGGGAAACTATGCGAGCTCCGCTGCGTAACCTTTCTTTTTACATATACATAAATAAACAACACATAAATAAATAATATTCCGCAACCATTATTGTGACCATCTACATTTATGTTTTACTTGGTTTACGATGCTGACTCCGGAGTGATATCGGTCTAAGCTGCTGACTCCGGAGTGCGATATATTTTTAAATTCAGTCTCTATTATTTTTCCAGGCGGCACTTACATTGCGGATCGTTTGTTTAATTGTCTCTACTCACGCTACCGATCTTTCTGTTCGATGTCGATTTTAATTATTTTTCTGATGAACGTCGTTCTGGGTGACGTTGAACGGATCCGAACCCGGGTAGGTCAAAGACCCCCCCGCCTGAAGACGTCTCGGGACACGATCTCGAAGACCCTCGTTGGTGTGAAACGATGAGGTGCCGTCCGGGCCTCTCGACGACGTTTTCTTGTCGAATTATTTGCCGGGAACGCCTCGTCTGCGTGAGACTCCCTTCAGCGTGGCCCGATCATTGACTAAGATGGCCGTCGTTTTGACCATGTGGCGACCGATATGGACCCGTGGCAGAAGTTCGGGCAAATCCAAATGCATCCCCGTTTAGGTGCACTTTTCGGCCTTTTCGGATACCGATATGGACCCGTGGCGGTTGCGTAGACTGACCGCGATCCTTATTGAGCGCGAACTTTTTGGCTCGTCCATGATACAATGATTTTTCTTTACGCACACCGGGAATGGCCGTCGACGCAGCCGGCGTGGAAGCGTAACCAGAAAACGAGTGACCGGTAGCGTTCTCTCTCTCGCACCAAATCTGTACTACCCTTCTTTTTTGATCGGGAAGGCCGTGAAGGCCTCGGACGGTGGCGCCGCCTGGATGGGGTCGCATGATCTAACGGGAGACTTTTCGGCGCGAAATCGTAGAAAATTCAAACAACGCAATAGGGACGCAAATGCGACCCTACAATATATATATATATATATATATATATATATATATATATATATATATATACATATATATATATATTTCTAACATTGCTTGCTATTCATACTAAATAGGTGTGTAATTAATTTTATAAGTGAATCACTTTTTCATACGAAAAAAAATTGTTAAATTCGCACATCATTTTATACCCGTTACCGTGGCCTAAGGCCTTAAACAATGACACCCCACATGCCAGGGTAAGACTTTTTTCTGCTCCTTTTTCGTGTATGGAACCCCCATGAAAAATAATTTCATTGAATTTCTGATTCAATATTCGGTTTTAGGTCAACATTTTACACAAAATGTCCAAATTTCAGGTCTGCAACTTGTTACGTTTACGAGCTAGAGACCCGTGGCATACGAACCGCGAGGCAGCAGAGTGTCAGCAATAGGGTTTCGCGTTTTGGGTACGAACCCTAAAATAATGAATTTTAAATGATAACGATAATTAATTTTTTTCAATGTTTTCAAAATTTTTAAACGATAATTAATGTTTTTCAAAGGTGCATAAAGCGTGGAAACGTTACCACCTCTCGTCTCACGAGCTAGTTAATAAAAATCACGATGTATATTCGCTAAGAAGCGATACGTCATCCTATTTCTCACGAGTTATGAGACGATGTGTGGTGCTGTTCAAATTCACAAGCAAAACTAGGTCGCGTGTAACTTCAGAAGGTGCTTCTCTATATCTTTTTTGGGCTTGCAAAAGTGGACAGGGAGTGAGGAACGTTACAGGTGGAGAAACGCGTCGGTGGAGAAACTCACACTGGCGCCCCAGCTAGTACGAGTTTGCGGCTAGCCGAGGCTAGGTTGAGGCAAGACGGCGCGCAGGACGAGGGAGGTGAGATGTAGTCGGGCGTTCTAATTTACTCGCTGGTCCAACAATGAACACAAAGGAATACTGCTCGAGTTCAACGTGGTAGCCTGACAAGGATTGCCTCTCTTAAACCCTTTAATCTCCATTTTCGAACTCCCGTGTCTTTCTCAACAATTTGATCTTTGTCGTCGCGGAGCTTCCATCTCGTCGGAGATCCAGGATCACGGATAGACGTTGACCTTTCTCTTCACAAGGCATTGTCCTTCCTGTACTTTATTCACCAGCCACAAACGCATTCCCCGCGAGCTTACGTACGGTACTCAATGTTTTTTCCCCTCAATTAAATCGTTACGGAAAATTGCCAGATCGCGTTCCTCCAAACACCCAAAGAAGACATCACAACGAAAGTTGTGATGCAGAATTTTAAGAACTGTCGCCATTTAGTGCATTTTTTTGGAAAAAACTTGGACGTGCTTTCTTACACTTTGTTTCTTATCTCGCGAATTCTCGTCGGGTGATCGTTCTGACTTGTCAAGCCTGAAGCGAGTCAGTGGAACATCATTTTTGATTGGATGGAAAGTCCGTTTGCCTTCCACGGCTTTGCAACATGCCAACATTGGACGAAACGAGTTGACGAGGAAACGAGTCAGGGTGCAACGATACCGCAAAAGGTCCATCGTTTAAGGGGTTGCCTAGTTGTAAAAGTCGAAAAATCACTTTTTTTCAAAACCAATATATTTTGACAGTATATCATCTGAGGAGCTGGCGAACAAAACCGAATTTGTTCACACTACTTCGATTAAAAAAAAAATTTCTTATTTCATTTTTTGTGCCTAAAAACTGCCTGTTCGCTTGAAAAGGCAGTTTTCAACCAATTGTGAGAATTGTTTAGGGCCGAATTTGATTCAAAATATTTCGGGAGCTAATAAAGGTGTGCTTGAAAGGCACGAGAAATAAAAACTAAAAAAATTGGACGCAGTGTGAACAAGTCCGGTTTTGTTCGCCAGCTCCTCATCTTATAAACGTTCTCTGAAAATTGCAAAGTGAGCGGATCAAGATTGACGTACTGATACGCTGTCATCTTGTCGCACATCGGAACGCTCGAAGCGTCGTTCAGAACTTTCAACTCTTTTTCTGTCAAAGTACGCTTTTAAAGTCGGTGAGCAAAATATCTTAAAAACTTTTGCATCGATCTTTCTGAAATTTTTAGGTGTATTTTTAGGAATATTTAGTATGCTTTAGATTTTATGAACGAAAAATGTTTTCTTTTCCGAAAATCAAGACTCACTATGAACAGGCGCCATTTTTCTTAACCCTTCGGTGACACACTTATATTCGGCCACGGCTTTGACGCACTGGGTCAATTTGACCGAGATAGTACTTCATCCACTTGCCCTTAAGGCGTTACCCCCACTTGTAGCGCAGAAAAAAGCCTTTTTCATGAATTATTTTAAAGAAAACTACAAAACTTTTTTAATCGATCAATATACCATCTTAAAGAACACATCTTGAAGAACTTTCAGTAATTTTTTTATTGAAAAATATTACATTGTTTAGTGGAAAATGGCCGTCAATGAAATAATGTTTTTATGTACACGGTTTGCGGTGACCAACATTGCAGCGAAGTGGATCATCTGAAAAAAAAAATGCGGATGGATTTAGTCAAATATAAGTATAAACTAGTCTTTAATCGAAGGATTTTAAAAAATATTCATTTTTCACAAAATGTCGGACAGTCAAAGTTAATGGTTCGATTTTAACGAAAAAAGACGGCCTTTTTTGGGTATAGAACGGCCATTTTTTTCGAAAAAAAAAATCGAACGATCAAAGACTACATTTTTATGTATTAAATAAGCCTGCAAAATTTCAAGAAGATCGGTTCATTAGTGTACGAGTAATCTTGGTCACCGACTTCAGAAATGCCATTTTGAGAAAAACGCGTTTAAAGTTTCTCTTTCAACGCTCTTTCAACGCGGATTCTTCTCTTGCAACGCTCATATCTCAGTCAATTTTGTTCGGATCGACTTGAAATTTTCAGGACATATTCTCAGATACGCATACTTAAAAAAAAATGCAATAAAAAAAAATCGATTTTTTTTTAAATCGCAAGTGGGGGTAACCCCTTAACAAACCTTCGGTCGGTTTTTATTTTTCAAAATCCTGGATACAGTTTGAACGTTTCTCAATATGTCTGCATAATTAAAATTCGGAAACAATAAAATTGAATTGTTGTAAAAAACTATCGAAATCTTTCAATTTTAGGAAAGTGAGCATTTTATTTCAAATTCGTCCGGGTCAAAATGACCCAGTGTGACAAGGAAAGGTGAAATTCGATATTTCGAAAATTCCTTCGATTAATGATAGGATAAACTACTATAGTAACGAAATCTCTTTGGTTTTTTGATATTAGTTGATCTGGGTCGGATTGCTCACCCCAAAAGACGTTTTCGGGAGGTGCTTCCCGGACATCGGCTGTAAACTGATTACAATCAAATATTTTTTTACAAAAAAATTACAGAGTATTCTCCAGATGATACTCTTCCAAATACCCAATTTTTGTAGATATTCATCATCACGATTTTCTAAAATAAAATATCCCAAAAATGAGCTGTTTTCGACTGTTACAGGCATAATCCGGTAACGTCACGCAGATGGAACACCAACAGCAACGGCAGGCTTTTATGGTGGGCGTTTACGCGCTAAGAGATGCGAGAATGGATTGTTGGTACTTTTCCAGTTCGTTCGTTCCAACGTTACTTGGGGAACTCGATCTAAACACAGACGAGAACTGCGACTACCAGCGAACGTAATTATTTGGCATAGCACTTGATTAGAGCTCTCTGGACTGGAGTGCCGGAGTGTACCGTACGTTTCCTATGTATCACATGCTCCCTATGTACTCCGTATTCATGTACTATTGTGTACATACGGTATGTACAGTCCGCAAATATAACCCACGTGTGCGAGAGGAAAATACGTCGCTCGTCGACATGTAGCATACGACACGGTTGTCCACATTTCTGCTCGGCCCTCACCGCAGGTCAGTCGTGGTATGTGTTGGAATTTCAATACCGTTTCCCCCATGTACGTCATCTCCAAGTTGAGCGGGAATCACTGTACGTAGAATTTCAGAATGTCCGCGCCAGAGCGTTACATTTGTAACGCCTCGAACTTTCATTTCCATTCTTTCGAGCCGAAAATTCGGTATTTATGGACGAGGCCTCGCGAAATAAAAATAAACGTAAAAAAACTTTTCTAACATAAGCTTTTATTTGAAAGGTACTGTACTGAGATGTAAAAATAATGTTCAGTAACATGGAAAAACAAAACAGTATAGGGTAAATCGACCAGTGAATGGACAGAAGCTGATTTATAATCAAAATCAGCAAAGCATATGAATTATCGATGAAAACTCGAATCACTATAATTTAGCAAAAAAATCGCAGCTCTTGTTACAATCGATTTCCGAGTTTAAGGGGAGGGTAGGGGTTTCAGCGTGAAAAAAAACACTTTTTTGCGAATTTTTTTCATCTATATGGATAGAGTAAATTTATTGAAACCTTTTGTACATTGTTAAGTGTCATTTCAAGAACATACCGTGAAATTTGTACGCGAAAATATCCACAAACAAGCCGGTGACGCGTTTTTCTCGAAACCACTTTTTCAAAGTCCGTGTTCACTGCCATTTGCAAACTACATGACCGATTTATTTCAAACTTGGTACACACTTTCTACATATAAAATACCTCCCCCCAACGGTTAGTTTGAGATTTTTTTTACATTGAGGGGGTTTTCCACCCTAAAAATGGCGGAATTTGTCGTGATAAAGAGCACTTTTCACTTAACATGACCACCAAAAATTTAGAAATGAAAAAAAAAATTATCAAGCACCGTTGGGGGGAGGACTCGATGATACTTTGACTAAATTTTAATGGTACTTGATTTCAGATAATTTCTAGCTGAGATACAGTGAACACCGCAAATCGTATTTTTCCAAAGGCGTTCTTGGAAAAACTTTGATATTTTCGCGTACCAATTTCACGGAATGTTCTTGAAATGACACTTAACAATGTACAATAGGTTTCAATAAATTTACTCTATCCACATAGATGAGAAAAAAATCACGAAAAAGTGTTTTTGTTTTTCACGCCGAAACCCCTACCCTCCCCTTAATATCAAATTTTGACGCTACACGGGATTTTCCTGGTTCGTCGTACTTGCACGCCGCGCAACTTAGTTACGATACGGCTGTGCACAGTAGGTATTTAAAACGCGAAAACAATAGTTTTTATAAGTATTGACCGTAAGTATTACTTTTATTACTTCAGAAATAATCAATCTTTTGATTTTTGCAAAATTTCAAAATAAAGTCGTAATAATAGGTCAGAATTAGACGTAAATGGTATGATGTAAAAAGTTCGTTTTTTTGCACTTTGGTCATTGATGACACCGGCTACGTGAAAAATAAAAATTCAATAGGTATGCTTTAGTAGGTATTCAAGTCCTAGGAACCTTGAAACGCATTTACAACCGCCATATTTGATTGAAAAACACTTTTGAATCGTCAAAATCTAAATTGAATTAGGTGTAACACCAGTGTTACACTATGCCGTAAAGGGCTAAGGAGTTGCATTGCCCACCTCCCAGCTCCATCATAAGACCAGCTCCATGGTACCATATTACTGCATTGTCACCCAAGTTACATAGGTATGTCAAATTTCAGCTCAATCGGATGTCAGCAAGTGCTTGAAAAATGGATTACAAATTTTGAACCCGAAGTACGAACTAAGCAAGTTAAATAAAACTTTGTAAAAGTACCAATGAATTATTCTAAGTTCCGTCGAAATGGATTATCGTCTGGAAAATTAACGACACTCAAGACCTTGCGTAAAAAAACCTCTGGCCTAATCTCGTGAAGAGAGCACGTTGTATATATATTACAGCTTTTATTACGTATATATATATATATATATATATATATATATATAAGGCACGTAATAAAAGCTGACCGTCATAATGAAGTTTCCTTGAACCGGAGAAAATTACTGCTGCGCTAAAATATCGCCTTTCACTCTTCTGAAATCTGAGAATCTTATTTTCGAACAATTGAGGGGTTAAACCAACTAGCTGTGTGTACGTGTGCGAGATAAAGAAGCTGCGAGGTGCGGTAATTCGATTTCTTAACAATTTATTTGAGTTAGGTCAAGACCAACGAGCGGTTTCTCGCCTGTTGTATTCGCGTATACGAGCAGTCTGCTCGAGAGGAAACTGTTCGGATAAAACCGAGAGTGGTTGCCGCGCACATCGAATCGACAGTAGTGAAGACCCGCTCGAGTCAGCCAAGTCCAAACACACCCACCCCATCCCACGGGGGCACCGCCGCGGAGGCAAAAGTACGACGCTACTCGACACAGTTCGGACGGAAGCGAAATTCAATTAGCGACAGTCCGAAGGAGTGGGTGCGACGTAGGGCGGTGGCGTCAAGGGGAAGTGCTCTGCACAAAGACGAGAGGCGAACACAGAAATTAAATGAACTATCTTAAGATCAGATACACGGATGAATGACGGTGGAAGTATATAAAATTTCCTCCACTTGCCGGACTCAAGTTTTCTTATTAGGTCGTAGAAATATAGTTATTGTTTTTTTTATTCAAATACGATTTTTTAGTTACATTTCTACGACAGTTTAAGGGGCTATACCAGTGTTAACGCTGAACATTTGGGTGATTTTTGGGCATTTTTTGGAAGAAAAGTACTCAATTAAATATTTCGGAAAATGAAGAATATATTTGGCTATATTTGACCTATATTACATAATTTTTTCATAGAAAAATATTGAGATCCAAGCGACTTATGCCGCTGCCTTCGAAGGCGCAAAAAAAAAGTTCCTCCACTGCTGACATGGTTCCGGCCGGTTGAGTAGCTGAAACCGATAAGGAAAAAATGTCGTTAAAGGGGAAGGTATTTCCTGTACAATGACGTAGGATTTTCGAAAAATATCAAAATCTAACAAAATGGCGTAGTTATGAAAAAAAGTCTTTTTTCTTGCCTATAAAATGGTCGGTTTTTTTTCAATGCCAAATCGTCAATTTTCATCCAATTAAAAATATCCTACGTCATAGCAGAGTAAATATATTCGAGAATACTCAGATTAAATTTCAAGTCAATCGGATTCAAAAGGTTTTAATTTAATTGCTCGTTGAGTTACAATGTCAGCAAATTTGAAAAATCTCATTTCGATAAAAACGCTTTTAAACATTTTACTATCGATTTTTGCAAGATAAAATGATTAGAGATATGACCTTGAAGTTTTTACAGGATGTTCTTGAAAGTATAAACTGTCGAAAAAGGCAACAAAAAATATCGATTTTTTTTAAGTGTCACACTGGTATAGCCCCCTAAGTCACGAGTTACATAATAGGATATATTAGGTGTACAAATAAGTCCTCGGCCTTTTTTTCCTGCAAACAATGATTGCATTACTTAAAATCAAGTTTTAATCGGGAAAGTAATCTCCGTTTGCTTTAGCGCATTTATCCCACCTGTCAGGCAGATTAGGAAATCATTGGCGGTAAAAAGATGGTGGTTCCGAGTCGATAAATAAATTAAATTTTAAAAAAGTTTAATTTAGAGTAAGTAAAAATCCGATGGTGCCAAATCTGGTGAATACGCCGGGTGTGATTAAACTTCCCAGTGCAACGAATCTAAAAAGTCTCTGTTCCATTTTGCTGTGTGTGATCTGGCATTGTCATGCAGCAATATGACCGGCCTACGTCCTTTGCCTCTGTAAGGCCTTTTTGAATCTTCTCGAGCTTTTTTAAATGACTGGAAATGTCTTGTTTGGTAACCCCTAATGTAGTAGCAAGCTCCGATTGCGTTTGCCAATAATCTGCATTCAGAAACTGCTTCAAATTCTCGTCTTCAATTTCCTTTAATCCTCGTGCTCTCTCGCCATCCTCGAGGTCGACATTTTCACTCCGGAAACGTTGAAATCACTTTTTCATTTTTAATATGCGCGTTACTGTACCTAATTTTGCTCACTGTGCTCGCAATGTATATTTTAGTGTTATGTTAAGCTGTTGGTCCGGAAAAATAGTCTCCTAGGTCGATATTATATGACACCAGAACCGAAGGCAAGATTTTTTCGCTCACATATGCAATGTAGCTGTTTTTATTCTCAGGCCGAGAACTTATTTGTACATCTAATATTTGAAGGAGTCTGGTTTGGAGACAAATGCCCTTCATCCCGATGGAGGTAGTCCCATCATCCCCTGTACTTATCGCACTCCATCAAAAGATGCGGAAGCTCCAAGTAATTTAAAAAAAGTTTTTACGCGTCGAGGTACTTGCTTCGAATTATCTATCAGTGTTCGTGTTTTTCACTTTCTTGTTTTCTTAGTTCCATAACCAGAAGCAACTCCATATTTTACGTGCAGTGGAATTCTGATTATGCAGATTGATTCACACCAGGGGTAGTTCCGATAATCGAAAATCCGGATGCTCCATTTCATGGTAATATAAAAGTAGCGTTAACAGTCACTTCGAACCCGTTATATCTATTGATTTTCAACCCAACTAGTTGTTTTGAAAACCGCCAGTAATTTTTATTTTCATCGAATCCTTGATTTTTTAGACAGATGGCCGTCGCAGTCGAATGTCTGTCAAATTATCTTTTATTACTATTATTATGTATTAATTATAATTATTTATTATATAAATATATATATATATATATATATATTATATATATATATATATATATATATATATATAATAATTATAATTTATATATATATATACCGGGTATCCCATTTCAATCTTACACCTGATTCATCTTGGAAAATACTGCTCCGATCAAGTATTGAGTATAATGAAACTTTGAGGGTTCAAAGAGGGACGTTAAAAAAGACTTTTTTCGTCCAAAATTCAAAATAGCTACGTCAAGATGGCTGCCATGTTAAAAAAAAGGGATCATGAATTTTTTCACCAAAACATTTGTCAGGCTAAAACTAACAACTTTTAAGGTAGGTAGAGGTAAAGTCTTCAACATCCCTAGTGTAAGTGTGCGTGTGTATGTGGGTGTGGGTTTGTTTTGGTTTGTTTAGGTTATCAAACAAACCCAAACCAACGCAAAAAAAACCAAACAAACTCACACCCACACACACGTCCACACTTACACTGGGGATGTTAGAGACTTTACCTCCTCGTGGTACATCCCGGATAGCGCTAAAATAGTAAAAAATGGTATTCTGACCTAAAAATTACGCACGTTATGAAAAAAATGTTCCGACAAAAGTTGTTACTTTTAGCCTGATAAATGATTTAGCGAAAAAACAATTCATGATTCCGATTTGAAAAAACATGTCAGCCAACTTAACGTTGCCATTTTGAATTTCGGACCAAAAAATATTCTTTTATCGGCCCCCCTTAGACCCTAAAAGTTTATTATACTCAATATTTGATCGGAGGAGTTTTTTCGAAATACATCAGGTGTAAGATTAAAATGGGACACCCGGTGTATATATATATACACACACACACACACACACACACACATATATAACACAGACGTAGACGTACCGTTGACAACTTTCTCGTCTAGAAGGTACGTTGCTCGTTTGCTGGAATCTGCATGCCCTGGATATGCCGTAATTAAAGGGCTCAGACAAGATAAACTACCAGCGCTCACTTCCTTACGATAGCACAATGTCTTTACCAGAAAGCTGATCTCTCGTGACCGCGCGACTGCTTTTCGTTGTAAACCGAACAGTCTGCTCTCGACAGGCTATTCAGATAACCACCAACAGATACCTAACTTTGCATTATTCTAACTTTGACACGAGCACGCACGCGCGTATGAGTTTCAACGTCATCTGCATGGTAGCGCATACCGGCATATCGAGAGAATCGGCTCGCTGATAAACTCGAGATTTTCCGAATGGCGCATACAAACTGATCGGTGGATACGACGCGATCCTACAATTACTCTTCGAACAAACAAATACATGGTCACGGATGCACCGTTTCAGTTTATAAATGAGGTTTGATAAATTCAACGAAGGGCCGAGAAGGGAGAACATTTTCGTCGTGCCAGGAAATTGGGATTTTCGACCCATTCACTTAGTTCGACAAAAACAGCGATGGTTCAGGTTAATAATTGTTAGTTTACATTGATGAATTTCTAATTGTGGTATCGTCACCTTAACGAGTCGGCATAAACTTGCGGCACAAAGAACAGGTTGTTTTCCAATAATGTAATAGATAATTAATACTAGTAATAATAATAATATAGATCAATAGTGAAGTTATTATTTAAACGTAATATTGTGGCAACTTGGTTCATCTAAAGTGAAAAATTGGAAAATGTCCTTTTCGTATACTAATGAAACTTTTGTGACCGGATACTTTACGAAATTTTGAAAATCACGAAAATGGCATGCTGTGAAAAAAAAGATCGATTTTCGATTGAAAAAAAAACTTCAATAATTTGTTATCGATCCATCGGAGAGGCATGTAAAAAAATAATCCAATCATCCGATGGAAAAGTTTTGAGTTATGCTCTGTCCGAATTTGGAGTGAATCGGAGTAACAAATTTTGAGATACGACTTACATCGTTCTGTAAAACATATTTTCGGGGAAAAAGGCAAGAGTTGAAAAGGGTAAAACGCTTCAAATAAACATTTTTTCTTGATTTTTAGAATTTCCAAATATTTCGAAAAGTTAATTCTAGTCGAATTTTAATTTCAACTTTAATTTTAATTTGAAATATAAATAAAAATCAAATTAAAATTGAAATAAAATTGACATAAACATCCATTTTAAACAAAAATTCAAATGGAAATCAATTTAAAATAAAAATTTAAAAATAAGTAAAAAACAATTTAATATAAAAGAAAAATGTTCTACAATCTGATATTTATCGCATCGTTTTATAGTCTACGTCATTAACTAAATTCATGATCCTTGGCTACGAAACGATGCAATGAATATCAAATTTTTTAAATGGCAAGATTATCCAAACCCCTTAATATACGTAACGTAACTTGCATTTATGTTGAAAAGTTAATCACTCGATAACGGATTCACTCGAACGAATAATTGTAGATCGAAAGCTCAAGACTACAAGACCATAGCTTTTGCAAAGATTCAATGAGTAGATACCGATCCAGTTTACCCATCCGAGTGGATGTCAGGGAAGGTGCATTGTAAATTCGTAAATGCCTTTTCTCGCAGTACCTCGGCTAAAAGATTTCGAGCTTCTCACTCTCACGTTCCAGATATCTCAAGATGTACTAGGTTATTTCTATCTACGGGTGCTTACCATGCACATTAGCATCTGTATGTGAACCAAAATTCCACAACCCGCTTCATGCATCGTCAGTACTGCAATCGATGCGATATTGCATCACGGAGCTTTGTGAAACCTTCGATATGGAGGGAAAATTTCATTTTGCGAGACCCCAAGTGATGTTCGCAATTTCTACGGGATTATGCGCCAAGCTGGAATTAAGGGGAACTTATGAAAGGACGAAATGCTCGTCAGATATTTGCCGAACATTGCGTTCTACCGTAGAAGAGGCACGACGCGAGGAATGTTCGTTCTTATTAAGTGAAAGACTCCTCGCCGCTGCGGGCGCTTTGTGTAAACAAAGACGTTGAGTGGCATTCAGCGAAATCAAATGACTTCTGGCGGTAAAGGGATTTTGGAATCCTCATTTTTACGACGTCTAAATTATCCATGCCTCTGCATGTATATACGCACAGGGTGTTTCAGGATGAACCAACATAAGACATTGTGGATTGTCTCACAAGGAACGTCCCTCAGGTGACACCCTTTGATTTTGTTGAAATTTTTATATGTTATAAAGCACCAAAAAGTAAGCGATACGTATTTTTGTTTACCGGCGGAAAAACGGTTCTAAGGGGTGAAACGAACCCTCGAAAATAGGGGTGTTTTTCGTTTTTCGTCGATAACGTTATCGTTCTCATCTCCAATATTTAGTGCACAAAAAAATAAACATTGTTGCAATTTGAAACTTCTTAATATCTCGTACCGTTAAAACGTTATCGACGAAAAACGAAAAACATCCCCATTTTTGAGTGTGCGTTTCAGCCCTTAAAACCATTTTTCCGCCGATAAAAAATACGTATCGCTTACTTTTCGGTGCTTTATAACATATACAAATTTCAACAAAATCGAAGGTTGTCACCTGAGGGATGTTCCTTGTCAGTTCCGGAGAGAATTTATGGGGGGGGGGGGGGGATACCTTGAGGCGAGGAAAACATTTGCTCATTTTCGTGAATTTTTTTTCACAAGATTTCCTCACTATTTTTTAGACTTAGGGTAGGTTTTATTACTACTTTTGGCTGTTACGTGGTATTTTTATTTATTAATCTTGAAAAATGTTGGAGGTATAGCAGGGGCTTCTGATGAAATATGGCATAAATTTTAGTAACCGTATCGTCTGAAACATGATCCTAAATGTTTTCGAATATTAAGAAAAAAGTTTTTTTTTGCAAAAGGTAGCCATTTTTTTTCGGAAAATACAATAGTTTGTTTCAAAGCGTACCATTTCATCGATTTTTAACATTTGTCACTTTTTCTTGGTTCATATTCTGCGAATGTGTGTTGATGAAAAAAAAATTGTCGTTGGTTTTTTTAGATTAGAAGACCGCTTAGAAGACCGTACCATACATTCGCCATTTTTGAAGATAAATAAATATAAAAATACCATATAACAGCCAAAAGTAGTAATAAAACATACCCCAAGTGTTAGAAATAGTGAATAAATCTTTCCTAAAAAAAATGATAGGAATATGCCATTCATTTCTCGCTTAAAAGTATCTCCTTCCTTAACAACGAGATCAACTAAAGAAACTCTTCACTTTGTTGACGTTTGCATTTGTGACAGAAATTGTTCGGAAGTTCTTAGTTATCGAGTTTGTTTAGAAATTAATATTGCTCGACCAAGCGGTCATAGGAGAAAAATGAAAAACATTTTATAACCTTAGGAAAAGTAATTCATTACTGTCGGGACCAACGACTGATCACATTTCCAACATGGTTTTTTTTCACATTTATTAACGAAATACTAAATAAACAATAAAATATGTTGCATTGTGCTTGACGACCATGTAAATTTGATTCCAAATTCCCCATGGATAATATAAACAGTGTGAGTATCTAAGAGGTACCGGATGTGTAGAGACGACGTCCGGATTATACGGATCTCAGGCCCTAATTCAAACCCGAGTGCTAGTAGAGATTACAAATAAGACGGCAAACCCAAAGCACTTCGACGTATTTTCTTGCTAAGCTCAACAGGCAAAAGTCAACTTCCTTGATTCCTAAAGGGATTAGGAAAATAACTTTTCGTCAGATTCTGCGGTATTTTGGCAGTCAATATCTGAACAGTGTCAATGGTAGGTAGGTTCATTATTACCATTCGTTGTTCCCCATCCTACTTGAATAGTTCATTACCTTAAGACGTCGACATACTCTCGAAAAAAGGTCACGAATGATTCTGTATTTGAAGATTCGATGGTTTTCTGCTTCTCTCGAGAATATTTGTAATGTTTTATTTACACATTTGTCTCCGCAGAAATGTACGAATTGGAAATTAAATGAATCACTTGATTATATCTCCTACACGCATTCTCCAACGAATTGAACCAACATATCAACTGACGGCATTATTCTCCCAGCCGAGTTTGTCCCAGTTTCATGCAGTCCGATTTCATTTTCACGCAGTTTCATTTCGTTTTCATGCAGTTCTATCTCGTTTTCATGAAGTTCCATTTCGTTTCCATGCAGTTCTATTTCACTTTCAAGCAATTCCATTACATTTTAATGTAGATTTTCATGCAATTTCATTTCATTTTCATGCAGTTTCATTTTATTTTCACGCAATTCTATTTCATTTTCATCCAGATTCGCTTCATTTTTACCCAGTTCCATTTAATTTTCGTGCGTTTCCATCTCATTTTATGCAATTCAATTACACTTTAATGTAGATTTTCTTGCAATTCCATTTCATTTTCGTGCAGTTTTATTTCACTTACATGCAGTTCCATTTAATTTTTATGCAGTTCCATCTCATTTTCATACAGTTCCATTTTCATCATCCATTTTTTTTAAACTCATATTCTCTTGCAGTATTTGGATTTATCGAAAGAAGCAACCGCTACCACTCGTCAAATAATCAAACTGTACTAAAATGTAAGAGGATCTTGAGTTCGAGGAGAAGACGGTGGGTTCCTAGTAGCAATGGAAGGGTACTGTCTCGGCCATTCCCAAATAACAACTTTCAGTCGCTATAACTTGGTGGATTGGACGCAGGAATTTGCGTCTACCAAGTATGTAAACCCAGAGTTCGTATATGTACTCGGTGTTTCATAGGTCTGACCCGCTACGCCATTGCTCTAGCATAACGGTTGTTACTATAGAGTGGAGTCAAAAATCGATCTTACAGGAGAGCGGGCTCGTAACCGGTAGAGCTAAACGCTGACGGGTTTGTTTATGCCAGTGTAAAGCAGCAACGTCGCGTTAAGCTCCCGAGCTTCGAGGCCTCGGCTCTATCGTGGAACTTCGTGCGTGCGCTTTACTTCACTTCACCTGCCCCGTCCTTTTGCGTGTGTTTCTGTGTGTGTGTGTGTGTGTGTGTGTGTGTGTGTGTGTGTGTGTATATATATATATATATATATATATATATATATATATATATATATATATATATATATATATATATATATATATATATATACATACATACATACATACATACATACATACATACACACACACACACACACACACACACACACACACACACACACACACACACATATATATATATATATATACATTTACCCGTACACACACATACATCTATAATATTGAAAGAATATAAGCGGGAGCAACGCGAAGTATGAACTCGCGCAACAACGGGAAGCAATATCGTAAAAGGTTATTGTCAATTGAAAACAAAGTGCGATAAATAAAAAACCCACACATTTTCCGGTGGAACCTACTTGGAAGGAAATTCCAATGACAGCCAAATTGTTTTGGCAAAATTGATTTTTTTATTATGTCAGTGGGTTGCGGTGAAAAATCTTTTCACCAAACTTCAGTTATTGGCGATAGGCAATTTCGACCAAGATCTAAAAATAGATCATCTGAAGCACATAAATGTAGTGAGAAGGAAATATGATAGATAAAAGATAGACATTAAAGATTCATTATATATATCATGATACATCATAATAGCACGTTGCAGAAACAATTTTTGAACCTTTTATCCAAAATCCGATTTTGAGACGTTAAAAATCATCCGTCGCACGGGGCGAAGCTCGGCATCGATGGCCCCACGCGGCAATTTTCGTCTGAATTGATAACGAGTGCGTTTGAGGCGGGACACCACTGTGACCGGTGAAAAAAAACGATTTTTTTTTCATTTTTTAAAGTATCCATATTCAAGATTATGTGGAAAACATTTCAAGTTCGAATGTTCGAAATTGTTGAAATGACAGACGATTCGGTGAGAGCAGGTAGCGTAACGATTTACGTATACTAAAACTCTAGCTATAATTGTCCGATTTTCAACGAGAAAAAAAACATATTTCCATAATTGCAGTAGCTATCGTTGTACGTAGCCGTTTTTTTTTTAAATTTAGTATTTTTTGAGTCCCCGAGAATAAGTAAAAATTTCGCCAAAATCACACTTTTTTGAACACCCGCTATTTTGAGGATATTTTTCGAAAAACGACTCGGTACAATGAAAACTAGATTTATATAGATCGTAAAACTTTTTTATTTTTACTTTTCAGACCACCCATTGTCAGGCAATGGATCTAGCCGTTGGACCACATTTTTTATACAGAGTCTCTATTATATTTACCTCAATAGCACTGTTAATTATTGATTTTTTTTCAATAAAAATTTACACGAAATAAGTTCAATGTCTGCCTAACAACATACTTTTTTTTGAACCCCGAATAAATAATCTAGTAGACGAAAAAAAATTCGAAAAATGTATAATTGTTCGTAACTTTATAATTGTCGTTATAGCCGGACAGAGCAGATCAGTGAAGCTGTTTGGTGTATGTGGGTCCCCAATAAACTTAGTTTATTGGCAGTTTATAGGTTTATAGGCTATAATGCATGGCAAGGCCTTAAAAATAATAAACTTCTCGTGAATTCAACAAGCAATTACTATTTTTTTTTCCTTCATTTAAGTGGATAATTCAGCTGTGACAATGTGTATAATGAACCCTCCGTTAGATACACCAGCTTCATGGTACCACAACTATTGTAGTGCGTCCAATAGGATTCATCATTAATTTATGCGTAATCGCACGTTATCAATGCTATTGTGGAAAGTTCGTGAGGCCTGACAAGCAAGCCGGGGGCCATAATAGGGTGGCCACTGGTACGTGTATATTGGAATGGACCCCGCGAATTCTCGCTAATAATCTCGGTGACGTGGTCCCGTTAACAGGGTGACGTGGTCCGGCAGGAAGCTTGCGATATGCCTATGTCGGCATATCGTTGGCTTCCGATTGTAAATGGACGCAGAGTTTAATTGACCAAACGGCTATGACACGCATCGATCTCCGTGCGCGTTCAATCATATGGGCCTTCACTGGACAGGGCGTTTCACCTCACGCTGTTCACGATCTGGTCGTCTCGGAGCTCATCCGTTATCGTTGCATCATTGTAACGAGGCTGAAATCGGAATGCTGCACTTAGAGGCGACGCCTGTTCCATCGACCTGAGCTTTCGTAAAAACAACAAATGTCTGCCGGTAAATCTGAAAATGATCTGTCTTTTTACAAACTCCGTATGGCCATGTCTTCACCATTCAATTTTCCTGCTATTGAGAATAGTACATGATGAGGCGGAGTAGACAGCAACCACTAATCAGGTGGTTTCCGGTTTATTTGTCGGGGTAATTACCCGCCTCATTTGCTGTTACTTGTGGTGCTAGTGATCACGGCATCACTCGGTACGGATACCCCTTTCCCCAATTTGCCCCGCCCCGCCACTTCTGACGTCTGGCCCCAAACAATTCATATCGTCTCGGTCGAACCCGAACCACACCTATACCCCAGTCACTCCATTATTATGCACGAAGGTCTATTGTGTCCGAGATATCCGCGAGGAACGCGCAACCCTGTGATATACCTAGCACCGCAGCAAGCATACGCGGTTGTCTGAGAGTGCACATAGAACAGAGAGGGAGAGATTAGATTACATTAGATAAGTTTTATTGTGCTTTGGTGGTATCTTGAGGCGACAGAAAAAATAAAAATAAGAATTATATATATGAGGTTAAGTGTGAAAAATCAATAGCATGTTATTCAATAGAACTCTTTAGTTATCACAATCATATCAACTAATTGATATACTTAATGGAATACAACAAATAATTATAGGAATTCATTTGGTCTCTTGTGCCATATCCGCGACCGAGATGTTACAAGCACTCGGTAGCATAGGGGCAGCATGCGTAGCTATAGGTAGGAAGGTACTAGATTCAATACCCATATCGGTGAAATATTTTCTTCGAACAAAATCATTTCAGCAGGCCAGGGTATGAGGAACTATGATACAAAATCATTGTAGTAGAACCCTAAATTAAGGGGGGGCTTGTCTTTTTTTTCGCAAAATTTTCCGCTTTTTGGGATTTTTTTTGTGAAGAAAGTATACAACGGAAAACTTGTGAAACTTGGCATATAGTTTTATTGATCTGTTTACTGCATACAAAAAAAATTTTAAACAATTTCATCAAAAAATCCACCTTCCACCCCCCTCGACGCGCGATGGTCCTTTTTTGATGGTGTGCACGATTAGTATTTTGGTGTACACGAGTAGTATTTTGACTCGCTGAATACGAATATGATAATTGAAATTGGCGTAAATATGATTTTCGAGATAAAAACTGAAAAAACGGATTTTTTGAGTTTTTAATTTTATTTTAACAAATGTTGATCGTAGAGGAAAATGTCTTGGACGAAAGTTGTAGCCCATCAAAAGACCGATAATTTATGTTCTATACAAGTTTTGTCTTGAATCATTATTTTCGAAGAAAATAGCATAATACTCCAATGAGTATATTTTGCTAAACTCTATTAGTTTCGATGTTATCGAAGGTGCCAAAGAAACCCACCCCAGTGATCTACGCATCCCACGATTCCACGCGCCCATCCGAGGTGCCCTGTGCCCACCCCAGTGAACTACACACCTCACAATTCAACATACCCGAGTTTGTTCGGGTTTGTTTTGATTGCTGTTTGTGTTTGTTTTATTTGGGTTCATTTGGGCCTATATCCAGTATAGTATGTAAGTCGATAATATCGAAACTAATGGAGTTTAGCAAAATATACTTATTGGAGCATTATCCCATTTTCTTGGAAAATAATGATTTAAGACAAAATTTGTATACAACATAAATTATCAGTCTTTTGGTGGGCTACAACTTTCATAGAAGACATTTTCCTCTACGATCAACATTTTTTAAAATAAAATAAGAAAACTACACAAATTCGTTTTTTTCCAGCTTTTTATCTTGAAAATCAAATTTGCGCCTATTTTGATTGTTATTTTCGTGTTCAGCGAGTTAAAATACACAAGTATACAAAATTTCAAGGAAAAAAGAGGTATGGGCTTTTCAGAACTTTATCCTTGAATTTAAAAAGGTTCTATTTAAATTAAATGTTTATTTCTGATCAGGCAACCTGATACGGGCGTCTTCAGGCAACCAGGTCAGGCCCTTATGTGACACAACGTTACATTTCCTAGTAGGGCCCTTTCAGGCTGCCTTATTAGTGCCCTACCAGGGCAATCAGGCAACCCGAACGGGCCCTGATTTGGGCCCCATCAAAATTTCTACGCGGGTTGTTTCACTGCATGAATTTTTTACCACAGATTTCCATTGAAGTGCATGTTTTCCATTAGCTCTAATTGCGACCAATTTTTAATGCACATGACAAAGCCCGGCTTCATCGCGCATCATCCGGTGGATGCCAAAATTCGTGAAAGCACGGTGCCAATCGTTCCGGAAGGGGAAAAATATTCTGACCAGCGACCACACGACACGGGCGCAAATATTTTCACCAGTGAGATTTGGAGAATGTAGGGAAAATTTTCCAGCACAATACAAGGCGGTGCCGAGAGACACGGCACGCCCCGAGAATTTATTCGGGACGAGGGGGATGAAGCCGACGCACTTCGCGGAGTTTTTCCATCTTTCAAATCTCATCATTTATTTTTCACAGCGGGCATTGCCGTATACGTGCATACGAAAGAGTCATACTTTGGCGAAAAATAGTCACGAGTTTGCGCTTGCTGAAAGTGCAAGAACATTACAAAGATAATATAAACGGTGAAGAGAAAACTGTTGCCGCGTTCTGTGTCGCACGGGGAAGCAGAAAGAAAGAGATTTTTATCTCTTGGGCTTTTTAGATGCATAAGTTCCTAGGTGTGAATATACACAGAGTGTCCTGTTATGAATGGATAATCCTGCAACTGTCGATAGGTCAAATCATCTACTATACGCTCAAATTTCAGTTTAGTGCAAGTCCCATCGTTTTCAAGATTTTCGGATTTGTTATTTTTTAAAAAAACTCATCTGCTTTTGGTTTCTCGCATGCCATTTCTACAAATGATCTGAATCGATAATAACTAAGCAACTTTTTTAAGTTATTGGCACGATATGCGTCGTACAATTTTTTGTATTTTTCTCGTATGCAAATTCTGCGTCGGTTCTTCTTTTCATAAAGTTTTCTTAACATTTCAGGTTGAAAAGAAGACTTTTCTAGATAAGAAAAAACCAAGAGTATTTTTTTAAACCGGGTCAAAAAAAGTTATCATTTGTAGAAATTGCGCGCGAAAAACAAAAAGCAGATAATTTTTATCTCGAAAACCGTGGGACTTTTACTGAACTGAAATTACAGCATATACTAGGGCATCATCTGACTTATCGACAGTTGCAGGATTATCCACTCATAATAGGACAACCTGTATATATGCGCACACACTGATTATAGTTAGTAAGTATGCGAACCTTTTCCGAGAGGCCGTTACCATTAACTACAACAAAAAAAAAACAAAAAACATCTGAAAAGCTTCGATAAACTTTTCCTTCACTTGTAAAATTCGCAATCAGTTATTCACGACAATAGATCGATATTTATTCGATAGAAAATGACGTGATTTAATTATCGATATGAAGCAGATATAAATTTGATTTTTCAAATAAATAAAATATATTCGTATGAAAACTACGTTTTTAGAGGAATTTATAAAAAACTGGTGTTTGTGCAGTGTTACTTTTACTCTCATAAAAAAGTTATTTGAAAAAATTATTTTTTTTCGTCATTTTATGGAATGAAAATTCCAAATACTCTGATGATTATATGCAGCAGTGGTTGATAAACGAATTTTCCTTGTGTATCGTTGTATCGTTGTATATGGGCGTGCACCAGTGCTCGAATTATGAAATAAATGTTCCACGTTTGTGCAATGTATTGTAGGTGGACACACATGCGCCCGTGTGTGTGTGTATATGTTGTCGATTTAAATACGTATTGTAAGTACAATATAGATATGAATAGAGATTTTTTTTATTGGCTTTATTTTTTTCATTATTTTTACATTCACCTTTAAAGCTTCTCATCCGTGACAAAAGCAGTTTTGTGAATCTTTTACGAGCTGCACACCCTCTTCTCTTTTCGCACCCTCGGGTTCATATAGCCATGAAGAGGGTGAAACAGCGAGAAATAAGGAGAGAGAGAGAGAGAGAGAGAGAGAGAGAGAGAGAGAGAGAGAGAGAGAGAGAGAGAGAGAGAGAGAGAGAGAGAGAGAGAGA
The DNA here is from genome assembly GCA_963210295.1 of Ophion ellenae. NCBI lineage: Eukaryota > Metazoa > Arthropoda > Insecta > Hymenoptera > Ichneumonidae > Ophion > Ophion ellenae. Next base: position 51,063,898 of record OY723387.1, read on the forward strand.
GAGAAAGAGTGCAATGGAGCTATGTCGTTCTAGAACGCGTGGATTCGTAAGCCTGGTGGCAGCAAAGTATTCATTATATTCGATGGCTTGTACGAAAGTACTTTATATTTCTCCTTTACTTCATTCTTTCATCTCTTTATCTCTTTCTTCTTTTCATACATAATATGCGAGCCGCGAAAAAAAGAACGATCTTTTCTTATGTATATGCGTATGTGCCTGAATATAGATATTGCATTTCGGAAACAAACACTCACACGTTTCTCGTAGTGAACGGCGGAAAACCATTTGCCGCCGATAAAGAAAATACCAGTGGTTCTTACAATGGAGATATCTATGTCTGTAGTATGTGTTACCAATTCTACTGGAGCCGGGTTGAAATTCCAAACTTTGAATGATCAGAACGCTCAAAACTCCCAAAGTATACTACCCCGAAAGAATTTTACACGAAAGACCAAAACTCGGAAAATGTGAACACGTGTTATGTAAGTTTTAGAAGTTTGAAAATTTTCGATAAATCGACGAATTATTTAAAGAATTTTTATTTATTAAGAAGTGATTTTACGTCAATTTTGAAATTTTCCTAGACAATGATACGTTCTACATCATTCATAGTCAACTGTGTAGACTTTCGCTGGTATAATCTTCACGATCCTTGTAATTTCGGAACATTAAAATTAGGAATGTTAAACCGTCGGCGCATTCAGAGTTCGGAATATCAACCCGGTCCTCATGGGAAGATCATGCCAGCGAAAGTTCACACAGTTGACTGTAAATGATGTAGAACGTATAACATTGTCCAGGCAAATTTCAAAATTGACGCGAAATAACTTCTTGATAAAAAAAATCGTGAAATAATTCGTCGATTTATTGAAAATTTTGAAACTTTTAAAACTCCCATAGCCGAATCATTTTGACGGCGTTAAGATTTTCGGAGTTTTGATCTTTCGTGTAAAATTCTTTTAGCGTTTTGATCTTTCGCGGTACTGTTCTTTCGGAGCTTTGAGCATTCCGACCAAAGTTCGATAAAGCTCGGAATTTCAATCCGGCCCCATCTTGAATTTCGGAAAATTAAAATTCGGAATTTTAAACCGCCCGAGCATTCAAAGTTCGGAATTTCAACCAGGCATAATTTTACTTTGCTCATCTGTGTACACCATAAAAAGGAGACATTTTAGAGATTACCAAAATGCACAAATATTCGATAGCAAAAAGAATCATGCTATGAAACGAAAGGATTTCCGATTTCTGACATTCTGATAAGGTTTTTCAATGGCGGTACTTCTCGTCGACAAATGCCGAGCACGACGAATATGGACGATTGAAAAATCTATAAGCTTCGGTATAGATGTTCTAAATGGTACGAAACTTTGCTTCACCTGCATTGATGTTCCAGTAAAGGGAGATGACTATTCGAGTTTGAAAAAATTGCTAATTCGCATGGCCATCTTACTTCAAGAAGATACAATAATCGACCGACTACGTTTGCAGTTGAACCTTTTAGTATACTTAGATGGCAGAAATAGACGGTGAACAAATAAGTTCTCGACCTGCAAATGAAAACAGCTGTATTGAATATGCGAACGAACACATTTTCCCTCCAGGTCTCGGGTCATATAGTACCAATCTAGAAGCCTATTTGTCCGGACCAACAGCTTAACATAACCTCAAAATATACATCGTAAGAACATGCCGAGGCTAAATAGATGATTTTGCAGGCATTTCGGTAAGATGCCATATTCATCAGGACCGTGAAGAAGTGGATTCAAAGCTTCCGGAGTGGAAATTTCGCCCTCGAGGATGGCGAGAAAGCACGAGGACTAGACAAAAAATTGATGACGAGGATTTGGAGCAGTTGCTGGACGAAGATCCTTGCCAACCACAATCGGAGCTTGCTACTACATTAGGAGTTATCCAACAAGAGACTTCCAGTCGTTTGAAAAAGCTCGGCAAGATTCAAAACGGCATCACACAGGCAAAGGACCTAGGCTGGTCATATTGCTGCATGACAATGTCAGACCACACACGGCAAAAAAGACCGGAGACACTTTGGATTAGTTGGGCTGGCAAGTTTTGCCACACCTGGCGCCATCGGATGTTCACTTGTTCCGATTGCTCCAACATCATTCGGTTGACAGCCATTTCAAAACGTTCAACGAAGTTCAACATTCTATTCCGACTTTAGCGACTCAATACCACCATCTTTTTACCGCCAAGGAATTCACAATCTGCCTGACAGGTGGAGGAAATGTGTGGAAGCAAACGGAGATTACTTTCCCAATTCAAATGTACCTTGACTTTCAAGTAAATAAATCGTTATTTTCATGAAAAACGGACCGAGGATTTGTTTGTACACCTATTATTTTTCCGTCATTTTCTCGAGGCTTTAAAGGGTAATCGTTATTTAAGGGGTGAGGCCACAGTAACCGGTATAAAATCATGTGGGAATTAAACAATTTTTTTTCGTATGGAAAAGTGATTCACTCGTAAAATTAATGACACATCTATTTAGTATGAATATCAAGCTGTTAGAAAAAATATATATTTTTTTCGATGTACAAAATGGCCGACAACTAATATTTTATCTTGTTATCTTTTTTTTCAGGCGCTCCGCGGCGTGACATTTAGCGTTCACAATTTTTCACCTAAAACAAAAAACAAAAATTCTCGTCAATCTACATTAGAATACCTAGAGAAGTACGTATGGATTTAAAAAAATATTGTTCAATTCAAAAGTTGTAGGTATTTGAATGAATTTTCAGTGAAAATTTTCGTATAAAACTGCTCATAAAATGAAAAGTTTCCGATTAAACGGAAATTCCGTACGTACTTATCTGCGAAATGCAATTAGGAACATAACTTTGAAAATTGAAGTAAATCGAGTGAAAATTGTTGAAGTTACTTGTCACGCCAATTGGAAAAAAGCTGTCGCGAAAAAACGCGTTAAAAGTTTTAGGTACTCGATGGCCGTGCCAGAGGTGGGCTTACGTTGCTATAAATCGAATAGTAACTTATTCTTATGATGATGAAGCACCGTTTTAGCGAGAAAAAAAATCAATTTTTTGAAAATTATACTGTGGCCTTACCCCTTAAGGGGCCAGTCCACGTTGAAAATTCCAAAAAATCGAAAGCTGGCAAGACTTGAAGAAATCCATGATGATGAGGAATCAGAAGGGATTTTGTGCGGTGCAGGAATTGCCGACTGAGTTTAGGTAAGAGTTTTTCATAGTATAAACTTCAAACGCGTTTTTTCTCGAAACAACGTTTTCAAAATCTATTGTAAACATGATTCGCAACAAGATGACCCTCGATGATTTTAAAATTTTGATTTTTACTCTTTTTTTTGCGAAAAACTGCGACAAAAAACGCGTTTTTTTTACTATCTTCGTTTTTCATCTGCCATTTTTTTACTTTTTGAAAAAATGTTATATCCGAGGGTCATTTTGTAGCTGGTGTCATACTGATTCTAATGGACTTTCATTTTTTTGTTTCAGACAAGCCGTTGCCGAGTTGTGATGGAGCTACCTAGCCCACCTGTTTTTGAGGCGTTACGTTAAACTATAGTTTTTCTACTTAAAAATGAATAAAAATGAATACATAAAAAAAAAATGTATTTCAAGAATTTATTCATCAAGTCCAACAACTTTTATATTCATATCTTTTGTAAAATCCTCCAAAAAATCGCGAAAATAGCCTTTTTTCGTGGCTCCAAAGTGGACTGACCCCTTAAGAATGAGACAGCAGATATTTTGTCTTGCCGATGAGATAAAAACTTTAACAAGATGTCAGTCTCTCTCAATTTCTCTTTCACATGTTTTTACACAATTCATTGTAAAGAGAAGCACTGCATTCGTTGCTCCCTTACAGGGCACATTCACCCCTTTCACCCCTTCTCTATTGTTTTGCTACCCTGCGCAATCTTATTTATTCTCTTTCTTTTAAATTCTCCTCATTATCATCTCTGGTTCTTTGGCCTTCCGGCTTTCTCTTCATCAGCCTTCCGCATCCGATTCTGCAACGTCGAGGTTTTTATTTTCTCCACGCACGACCATCGGGCCATGTAACTATTGGCTCGCATAAGAGCCATTTTTCATTTAAACTCGACATCGTAAAGCCACAAAGCGATCTCCCCTAACACGGTGTTCCAATTTACAACCACTGGCTGCTTCATTCAATCCTTTAGCGCAGTTTCTTTCGTACTCTCACGTCGTGGTCGCTGCTTTGTTTTTCCATTCGTATGGCACCCTCGGCGCGATTGCCCCGTGAGTTTCACCGACTCGTCTCTCAGAGGAGTGTATACGAGCCATCATATTGAATCTCTGGTCGGTCTGTTCCTCGTCCCCTTTGCGATCGACACGTTTATTTGCTCACGCGAAATTACGAATTTTTATTCAACCGCGCTACTCGTGTTTACGACCGCGATCGTACGTGTCCGTGGATTCCATACCGGCGTTAAGGGGGAATATACGTTTGTACATTTTTTTTGGGACTTTTTTTTCCTACATCTTCCAGAAAAGAAGAAGAGCAAGAGAATGTCGAATTGGAAGGACAATTGTATGGTCCAGGCATCGCCGATTAAAGGTAAACACGAAATTCCCATGATTTTACAGTACTTAAAACTTTAAGGCCTTAGGTCACAGTAACGGGTATAAAATTTAACGGCGAATTTAACAAATTTTTTTCGTCTGAAAAAGTGATTCACTCATAAAATTAATTACACATCTATTTAGTATGAATATCAAGCTGTTAGAATTTTTTTTATTCGATGTACAAAATTACCGACTGCTAATATTTTTATTTTTTTTATACTGCTAAACTTTTGTTTTTTTCTTTAGGCGCTCCGCGGCGTGACATTTAGCATCCACAATTCTTTACCTAGAACAAAAAACAAAAATTTTCGTCGACCTACATTAGAATACCTAGAGAAATATGTACGGAATTAAAAAATATTGTTTTATTCAAAAGTTGTAGGTATTTGAATTTAAGAAATGAATTTTCAGTGAAAAATTTCGTTACAACTGTTCATAAACTGCTCATAAAATGAAAAGTTTTTGATTAATCAGAAATTCCGCACGTACTCCTCAGTGAAATGCAATTAGGAACATAACTTTTAAATTTGAAGTAAATCTTCATATCTTCACTCTAGTTCAGGCGATAGCCTCAGGTCTACAAATTAAAATGCCGTTTGATTTTTTTCAATTTCAGATGAGCAAAATAATCATGGCAGCCGTAAACCAACTTTTTTTTACTCATGAGTGTCTTCCGAACGGTGTAAAGTCGATTCAACTCGTTATTTTTCCTTGATAACATTCTGAGGGACTGTAAAAATGTTAATAAATGTGTGGCAAAAATCCAAACATAGTGTGATTTAACCCTTCCTTGGCACACTTATATTTAGAAACGGCTTTGACACGCTGGGTCAATTTGACCCGGATAGTACTTCATCCACATGCTCCTAACAACCCTTCGGTCGGCTTTTATTGACAAAAATGCGGGATACACTTTAAACATTTCTTAATATGTCTGTATAAGGAAAATTCGGAAAGTATAAAATTAAATTGTTTTAAAAAATTATTGAAAACTTTCAGTTTTAGGGAAGTGTGCATTTTATTGCAAATTCGTCCGAGTCAAAGTGACCCAGTGTGTCAAGGAAGGGTCAAGGGTTCGTAAAAAAAATATCCCAAAAAAGCGAAAAAAATAGCTGTCCCATGGGTGGCTCCCTCAATAATTTTTGTTCCCAAGGGTGCTTGTTGCATCAGGAAGAATGCAAGATCGGAAAATACACGCAGAAAAAAGATTTATTAAGGACAAAGAAGTTTGTCTCCCGGCGAATAAGTTTTCTTATTCGTATGTCGGCCTACTACGATTTTATTAACAGCTAAGAATTTTTTTATTACAGTTTACGTTTATGATTCACTAAGAATTTTTCTTAACATCTAATAGGATTCTTCATAATCCCCCAGCTGGTTTTTTCGAGGAATTGTGTCATTTCGTCCGTCATTATTTTCTCACTTTATATTCTTACTCACACTTAAATCATAGTGTAGAAGACCTACACTATGGGCCTGGTATCGATGATTCCATGTAAGTTGACGAATTTCATGATTTATTCATTCCCAAATTTTCAAACGCGTTTTTCTCAAAACCACGTTTTTCAAATCGGTACCCAAAATTTCTCGAAAACCAATGAACCGATCGCCTTGAGGTTTTTTGTGGTTATTCTATACACCATTATCTAGTACTTGTCATAGGATGTTTTTTTCCGTCACTTAGTTTTTGTTTTATAGGCAAAATAATAACTAATTTTTGGCCCAAAAATCACTATTTATGTTCAAACGTCCGCCATTTTGTCATAAATCGATATTTTCAAAATCGGCTATGACAAGTACTAGATTATAGTATCTAATTTAATAATCTTTTTGGTTTTTTTTCAGATGATTTTTGAAGAAACGCCAGTGGGTACCTTATACGCAGATTTTTTTACGACGCTCCAAGGATCATACAATATCCTTGTATATTTTTGATCTTTATAAATAAAAAAAATTAAACAAATTTTTGAATGTATATACTTTTAGATAATTAAAACCCTAATTCGAAATTTCAAATAGTTGTCCTTGAAAAAATTCACAAAAATCACCTTTTTTCCAGCTCTCGGTGTATATCTCCCCTTAAATATGGCTTTTAATTGATGTGAAAATTGGGCACGTAAAAAAACATATTTAGTGACGCCGAATAAATGCTGTAGTTGCAATCGCATAAAAACTGTCTCCATACGAGTGAACATTTATTAATTTCCAATAAATTGTGTTCTAATGTGCCAATTTATCAGAACACTATACATCTTTTTTCTGAGTGTAGCAAGAGAGAATATCAAGAACGATGCACGTAACAATCCATTTTCACACAGATAGATGTCGTTACTGGATGGATGACGAGGAACAGGAACAACACTCGACCCCCAACTGAGGTGGAAGGTTCGAAGGGTGGGGGGTAACTCGAAAGCCCTTTTAGCGAGAACGCTTCATGCTGTAGCAAGTACAAAAGCAGCCGGCAACGCAGCCATCAAGAAGCGACCTCCCATGGCAAAGCTTCCAAGTCAGACTCGCTGCACGTTTCCTCTCTTGTACAGTTCTCTTCTCTCACCTCTCTTTGCTCTTTTTCTCGAGAATTCCCGAGAAACGCGGATGCGGCGAGATTTTCGCATCCTGCGACTCTTGAGATCGATCGCTGCCTTTCGAGTTTATACGGCTCGCAAGCAGCAACATCCGGTGTACACATTCTATTTCGCGCTTTGTTTGCTTCCTACCTTCCGTAGGAAGCTTTGCTCCGGTGACGTGCGCGCGAGAGCACCCACGCGCTTATATTTGCCCGAAGAGATAGAGCCCACGTTGATGTCGGAAGGGCGAAAAGTGTGGGAAAATCGTTGCGCATCTATTCGACGGAGTGACGGGACCATCAGCGAAGCGTGGGAGTTATCACGAGTGAATGGCGGCGTGAAATAGCGTAGAGCTGTATATGTACTATATATATATATATATATATATATATATATATATATATATATATATATATATATATATATATATATTCTCGTTTTAATATATTCACGAGAATATTTCATTCAATTTTATTAATACATGAGAAACGTTCAGGACAACTGTTTTCACGGATTGCAACCCCGAGACGCTTGTTACCACTTGGCGCCTGGGCTCTATTTCTTCCTCGCTTTATTCCAATTCAACTTTTCCGTCTACTTTCCCGACATCCAAGTTCGAGGAAATTCCGCTGATTACATCCTCTTTGACATGGATTTTTTCAACAAAATTTCAAGAGGTTGTTCGAGCAATTGAGTCGACTTTATTGCAGCCCCGTCGAAGCATCGTTAACTACGTGAAATTGTGACAGTATTGTGGTCCATAGCGCTGGTTTGGAGGTTATTTTTAGGATGGAATAATTTAAAAAATAACTGAAAAAATAGATAGGTACATATGCTTATTGATCCTTCAAGGATATGTGAAAATTACTAAATGCATTCATTACAAAAATTAAGGAAACAGGAAAATTAAAAAAAAATGCATTGATCTTTGTATATAACTGTGAGTTCGTGAAAAATGGTCGTAGCGTAAAAAAAATGGGGGATTTAAAGCTTGAAATCTCTAGTTTACGAATCTCACTGGTGATTTGTTTTTGAAACAACACGCTCGGCGTGAATCTCAGAAATATCAAACATTTTTTTTTTTAAGTTTACCACGGGCTCAACATTTTTTGAGCTTGATCAATACTGGGTTCATTTAGCCTGATTCTTCAGCTTCAAAACGGTATTTTTTGGAACTCTGTACGACCATTTGTCGCTGAGATATCGGCGTTTAAAGAAAAAAAGGAGCTACTTTTGTAGATCATCGATGTCTCATGAACAAATGATCGTACAGCGAGCTAAAGGTGGGTTTCGTAAACTGGAATAAATTCTCTAAAAGCCCCTTTTAGTAGTTTAGAGCATTTTTTCTTAAATCTTAATATTGATTTGAAAATAAAAAATGACGTTTTTCTCGTTTTCGAAAATCCACGTCAACTTTGCAAATATTGCGGAAATGACTCATGTTTCTGGGTATTTTAGTTCAATATATGCACAAAGCCATTTTTTCTCGCCTTAGAGTATGTCTCATCTTACAGTTGCTGCATCTCGACCGCGCTTCCCGAGCGTACTCATTATTTCTATAACTCGGCTAATTTCATGAGTATCATTGAAGGGTTTTCGCATACGTATTCAGAAAGCTCTGTAGAATAATAAAATAAAATTACAAAATGAACTTTTCAAATTTCCAACCAACGATACTGCTTGAATTTGCAAATTCCTGGTGAGTGCAGACACTATTAGCGAAAAAGCTTCGATGGAACAACGCAAGGGCTTTAATAAACTTACGAGACGAATTCGGATGAACGCGTGAATTATAAATATCGAGCTACGATCAATTTTTGCTTGCTCCCATAAACTCGTGACTCCCTCTAATTCAATTGGTGCAAATGAATAAAATCCGCACGGAAATTTAACGAGTCACAATGGCCAAAAATGCACAGCACTACCCTGAGCCGTCAAATCTCGTCCAATCAAATCAAAATCCGTGAAAATTGAAAAATTTAACAGCGCGTTATTACCGAAGATATTCGATACCTGCGACGGTTTTTTAAAATTCTCCTTGGCCTCGCGTATTTTTTCCTCGATACTTATTCACGCGACGAGAGCTCTGCGAGCTTTTTTTTATCCCAACGAGCTTGGTACCATCGATTCTTTTCCACAGCAAAGATAAAAACCGCAGGGCTTTCGCGCGATTCGTATGCTGACCTCCGTCGCGCTTGGCATTTCAAACTTTGGCAATAAAAGTCGCGCGGAAACCGACAACCTCGAGGACGGTGCTAGGCAAAAAAAAGGAACGTCGGAAGGGGTGGAAGAAGGAGAAAATGAGCGTATTCCAGCAGACAGCCGGCATCGACGTGCGTTCGCGCTTTGAATTTTAACGTTCGGATAATCGAAGCGCCTGTTTCGGGGCAGCAGCGTGTGTACATCCACACGCACACACAGAGCCACGTGTACATGGAGACGGCAAAATGCGCACGTGCTGTGAGCGATATGCTGATTGTTTATGGTCCTCACTTCCTTTTCTGATCTGTTATATATTGTGGGTCTGTGTATATTAGCGTGACACAATTTTGAGCTCCTTTTTTTCCTTCTTCTCACTATCCAATTATCTTATTTAAGGGGCCAGGACACTTTGAAAATTAAAAAAAATCGAAAGCAAGCAGACTTGAAGAAATCGACGATGTTGAGCGATCAGAAGGGATTTTGTACGGTGCAGGAATTGCCGATTGAGTTTAGGTAAGATTTGATCATAGTGTAAACTTCAAACGCGTTTTTCTCGAAACAACGTTTTCAAAATCTAGCTCCCTCGTATCTCTGAAACTAATAAACCGATTCCCTTGAAATTTGAACCACATATTGTAAACATGATTCGCAACAAGATGACCCTCGATGGTTTTAAAATTTTGATTTTTACTCTTTGTTTGCCAAAAACTGCGAAAAACGCGTTTTTTTTACTTTTGTCGTTTTTCATCTGCCATTTTTTTATTTTTTGTTGAAACTTTATATCCGAGGGTCATTTTGTAGCTGGTGTCATGCTGAATCTAATGGAATTTGATTTTTTTTTTCGGACAAGCCGTTGCTGAGTTGTGATGGAGCTACCTAGCCCGCCTATTTTTGAGGCGTTACGTTAAACTATAGCTTTGTACTTAAAAATAAATAAAAATAAATTAAACATTAAAAAAAATGTATTTCAAGACTGTACTTAGCAAGCCCAACAACTTTTATATTCAGATCTTTGATAAAATCTTTTTTTTTTGATTCGCGAAAATAGCCTTTTTTCGTGGCTCCAAAGTGGACTGGCCCCTTAAAAAAAATCGTCGCGAAAGTTGCGAGCGGTCAAAAAATATCTAGAGGTCGCCCAAGCCTCCCAAAAACTCATTGTTCCATTCAAAATTCGATCATTTTTCTCGTCCGCTTCTCACCCATGAATCTTACGCTTTATAAATGTAAAATTAAGGCCTTAGGGCACAGTGGCGGGTATAAAATCATGTGCGAATTTAACTTTTTTTTCGTATGAAAATGTGATTCACTCATAAAATTAATTACACATCTATTTAGTATGAATAGCAAGCTGTTAGAAAACATATATTTTTTTTTCGATGTACAAAATGGCTGACTACTCGAAACTTTTCGAGACAGCTTTTTTCCAATTGGCGTGACAAATAACTTCAACAATTTTCACTCGATTTACTTCAAATTTAAAAGTTATGTTCCTAATTGCATTTCGCAGAGAAGTACGTACGGAATTCCTGATTAATCGAAAACTTTTCATTTTATGAGCAGTTTATGAGCAGTTATAACGAAATTTTTCACTGAAAATTCATTTGTTAAGTTCACATACGTACAACTTTCGAATAAAATAATATTTTTTAAATTCCGTACGTACTTCTAATTTAGATTAAGGAGAATTTTTGTTTCTTGTTTTAGGTAAAAAATTGTGGATGCTAATTGTCACGCCACGGAGCGCCTAAAAAAGATAACAAAAGAAAATATTAGTAGCCGGCCATTTTGTACATCGGAAAAAAATTCTAACGACTTGATATTCATACTAAATAGATGTGTAATTAATTTTATGAGTGAATCACTTTTTCATACGAAAAAAATTGTTAAATTCGCAAGATTTCGAAATGCCGACTTTCCGCGAGAAAGTAAATATTGCATGCACTATAATTCCTTGTAGCATAAAAACAAAATAAACAGCAAAGTTAGTACATTTTCCGAATAATTGATTATAATCATTTGTAATAAATACCATTTAGACGATATGTGTTTATTATTGTTGAGAAATTATTTTATGAGAACCAAGATTATAATTCTTGGGTTGGAAATGTGAGGTAAATTTGAAAAATCTGTTTCTAAAGTAAAAAGGTTTTATCGTGTTGAACATTTTACAAAGCGTCAAATTTATTAGTGAGAAAATAATTTAAAAATTTGCCAAAATTGGAAATTTCGAAGCTCTTGAGCGACTACTAAATATTCATTGGCCGGCTAGAGCTTTCGTGAGGTTAATTTAAAAATTATGAAGCGTAACATTCATGGGTGAGAAGTGGACGAAAAAAACAATCGATATTTAAATGAAAATTTCAATTTTTGGGAAGCTTGAGCGACCTCCAAATTTTTCTTGATGGCTCGCAGTTCTCGCGACAATGCTTTTTCTTTTTAAGAAGATAATCGGATGGTGAGAAAAGGGAAAAAAATTAAGCTCAAGATCGTGCCACCCTAACATATATATATATATATATATTTATGGGAGGAGGAGGGCGAGTAACATCATGGAGTAGAATCGAAGGGCAATAAAAACGAAACAAAGGTTCGATCCATTAGTTTATATAACAATAATAATAATAACAATAATAATGCTATGAATTTAACTTTTATTTCGTATTCTTTTTCCTTCAATTCTGCTCCGTGATATTGCTGGTAGAAGCCCGTCGGTTTAAATTAATGAAAGACGTGCATTACTCGTTATTCATTTCTCTCGCGTAGACAGATAAAATCTCCATGGACTTATCAAGAGACGCAGCAGCGTCTTGACGCTAACAAGGAACATCCCTCAGGTGACACTCTTCGATTTTGTTGAAATTTGGATATGTTATAAAGCACCAAAAAGTAAGCGATGCGTATTTTTTTTATCGGTGGAAAAACGGTTTTAAGGGGTGAAACCACCTCTCGAAAAAAGGCATCGCTAGGGGTGGTTCACCCCTTAATTTTTTTTTGCAATGTCACATAGTGGATTTTTTATTGCTTCGGATTAGAAGAATTATCATCTTTGTTTCATTAAAATCGGTGAACTCCTTGTGTGTAAAACTGCTATATTACCCCTAGAGATGCCTTTTTTCGAGGGGTGGTTTCACCCCTTAAAACCGTTTTTCCGCCGATAAAAAAACGTATCGCTTACTTTTCGGTGCTTTATAACATATCCAAATTTCAACAAAATCGAAGGGTGTCACCTGAGGGATGTACCTTGTAAGTAATAAAAATAAAAAAATTTCGATGCCACTGACGTTTTCGACGCCACCGATTTCAACGCCACCGATGAAGTGACGAAGTTGCCTACATAAAAGTGCCGTATAAGTGGACTTGTGTTTTCCTATAACAGTGCTATCAATTTTTTTAAAATAATATTTTGATTTTCAAAATAAGAATAAAGCATTTTCAATAGGATCATTTCTAAGGTTTAATAATTTTGTGTACAACATTTCTTGTGCACTTGCATAATACGTACATTGACTATTTTATAAATCATTTCATTTTTTAATACAATTGATTAATGACAAAAAATACAATCAAACCATGATTTGAATTAAAACAGTAAGTCGTTATTTTTAAGGTAAACCATAACTTTTGCAAGGCAATACAAACAATAATCTTTCCGAGGACATTTTTTTTATTCCTCGGCGCAGTGTTTAAACTTTTGAAAAGCTCTGTTTATGCCGCAAGCAAAGACGTGCTCGATTTAATGAAAATGCTACAGCATGCGTTTTAGATTACGGCATCATACATGGTAAAATTCATCTTTTTTTATGACCTCGAGCGTTTATTACTCGACCCATTGTTATTCTCTCATTGCCGTTCAGCTTTTCTGCAATCGGCAGATCCGTCTCCCTCTCGCTTCCCGCAGAATGAATTTTTTACAAGCCCGATGATATTTGGATTATTTTCAATAAAGGCTGTTTCGTTGAATTGATTCGGTAGACCGTCATAGATGGACCGAACAATCGAAGGAATATCCTACGACCGTTTCTTGTTGGTCTCTTCTATGTGTCGAAATTTTAGACCAGGGTGCGAAAAACAGACCTTTGAGGGTGCGAAAAAAATGAGACGTAGCGTGGTCCATCGGCGCTCACATTTCCCGGACCGTACGACGTCGTCGTCGGTGAACACCCCCGAGAATTTCGTTGAGAGGTCGGGCCGACTTGGTACCCGAGACGAGACGTGCTCAAATTCGCGCCGCGAGAACAGTTATAAGGGTAGAGAATGAGAAGGCCGTCTCGCTTGGAGACTGCGCGACCCGCAGAAAGCGTACCCACTGTAAATATGGGTTGCGCGAGCTAACTCAGCACTTGGGTTTTTTTTTTCAAATAGGGATTTGCGCCATGCGATTGTACGTAGTGTACCTGGGGGGATATCCGTCTTCCTCCTATTTTGCCCCAACTACCCTTTCTCGGCATACGGATCTTTCCTACTGGGATTCAAACTCCTCTCTTTTTTCATTAGTCTATACTTCTCTCTCTCTCGCTCTATATATATATATATATATATATATATATATATATATATATATATATATATATATATATAGTCAATATAGTCAATATATATATATATATATATACAGTCAAATGTTTTTGGACACTTGAGATAATAGCAAAACTTTTGATCACTTTGGATAACTGCATAATTATATTACAATAATATAATTCATTACCTAGAGTATATAGTATATATATAGTATATGGTTTCGTGTCACCTGATCACACGACAAAAAAAAACCCAAAAAAACCCACTCTCGCGTGGGGAAAATAATCGGATTGTGATATTTTATGGTCGTCATGTTTTGTCGTGGTGATATTCTGTCCGTGATATTTGGTCGAGAGATATTATAACATGCTACCATAGTATATATAGTATCTTCGTAAAATAATAAATGAATTATTTTATTCTAACATTATTTCGCAATTATCCAGTGATCCAAAGTTTTGCAATTATCTCAAGTATCCGAAAACTTTTGGCTGGCAGTGTAAATATTTTTGGCATTCACTCCCTACTGAAGTCCTACTTCACCCTTACTAAATGTATTCAAACAGCGCATTCCCAGTCACCTTTTCAGTGGAGATTTGTAATTTGATTTATTAATTGCCATTTTTCTGGTTATGCAGGTTGTTTGGCGCATGGACCGACACATTTTTTGCGGATTGGGGGGGGGGGGGTCATTGGCTATTTTTTTCACCCTTAGACCCTATGTCCTAAGTGTCACGGTAATTGAGATATGATTTTTTTAGTTTTTTTTTTAATTATCTGAAATTTCGCCTTTAAATCGTCATAACTTTTTTATTTGTGGTTGTAATAGCACAAAATAAGTTTTACTGTATTCTGCAATAATTTTTTTATTACCCATAAATCATTATTTGATACAATTGGTTTCAAGAAAATGACTCTAGAGCTTCCAGTCTTAAAAAAAGTGCGAATGTATGAAAAATGTCAACTCCTAAATTCATTATATGAAAAACTTGTTCTCTTTATTTTGACCACGACATAGGGTCTAAAGGTGAAAAAAGTAGCAAAGCCCCCCCCCCCCCAATCCCCCAAAAAATTGTGTCGGTCCACGCGCCAAACACACTGTATAGAGTATTGTTGATACATGCTTCTCGATTTGGAATTGATTTGTAAGTTTAAGTGCGGTATAATCATAGCTGTGCGACTGTGTCATAATCCTATTATATAGCATTAATAGTTATGATATTGTTACTAAAACCATCATTAGACATCTTATAAACATCTTATCCTATTTATAGTCTTTAATTATACGAACAACATTGTTTAATTCTTTAATTATACCACCATTTGCCTCAAGGCGTTACCCCCACTTGTAGCGCAAAAAAGGCCTTTTTCATGAATTTTTTTAAAGAAAACTACAAAACTTTTTCAATCGATCAATATACCATCTTAAAGAACACATCTTGAAGAACTTTCAGTAATTTTTTTATTGAAAAATATTACATTGTTTAGTGGCAAATGGCCGTCAATGAAATAATGTTTTTATATACACGGTTTGCGGTGACCAACATTGCGGCGAAGTGGATCATCTGAAAAAAAAATGCGGATGGATTTAGTCAAATATAAGTATAAACTAGTCTTTAATCGAAGGATTTTAAAAAATATTCATTTTTCACAAAATGGCGGACAGTCAAGGTTAGTGGTTCGATTTTAACGAAAAAAAAACGGCCGTTTTTTGGCTATAAAACGGCCATTTAAAAAAAATCGAACGATTAAAGACTACATTTTTATGTATTAAATAAGCCTGCAAAATTTCAAGAAGATCGGTTCATTAGTGTTCCAGTAATCTTGGTCACCGACTTCAGAAATGCCATTTTGAGAAAAACGCGTTTAAAGTTTCTCTTTCAACGCTCTTTCAACGCGGATTCTTCTCTTTCAACGCTCATATCTCAGTCAATTTTGTTCGGATCGACTTGAAATTTTTAGGACATATTCTCAAATACTTGTACTTCAAAAAAATGCAATAAAAAAAATCGATTTTTTCAAAATCGCAAGTGGGGGTGACCCCTCAAGGCTTTGCCAAGGCATAGTTAATGAATAATGAAGCAATCAATCAATCAATCCCTCTCTCTCTCTCTCATTCTCTCCGTAGATCGCGCACCTTTTTCACTGCCTTTAGCTCTTTGGCTCATCTGATTTTCCCTAACGAATATATCCTCTCGTCCACCTCGATCTTTTCTAGCCCACTCTCAACCGCTTCGTGTTCTCTCCATTCCTCATAAGGTGGCAAAGCACTGTGTTATATCACAACCGCACCAATTGCCCGCAGCCACGGGGGAAAGAGATTCAGTAATATGAATATGGAAAAAGTGTATACGTAATGATGGAAGCCGCTCTGAGAACCGCAAACCAAGTCATTATTTTTCATCGGCCTTTGTGCTCCTCGCATGCAGAAGGCATTGGCTGTTCGTGTGTTTTGTTCGTATGCAATTTCAGATTTTGAGCGTGCATCGATACTGGTGAATTTCCGTTGGCAATGTACTCTGGTATTACGCAAGCAAAATATCGTGTATCAAATTGGAATAATAACGTTGAGGGTTTTCCATAAAAATATTGGTAACAATGGCGAAGAGGGATCCCGTGTATAAATTCGTCGATGAGTTCCCAGATACGAATTCGAGTAGATTCCCTGTTATTTCCCCATTGACGTCGTTTGAGAATTTTTCATTTGAAATTCTCAACCGGAATTGGTTAAAACTCGCAGAAAAAATATTCTTTCGTGATTCCGTGCACAAATTTGTTGGGGAGTCCCAAGAATTATCCACATCTCTATAGGGATTTCTTAGGGACACTGCACATAAGGAGTCCTCATTGGGATCCAATTGGATTCTGCAGTGTTCCTCGATGAACGCAGTTTGAGAATCCTCACCACGTTCGAATCGTAAATATGTGAATGCTCAAAAAGTCAGCGAATTGAAACATAACCTATACGCTTCGTGAGCGTGTATTGGTCATATGCCAAAGTGCAGTAAAATAAGTGACAAACGATATCTACAGTAGATGTTCAGTGATGTAATTCAAATTGATTTTTGAGATATACTTTTTTATGAGGTTACTAGGCATTTTTTCAGACATTTTGAAGTAGTATTAGTACTTATGACGTTTAACGCCCCAAGCTTTCAAAATGGATATTCCATATTTTAAAACATATCTAAGTTTATGTACCTTATAAGTACTTGCACCTATGATGAGTAATCAAGGGAGGGAATTTTTCGTACTTGTACTGTTTTGATTTTCAATTTGACTGAACATTAGTTTTTACTTTTTGGTACAGTACCGTTTAAATAAAAGCCTGTTTTTGAAAAGTTTTTTTACGTTTATTTTATTTTATACTTTTTGGTTTTTTTGTTTATTTATTTGCCATGCCATACCCCCATGCCATTCAGACATCAGCGCAATCAAAAACCTTGCCTTGGGTTATAAAGGTTCCGCGAGAAATTTCATAATAGTGTAACAAATATCGTTATCCGGAATTTCGCTTATGAATAAACCGCTACAACTCTTCATCTGCGCCAGTTCATCTATTCGAAAATTCGCGAACGTAATTCACGTTGCCAACTCGAATTTACGGTGGAAACGTTTATGTAAACATAACTGATGAATAACGAATTTCGACATCAACATGGGTATGGATTGCATGGCTGGATATCCTTCGTAGTGAGTAAAAAACTTCAATTATAGGCAAGGAATGCCTCGATGAATTCCCATTTCCATAAAATTCATGAAACGATACTTTTCAATTAAGGCCTTAGGCCACAGTAACGGGTATAAAATCATGTGCGAATTTAAGAATTTTTTTCGCATAAAAAATGATTTACTCATAAAATTAATTACACATCTATTTAGTGTGAATATCAAGCTGTTAGATTTTTTTTCGATGTACAAAATAGCCGACCCCTCGAAACTTCTCGAAACAGCTTTTTTTTCAAATGGCGTGACAAATAACTTTAACAATTTTCACTCGATTTACTTCAAATTTGAAAGTTATGTTCCTAATTGCATTTCGCAGAGAAGTACGTACGGAATTTCTGATTAATCGAAAACTTTTCATTTTATGAGCAGTTTATGAGCAGTTGTAACGGAATTTTTCACTGAAAATTCATTTCTTAAGTTCAAATACCTACAACTTTTGAATGAAACAATATTTTTTAAATTCCGTACGTACTTCTCTAGGTATTCTAATGTAGATTGGCGAGAATTTTTGTTTTTTGTTCTAGGTAAAAAATTGTGGATGCCAAATGTCAAAAAAAGATAACAAAAGAAAATATTAGTAGTCGGCCATACTATACCAGATATTCATACTAAATAGAGGTGTAATTAATTTTATGAGTGAATCACTTTTTCATACGATAAAAAATGGTTAAATTTTTACATGATTTTATACACGTTACTGTGGCCTAAGGCCTTAATATTCCACGGACATCATTTGTTGGCAACAGTCAAATAAACCCACGTCTCCCTTTCTCTCTTTTTCCTTCACTTGCTCCCTTACTCTCACTCAGCGAAACATCTAAAAAAAAACGAAACAGAAGCTTCGACAAATTCACCGAGTAAGTGGAACGCAGTTTTTATTATATACGAATGAATGCATCTACTTGATCGCAAATAGGCTCGTGAATATATTCAACTTCGAGCTGTTATGACCGTTTTCACTAATGCTCACGCAGAGGCTCTCCAGCGTTTACCACCGTAACGGTTACCACGCAACGTACACAAGCACGAGCCCTAAATATCAATCTGCAAAATCTCATTAACGATAATTAGGCCGCAATCTCCGGCTGTGATCGCCTCACGGATGTACGGGCATGCGGTTAACGCACCAGTACCACTTGCAGTTGCATTCCCCGGCTAACCGACGCATGTACAATGCACACTATGAGCTTAACACCGCTCCGCAGCTAGCCTCAGTGAAGAGAGGGATATTACGTACGTGTCGAATTGTTGCGAACGAAAGAGCCTCGTTCACACCGTATTAACTTCGGCCCGCGTATTAAGTTCTTCGAGTTACGCCCCTTGCTTGTCAGCAGTCGAACCCGCACATGTGTACATTAAGTATTATGCTTTTGCTCACTTCACCCTCAAAAGCGAACTTCATTATATCCTGTACGCTGCGGTGCTCGTGCACACAAACTGGGGTCACTTTGAGCCCTGATTTTCACCGTTCCCGCGCAATGTTTTCGAATTGAGTTTGTTCTTTGCACTGCAATTGTATTTTGCTCAATGGAGAACAATCGGTGAGCCATCGAGCAACGTATCAGTCATCAACATTTGGACAGTGTTTTTCTAACCTACGCCTGGATAATTATCACCGGCTGCCTTAAGGCGGGAGCGTAAATTAGAAGGTCCGAAAAATCGTTTTTTTTTATTGGTTAAATCGATAGATAAACTATCCAAGAATATATTTACGTAGTTACAGAGGCCGATTGTAAATATTTTTGAAGATAGAATGCCAAAAGCAGAGAAGCGATTGATTTTTGATATTGATATTTCCTTCTATTGAAAACTTTGAAGCGCGTTTTATGCTGTTTTCATTTGCACGGTTTTTCCAAATTGGAGGGCGTGTGGCAAAAGAACTCAACGACCTATTGAATCAAACCAAAGTTTATTTTCTTCAGTATGAAAATCTCTTCGATGGAAATTAAAAAGGTTGTTGAAAAAGTCTTTTTAAATCATTTTTAGAGCATGTTAAAGTGTTTTTTTTAACACATTTTTTTTCAAATCTGAGAACAGTTATAATTTCACGATTTTTTCAGTTTCGTCTTAATTCACCCAGAAGAAAAATATATGATAATTGAAAAATTTATTGGTTTATTTGGTTCAGTCTAGAATTACAAGCTGTATATTTCCCGCCGATTGGGGACTGCAGTGGCAAGACGCACGTGGAATAGGCTGATAAATCTGCAGTCATTTATTGTTTCATGTTGAACATTTTTTTATACATTTCAAATATACATAAAAAGATACCTCAATATTTACTGGGCTCACTTGTTTTTTTTATCTTATAAACAAAATTCCCGAAAAATAGCTTTTTTGGACCTTCTAATTCAGCTCTGAGGCCGAAAGAATAGGCTTTTTGGGGATTTTTTTTCAGAAAAACTACAAACTAAATCCAGATAAAAAAGGGTGTTTATCATACATATCAGTGACTGTATACAATCATTTTTTTGAAGCGATTAATTTCAAAATGGCGTCTGTGCAGCGGTTATCTCAAAACTGCATTTTTTAAGTTGGCCGGAAACATAACTCAGACAATTTTCAACCGATTCACTTTAAATGTTGAATATGTCTTGAAAAATACATTGTCTATGGAAGTACGTAGGATTTTTTTTTATATTGCATAGTTCAAAAAATTGTCCTAAACCCTTAAGAAAGGACAATACTGCAACGGGCCGAAAAAGGTCGACCTTTCCGAATTTTTTTATTCATTACATTATATATTTGGGTTACAAAATATATGTAATTAAGCATACATCAAACTTAGTTCGTGTTAAGATTTATTTAAACAAAATAAAAATTAGCATCGTTATTGAGATATAATCGAACCTCTGTGTAAAAAATGTGGTCCAACGACCGGACCGATAAAAATAAAGAAGTATTATAATTTACAGAGTGCCTCTTATAAATGGATAATCCTGCAACTGTCGACAGGTCAAATCATGTCCTACTATATGCTGGAATTTCAGTCGAGTAAAAGTCCCACAGTTTTCACGATTTTGAGCTTTATTTCTTTTTGTTGAAATCATCTGCTTTTGCTTCTTCAAATGCCATTCTACAAATGGTATGAATCGACAATAACTTGAGCAATTTTTGAAAGTAATTGGCACGATATTCGTAGTATATTTTTTTACACCCTAGGCTTTCAAAGTCAGATGTTCGAATTGGTTTGTATGAAAATTCTGCAGAAGGTCTTTTTCCATAATTTGCCTAACATTTAAGTCTTAAAAGAAGACTTTTCTAGATAAAGCAAATAACCAAGAGTATAAATAAACCCGGATAAACAATATTGTCATTTGCAGAAATGGCATGCGAAAAACCAAAAGCAGATGATTTTTATCTCACGTTATCCATTCATAACAGGACCCCCTGTACATAAATGTACTTTTCGTTGTTCGACGCCGTTTTGTCAAAAGCAAAAAGATCTCAAAATAGCGCATAGTAAAAAAAAGGGAAATTACAGCGAAATGTTTACTCATATTCGGGGGCTTAAAAAATTCTTAATAAAAAGACGGCTACGTACAACTATGGCTACTGCAATTATGGAATTTTTTTTCAGATCGAAAACCGGACAATTGTAGCTAGAGTTATGATTCCGGCCAGGCCGAGAAAATTCGTTTCGAGAAAAACGCGATTGAAAGTTTAAGCATACGTAAATCATTATGGTACCTGCTCGCAATTTTCAATGCTTCAATTTGACCATTTTTTCACATTTTCTTGAATATGTATACTTTGAAAAGATGGACAAAAAATCGATTTGTTTTCACCCGGCACGATGGTGTCCTGCCTTATAATCGAAGCTTTCCATTCGGCATATTCGAATGGTAATTCGTATTTACGAGTTACGAGATCATGCTGTTTCATTTGGAAAGGGGAGACAAAAAAATAACAGCTTCGACGAAGCGTCGCGTTGGTCTCCATTTGATCCGTAACCTTGTCCGATTCGATAAAGATATTTGACACGATTTGGCGTCCAAGCATTGCTATTTATTCTCAAAGCACGTCCAACCTTGCACGAGAGCCTCCATTGTCTCTCGAGTTTTATGCCATCCTAACGGCGTTATCGCAATGTCTGGGGCTCGTTAACACGAAGAGGCGTCTTCGCAAAACACAGGCGAATATAACCCACGATCTGGAACGACATCCGGTAGCGATTACTCTCGTACCACCACCAAACAAGGGTGGATCATTTCAACATTTGATGCGTGTCACTATCACATTACTCGTGCGAATCCTCCTTCTGGTTTTCCGTTATGTTGAGCGCCATTTTACGACCCTTATCCACGGTAAAGTGTCTCGTCTAGGATCACACCGACGTCACGATCATAGAAGCAAAGGTAAGAGGGCCTCGAACGATCGTTAAACTATTCGGGTGTCCGAGAGTGTCACACTGGCATGAAAGAGAATCCAGGTGAGGTCGAGTTCACCAATGAATGAGCCGCTCGACGAGAACGTTATCGCATTCGTTTGTTGGTCGAGGGAAGGGCGAGCAACTCGTTCATTGATTTTTTTCGCCTCGCGGTCACCTCCCTAGTGTGCTCTGTGGACTCATGTCGCACCGGAAACTGCCAACGCGCATGGAACACTCGAATGCATGCCTATGGCAAACCGAATGCCGTTGTTTCAATGATGTGACAGCTGGAGATGGAGACGTTCCCATTTGCGAGAAAATACATTGATTAGACTCAAAGTGTAGATATCAATATTTTTTCTCGTTACAATTGTTCATTTTGCCACGGATGGCAATCTGCACTGGCATCGTCAAATCAGTTTGCACTTCGACAAAGCGGAAATAAAAAACCGGAGCACTCGAATTCTGGAACATCTGGAAAGTTTACGGGAGGGAATAAAACGTGCAGAAACGGAGCGTTGACACATTAAATTGATTATTTAGATTCTTAAGGGGGGGGGTGCCTTTAGGGGAGGAGATCATTTTCTGATTTTCATGTTTTTTAAAGGGGTTATACCAGTGTGACACTTTCGAAAAATCGATTTTTTGCCCTTTTCGACAGTTCATACTTTCAAGAATATCCTGTAAACATTTCAAGGCCGTATCTCTAATCATTTGATCTTGCAAAAGTCGATAGTTAAATCTTTAAACGCGTTTTTGTCGAAATGAGATTTTTCAAATTTGCTGACATTGTAACTCAGAGAACAATCATCCGCTTCAATTGAAATTTGAACTGAGTACTCTTGAATATATTTACTCTACAATGATTTAGGATATTTTTGATTGGATAAAAATTGACGATTTGGCATTGAATCATGTCAGCAGTGGAGGAAATTTTTTTGGCGCCTCCGAAAGCAGCGCATAAGTCGCGTGGATCTCAATATTTTTCTATGAAAAAATTATGTAATATAGGTCAAATATAGCCAAATATATTCTTAATTTTCCGAAACATTTAATTGAGTACTTTTCGCCCAAAAAAATCCCGAAAATCACCAAATCTTTCAGCGTTCCCACTGGGATAGTCCCTTAAAGGTAAATATTTCTTCACCTCTTTTTCAGAATTAGGGTAAGTTTTGTTACTACTGTTGGCTGTTACGGAGTATTTTCTTACTTGATCAATCTTTAGAAATGGCGGTGGTATGACACGGTCTTCTAAGTGCGTTTTCAAAACTGGCGTGACGTATAGCTAAGAAATGAATCGACCGATTCTGATGAAATTTGGTGTGAATATTGTACAAGACAATATTGGAAGACCTTATTGTCTAAGGCATGAACCTAAATGTTCTTGAAAATTGAAAAAAGTATTTTTAATTGAAAATGTAGCAATTTCTTTCGGAAAATTCCATCTCTTTGTTTCAAAGCGTAGCATTTCATCGATTTTTAACATTTCTTACTTTTTCTTGGTTCATATTCTGCGTATGAGTGTTAATGAGAGAAAAATCTTCGTTGGTATTTTTTTTCAGATTAATCCCGCCGACGCTACGTGTCGCGTCGTCTGACAACATCCACCGCAACCCATTCAGAAGACCGTGCCATACCTCCGCCATTTTCCAAGATTAATAAATAAATAAAATACCATGTAATAGCCAAAAGTAGTATAATAAAACATACCTTAAGTCTAAAAAATGGTGAAGAAATAGATGTTTAAAAAAATCATGCAAATCAGCGTTTTTTCTCCGCCTAAAGGTACCTCCCCCTTAAGGCCTTAGGCCACTCTAGAGGCCGAAAAAGGCTCTTTGGGGACTTTTTTTTCTTCAGAAAAACGACAAAATAAATCGAGATTAAAAAAAAGGGTGTTTATCATGCATATCAGTCACTGTATACAATAATTTTTTTGAAGCGATTCATTTCAAAATGGCGGCTGTGCAGCGTTTATATCAAACCTGCATATCTTAAGTTGGCCGGAAACATAACTCAGACAATTTTCAACCGATTCACTTGAAATGTTCAATATATCTTGAAAAATACATTGTCTATGGAAGTACGTAGGATTTTTATTTATATCGCATAGTTTATTTGTTATTAACAATTATCTGACGATTTTTTAGGCAAATTTTTCACGTTCCACTTTAGAAGTGCGCCATTTGGCCAAAAATTAATACATCGAAAAAATCCTACGTACTCCTATAGTGGTTATTATATATAATCGAAAAAAATTCATTGGCTCATTATAATTCAAAAATTACAGGAGCTTTTTTTCTGGCCATGGAGCCTAGAAAAACGGAAACGTCATCGCAAAAACGCTGCACAGGCGCCATTTTGAAATTCATCGCTTCAAAAAAATTATTGTATACAGTTACTGATATGTATGATAAATACCCTCTTTGTAATCTCGATTTATTTTGCAGTTACTCTGAAAAAAAAATCCCCAAAAAGCCTATTTTTTCGGCCTCTAGAGTGGCCTAACCCCTTAAGAAGCACAGAATGATATTCGACGGTAATGGCGATCGTATTTTGTTATTTCTTCCATTACTTCAAAATAGATCGTTCGGATGGGAGCACTGTGAGAATAAAGTCCTCGGGAACGTTGCGGGGAGAAAATTTGCAGCAGCACTTACACTTCGTGTGACTCGTTCCATTGAAGGGTGTCAGTGAAGAACGCATTGTAAGGAGGCTACAGAGGGTGGATGCAATTGCAGCATTCTTGCATTGCTGACACGCAGTTTAAGTTTGTCCGGGAACATTCATGAGGGGAACAGGACCCTAAAGGTGTATGAAAGTAGTCTTCATAACACGTAGCGAAAAACTTGATATCATCCTCCAGATGTACTTGAGGTACACGGGATATGAGCAAACGAGACAGTCAGGGGCTTCAATGCCGGGAACTCAAACTTCGACGTTGGAATTTCTGCAAGAGCTTGAAACTCGTGCTACAACTGCCTCGCTTATACGATTGGTGCATACAATGAGATCGATAATTCGCGGAAGCATTTCTCCCAGCTTATTTTTTTCTCTTTTATGGCTCGTCAGAGAATTCCCCGATAACATTGACGAGCCAATTACTACGGAAACTACGTACTTCGTTCGTATAATGATAGCATGACAGGAGTTTGTTCTGACTAGGAACTATATCAAATTAAGAGTGGATAAAAAATGAATACTTCCGAAAGAAACTTTTTCCGATACTCGAGATTGCAAGGTCCATTGCGCAGCATGGCAGCACGCGATCAAATTGCACTCAATAATTAAGTCATCCTCATCGTCTTGCTGATGAGTAAAAAAAAAACCTAGACAACTGGGAAAGGAGTTTCCCAGTCCTCGGAAAATCAGATCGGTGATGAGCCGTAGGATGGAGGGAACTTAAAATGAATAGAGTATTGAGCCGACGACGGAAAGGAGTCGTATGCGTTATTGGGCACTTGGAAACTTTCGTCGTGCTTTGTGGAATATCGATTGGCCGTCTACTACGCACTGTGTAGAAAACAATACTCCCATTCTTCATCACCAATTCTTCGTAACGAGCTAGTATGAAGTCCCGATGATGTCCCAGGAGCAAAATGTACTGAGACCCAAAATTTAATCAACAAATAGGAATTTGGGGCAATAGACGGCAAGATAAGGAAGAATTAGAGGCATCAACGACTGCGCTGTAAACCTTGGTTATCCAACGTCAATCAGAATACCAATCAAAGATAAAGATGGGCCGTTCCAAACAATACGTACACAAAGCAGATTTTGTATTTCGTAGCCTTGTAACCTAATAGGAATGGAGTATGCAGCCGTATATACTTTAGATAGTTCGATGACATCAGTAAGATAAGATCGCTGATGTTGTTGGAGAGGGTGATTCCTAAATCCATCATCAGTCAAGTACAGATGCTATGTTCACCCTCTTGAAAATTTATATACGCAAAAAAGTACTGCAAATTTATTTTATTAATAATTGTAATATATGTGAAATGTATGCCATATATTGAAAATATATGTTGCATATATGTGCCAAATTCTAATTTTCGTAACGTTTTTATATATGAGATGTATATGCGTGGTATTATTGTATATCAATGTATTTAGCATATATGTTGCATACACACTGTATACATACATATATGCAAATATGCGTGGCATATTTGTATATAGTGTTTATATGTAATAGTGTACTTTAAATGTAAGTTAAGTTTTTTTAAGTTTAACTGTAATAGTGTTTATACACAGCATATATTTCTTGTCAGGAATATGTATCAAAAATGTATGCGTCATATATGACGCATAAATGACACATATATGAGTCATATATGACGCATACATTTTTGATATATTTTTCTGACAAAAAAATAGATTGGAAATATATCGAAAATATATGCGTCGTATATGCCTCATATATGCATCATATATAGTGTTTATACGTAGCATATATTTTTTGGTCAGAAAAATATATCGAAAATGTATGGGTCATATATGCGTCATATATTTGGTGCATATATACTGAATATATACGTATTATTCTATTTTTCGTCACTATCTATGCGACCGATATATATATATATATATATGTAGCATATACTTTCTGCATATATTTTACATACATAAATTTCCATGGGGGCAGTCACGTTGACACGTCAAAGTACGACCGCATCAATAGGTAAGGTGTACAATTTTTTCCGAAGTACATCAAATTCGTCTTCTATGCCTATTTAAAGAGTTATACCAGTGTGACACTTTAAAAAAATGGATTCTTTTTGCCTTCTTCGACAGTTTATACTTTCAAGAATATCCTGTAAAAATTTCAAGCCCGTATCTCTAATACTGCCCGAATGTTCGATCGATAGTTACATCTTTGAACGCGTTTTTCTCGAAATGAGATTTTTCAAATTTGCTGACATTGTAACTCAAAGAGCAATTATCCGATTGACTTGAAATTTGAACCGAGTAGTTTTGAATATATTTACTCTACAATGACGTAAGATATTTTTGATTGGATGAAAATTGACGATTTGGCATTGAAAAAAACGACCATTTTATAGGCAAGAAAGCAGACTTTTTTTTTCCACTACGCGATTTTGTTAGATTTTGATATTTTTCGAAAATCCTACGTCATTGTACAGGAAATACCTTCCGGCTTAATGACATTTTTCCCTTTTTCGGTTTCAGCTACTCAATCACTCTGAATCATGTCAGCAGTGGAGGAACTTTTTTTGCGCCTCCGAAGGCAGCGCATAAGTCGCTTGGATCTCAATATTTTTCTATGAAAAAATTATGTCATATAGGTCAAATATAGCCAAATATATTCTTAATTTTGCGAAACATTCAATTGAGTCCTTTTCTTCCAAAAAGTTCCCGAAAACCACTAGAATTTTCAGCGTTCACACTGGTATAGCCCGTTAAGGGGTTACCCCCACTTGCAATTTTGAAAAAATCGATTTTTTTTAAGTATAAGTATCTGCGAATATGTCCTGAAAATTTCAAGTCGATCCGAACAAAATTGACTGAAATATGAGCGTTGAAAGAGAAGAATCCGCGTTGAAAGAGCGTTGAAAGAGAAACTTTAAACGCGTTTTTCTCAAAATGGCATTTCTGAAGTCGGTGACCAAGATTACTCGAACACTAATGAACCGATCTTCTTGAAATTTTGCAGGCTTATTTAATACATAAAAATGTAGTCTTTAATCGTTCGATTTTTTTTTTTTTGAAAAAAAAAAATGACCATTTTATAGCCAAAAACGGCCGTTTTTTTCGTTAAAATCGAACCATTAACTTCGACTGTTCGCCATTTTGTGAAAAATGAATATTTTTTTAAATTCCTTCGATTAAAGACTAGTTTATACTTATATTTGACTAAATCCATCCGCATTTTTTTCTTCAGATGATCCACTTCGCCGCAATGTTGGTCACCGCAAACCGTGTATATAAAAACATTATTTCATTGACGGCCATTTGCCACTAAACAATGTAATATTTTTCAATAAAAAAATTACTGAAAGTTCTTCAGGATGTGTTCTTTAAGATGGTATATTGATCGATTAAAAAAGTTTTGTAGTTTTCTTTAAAAAAATTCACGAAAAAGGCCTTTTTTGCGCTACAAGTGGGGGTAACGCCTTAAATAATATATTTGACTACTCTGAGTGTCATCATAATCGCGGATCTTGGTGTTGAAATAGCTGAAATACCGAAATATTTGCCGACCCAGTGCTTTATATACGGGCAAACCTAAAAACCATGTGACGTTTTAAAGTCATTGTTAAAACATAAATCAACCGCGGATAGACAAAGAATGCTTCCCTGGAGAGCTGTTCATTCGACCGAAACACGAAGCTCTACAAAGCTGAACGATTATAGCGGGGCACAGGGCTGAAAAGGCTAGGAATTGGCTCGCGGTCACTGGGCCACGCAAGAATGATCCGTTGTCGATCGCCGCGGCACTCGCGTCGACGGATAACCATTAGATTCAACATCAATCACTGTCAACAGCCAGGAATCCAGAGCAGCGAAGAACGGAAGAGACCGAGCAATAACCGTACGGGAAAGCCACGCTCCGTTTCCGAAAACGACTGGAAAAAAAGCTACGTTCCAACATGTACCTCCACACTGTATCCATCCATGAGAATCGGCAAATTCGCGTTTATCGAACGCTCGAGGCGGTTCGTTAGATACGAGGGATTCGAGCGAATCAGAGACAAAGTATATATACTTTGTGAGCAACGAGAAGACGAGCACGATAGATACTTGGACGTTCAACGATTTTTCTCAGACAGCTCTCGTTTCACTGATATCGTTTCCCCCAGGCATTCGGGTTGCCCATTGAAATGCCATTTTATACGAGACAAACACTTTCCCCGCACATTGTCAATTTTTATGTTCGAAACACCTGCAAATGTTCACATCGAGATACCATGGGAAGTGCTCGAATGATCGGTGCTTCGTGATTGTTGGAACGATTGGAAGAATGTCAAGGATTAACGTTTACGTGCAACGGTTTTTGCGTTTGAGAGTTCGTCAATAGTCAACGATAGCCGTTAAAATCGAGAAATAATACAATAATGAGCAAGTGATTGAGATGCAACGGAACGGCGAACGTTCCAGCCAGTTGACGTCAAATAGGAACAGCCTGGCACGAAAATTAGTCCCATCGAGACTGAGTTTTCGGATGGGTATGAGACCGAAGCAGGGTGCTTCGTTCGATGGGTCATCGCGAGTGACGAGCTGGAGAATCCGTCAGCCAGCATGAGAGAACGATGCTTGTCACCGGGACGAGTAGGCCACGGAGTGCAATCGAGTGGCGGAATTGACGAAGAAATTGACAACGACGGGACTCGAGTGAACCAGCGGACTGTGAACGCTGCGATGGATCGACTGTCGTCCGATTGGAACGGATGGGGGAATTCATGGATCGCGGTTGCAGCCGAAGAGGCATCGAGTTCGATACCGTCGAGACAATCGATCTCGAGCGTTGCTTTGAGCATTGAAATGCGTATCTGCATACGAAACGAGGACCTCATTTTCTCTCGAGAGGATTGCTTGTTACGGCGTGTCGACGTATCGTGACCGGTTTTCATATTATCATCCAATTGACCGTACGAGTCGTTGGGTCAGTACGCATTGGCAATTTACGCCATTCGCAAAGCCTCCCCATCAACGCGGCATTGCGCAAATTCATTTCCGGATTTTTCATAAATATGCACCATCGATGAGCCGAGTGAAAAAGCTTCGACCATCGGCTGTTGATGAAGCATCATCGTTCCCAGTCACGTGCAGCATGGGGTCGAAAACTAGATTAAATCTTAATTGCATTCGAGTTTATGGAATATCCGATCCACTCGAAGCTTCGTGTCAATGAGAAGCTCACTGGCAATGACTCGACAACAGATTGAGGACACTTCGTCCGGATGTCCGCTATTGAAAAATCCAACGAATTAAGGTTCAAAGGCTCCCGGCCCTGTCACCGATAGTGCCAAGCGCGATAGCAAGTTTGATAGAGGACTACTATCTCTCGATAGACCAGGAGAGTCCGGCACGAGGGTACTTGATCACGCCAACTCAGGTATTATATATCAATCAGGATGCCCGAAGTTATTCATCGATGATTACGTTCGAAGTTCGTTCAGCGTTATCGACTATCGGAATTAACGAGAGTCATTCACCATACGACAGAATGCGACCAAGATCGATCGTCGTACAAGATTGTTTGGGTACCAATGTGGCAACGATGACACTAGTTTCCTACAAATACCTCATGTTACCAATTCAATTTCCATGAATTTTACACCAGCTTGCTTCCTCAGATTGCCGATCTCGTTAATTTTCGCAACGATAATTGCGAACCATTCTCGCTATTCTCGAATCATGCTCAAACAATGCAACCGAATCACAGATTCTCCTGCATAGTGCAGGCTCTAGTGGTGTATCTTTCACGCTTCGTTGCCCGGGATGCTCATCACACTTCGAGTGTTTGCGAACGAAGTGAAGGGTTAATTAGCCAGAATCAGAACAAATATTGTACAGATGCACGAGAGCCCAAAAACGACTGCAATCATCTGCAGGTAATCAAATATCCGACGAGCCGAAGGAAATATGCAGATCCATTCAGAAGTTCTGAATTGGATAAGTACAACATAATGAACAGCTCGTACAAACCGGTTTTCGTAGTATTTGCCAAATGCGCGATCTGAATTCGTCACGTCATCCATTCATGTTCATGGCTCAGCCATCTCTTGTTATGTACCGCAATACTAGGAGCTGAGGAATTTGCGTCAAGGGCTCGCATGATAGCGTAAAATAATCGAGCACGCACGCTCGATAGGGTCTTGAGGATGCATATCTACGTATGCATACGTCTGTGGCTGTGTATAGAGGAGTGAGAGTAGATAGAAAGCCCTCGGTGCGGCAGTGTGCGTGAGAGGATTCGGCAGGAACGACCCTTCTAGAATTGTATTGCTGGCACTCCGTCATTCGAAGAGTCGTGCACCTGACGTTTACTGGCCTGGGCTTTGGGTTGTGCGCGCAAGTCTGTATGCGCGCACATGCGTGTCGGTGCGCCTGTGCGAGGATGCGCGTGTGTGCATCTGATTGGAGCTTGACGCTTTGTCAAGTGGCTCGGAGTTCTATCTATCGAGATGGAGTGGGAACAAAACAGTGAGACGGCGACTGAGGGCGGCGAGCGGGCTGGACTGGAGTGCTTCGATGCCTAGCTCATCGGCCTCTGGGTGTAGTGGAGACGTACGTTGAGGTACTACCATCGCACAGGTCACACTGGACACTCTCGAACACACATGCAGAAGTGCTTGCCCCCCCCCCCCCCCCCCCCCCACGTACACAACAACCCGCATTTCGAGATTCAGTACTGTCAGGATTTGAGAACCGATGATGCGATGACAGGCTCGTTCTCTCTCGGGCACGTAACAGCTCTTGTTCGCGATTTGGTAGCTTGATATGCAAGTGCGTCGATTGACTGCAGGGGTATTGCTATGATAACGAGTGACTCGAGTATCCCCAACTCCTAGTAGAAGAGTGGAATTCCTCGGGTGTATTATGCATTCGTCGTGTTTTGGCTATGTAATAGGACTCAGTCCAATGGTGTTGTAATAGTGTGGTGTATATGAGACTAGCGCGGTTCCATTGATGAACTTTAATGAGGTTTTTTTTCGGCATGTGCTCTGCAGTGCGCGGCCAGTTACTCTGTGGAACTTTGCTTTAAATTGAACAAAAGAATTTTTCATTGACGTTTTAGCGAATGGACGCATCTGGGATTAATTAGCACGATGATTACTAATTAGGTAATTACTCGACCGAAGAAAAAAGGGTAAATGTCTAGAATCGGGGCACCTGGCCAAAAAGGGGTTAAACATTTTTTTACCGAGCTGATATTTTTCAGGGTACTTTCTTATGATTGTACAACTCGACGGAAGACAATTTCTACCCTTATTTTAAACCTTAGAGACTTTTTTGCTTTAAAAAAAATGTTAATTAAAAAAACATACACATACCACACACGCACACACACACCCTACGACCTACCCCCTGACCTCAATAGCCACGTCGAAGTGTTTAAAATCCGCAATATCGTTGCATGTTTCCCCAATTTAATAAAAAAACAAAATATTATAAAATTAATAAAAATGGTCAGCCTCCACCGACGAAATATTATAAGTGGAGACCAATTGGAGCTGCTCATGGCAAAACGAAATTTGTTGACGTTTTTGGTCAGAAGCCCCGATTCTAGACATTCAACCTCATCGCCCATCTAGTGGGTTGGAAGATACTATTATTAGGTTAATTTGTCAATGCTGCAGTGTGGACAGCGGGCGATTCTTTCAACGACCAGTAGGCAAGATAATATCTTCCACGAATTACACGATGAGCCCTGGATTATCGGATTTGTTGGTTCAATTCGTTTATTCGCGGATGTAATTAAATAATCTCGATCTCGTCGGTGAGTATGGCTGTATTTCAATGGGCGAGGATCAGATCAGGTTGCGGTAGATGGGGGAATGGTCCTGGGGAAATCGGCTAAATAATTAACGAATGTTGGATGGGAACCAGTCAGTATTAGAACAATGTCAACTTACGTTGAGGTTAAGGAAGACTATCAATACATTGATGGCTGACTCTGGCAAAGCTCGTTGTTCAAAAATATGTTATTTTACCATGCGAGCAGCAAATTGAATAGGGAGTAAACTTCCCTTCAGACAGACTGATAAGATATTAATGCCAGCTGAGTAATTACTGTTTGAATGTGTTAATACGAATTTGCCCACACTTTCTCAAAGACGTTATTTCATTTCGACTATAAGATCTTAATCAATAATATGCGTTCTTTGGTCTCATTTATTTGAATAAAAACAGACTCCATGTAGTGGAACGTACTCATGTGTCCGCGTGCTTAAAAATCGGAGGCTCATGAATTATTAAAGCCCGGTGATTTTTTTCAGAACCGAAAGGGCCATCATGACGAACGTTCATGTCAAGGCAAAACCGTATACGTTTTTTTTTTACATTATCCAAGGTGAGAATGTCACCAGCGCAAAATTGCAATTTTTCAAATCTGCCACCCTACATCTCACACTCGGTGTCACTGTCTTCGTCTAGTGGCACTTGTGCATTGAGAATGGGAGGCGTAACGACAGCGGTAAAATTCTAGGGTGTAACTTAGCCCGCGGAAGTGAGCTGCCTACTCTGGTCCACGTCGTCGACATATCTCGCGAGATTCAACCACCTCATTTGAATTTTTTTTTCGAACTTCCCGCAGCGGTTAGAGGGTCGAGAGGTTTTCCACGAGGGTTTTTGCGTATCACAAAAAACGTCCCGACGACCATTACGAGGTACCGGCGTTGGCCTCAGGGGTGCGAAGGAGCAAGCCAAGGCTCGGCGACAGGACGTCTAAGAAATTTAATTTCAAATTGTCCGACTCGCATACTAAGCAGAGAGAAAGTCAGACCTTCCATGTTGGCTTGAACCAACCTGCATAGGGTGATGCTGTCGCCTATCGAGGAGAATGGAACGAAAGGAACCGGAACATTTTGCGAAGACAATTTGAAGAAACTTACAAATGAGAGGAGAATCTAGATGACAAAAAATGTGCAAATATCTTCGTTAGTTTTTTCGTCTTTTGTAATTGTTCAAATTTGTGTTTACTATTCCTTCTATGACGGCACTGCCTTAGGCCACAGCAACGGGTATAAAATCATGTGCGAATTTAACAATATTTTTTCGTATGAAAAAGTGATTCACTCATAAGATTAATTACACGTCTATTTAGGATGAATATCAAGCTGTTCGATTTTTTTTTTCGATGTACAAAATTTCCGTCTACTCGAAACTTCTCGAAACAGCTTTTTTTCTGATGGCGTGACAAATAACTTCAACTATTTTCACTCGATTTACGTCAAATTTAAAAGTTATGTTCCTAATTGTATTTCGCAGAAAAGTACGTACGGAATTTCTGATTAATCAAAAAGTTTTCATTTTATGAGTAGATTATGAGCAGTTACGACGAAATTTTTCACTGAAAATTCATTTCTTAAGTTGAAATACCTACAACTTTTGAATAAAACAATATTTTTTAAATTCCATACGTACTTCTCTAGGCCTAAAAAAAGATAACAAAAGAAAGATTAGTGGTCGGCCATTTTGTACATCGAAAATATATATATATATATATATATATATTTCCTAACAGCTTGATATTCATACTAAATTGATGTGTAATTAATTTTACGAGTCAATCACTTTTTCGTACGAAAAAAATTGTTAAATTCGCACATGATTTTATACCCGGTACTGTGGCCTAAGGCCTTGATACACCGAGAGCACAAATAAGAATTATACCTAGTTAACAATTACATATACCCCGACAATTGAATGTTCGTGTCACTTTCGGAGCGTGCTTTTCCACTTTGATAATTACCAATTTTAATATTCATAAAATATGCACGCAACCTACTACATCCTACTGAATATACAATCAATACATTTCTACCAATGCAGCACCGCTTATTGTATCGAAATAGAACTGTTCCGAGGTAATTCTGTAGGCATTCTCTGTTCCCACATTTCATAAACCTCATATGACACTTCAGATGATCGGTGCAATTAGGCGTCGGTAAAAGAAAATTAATCAATCAGGAACCTGGGTCAATTATGAATAGGTTATCAAGGCAATTTATAATGAATAAGCATGTGCTTGGAAAGCTTTGCAGCACGTACATGTTCGTACGTTTATCGTCAGATAGCTGAATCCGGACTCCATTACAAACACGCCTGACAGCGAAGATCTGACAGCTGTAAGCCCAAAGTGAGCTTTGAGTTCACAACGATAAAGCCTTAAGCATTCTTATTTCGAATGAGCCTGTTGCAGAGACTTCCGAAGTCAGAATTTGGCTGAAGCCTTTTGTAAATTTTGCATCACAATGATGAACAGTGAAATCCGTATGAGGGAATGATTGTATGTGTACGTATCTGTAGACCACTCGTGTGACATAGGCTATTCCGGTTAAGGGAGACTTTGTCCTTGAAATCGGCGGGAGATGTTAGCGGCTCAACATGAGCAGCTAGAAGAAGAGGGATGCCTCTATGGACCAGGCATTGCCGATTAGCGGTAATTATAAACACATTTGTGTAAACACATTACAAAACTTTAAACGCGTTTTTCTCGGAAACACGTTTTTAAGAATGGCTGACATTCTCCTGACCGCTGTAATTAACACATCGACCTCAAATTTGGAGAGTATACTCAGAAAATATGTCTTCACGGAATGACGGATCGTTTTTTCGATAGATACATTTTTGCATTTATTATTTATCTTTTTATGCGAAAAAAACGCGAAAATTCGATTTTTTTAAAATTGCCGCCATTTTCCAAAATTTGTACTAAACGAAAAACCCATCCGTCATTCCATGACCAAAGGGTCACAGATTGATAATATGCTTTGAATTTGTGTTTCAGATCAACAAAGAGGGGGCAGTGATGTCAGCCGTTTACCTCCCGCGATTTTGGTTTTTTTTTCAAAGAAATTTTTGTTAACGTTCTGTATATAATGAATAAAAGCAAGAAAAAAACCGCACTCAAAAAGCTTTACTCGTTTCCTTTAAACAAAAATAAAATGCAAACACCTGAAATATGGCACTCCAAGGACAAGTCTCCGTTAAAAGATGCAAGGGTCCGTGGACATTATTCAAAGACTCGTTACCCTTCTGATTCTTCTCACTCCCATGCTTCGCCATCATACACCTTGAGTTATACATAACCGTAGCTAATGCTGCCAGGTAGATTATACTGGCCGTTGCCCAAGGTTTACCTCAAAGTGCTGCAGTCCTGAGTTTGTCCCTATGCACTCTCATCTCACTCATCGCTAGTTCTTCCGCGGTGCTCTTGCCGCCAGGATTATTATCATCTGCTTTTTTTCCAGATGCTTTAAAAGCGATGAAAGTCCGTCGTCACTGTATTTTCCAAGCTTTCCTGGGATATACGGAAAAAAACCATTTTCCAAAGTGACAGAACGTAAAAAACAGTTCGCTCCAGTTCGTCGAGAAAAAAGCTTGCTTTAGCTACGTACGTGCCGGTCCCTCATATTAGTGAACGAACGAAGATGCAATGGGAGAAGGATTACACAGCAGGAGAATGTCTGCATCGTAAACTCGAAATACCTACTGTCAGGAATATTTCCGAGGCTCTCAGAGCTCAACGCAAGGAGGAAAGAGGCGAGAATTCTTCAGGCACGAATTCATCGACGTCCTCGCGGAATTCTGACGGCTGAAGGTTCATGAATAATCCACAAGAAACAATTGCTTGGAGGTTGATCGTGTACCACTAACGCAGGGGTAGATAATATGAGGGTTGTCATGCTTCTAATCTTTTAAAGCGCTTGCTTGAACAAATACGTTGATAAGATTTCAAGGGGCAGTTAAAAAAAAACATGGGTGATCAGCATGATGCCGAATCAACCCTAGAATATCATCAGCTTTCATCATCCGTGAATAGCGGTGGTGTATTTGCAGTGGGATTGAATGCGGTGGTCGGAAAATTTTACGAGGCGGAAGGAATGGACCCTGTCAATGGTGTATGTAGGATGTCGAGTCGAACCAGCGTGGTACCACCTCAAGGGAGCCTTGGACACCCAGCATGGCAATCCAAGTCAAGCGCAGGATGCGATAGTGCACCCTAGTCTAGGAACTGTACGCGCCTAAGCTACATGCATAGTTGTAGATGCACGACAGCCTCTCTGTTAACCAAAGCGCACAGGAATGTTCGTAACAGGGGTGAGAGACGTTCGTTATTTGCACGTTCCTCGATCCTCCCTGGCCCGTGTTGGTCACCTTCGAGGAACATCGGAGATATGTACAGCGCAATATAGCCGTTATGAAATTCATTTAAAGGTCTATTCGTATATTGGAGGATTCCAGACAAACGTGCTATGTTGTGCAGTTTCCAAAAGCTACGTCAGCGTCTTGATTCAATAATGCTTTCAAAGGAAAAGCTATCGTTCCTGCACAAGCTTTTGATGTATATACTTTGGTTGTTCACACCGCCATTAAAAAAGTTATTCGTTTTCTGTTTTGTTCTACTTATCCACTTTCACTTATCCACTTTCCCCTCAAAGTAACAAAAAAAAATTGATTTTCATTGTAGGCATTTTGATTACACAACTAGGCGGTGAGTTTTGTAGAATTCAAATTGGCCAAGTAGCAACAATTCCAAGAAGTTCCAGTCAATAATCGTCATACCCTAGCTGAAAGTAGCAGGAAACTGTGCAGTGGTGATTCTGAAAAGGACTGGACAGCCTCCGCAGGCCTGCTAATGAGTACTCTGACTAATCATGGTTAGACCTGAGTAGTCTACAGGAATCTGCATTTTATCACGTTGGCCAATCAATTTACCGAGATCGTTGATCGCCCCCAATAAACACACATCTTATAAAACCTACCGAAAAATTCCCACGGATTTTACTTCCATGAAAATTCTAAAATCTATTGCAAGCACGATCTTGGTCATGCAGCATGTTATATGGAACGCAGAGAAAAACGAGGAGCGTTCTACCTCGAGGAAGTGAGCTTGGTGCCCCGGAAACTGGCATTTCGCTCGAGTTCTTCGCGCACGACGAAGGTCACATGGCCCAAGGGGGGAGACGCAGGAACTTGAAGTTTATTAAGATTAAGCACTTCATTCGTAGTAATTCTGAGTCCACATACACCAGAGGGATTCACGGTAGTTCAGGCCGAGCATACCTGCGGCCGTATCTCAAGTAAGAAGAACGACATTGTAGTGGCTTCACCACGTTTTATACCAGCAAAAGAACGCCACCCACCGTGGTCATAATTATAGCATTGTGAGATGAGCTAAGGGACATAGAAATGTGCCGCGATGATATTCAGAACGGACGAAGTAACAGCGGGGAAGCGTAGTTCCTCATAGCGCGAGATGAACTTTTATCAGCTCCTCAGGTTCCGGGAACGAATATTAGGATTTGATGTCTCATGATTTTAAGATTATTCATCCACGTCAATTTTGCTCGAAATTATTTTCTCAAAATAACGAGCCACTTTAATTACTATTACGTTATTAAAGCTCAACTCAAACCTTATAACGAAATCAGCAGATGGAGTAAATATTCCAGTTGCCTACAGCATTGGTTTTTACCTTTTGTCTCTATTTTTACGACATGGCGGACTATTGTGCACATAAGACACGAGTAAAAATCAGAGACTAGCTTAAAATTGCCACAGATATGTACCTACCGCTGGTCAGCCACAAAATTGATGATCTTGTAATGTCGCAGATTGACTTTTTTTGCCTCTTAAGGAGCTGTACCAGTATGACATATTTAAAAAATCAATTTTTTTTGCCTTTTTCGACAGTTTATAATTTCAAGAATATCCTGTAAAAATTTCAATGCCGGATCGCTAATCATTTCATCTTGCAAAAATCGATAGTTTAATCTTTAAACGCGTTTTTCTCGAAATGAGATTTATTTAATTTGCTGACATTGTATCTCAAAGAGCAATTATCCGATTGACTTGAAATTTGAACTGAGTACTCTTGAATCTATTTACTCTACAATGACGTAGGATATTTTTGATTGGATGAAAATTGACGATTTGGCATTGAAAAAAAAACAACCATTTTATAGGCAAGAAAACAGACTTTTTTTCATAACTGCGCCATTTTGTTAGATTTTGATATTTTTCGAAAATCCTACGTCATTGTACAGGAAAGACCGAGTTTAACGACATTTTTTCCTTTTTCGGTTTCAGCTACTCAATCGGCCGGAATCATGTCACCAGTGGAAGAACTTTTTTTTGGCGCCTTCGAAAGCAACGCATGAGTCGCTTGGATCTCAATATTTTTCTATGAAAAAATTATGTAATATAGGTCAAATATAGCCAAATATATTCTTAATTTTCCGAAACATTTAATTGGGTACTTCTCTTCAAAAAAATTCTCGAAAATCACCCAAATTTTCAGCGTTCACACTGGTATAGCCCGTTAATCTAACTCCTGTTGTAAGATTGATCAATTTTTTTCAATGTCGGACAGTGAACCATCTTGTTTGTTACATCCTCAGTGACTGTTAGCTACTTCACCATCGGTTTATACTCGTCCTTCGCCATTTATATTTATCCGCGGCCTATCGTTCTGGGTACTCAACGGTCGATGCTTCCAACCTTGCCTTTGACCCAAGCCAGTCCGATGTAAAATACCGAGGCAGAATTGGGGGTGCAGCCAGAGCTCTCAGGGGCTCACCTCCCAAGATTGTACTCCTCTTACAAGCTCAATAACACAAGTGCCATGCCGAGCCGCGCAAAATGGTAGAGGTAAAAGGAGGAAAAACTATCGGGGGAGTGAGCCACCGCGAAACAAGATTCAGGCCAAAGACTCCAGGCAAGCATCGTCGTATTCGTTGATGTAGGTTCACCGCTATGATCGCAGCATACCCTAACGCTCAGGCACAACATCCGAGCCAAGAAAACCCTCATTTTAAAAATTCCCTCTGCCTCAGCGCTCTCTTCTCTCTGCTCATCCTCATTCCATCGAGCAATCTCCTCTACCCTATAACATACGTGTCCTCGTGTACGCGAACGTAACGTTCTACGGAACATACGACCTTCGGCTCGTAAAGGGGAGATATAAGAGAGCAAAATACCTGGCGACGTGTATACGGCTGTGCTCGAAAAACTCTGGGGTTTGCGTTCGTGTCAATGTGCGCATAGCTTGCTGTAGTCTTTCTCCTTTTGGTAAGATCACACGAGTTTCCAATTCATTCGAAGTAGATGAACTTTTGAGAACCTGGACGCCATGATACTCATTGACGTGGAAGATTAATCCAATCTTCAGTTCCCCTTGCATCTTGTTTTTAGCGACATCGCACCTCTGCCTACCGCAGAAATTTTCGTAGGAATCCAATTGGATTCCCATACTTGTTCCCACTTCCTGATAGGGATCCAATGGGCCATCGCATTGGATCCCTAGACTAAAACGTCACGCTCGTACGTTGGATTCCAATCGGGATTCCTCATTGGAATCCAATGTACGAATCCAATTTGGATCCTAAAGGATTCCCACATCATCGCACAGCATCCGGTACGATTCCTGATGGATCCCATCGCATTCCGTACGTTGAATTTTCCAAACAAAATAAATAAACATACAAAATAAGTGAATCGTCAAAAAAAAGTATAAATCTTATCTTAAAAGAGTATAAATCGCTTAAAAAAGTACATCTTAAACATCGATTTGATTCACATTGCTAAAAATCGACTGTACTTATCGTTCGATGTGTACTTTACTGCACAGTGACATATCATCACACACCTACACACTCGCGAAGCATGCAGGTTATGTTTGAACACACCGAGTTTCTTCTCGTGACTCTTCATATATTTTCAATTGGAACGTGGTAAGAATTCTCAAACAGCGTTCATCGGGGAACAGTGCAGGATCCAATTGAATCACAATGAGGACTCCCTGTTTGCGGTGTCTCCAACAAATCCCCATAGAGACATGGGTGCATCTTCGGACTTCCCAACAAATTTGGCACGAGATCACGAAAGAATATTTTTTTCGGGAATTCCAACAAATTCCGGTTGCACATTTCAAATCCTCGAACGACGTCGATCGGGGGTCAGTACAAAATCCACTTGAAGTCCAATGTAGACTCCCTACATCCGGCGTTTCTATCAAATCCCTATAGGGATAGCGACAAATACGATTGTGGTCAAAATTTACAGCAGGTACCTACACGGTAGCTTTCAGAACTCTTATTGGCTATTTTATTTACAGAATGCAATAGTTCGATGCAGTCGTTTTGTATGAGCCCTCTGCCTTACACTGACAAACGGTCAGGTTTAAAAAAAAAACTTCTACTGGAATCAAACTTTTTTAGTAACTCTTGTCGCGTAATATTTCGCAGATTTTACAGGGCGTATTGTATGGACGCAATAATTTAAATGCCATCGATATGATGAAGATCGTTATGGTAGGGTGAGTTTGATCGACATTGCAAGATGAGAATCCTGAGGTTCCGGTGATTAATCATCGTTTATCATCTACTAAATGTATGCAGTATGATTTTTTCAATAGTCGCTTGTATATCGGTGACCTGGTACACAATGTTAACCCATGCTGACCGAACCTCAACGCAGAACCACAATATATGGAAAGAGAATGATGATACGTGCGCCCTCAAAGAAATGGCGGAGCCCTCTTTCCCAGACTCGCTGTACAAAGGTACCGTGATACATGCCTCAGGATACTGCAATAGACGAGTGCAATACTGACACCGGCTTCCTCATATATGTTCATTATATATATATATATATGTTTACGTGTGATACGGTTGCGCGTGGTACCATGACGAAGAAATTGCTTCCGGCGGACGACGGCAAAGGCACCAGACCCAAAGCAAGTTTTCGTATATCTGCATACACGTACCTCTTTCCTCTTTGGCGTCCCGTATGATCGCTACGTCACCCCTCTTGCATTCCTCTCCTAGTGTTGGTAAATGTAAACACATATAGATATGAATATTTATATACAGTGTGTGCCAAGCTTTGCGACATAAAGGTCCATGAATCAAGATTGAAAGTCATCACATTACAAAATGATACAAGGGAAAGTCCTTATTCATTTTTTCCTCCGACGGATTGGCATTTCCATTTTTACCCTCATTGGATTATCCTCAATGGAACGTTGGTGAATTAGACATAACCGGCTCAAAGGGTGAGCGGTGTCGTTTTATTGTATAGATGGAGCGAAAGATGATTGAAGCCATTGCTGATTAATCAATGGTGTGTTTTCTCTTCAGGATTTCGGAAATCTGAGTTGCAAAGCCTTATCGATACTTTTGAGACACTCTCTATATACATCAATGATTTCTCGGCATTCCTACATCCCCCTTCCTCTTGTATGCTTCTTTTGCTATCGCCCCCCCCCCTCTGGCGGGCTTTTCCTTTGTGCCTCTTCTTTGCAGCGTGTTTATATTCCAGGGAAGTTTTGTATGCTTTGCTCTGCGAGCTGTCATCCATTTCATTTTCCGCTCAATGGCAGCGCCTACCACCGCTCCACTTGGTCCGTAAACTCGGAATTTCAAGTGCAATCGACGCGGCATGCATATGCTGTGATAAACGAAAGGATCGATATCGAAATATCGGGGAAAAAAATTGTCGTTGCATCATTAAACATATGCCGTCACGATGCTTATCTATGATTGAGATTAATCGGCGAGGAAAAGCAGTTACATATCACTTACGCGGAATTATTTGTCACGAGGTTTGCAAGTCTTGAATTCAATTACTGTATCACTGGACAGTTTCCCTATGAGAGGATAATTGCAAGGAAACTATGGAGAGTTTGAAATGAACATAGTCAACGTTTGTTTTATGGGGTCTTCTCACTTGAGACGCTAAAAAAGGCTATTTTCATGAATTTTTTTGATACGTTTATATTATAGATATTGATATGAAAGCTGTTACACTTAATAAATACACTTTCGAAATGCATTTAAAAAAAAGTTGTATGTATTTATGTAACCCAAAAAACTTTAAACGCGTTTTTCTCGAAACAACGTTTTTCTGAAATTATGAATTGTGAAATTTTAACCACATATTCTTCACAACTATAGTTATAGTGCATATCAAGGATTTTTGAAAATTTTGATATTTACTATTTTTTGCCAACAACGGTGAAAAAAAAGTTTTTTTTGTTTTTTCGAAAAATGTTCGCCATTTTGTTATTTTTGCATGAATGAAAAATCGTATGATATGTGCTATAGTCATTAACATACTGAATCTAATACCGTTTGATTTTTATGTTTCGGATGGTCCATCTCCGAGATTTCATCAACAGCAGACCTACAATTTTTTTAGGACATTTTTTTAACTACCATTTTCGTCTATAAATAGTGACTTATATGAATAATTTTTTTTAAATGTATTTCGAAAGTGTATTTATTGAGTGTGACAACTTTTACATCAATATCTATAATATAAACCTATCAAAAAAATTCATGAAAATAGCCTTCTTAGGGTCTAAAGTGAGAAGACCCGTTAACGCTTTTGATGATACGTTCGAGTAAGACTTGCAAAACATATCTACTTTAATACTTCGTATGTAAACCTGGGTATTTCGGGTCCGAGGCAAAACTACTTTCCCAATAAGTTGCTTCATTTATTTAACAACAAAAATGTGAACAAAATTATTTTCCTATAATTTTATGATTGATGTATTAAATTTAATGTTTCGGAAACTAGTATGGGTTAAAAAAAAATTGAATGTATTAACTGGGTGACAGAACGGCAGGACTTGAAATACCCAGGTTTGCAGACGGAAGGAGCCGGAAAAACGTTTACAGACGAAGTCAATGATACAATGTTCAATGACAAATGTTGCAAATGGACATTCAATGCCGTGCTGATCTTATCGCAAGTATATTTATCGAAAGGCGGTATTGTCTACAGCACTGTTCGGGAAGTAATTTTTAGTATGGAATAACCAAGAAGTGAACTAAAAAAAGTAATAGAAATGTTTATTGACCCTTCAAGAATGTCTACGAATAAAATGAAAAAATATTATCATGTACTATTAATAACGGGATAATAATTTGATAAACTCATCATAATGAAGATTGGTTCACAACGCGGGAAAAGCAAAAACAAACCAATTAGCGACCAGTGTTGTGGACGTTATATGAATCAGAAAAAAAACCAAACAAATTCTTAATCTGTATGAGTGTTCTGATGTTTGGTACCAGATTCAATGCAAAAAAAAACCTTTACAAAATAACTTATAACTAATTGATAAGCTTTGGTTATACATTTTTCCCATTTTCCGACAGTTCTACGAATTGTATATGAAAAAAAATTACTTAGACTTAATTCTGCTACCAACGTTGAAAAAAAGTATACTGGAGGCGTATGCCAAATCCACTGTCGTCGAATATCCATAACTCGAATATCCATAAGTACGAATATCCATAAGTCGAATATCCATAAGTACGAATATCCATAAGTCGAATATTCATAACTCGAATATCCATAAGTAAGAAGATCTATATAAGTATGAATATCCATAAGTACGAATATCCATAAATCGAATATCCATAAGTCGAATGTCCATAAGTACGAATATCCATAAGTCCAGTATCCATAAGTAATTATGGAGTAGAAATGAGTGCCAGAAATGGCGGGAGGTAGAGATAAGTGACTTTGTTTGGGTTTGTTTGGGTTCCCTCTATACTCACTTTTCCTCTACCTCCCGCCATTTCTGGCACTCATTTCTGCTCCATACTCACTTATGGATATTCGTACTTATGGACATTCGGATATGGAAATTGGATTTATGGATATTCGACTTATGGATATTCTACCCCAATCGCCAAATCTGAGCTCAATGGCCAATTGGTTATCGAGCCATCGTGATTGCCAATTTCAAAAGCAAAATTCTATAACTCGGCTAATTTCATAAGTATCATTAGACGGTTTTTACAGACGTACTCATCTGCGTACTCATGGCGTAAACCCCATAAGGTATACATTTGATAAAAAGGACCAAATTTAAGGCATCCACGTCTGTAGAATAATAAGAAAAATTGTAAAAACTTTTCCAAATTTGTGGAAAAAAATACTGCCTTCATGCAGGCACAAACCAACGTTACAAATAACTGACATCTGTAATAAAGTACAATTCAGCATAAGTTCCAACGCATTACTTGATATTATCTAACGTATAGACTGTAGTTTTGACAGGGGTGATTGTACTCAAGTTTATTGGGCAGTTGCTTCCCCCATTTTCCATACACTCACACTTATGTTTATTAGAATTTAGATAACGAGTCAGACCATAACATGTTTCAGAGCCTCTCCGTGCACTTGGACTTCCCCCCTCGTATTTCAACAGTAATATTATAC
Organism: Ophion ellenae; assembly: GCA_963210295.1. Classification (NCBI taxonomy): domain Eukaryota; kingdom Metazoa; phylum Arthropoda; class Insecta; order Hymenoptera; family Ichneumonidae; genus Ophion; species Ophion ellenae. The sequence goes on from OY723387.1 coordinate 51,108,804, forward strand.
GGTGGATATATAATGCGCGTATAACCAGCTACGATACTACGATTTCCAACTATACTGTGGAGTTCGTCGACGCGAGAACAACCCAGCAGCAGTTTCAAACCATTCTCAGATAATTATGATCCAGGGCTCTCTGAATTTCCTTCTCTCCCTCTCCATCTACGTGCAGTCCGCGTTTTCTATGCTACGAGGAAGGGAAATTCGTGACTTTGCCAGATGTTAAACGGAAAACAAGGGAGCTGCGAATCGCACGCTTTCCTTACAAATGAGAAATCCTCAGCGAAATGTCATAAAAGTCAGAACTCAGAACGACGGATACAATGATACTTGTCTCGTGAACAAAGAAAGATTTTCCTCGTCTTATAACAAACAACGCACCACGTGCTACTGTAGCCATTAATTCTATATGAAAGGAATATTAGTAACTTTAAATTTCATAGCTGTACTTTTGTAGCCGCACGGACGAGCTTGAGGGAACAGTCGCGTACGGAATGATTCCTAATTACCAGAAATTACGAGAAAAAAAAACTGAGTAAATAGTTTGCATAATTTCGCAATTCCTAGACGTGAGTACTTATATTCGACGTGGAAGTTCTTTGTGCACCCAATATTCTTGCTGGTCTAAATTGGATTTTAATCGACCGGTCATGTCTCTATACTGTTTTTATTTCCTGAGTTCCAACGCAGTACTCATTCGTATTGCCCTTGCCAATTGGACCCTTGCCCATCACTCCATGCTCGCACTTCGCTAATCTAACTTAAGGGCGTTGGTTTGAAAATTTGAAATAATCCATTTTTTTATATTTTATTATCTAATAGTCCAATGTGTCTAGAATATTCTCCCAAAGTTTTAAGGGGTTAGGCCACAGTGACGAGTATAAAATCATGTGCGAATTGAACCATTTTCTTTCGTATGAAAAAGTGATTTACTCATAAAATTAATTACACATCTGTTTAGAATGAATATTAAGCTGTTAGAAAAAATATATATTTTTTTTTCGATGTACAAAATCGCCGACTACTAATATTTTCTTTTTTTATCTTTTTTTTGGGCGCTCCGCGGCGTGATATTTACCTAGAACAAAAAAGAGAATGTCTCGTCAATCTACATTAGAATACCTAGAGAACGTACGTACGGAATTTAAAAAATATTGTTTTATTCAAAAGTTGTAGGTATTTGAACTTGAGAAATTAATTTTCAGTGAAAAAATTCGTTATAACTGCTCATAAAATGAAAAGTTTTCGATTAATCAGAAATTTCGTACGTACTTCTCTGCGAAATTGCAATTAGGAATATAACTTTTAAATTTGAAGGAAATCGAGTGCAAATTGGTGAAGTTATTTGTCATGCCAATTGGAAAAAAGCTGTTTCGAGAAGTTTCGAGTAGTCGGCCATTTTGTACATCGAAAAAAAGAAATATATTTTTTAACAGCTTGATATTCATACTAAATAAATGTGTAATTAATTTTATGAGTGAATCACTTTTTCATACGAAAAAAAATCTTAAATCCGCACATGATTTTATACCCGTTACTGTGGCCTAACCCCTTAAGTCAATCGGAGTAAAAGTCTAGGAGAGAGAGCCTTTGGGAATCCCCCCGTTGGGAAAGACCGGCCAGGAGCCGCGCAGGTATATCGCATGCTTCTCAAAACACTATTTTTGAAGTCGGTGGACACGATTTATAAAAAACAAGTGCACCGATCTTATTAAAATTTTGCACACTCCTTTAAAATAGCATTGACTAGTGATTGAACGAAGGTTTTTTTTCGATTACAACTAATTCCACAAGGCTATATGTAGTGAAAATTATACCAAAAATTGAACTATTTTCCATACAATAGCCAAAAATTCAAATTTCAATTTAAAAAGAATCCTTCTTTCAATCACGAGCTATACTTATCTAATAACGGAAAAAAATTGTTTTTTTCAATTTCAGATAAAGCTATCATGAGTTATCCTGACCACCACGAGGACACTTTTTTAGGGGTCTCCGGAAACGAGGTCCCACGGGCTGAATTCGCAAACTTTTTTATGATTTTTTTTTAATTGTTGAAATGTTGCTCTTTTATGTGCTTAACATTTTGAATCAAATAATTTATCTATTGTATTTTTTTTGACACAGGAAATATGCTTTTTTGGCTTCGAAACCCACGTAACTCCTTAACTTCCATTAAGGCCACGGCAGTCTTAAGGTATTCCTTTCACGAACCCGAACACTTAACAATTAAATGATTTTCGTCTATAATGAAGTAGAAATACATCCCAGTGTGTTGATAAAATTTCAAGTCAAGTTACCGAAGTTTTGACGGAAAATTACGACTCTGAAAATCATGTTATTTATATGGCACTTTATGGAGATGACGCGCGGGTCACATTTCTATTTAATAATTCATACACTAAATAACTCTAGAGACCTCATATAAACTGCTTGCGCGTGTAAAAAACTTTGAAGATTCTGTAACGAGGATAAAAACAGGATGTCACCGAATGTTTGAGGTGTTGACGTATGCAAAAAATCCTTTTTTGGAAAAAAAATACAAAATGGCGCCTCAGTCCTAGCTACACTAACAAAGAACATCTTTTAAGGGTCTGCCTTCGATTTTATTGAAACTGATATATGTGATGAAGCATTGAAAATGATTAGACACGTATTATCTCCATCGGCGGAAAAACGGTTTGAAGGGGGAAACCACCCCTCGAAGAAAGGCGCGTCAACCCTTAATTTAATTTTTAACGAAACAAATTTTGTTAATTAATTGATTTAATTTATAAATTTAAGTTAATTAATAAATTTAACACTTAATTTAATTTTTCTGTAGCTTTATCATATACAGCAAGCTAGCCGATGAGATTTTATTAGCTAATAAAGAACTATGAAAAATTAATATAAGGACGATCTCGATGCAAAATATGTCATATTGCTGCTTTTATTGCGGCCTCACTGCGGTTTTTCCAGTCAAGCAGCTGTGAGAGTATGAAGTCAATGGTACAGGTGATCATAAAAAAAAATTATAATTCACAACCCGAGCTGATCCTATATATATATATATATATATATATATATATATATATATATATATATATATATATATATATATATATATATATATATATATATATATATATATATATATATATCGTTTTCATACGATGTCGTTTCACCGAAGCGAATCGGGCGCGAACCTCCAGCTGCGTAACTCGATTAGGCCCCCGCTAAGGCTGAACGAGGGACATCGAATTCTCTTTTGGTTCCATTTGCAATAATCGTTACCACCGTATTAATAATCATCGGCTCAATATTATATTAGTCGTGGTTATTAAATTTAAGTCCAATGCAAATAATTGCCGTCGATACCGTCAGCAGATGGTAAATTTAGATCTTCCTGGTGAGTAAATATTAAAGTTCGTGGAAATTAAAAGCCTTTAACGGGATGTATCGAGAGCACGCGAGAAAATGGCAAAATCTGCGATACCACTTTCACGATATCATATTCAGAAGACTTTCAACGTTATGATCGAGGCAAATTTTATTCAGCGACACGCACGAGCTCTCGCATTTATCGGTGCATTTGAAATTTTATTGAAAAAGTATCAAGAAAGAGGTAATATGCGTTTCATTGAAATCGTCTCGCATCATCGAACGGGATACCTCGTCAGGCTCGGTAGTACTCCATTGTCGATACCTAGTTAGAAAAGAACGGAATTTCATCCTCGGTTGATAATATTACGCCTTCAGGCAGTGTTGTTGTCTAGGAGTTTGAAAAAAACGTTTTTTTTTTTCATTTTATTATTCTGTCTATGGAATAAGCCGAATTGTATAAATTATGAGGAGTACACTCGGGGAGCACGGTCGAGACGCAGCAACTTTAAACGCGTTTATCTCGAAACTATGATTTTCGAATCGGCCACCACGATATGTCGATAACCAATTGGCCGATTGAGCTCAGATTTGGCATACACCTTCAGTAGACTGTTTTTCAACGTTGGTAGCAGAGTCGACATCAATTTCTTTAAATATATATAACTTGGGGAATGGTCGGGAATATAGGAAAAAATTATAATCAATGTTTACCATACCGCCATTTTGGAAACACACGTACAAAAGTACATGATAATAATTTTTTTTCTTATTTATACATATTCGTGAAGTATTAATAAACATGACTACTTATTTCTTTAGTTAATTCTTTAGTTATTCCATAAATCAGCTCCGGAACCGCGCTCTAGACAACAATAATGCCTTAAGGCGTTACGTGGGTTTCGTAGCCAAATAAGCACATTTTCTCTATTTAAAAAAATATAATGTAAACATTATTTTATTCAAAATTATTCAAATTTAAGCACATAGAAGAGCAACACTTCCACAATAATAGAACAAAAATTCATCCAAAAATTTGGAAAATTCGGCCGGTGGGACCTAGTTTCCGGAGACCCCTCAAAAAAGTGTCATCGTGGTGGTCAGGATAACTCATGATAGTTTTATATGAAATTTAAAAAAAAAACCATTTTTTCTGTAGATAAGTATAGCTCGTGATTTTGAAAAAAAAATAATTTTTGGCAGAATTGTATTCAAAATAGTTCAACATTTGGTACAATTTACACTACGTATAGCCTTGTACAATTAGGTGTAATCGAAAAGGAAACCTTCGTTTAGTCACTAGTTAATCCTATTTTGAACAAATGTGCAAAATTGCAATAAGATCGGTGCATTCGTTTTTGAGAAACCGTATCTCCCGACTTAAAAAATAGTGTTTTGAGGAAAAATGCGATATACCTGCGTCGCTCCCGGTCGGTCTTTCCCAACGGGGGAAATTCCCAAAGGCTCTCACTCTCCTAGATTTTTACTCCGATTGACTTAAAACTTTGGGAGAATATTCTAGACATATTGTACCATTAGATAATAAAATTTAAAAAATCATTTTTTGAAATATTCAAACCCACGTAAGCCCTTGATTCTTCATCCAAACAAGGATTTCTATAAAATACCACGTCAATTGTGACGGAAAATAAATCAACCGTTTTTTACGGCGTTACATGCTCGATGTAAGTCTAATTCGCTTGAAAGCAAAAATGTATATATTTTGCTTATACAACGAGAAACACACAAAATGCTTACTTTCCATCTTGAAGATAAAGATATGAAGGCGTTGATCGTGTGCCATCTGGATTTTCCGGGCGCTGCAGTCTGGACACAATAATGCCCAATTTTATGCATAAAGTTTTGATACTCATGCGGTTTTGGAGCTTTTTGTGAACCAGCAACTGTGATGTCCGGAAACGTTGGAACATCCGCGAACGCTCGAATAGCCAATCATCTCACATTGTCAGTAAGCGGCTACCGAGTTTTATTAAGTGCATCAGTTCATTTGGCCGTGAAACCTGCTACTCGCAAAAGGTCTGTTTGGTAATAGAAAACGATGCGAGCATTACCGCATAGTAGACTTTTCGATGTTAACCAGCTTGGTCCGGCAGAAAGGGCAGTACTCTCTAGGCGCTCGGGCGACTAACACGTGAATAATCTACTTAGAGTTCGTTGGATTATATCCCATCCGAAAGGGATAGAGGAGTGTGTGTGTGTGTGAGAGAGAGAGAGAGAGAGGGAGAGAGTGAGAGAGAGAGAGAGAGAGAGAGAGAGAGAGAGAGAGACTAATACGCGCAATGCGCTCTTTGTTAATGTCAGCAAAAATTTGGTACTACCAGCACCCTTTCCAACCACTCGCTCATCTTACTCGACCTAGGAGAAATTAAATGTCCCCCTGAACGATATATATCTCCTCATAGCCGAGCTCCAAACTTTCCCATGGAGTAGCCATGTTCCTTTAAGGGGCTATACCAGTGTGACACTTTCACAAAATCAATTTTTTTGTTGCCTTTTTCGACAGTTTATACTTTCAAAAATATCATTGTCATTAATATCATTTATATCAATATCATTTTATCTCGTAAAAATCGATAGTTAAATCGTTAACCGCGTTTTTCTCGAAATGAGATTTTTTACATTTGCTGACATTGTAACTCAAAGAGGAATTATCCGATTGACTTGAAATTTAAACTGAGTACTCTTGAATATATTTACTCTACAATGACGTAGGATGTTTTTCATTGGAATGGAAATTGACGACTTGGCATTGAAAAAAACGACCATTTTATAGGCAAGAAAACATACATTTTTTTCATAACTACGCCATTTTGTAGGTTTATGATATTTTTCGAAAATCCTACGTCATTGTACAGGAAACACCTTCCAGTTTAACTACATTTTTTCCTTTTTCGGTTTCAGCTACTCAATCGGCCGGAATCATGTCAGCAGTGGAGGAACTTTTTTTTGGCGCCTCCGAAGGCAGCGCATAAGTCGCTTGGATCTCAATATTTTTCCATGAAAAAATTATATAATATAGGTCAAATATAGCCAAATATATTCTTAATTTTCCGAAACATTTAATTGAGCACTTTTCTTCCAAAAAATTCCCGCAAATCACCCAAATTTTCAGCGTTCACACTGGCAAAGCCCCTTAAAATATTCCGAGATAGAGATAAATGGTAACTTTTCGTCACGATTGTCCCGTACATCATGGATCCGTAAACTTTCACTCAATCGAAAGATGTATCAGTTGAAAAAGAATCATCGGAATACAATGTGAGCGATGGCCCAAAAATTTGCACTTTCCGGACATAACAGTATAATCCGTATGTATATGTGTTTGCTAGTTTAAGGACATACGATGTGAAGCCGTACGTGCAGCATAAACTACTTATTGACTAGCAGCAGGGCCAGTTACTATCCGTACGAAGCTTACGAGAAATGGCGAAAATCGTGAAACGCGTAGAATCCGTTTCGGATATTCATGTGGCTTTGCCTATGGCATGTACTATATACCATCGTATAATGGCCGCAAGGATAATCCGAGATTATGCTCGTGAATGGTGGAACGAGAAAGGAGAATCTGCTCCGATGCCCGTTTCCAGTATCTGGATCGTTTATATATACGTGTCCTCTTTCTCCATCTCTCTCTCTCGCCCTCTATCATGCCACTTCAATAGTGCCTACAATACAAGGCGAACTGGCTACCTACGAGGGTAAGCAGCGTTTTAGTCTTTAGTGGCCGCCTGAAACTCTAGAAATCCGCTGACCAAGAAACACTTGTTGTCATTATTATTCAAACTGCGCCAGACGTCGTCATGCCAGAATCAACCCTCGACGAATTTTGTGTATACATCAAGCCAAATGCCGCCGGAATTAATTCGGTCAAATTTTATCCCAATTATCGTAATGTGGATGTTTGAACTGTGCTTGAGGTTGTACCTTGCCGATCAAAGCTGAACCGAAATCCATCTTTGAAATACAAATTGCCGGCTGGACAAACATCCTATCGGAGCTGTGAATCCACCGAACCTCATCAAGAAGATATGGAATGCTTGAGGGCTTGGCACTTCGTAAATGACTTTTCGATTTGTTGCGCATCAACACTCTACGATGAAGAATTCACATTGACGTGTCGTAAGTTTCATTGCCTGTTGTCTTTCTTGAATGACAAGTCTTGTGGAGGATCCAATATGCCTTGGAATTCATATTTTTCCAATCATAGGTACGAACCACTGATACTTTTAACTGTTAATAGAACGCCACCGCAATGAGCCATTCGGATCGGAGACAGAATGTTGCGAATGCAATATGTCAACATCAGTGGTACCTGAAACCAATATTAGGGTTATGAATCGCTTGAGGCTTGACTTTTGGCGGAATTGATCATGCCGATTCGGCAAGATACACTCGTGTGTCGACCTTCCTCTGACTTTCTAACGATCAACGTATCAACGCAACGGAGCGTCGAACAGGGTAAATACCTTTACTCGTGTCAATACCAGATGGATTAGTTTCCTCTGATATGCAGATACCAGCTCTGTAGATGTATTGAAGGAAGATTGACTGCCTCACCGCCTGTGTAGAAATTTGAGCCGGGAAAAAGTACTGCCCCTGATCTGCCTTCCCTAGATAATATCAGGCTCTGGTCGGGCCTTCCACTCTGAAGTAGGGTGGCGATGTAACGGGTCTAAGGCTAGGTCTCGATTCGCCGTTCCCTTTCTGGGAAACTGATCAGGAACGGGCCAGAGAACAAGCGGTAAGTGACCAGGAAAGTTGTAGGGAATAGATCGGGAAATAACCAGAAACAAACGAGGAAATTAAAAATGATGTTTCAGCGTTTTTGGAGTCTTTGAGGAGGTAAAATAGGGAGTGTAGTTAATTTAGTATTTCGACAACATATTGTTTGTTGGTTATCTACTTGCTAAGGTAGTATATGAGTGTATGCAAAGAGACAGAATAACGTACACAGATCACTATCCGAGCGAAAAAGGCCTATGCAAAGGGTTATTTCGCAAGTATCGCAAAATCATAAGCATAAGTACACGCTGCTGTAAGCATAGCACTGCTGTACGTGGTACAACTCAGAGGACGAACTTTTATCCTCGTACGATGGTACCTTGTTTACGCAAAGCGCTTCGCTCATAGCCACCTGGCGGATTGTTGGCGAAATACATTTAGGTGATGTCTTCCCGGCCAGAACATTGATATTTCCCAACATGGCGACAAGGCGTTCAAAAACGACGTATGACCAGCGTTACTTTTTAGCCTCAAAATAATTTGGCTATTCTTTATGCTCAAATCATTAGTTATCGTAATCCCGGTATTTATCATAAGCATCGTTTTCCTCGTTGATTATCATTGATGAAGTGAATGCTTTTAATGATGAATAGAATTAAAACAGCTGTATCAGTTTCATCGCAATCAATCATAAATATTTTTGAGGAGGTGAAAGGCAAAGTAGCTTTTGTTTAGTTCTGAAAGACAGGCTCCACTTTTCAGAACATGTCAATGTTCTGGCCGTGTAGTCATCACGTGAAGATGAACTTGCTCGCGATGTATTCCTGACAGAAAATTGTAATTTCCAAACATAGAGGGTGAGCTGTAAAAAATGATTTTGCGATCTTCCCGGTTATTTCCATCGGAGGGTCCGGTCAGGTAAATCAGACAAGGCAAGTCTGGTCAGGGCCAGACACGAACTAGGCAATGCCTGGTTGTTGACATAAATACGACTCGCTTCAGATCCTCCACTTCAGACGGTTCGTGTCATCGAAGAAGAATGGCAATTCCCAACAATCAACAACCCTCATGAACCCTAAGTATTATCAATATAGTGCGGTAAATAAATTCGTCTTCCAAGCTTGTTGAGCTTGATACTTTCTCGTGCCAGTAAGAATTACATGTATGCAAGCACGACCCGCATACCGCTCCAGTCGACCGAAGAGTCATTGCGAAAGCCGAAGATGATTCGGCAAAATGAATAATTCCCGGAGAAACGGTTGTGAATCCAGCGGGTACATTGCACTCGCTGTAGCAGTTGGGAATGTATTCACGAGGCAGTGCGAGCCAACATTTGGGATTCAATGAGCAACAATTTATCGTCGACGGCGCGGCACGAATCGCCTGGCCGAGGCAAGTTTGCGGAGCGATGCCTCGAGTGAAAAAGATGGAAAGCCGCGAGGAAAGCGTCGAGGGAAGGCTGCGAAGTGGATTCGAACACGTAGAATTGGTTTCAGCTATAGATAAATTGAGTACAGCGACATTTGCAGAACGAATAGCTTGGATTTAGAATGGCAATATCACGCGAGTTTACGCAATATCGGATGAGCTGCGGGACAACGCGCGTCTCGATATTTTTCTCTCGGCTCGTAAACTCGAAACGACTGAACGAAAATGTTCGTAAGGACACTGCATTCCCGTCCGTTATCCCTCCGAAAAGCCGCAGATACGCGTTTCGTTCTCGTTCTCAGATATATCTTTTTCCACAAATATCTTTAATCGTTATTACTCATATTCGTGATTATTTCTGTACGCCTCCAAGACCAGCCAGTCAGGAAATCCGTAAGTTTCTGACTCAGCCACATGGCGTATACCTTCGAGCAAATTCGCTGCATAGCCCGGATTATTAAGCGAGGGCGAGCAAGAAACGTACGATAATCGATTATCGTTTCGCATACCTGTAGATAATAGCTCCAACTTTGCCTGCACTAGTCTCCGTCATCTGGACGACATGAATTCCTTTGGTAAAGTATGAAATAATGAACGCGAAGCTAAATGAGATTCCAAGAGTTCGATGAATCAGTAAAATGTAAAATATTTTCTGGGCCACTGTGGGAGTACCACGATCGCTCGGATGTATTCTATCTTTGAATCACATATTCGATACAAGTGTGTGTGTATACATGGATATTCACTAGCCGCAACCGTTACATCCTCACAAAAGTACTTCCAGTTGTAGAATTGGAATTCTCAGGGCCTCGGGGTGTAAGGTCAGCCGCATACCCATGTACTCCTTTGTTGCCCCCCCCCTCCCTCTCTCTTTGTCAGCTATACATACATAGGAAAGAGCTTGGGCGTATTAGAAAATGCGATACCGATTGCCGCAGAGTGATAGATAGCGTACTGACAAACTTCAGGTTTCCGCTTCGGGGCTACTTCACGGTACGTCGGACCGCGGATAGACTTGACCCCTGAATATGTTCGAAAGCTTCGCTCGGCCCAGTTCGCTACTATTTGCTACCGTGAGTCCTCGTCTACTCCCTTCTGGCCCACCCTCACTCCCTCGCTCTCGCTATCGTACTTAACCCTCAAATTTACTGCAAATTGACAGAATAAACTTTGGTGTGACGTCACATCTCTAGGCTTAGCTCTGATGAGAATAGAAGAGAAAGAGGCAGAGAAAGAGAAGGTTGGCTGAATATCATGTGTGTATTCGAAAAACGTGTATCATTATGTGTCTTTTACACGTTCTTCGCGTCCAATCCATTCGCTTTGACGAGACTCTATTCCGCGATATACCGATAATTAAAGAAACAAATGAGAAATTGCAAAAGCGAACTTTATACATCTATATGCTCTAAAATACTTAGCTAGATGCGAAAATCAGGAATCCGGAAATGTCATATAACATCATGAATTCAAATAATGTGAAATCAGGAATCATATAAAAGTCAGGAAATGGAAAAAAGGGTGGTGCTAAAAAATTAAAATGACGAATATTATAAATACATCCTGGATAATCAAGAGCCCGATGTAGTGACGGGGTGAAAGAGTCGAATAGTTTGGTGCACGATGACAAGAAAATAGGACCAACTGCAGGAGCACCCGTGGCGAACATGTTCATGTTAGACAAGGAATGACGAAGGGTTGCAGTACACAGAGATTGTCAGGTGCTTGGAGTCATCCATTTGTGATATTACGAAGAAGTCAAGTAAATTTAATTCCGTTGCTAGCCCTACCGAAGGACGCACTCGGGCTCATCCTACTAGGCCTAGAGAACGACATGCTTGGAGTCATCCATGTGCAACATTGCGAAGAAGTCCAGTAAATTTCATTCCGGTGTTAGACCTACTGAACGACACACTTCGGGTCATCCTATTAGGTATACAGAACGACACACTTGGAGTCGTCCTACTAGGCCTACATAACGACATGCTTGGAGTCATCCATCTGCTACATTGCGAAGAAGTCAAGTAAATTTCATTCCGTTGCTAGACCTACAGACCGACACACTTGGGGTCATCCTACTAGGCTTGCAGAACGACATGCTTGGATTCATCCATCTGCAACATTGCGAAGAAGTTAAGTACATGTCATTCCACCGCTAGGCCTACAGAACGACCCACTTGTAGTCATCCTACTAGGCCTACACAACGACATGCTTGGAATCATCCATCTGCAACATTGAAACGAAGTCAAGTAAATTTCATTCCGTTGCTAGGCTTACAGAACGACTCACTTGAAGTCATCCTACTAGGCCTGCTCAACGGCATGCTTGGAGTCATCTATCTGCAATATTGTGAAGAAATCAAGTAAATTTCATTCCGTTGCTAGACCTACTAAATGACAAACTTGGGGGCATCCTACAAGGCATGCACAACGACATGCTTGGAGTCATCCATCTGCAACATTGCGAAGAAGTCAAGTGAATTTCATTTCGTTGTTGGGCCTACAGAACGGCTCCCTTGAAGTCATCCTACTAGGCCTACACAACGACATGCTTGGAGTTATTCATCTGCAACATTGCGAAAAAGCCAAGTAAATTTCATTCCGTTGCTAGACCTACTAAATGATACACTTCGAGTCATCCTACTAGGCCTATACAACGACATGCTTGGAGTCATCCATCTGCAACATTGCGAAGAAGTTAAGTAAATGTTATTCCACCGCTAGGCCTACAGAATGGCACACTGTAAGACGGCAGGTATAATATCACTATCAAACATCCGTCGATCCATCTTTGTTACCCTCCTATCCAGATTTCTACCATGAAATCCCTATCATCCGTCTTGCAACGAGATTTATTGGAATATCAGGTAAACGCGATTGATATGTATTGTGCGGTTCATCTCGTTGCGGAAGAAGGGAAAATGTGGTGAGAATAGAATTTTCATGAAAGAAGAGCCTCGTGCCAGATATCAATGTGGATACACGTGTGCGCAGTACAAATAGACTTATCCGGAGTCAAATGCCTGTTCGCTGATCCAGTATGTGTACTTCCCGATATAGACAATCCATTTCCGTCGTTGGTGATCCGTTACCGTTTAAACATCGGTCCGTGGTTGAAAGTTAAAAAAAAATGAACGTGCACCATATATATAATACCCCCATTATATTCACGGCTTTAGGAAACTCGTAGATCTTGTCAGATCGCAGACTCGAGTTCTGCACTTGCCTAAGCATATATCCTATAAGTGCGCCAATTCGTCTTAACTTCAACTTGTAAAAAGTCATCGATTCACGACGGAGCTGCGGCACGGCATTCTCAGATTTTCAAAGTTCTTGCGATTCTCGACGGTTGAATGAACTCGAAACGCCGTACGGTCGATCGATGTCCTGACATAGTCACGAATGAACGAGGAAATGGGTCGAACCTTCCAGCGGCCGACGGCCACCCTGATTTGCACACTTCGCCGTACGGAGGGTCGTATACGTATGCGAGAAGAAGCAATTGCTCAGTGACATTTCGAGGCGGTCGTGATGCATCTTGATAAGTACTTTTTGAAAATTACTTGGCGCAATAATGCTGTCGCTTGCCGTGGACCCGGTGGTCATAATGAGACTGCCTCATCCTTCATGATTCTTTTTCGGAACTGGCTGATGGCAAATATTGCCAGGACCGGAATAAAAGATGTTCAAGACCGTAGTCGTGATTAAGGCGCGATAATTAAGGCCACGGTGATGGGTAAAAAAGTCAATTTTCTTTCTTTTTCGCAAAGTAAACATATCCAAGAATATGTGGAAGAATCTTCAAGTTAAAATATTGAAAATTGATCAAGTACAGACGATTTAGTGACAGCAGGTAGCGCAACGATTTACATTGGTATAATATTTTAATTGGCATTTTTCTATAAACGACTTTTTTCTACCTGGCCGGAATCATAACTCAAGGTATAATTGCCCGATGTTAAATTTAAATGAACCTAAACTTTCGAAATTGCAGTAGCTGTCGTAGTACACAGCCGTTTCTTTTTAATTGAGTATTTTTAAAGCTCCCGAATATAAGTAAAAATTCCCCCTTGCATTTTGGCATTTGCCAAAATGCAAGGGCATTTTTTCGCAGCCTGTATTTTGTTGATTTTTTTCCCCGAACAACGGCTACGTACAACGAGAACTACATTTATATAGATTATGGACCTTTTTTATTTTTCAAGCCAACCATTGTCGAGGTATCGATCCGGCCGTTGAACCACATTTTTTATACAGAGGCTCTATTAACCTCAATAGCGTTGTCAATTTTTAATATTTTCAATTAAAAATATACACGAAATAAGTTCAATGTAACATTAATAGCATTCCTTTTCTTCCAAATCGCAAATAAAAAATGTCGTAGACAAAAAAATTTGGAAAAAAACGAGGGTCTTTTAAGGGGTCTTCTCACTTCAGACGCTAAAAAGGCTATTTTCATGCATTTTTTTGATAGGTGTATATTATAGATATTGATACAAAAGTTGTTACACTTACTAAATACACTTTCGAAATACCTTAAAAAAAATGTTAATGTATTTACGTAACCCAAACAAACTTTAAACGCGTCATTTTTGGAAAAATCTTCACGGGCATTTTTCGAAAAAAACAAAAAAAAAACGTCTTTTTTTCACCGTTTTTGGCAAAAAAAAATAGTAAATATCATAATTTGAAAAAATCCTTGATCCGTGCTATACCTATATTTGTAAAGAATATGTGGTTAATATTTCATAAGGATCGTCTCAGTAGTTTCGAAGATTTTATTAACAAGCCGTCGAAAAACGTTGTTTCGATAAAAACGCTATTAAAGTTTGTTTGGGTTACATAAATACATTAACATTTTTTTTGTATTTCGTAAGTGTATTTATTAAGAGTAACAATTTTATATCAATATCTATAATACAAACCTATCAAAAAAATTCATGAAAAAAGCCCTTTTAGCGTCTAAAGTCAGAGACTCCTTAATAATTGACACTGGCCTTGTTACGTTCATCAATGGAAAATACTAAATGTTTAGGAAGAAGCCACGGATTTCATTCCATTGACTGGCTGGATGATATTTATTTAACGCGAGCCCGATTCGAAGAGCTCTCTTGAGTTTTTTGGCTAAGGTTGCTCGGAGCAAAGTGCAAGACAAGAAAGCTCTCGGTGCATACTACATGTTCCTCGTGTGTCGAGCCGGCGTACACCCCTTCTTTCGTCACTCCCTATCTTTAGCTCTCTGCCCCCCCCCCCCCATCTCTTTGTCAACACGATAAAGGAGTACAGGTGATAAATTCAAGAGCCTAGGGTCGTCAAGAGTCTCGGTGACTTCTCAAGGGTTCTTCCTCTTTACGGAACGCGCGTTCGGTTTCTTGCCGCGTCTCGCGAGATCGAACGTGACGCAAAGATTTCGCGTGACGGTGAAACGGGGTCGGCGATTGCCGCTCTACCCTACCAAGGACTATCGGGTCTCTCTCTCTCTCTCTCTCTCTCTCTCTCTCTCTCGCTCGGTCTCTTTCCCTCGGTAGGGGTCTTTTTTCCGATGACGCGGCGCCAGATAATTATTTCTTGGTGATACGTGCTGCGAGCACCCTCGATCTGTAGATGGCACTCGGCGGGGTGAGGTCTGGAAAGGGCACGAAGGCGGGGTAGTACTTAATATTCTGCTCGGTGACTGACACGATAGATTTATGGAAAAAAGGGAAAAAAATGTACAAGCATTTACTTACTTTCAAAACGCAATTATCGCGATCTATCGAACAATGATTGTGTGAGTGATAACTAACAAGGAACATCCCTCAGGTGACACCCTTCGATTTTTTTGAAATTTGTATATGTTACAAAGCACCGAAAAGTAAGCGATACGTATTTTTTTTTTCGGCGGAAAAACGGTTCTAAGGGGTGAAACTACCCTCGGAAATAGGGGTGTTTTTCGTTTTTCGTCGATAACGTTATCGTTCTCATCTCCAATGTATAGTGCACAAAAAAATAAACATTGTTGCAATTTGAAATTTTTAAATATCTCGTACCGTTAAAACGTTATCGACGAAAAACGAAAAACATCCCCATTTTTGAGGGTGCGTTTCATCCCTTAAAACCCTTTTCCCGCCGATAAAAAAAAATACGTATCGCTTACATTTCGGTGCGTTATAACATATCGAAATTTCAACAAAATCGCAGGGTGTCACCTGAGGGATGTTCCTTGTAAGACGTTCTGTAAGAGGGGAGATACCTTTAGGCGAGGAAAAAAATGCAGATTTTCATGATTTTTTTTACAGGAAATATTTTTTACCATTTTTGAGAATTACGGTATGTTTTATTACTACTTTTGGCTGTAGCATGGTATTTTTTAATTGATTAATCTTTAAAAATGGTAGAGGTATGGCATGGTTTTCTAAACTGCATTTTCAAAACTGGTGTGACGTTAGCTAAACAACTAATCGACTGATTCTGACGAAATTTGGTATGAATCTTTTTAACCTTATTGTCTAAAACATGACCCTAAATGTTTTAGAAAAATAATTTTTTTTTTATTGCGAAAGGTAGCCATTTTTCGAAAAACTTAATCTCTCTGTTTCAAAGCGTATCATTTCATCGATTTGGGATATTTCTCACTTTTACTTGGTTCATATTCTGCGTATGAGTGTTAATGAAAGAAAAACTTCCCTTTGTTTTTTTTTTCCAGATTAATCCAGCCGACGCTACGAGTCACGCCGTCTGACAACATCCGCTGCTACCCGATTAGAGCACCATGCCATACCGCCTCAATTTTTAAAGATCAATAAAAAATACCGTATAACAGCCAAAAGTAGTGGCAAAACATACCCTAAGTCTCAAAAATGAAGCAATCTTTCCTTAGAAAAAAAAATCAAGAAAATCACCTATTTTTTCCTCGCCTAAAGGTATCTCTCCCCTTAAGGAAGACTTTGTCCTTGAAATCGGCGGGAGATGTTAGCGGCTCAACATGAGCAACTAGAAGAAGAGGAGGGATGCCTCTATGGACCAGGCATTGCCGATTAAGGGTAATTATAAACACATTTGTGTAAACACATTACAAAACTTTAAACGCGTTTTTCTCGAAAACACGTTTTTAAAAATGGCTGACATTCTCCTGACCGCTGTAATTAACATATCGATCTGAAATTTGGAGAGCATACTCAGAAAATATGTCTTCACGGAATGACGGATCGTTTTTTTTGATAGATACATTTTTGCAGTTATTATTTATCTTTTTATGCGAAAAAAACGCGAAAATTCGATTTTTTTTAAATTGCCGCCATTTTCCGAAATTTGTACTAAACGAAAAACCCATCCGTCATTCCATGACCAAAGGGTCACAGATTGATAATATGCTTTGAATTTGTGTTTCAGATCAACAAAGAGGGGGCAGTGATGTCAGCCGTTTACCTCCCGCGATTTAAGGACCTGTTTTCGCGGAGCTGCGACGGCCGCTATTTTGGTTTTTTTTTTTTCTAAAAAAAATGTTTTAACCCTCTGTATATCATGAATAAAAGCAAGAAAAAAACCGCACTCAAAAAGCTTTACTCGTTTCCTTTAAAAAAAAATAAAATGTAAACACCTGAAGTATGGCACTCCAAGGACAAAGTCTCCGTTAACCTCTACTTGTCACACTTCTGTAAAATCACGTACTTGCCACACTACCCCCCACACTGGGGTTGATTCACACCCCAGCGACAAAAATTATAATAAAAAATAAACTATTGAATCTTTTTACTTGGAAAGTTTGTCAGATCACCTAAAGAGTTCACTTTCAAATACCATATAGGTTATGTAGCCAAAAATCAAAATGAACCCTTACTTGCTACCCTTCTGTAGAATGCACATCAATACATTTTTGCATAAGAAAAAAAGTGCGTGGGTTGTTTGGTACCCGACAGTGGCAAGTAAAGATTAATGAACTACTCATTCACGTGTTTGTACTTAAATACGGATGTCGGGTAGACCGAAAGTCTTTATCGGTTGATACACTCGCGTATCACGAAGTTTGATAAGTTCGAAGTATGACGCTTTATCGGTGGGGAAAAAGAAACTCTACCGAACAACATAAATCCCGTACATTTCAATCTCCGGTCTTGTCGTTAGTTTATCCTTGGTCAGGATCGACCGCAGGATAAGTCACAGCTACGCCAAGTTTTCCAACATGTCTCTCTTCCCTTTTCTTCTCCACGGATGTGTGTACGTGTAGTTCTACCGCGGTATACAACATGCCACCACAGGGAGCACTTCAATCTGATCGAAACGTCACATCGGTCCAAGTTTATAAAATCTGTTTTTTCTCTTTCCGTGTTCCGGCTGCTGTGCTCCAAATCCCGCTCTGTAGCTCGTACGAACCCTATATACGTATACACGTATGATACATTACGTGGGTGGTCCAGGTGGACGCGCTTGTTCGATGCAAATCAGATTTGCGAGTTGGAGTCTGAAAATGTGGATAACGAAATATCGCGGGCGTCAGAAGCGAGGCGTCGGTGTATCAAATGGGCCTTGGTCCCCTACGACCATCCTCGTGTATCCGGCGTCACTTGTATATCTTCATCCGGTATACGGCGACTGCTCAATCCCCAAGACTATATCCCGATGTTTCTCGTTTTCACTCGTACATACACGTATAGTCTACGCAAGCTCCGCATGCGCCATGTATGGCTTTTTGTACCGGCATACATTCACAAAGCCAGGCATACACGTATGCACGACTCATGGTGAATGAGGTATCCGCGAAACTACTTGAAATTCACTCAGTGCAATCCTCTGGCTAGCTAGTCTGCTTCGCTGAAATGTTTCTTCGCTCGCTGCGAAATCCTAGGCGTGCGAGTATGCTCTCCGAAACAACTTGAAAGAAAACTCCGACTTTCGAAGGCTTAATATCGCGAAATTTCAAATTGAAGAACTTGATTTCTCTCCAGCTTGAAGCATCTCTGCACTCCCTTCCCTGTTCTGTCTCCTCGACGACGCTGCTCCAAGAAGCAAAAGTTCCTGGTGGAAGATACGGCGGCGTTGTGAAAGATGGCAGTGAAGTTCAAGGATGTGCATTGAAATATGATCCGTCTGGATAATCGTACTTGTGGAAAATCACAACACAAACGGCCCCTCTAACTTTGAGCTAATCGTTCCCTTCACCTGATGGCCAATAAAAGTTCGCGAAGCAACATCTAACTGATCTATTCAAATGGATCAAAGTTTTTGAGATTTGATAGGGAATGTTCTGGAAAATTTCGAAATACGTCTTAATCGACACCACTGATTATAGTGCTTGTGCATTTTTATAAAAGGCACCAATGACACCAACTCTGCCAATGTCGCGAACGTATGCCTAAGGTAATGCCCAAGGGAATTATTTACTTCGAGCAATCTTGAAAATACCTCTTAATCGATTGCCACTGATTATAGTGCTTGTGTATTTTTCAGGGTTGCAAATAGTGCATTACTTTTTGTAATGCATTAGCGTTTTCATTACTCATTACTTTACATTTTGTGATGAAAACAATGTCGTTACCCATTACATTACGTTCAGTGATTTAACAAATTTCCATTATTTGTTACATTACATTTTGTAATGCAAACAAATGCCAGTACTCATTACATTGGATTTTGTAATGGAAAACATTTTCATTACTCATTAGATTGGAATTTGTAATTTTAAACATTTCCAATCCTCATCACATTACATTTTGTCATGTGAAATATTTTCATTACCCATTAAAAAGTAATGGGTGATGGGATTTTTTTACATTACAAAGTCCAATTTAATGAGTAATGGACATTTTCTACATTACAAAATCCAATGTAACGAGTAACAGAAATTGTTTACATTACAAAATATAATGTCATGAGTAATGGATTTTTTACATTACTGAATGTAATGTAATGGGTAATGAAATTCTTTCATGTCCCCTTAAAAAAGTAACGAATAATGGATTACTTTTTCATTACAAATTTCGCAAACCCTGGCATTTTTATAAAAGGTCTGGTAGCACCACTTTGTCAAGCACTGGTACTTAGGATAAATCAAAATACGAGATCCTGATGAATGATAATCAATACCACCATTCTGGAGCAAAGTCAGACTGTGCACAAGTTTGCAGTAGGAAGCGAAAACAATTTCTTGTGATTCATGCATGTTCGTTCGTCAATACCAGAACGAATCTCAATTATCCTCCATGAGTACCCTTCAGAATCTCCGGTATCATGATAATTCGAGCAAAAGAGCAGTCTCGCTTGAAATAGTCTGGAAAGGAAGGAAAACACGAATGTAGCTGAAGACCTATCGGGCATTGCGGGAAGATATTATTGCCGCTCTTCCATGTGTTTGTTTGAGGAAAAACGAGTAACCTGGAGGCCTGTCAATGCCTCTGTGTATGTACGTATTGCATACGTACACCTATTCGTACGTTCCGTTACAGTTGAGTTTTAGCATTGAAAGTGGCAGCTGCAAGGATCCGGAGAGTTTCCAAGTCCTCACACAGACACATGGCCACACATTGACCGGATATATGCGCACGGGAGGTGCAATTCTGCCTTCTGTTTAATGCATGCAAATTGGCAGGTGGACCTTCGGGGTTGCGCCTCTTTGTCATACTCTGGCATTGCGCATTCTCAACCTTTCCCTACGGGTACACGCGTCATGGAATAGCGCCTTCAACAATCGCAATTCAAGCACCGTTGTGTAATGCGCAATCTGAGGATTTCCTGACGAAATATATGGCTGTGATTTCCCACTGCATATATAGAAAATCACAAATTTAGGTATGCAGGAATAGGACAGCGCCTGGTCGTGGATCGGAAAACTACACTATATACTTGGCATAGACGCGCTACTGTGGCTCTTGATATGACGTATGGGGAAAGGTCAAATATATACACATGGAGAAAGGTCCTCCATACCCGAGTTCGGGAAAAGTCCTCGTAGTGTGTGTCCCCCATACTCAGTATTGTGTAATCCCCAGTGTCTTCAAAATCACTTCTAAGTAAATGCAAGCATATTCATGTAAAGACCATGTCCAAGGAACGACCTATTTCCCAAAGCAGGAATTCTTTTAGCAAGTAGGTGCACTGGTAGTCAGCTTTACATTGATATGAAGAGTTCAAAGTGTACTTTGCACATATATTATTTTTTTATTATTTTCTGAGTTCGATAGCCTCGCAGGTTTTTACGTAATATCCTTCCTAAACAAACCCTGTCATATCAATCCCTGCTCGCATCTTCACGGGTTATGTCTGGTTGTAACATACGAAGATAAGTCATTTTTGGGATTAAACAAAAAATCGCGATGATACATTTCTACAAAAATAAGGGATATGAAAAAGTACCTTCTGAAGGACACCTTGTCATTTTTTGTGTGAAAATATTTGATTATAAACGATTTACAGCTGATGTCTGGAGCACCTCTCGAAAACGTCTTTTGCGAGGACCATTGCCCTCCTGTACCAGGGTATAATGTCGAAAAATCAAACTGATTTCGTTAGTACATTAGTTTATCCTATGGTTGATCGAAGGAGAGTTCGAAATATCAAATTAAAAAAAGTGGCGCGTGTTCAAAGTGAGAGTCTCAAATTGCGCGAAAAAATGGGCATTTTTCGTTCATAAAATCGAAAATCGGGAAAAAAACCTTCGGTAAAATACTATATCTTAAGATATCGATAGAGCCCTAAACATTTCAGAAAGATCGATGCAGAGTTTTTGAGATATTTTTCTCACCGACTTTGAAAACGTACTTACGAGAAAAAAGTGTTTGAAGTTTCGAATTCTGTCCATTTTGATTCGATTGCCTTGAAATGTTTAGGGAACATTCACAAGATAATATACTGTAAAAATATATTGGTTTGGAAAGAAAGTGATTTTTGGAATGTTTCCAATTAGCCATAACCCCTTAAGCTACGATATTCTGAGCTAAGTTACAATAAGCTACACTCATCTGTCCATTTTGATCCGATTCCCTTGGAATTTTAGGGAACGTTTATAAGATAATATACTGTAAAAATATATTGGTTTGGAAAAAAGTGATTTTTGGAATTTTACAACTAGAAATGACCCCTTAAGCTACACTATACCACTCTGAGCACCGGCCATGCACAATGCCGCTTAACTGGAAGAACCACCGAAGTCGAACCCCAAATGCCCATCCACCAGTCTCAGTGCCCATATATTTATTTATTTATTCATTCGTATAGTGGAATGTAAAAAAGTTCGTGTCCCTTATCATGTTAAGTTGTTCCGGACACGCCCTTTTGTTCACTAGTATACGATTTCTATGTACACGTACAGGTATTGTTTATACGATGTGTTCCGCCTTCACGTTTCCACCTTCACGTGTGTATGCACGCGTACTCGTAAAACTCAGAAATTGGATATGGAAACTGCGCGGCTAGCTTGCGGCGCTCACCTGTTCGCATTCCCAGTAGAGAACCTCCGCAAATTTACCTCGTTGCCCGCATTTCATTCGGGTCTATACGTTAACAACGTTCTATCATACTATACGCGACATTGTCAGGTCGAAGAGTGCAGAATAATCCGCCGAGGCTAAATAAACTCGTTGTACTCGCGCAGCGGAGAATTTACATAAAAATGAGATAAAAGGAGAAACGCGAAATGGCCTACAAGGGTGCGTAACGAAATTCTAACGCCCGTGGAAAAGTCATTTTTTTCTAAACATATAGAACGCGAGAGAATGGGAGAGACTGACAATGAGTAGATCGGGGGAACGAGATAGAGCAATTACAACGAAGCTTTCCAGCTAAGCCGAACTTAGAAGGGTCGATGCAGATGTTAATCGCAATTGAGGGTCATTCGGGAAATTCGGGACAATCTACCGACTCCAAATACCATCGAGTCAGATAGGTCGGAGCTGCACAATGGGGTGTGCCTTCACTCGAGGGATTGCGAACCTCAGCAGTTACGTGTTACATGTTGGAGAGAGCAATGCGCCTTTGAATCATGTGGGTATTCGAGTTGTACTGTTTGTGTCGCTTGGCTGATTGTGATCAAGATAGAGTTCCGCCAATGCTTCCAACGAATGAGTTTTTCTAGTTACATTCTTGAACCATTTGCTTCGAGATAACTCAAGATTTGGAGACGAACAACATGAAGGACAGCGCATCCATCTGTCAAAATGATGAGTTGCAATAAAAAACAAGGTAAAAGTAAATTGATGATCCTGAAGATTCTTCACGAAATAGTTGATCGAGGAATGTATGCAGCTGCGTCCATTGACGCTATATACAAAAGAAGACGAACATCCACGAATGAGAACGGCCAATGAGATTGGAGTAGCAGGGGGACAAACTGCTAACCATACTAGAATCGACAATTACTACAAAAGTTGTATCGACTATAACAAGAAGACAAACAATGGGAAATATAAATGAGCAAGCAAATTAGAATAGCTGTATCGCCCATGTCTTCAAATATTAGAGCTACAATGACTACAATGGATTGGCTCGGGTTAGGATATCACCGTTGAAAAGTCGTCGCCGGTGAACGGTATATTTGGTTATGTCATGTGACCCTGAATTCAATGGCAATTTCTCATTTTGTCCTTGGCATCGCGATCCACCGAAGTTCTCGATTTTCCATTGTGTGCATACAAGGCGGCGACGCTTGGATATGAATCAGCTTAGGTGGGTTTTGGATATGGGATGATAAGTTAAGACAACGGAGACGTCTAGATCCGGAGAGTCAGAGACACCGGTGATGTCTCGCGTCGAGCTTAAACGCACGGCAGCGACGAACTAAAAGCAAACTATCACTGCGGCTTACCCGTTCCTGACGTATACTTCGAAAATACACCTCTCGGGTCGCGAGAAAGTGGCATGGCGGATAAGACAAAGCTCGCGACTCGAGGTTACATCACGATGACGAGAATACTCGCGACAAGGTGCGACATTGTTATTACGCCGTATCAACGCTATCCGGATTATCGCTGTCATTGCTCATCAGACGGCAATTTTGCACGAAGCTACCAATCGCTATGTGAAATCATTAGTCGGTTTCCATCTTCATGGAAAATCAATAGGTTTGAAACATAAGATGTATTAGCAGCGTCCAATAATGTCTGATGCCGAAGAGATCACACCGCGATTTTTAGGCACAGAAAGCTAATACCATAGGCATCCCGTCAGTAATCACTTTCCAATGTACAAGAGAATCTAATTGATAATGAGTGGCACCTGCTTGATAAGAATGGCCTTCAATCGTATGCCTGGGGATTCTTGATAGAATTTCTGCATGAAAAACTTTTCGACGAGACTCAACTCCGCAGCTAAAGACAAATTCGCAACTTTCTCATCTTCGACTGACTCTCGCTGCTCACCCTTCTTTTTACGCGCAGGAATGACTATATTTCGCTCCATCTGCCTTCCTCTCTTGCAACCTTTTTATTTCCACCAATTACTATCAGCGAGCAGTTACAATTCTTAATTAGAAAAAGTGCGATGAAAGAGTAAGTCGGGATCCGGACGGCTTTTCCGTACGGACTGGACGGAAATCATTATCCAGAAGAATGTACGTGAGTGAATGCAAAGGCAAAGAAAATCACGAATGAGATCGCCCCTGGCCATTGTTCGTGGCACGATGAGTTTGTATCCGGCAGACTGTTTGAGATAACCCGGGAAGCTTACCACAGCTCCTCGGCGGGTTTCCGGACCTGAATTAGACCATACCCACTGTGATAGTTACATTTTGAGAGTTTTAAAACTCGTAAAAGTTGAAGAGCCCGAGCAGCCTGCCAGTGGTGCAGACATATCACACCCACTCCTTCTGCCTTCAACATCGCGATGCCAACTTCTTATAGTCACAATGCCGTGCGGATCAGTTAGGTATGCATATTTGTGCAGGATCGGTATTCACCAAAACATATCATAGGGCAATATATTGCGGTGGGCATGAAATATACCACTATTGCAACTTCTATCAGTGGCTTGCGTTGTCTTTAGGGTAACAGTGATGTGCGGTAGTCAGGAACCCCAGGGTTCGTTCTTAACATATTGACTAGAGCCTTGGTGACTTGTGGTTTGTTTGGGTTTGATGCAACGAAATAGCACAAAGTGGGCATTATTGTGGACGCGTTCCAACAATGATTCTACCCCAATCCTAATCTTGAAAGATATAGGTTCAATATTTGAAAAATCACGTATTCGCTACCATTTGATGGCATATTCCAATGTTGGAAGGTATGTGGGATGACGTAGTGGCCAAAGCATGGACCATCTTCGTCGCAGGTTTATCGCCCTCCTCGCTGTCATTGCAAATAGGTTTTTTCCCCTGAATACCGTACTGGGCATTTTTACTTCTCCCCTATCTGCTGTACCACGGGAACAATCTCCCAGGAATGCTCCAGTCTTCTAATAACGCATAGACCATAGTATACTTGTATACACGCGTGGCGACGAATAAGTTTCGCGATAAAATTCCCACAGGTGAATTTCGTAACCGAAAGAGAACCGAGGATGCTTCGTTGCTTGTTAATTCTACCCTTTCTTCTTTCGTCTTCTTGGGTCCTTCTTTTTGTCTTCTCACATTATCCGTTTTTTGAAAGAATACTTTGATAATAATGCCTCAACTAAGGGCAGGACTACGATGAAACGTCTTGATATTCATTTGTATACGGAATTTTGTCTTCTCAGCTGAAGTCTGGTTATTTAACCCTGGCATGGATAATAACTTGGAACTATCCATCCAGTATCAAGCTGTTGGAATGGTGGTTGAATCTGGAATGCCCCCCCCCCCCCCCCTCCCAGTTAAGATTCAACTAACCAAGGGTGTGTTTGAATCTTGTACTATTTCCAGGCATCATTTGGAAAAGATAACTGGAAAGTGTACATGATTCGCTTTTCATTATTGTCCCGATATTTCGAAGGGGCCACTGGTAGGCATTATGCGTTGGCAACGATTATTGTTGCTACATGATGGTCCCAAAAATCGCACGGAAGAATGCAATAAGAATTCGTTCATTTAAAAGTTTTGATGTTTTTCATATGAGCAGCACGATTGAAAATAAGTATGATCTTTAAAAAGTTTTGCATCTAGTAGCAAAACTACTGACAAGTGGATTAAAAATGATAAACTTCAACTCTCGTAGAATTTCAGTCCAAGTAGATATCAAATTTTCCCTGAGCAAGAAACGTTCTGTCAACAATACAGATGCAGACTTTGATCTGCAGGGTACATCACCGTATATGCCGTAAAACGACTACAGGTAAAGTGAATAATCCTTTCCTCCGGTATAGCACATTACATTATGCCCATATATTTTATGCCCGTACTATATGTGCAGCGAAAGTCACTCGCGCTCTCTAGGGGAAATAACTTTGTCATTCGCTAAGTAAGCCTAATGAACCGGCAATTCAATTTCAAGTGTTTCAGTTTCAACAAGAGTGCCCTTTCTGGTAAAACTATACGTTTGGCCCCATGAACGGTAGTGGAAATAATTTTGTCATCGATCAATATCTTCAGTACATATTCGATGCTCACATAAACACATGCACGTGTGTGCCAATGCACGCATACAAATACTAACGCGTGATGCTACAACACTGAGGGAGAGACTGATCTTGATACTCGGTAGGTCCTCGCAAAATAGTTGACATAATTGAACTATCTTTCGCGAGAAAACAAAAATATTATTCATCACAGTTTACTCTAAAGCAAGGGTGACTGCAAAAGTCTGATTCCCCCATTTTTAGCCTGCGCATCTATTTCGTTGGTTAATCTTGAATACCTCCGGTAATTTGCAAACACTACGATCATTTCGTGAATATTTTTCGTCAGCCAACCTTTTTTTCGTTAATTATCGTTCACCAAGATTAATAGGCAAGTGATGATTTAGCTGAGTTCCCGTCGATGATTGATGATTCGCAACGCACTTTTGACAACTGCTCCGCGATCTCGTCAAACTGCAAAGCTTGTAATCTCAACGCAATTTGGCAGGTATGAATCACGGACGCGTCAGGCGCTGCTCGTCGCTACATTTTGCCGTTAATTAATTGCCAAAGAATTATCGGACAATGCCTGGACCAAGCCCCATTTCCACGCTGCGACATATGTCGCACGAAGAGCGCACAATATTTTGACGTTGTTTTTGAACGAAACTGCTGCTGCTGTCAATCAGTCGCAAGTTTCCACAGATGTGATGCGCTGAAGAGCATCGTTGAATAATTATCGAGATGTTACTACTTCCGGTATGGCATGAGGGCTCAGCGAAATTGTTTTTCATGCTCGGCAAAAACCAGTCTCATTGCTTCTAGCTCTTCAAAATGGTTGGCTGTGATCAGCCAGTGCTCTGGACAATATCCTAAAATCGATGGGATCTCGCTTACTTGGAATGGCAGAGTTCAAAGTTCGTATTCCATTTGCACCTCGACAGACCTTCTTTCACACTTTCGCACACAGTAGCAGCCATGCCGACATGCGTTCACTTCGCTATTCACGACATCACGCCCTGGATTACTCGGCAGGAGAATAGCTGGACTACCAGGAACCAAGTTGGACGTTGAACCATACACGAAGTATTGTGCCGCTAACAATGTGCGCTTGCACCGTCCTTTCACCGGGCGAGCAAACGAGTATGAGGTTTGGAGCAAACTGGAAGTGCGTTTGGACCTGGAGCAGGCCTTGACGAGGGAGATAAACCAGACCTGCTGGGTTAACAACCGGGCAAGAGCTTGCAAGGAACCAAAGTCGACGCTGGATGTGCTAAGTGTGATTGATTGACGTGTATCGAACGTGGTAAGGATCGAGCAAAGAGTACCAGAAGAACCGGACATTGGTTTAAAAATGGACAACACAAGAGCTCTTTTACGAAGCCGGAGAATCTTTGTCTATCCATGACAGCAGTAGAGATCGGGCGGTCTTCACAATAAGCTAGTTATACTGACGAAGTGGTTCGCAGGAACAACCTCGTTTTGTCGATTATTGGCATTTATGTCTGACTGCTAGTTACCTAGAACTGGATAAAAATACGCCGAGCCCGTTGCGAACGAACAAATTGTAACGATTTTCTGTCAGTCCCAGGTAATCATCTATTGAAGGTAATCATCTACTGAAGGAAGTCAACACTCGACGTTACCGTATATCGTCATTGGCCATTTTTTAATGCCTGTATACATTGGTCGGTTGGACGTGTTAAGTTTCAGAATATCCACAGGCTCGCGTGAATCCAGCTCAGCTGTACGCAAAAGAGGGAACAAAAGAGGTGATATCAGACGCTCACGAATTCTCGAGCTGACGCCACGAGATGCCACCTATATCGGGTAGAGATAGAAGCATTGGTATAGGCTTCTGGTTGCTACTACAAGCAGCTACTGAGGAAGACGGAGCATACATATAAATCGAGTAACTTAAGCCGGTATAATGGACTATCGATTTCGTGGCAGAGCAGAAACGCCGGTAGCGCACGAAGAGCTGAAGATATGGCGAAATGGGTGGTGCTTCGCATCCGTATACACATACATATGTGTACATGTGTGTATGCAGGTATGGATCAGCTACGACCTTTTCCACACTGACACACCATTGCTCGTGAGGATGTCGTTCGACCCGCTTCCAAGCGTTTATTTACTGGAAAATTAACCGTAAGTCGAGGTTCCGTGCCCGGACGGATTAGAAAGAATTGCTTTTCGTAATAGTGTCGAAGACCCTCCTCTTTCTTAATTCATTGTATCCTGCCAATGTTCGATAGACGTGTCTTATGCTCGTTTACTCATGGAATAGTAAATTTGTTCACTAAATTCAAGCTTTTAGAGACTCTCATCGTCATCGCAAGTGAACCAAAAACAAGTATCTTTTTATGGGCTTTCTTGAGGAACTGATGAAGATACTTTTCCTGTGTATGATTGTATAAAAGGATATGCTGGTATGGAAATTCTGGTTCAATATTCGCGATCATATAGGTCAATTTTTTGACGTGACGAATAACCTACCTAAATATCTTACCGTCTTTAAATAAAGAGAACGAGGCATTTCGGGATAGCATGAAAGCGCAAATAAACGCTGTCATCCGATCAGGTTGTATTTTGGCTTCAATTAAAATTCGATAATCGGTAATATCGGATAGTGACAAATGCTATTTATGAAGACATCGTGGTTACTGGTCGAAGAGGGTCGATTTGGAAATGTCATTGGCAACATTTATAGCATTCTGTACCGCTTCGCAATTCACAGAGTGGCTAATCTGAGTAGTCCATTGTTCTAACCTAACCAAAGCTGGATACAAAGCTGGGTACGAAGCTATAAAGCTGTAAAGACTTCGTAGCTATTCATTTAAATCCGCATAGACGGTGTGGCAGGGTAATGAATGTGGTACGGATAGTCATGACGGCAGATGATCATCTGTTTCACTCCGTTTCTATTTTAAGTAAAAAGCCATTTTCCTGAACTTTTGTTGTCGTTTTCAAGCGTTTTCTTTTAACCTTTTGTGACTTTAGTCCAAAATTTGAATCATTGCCGAGCATGTCCGACCTCAAAGGAGTATAGTCAGCGGCTTCGTAACTTTGACGAAAGCAGCATAAAACGCTGATGAGAACAGTCGTAGGACAATCACCATACATAGATGTACACTGAGTGAACACGTTAGCGATACCGATGAGTTGAATTTCTGTAGGGACTGAGGATGGCGTATAGCCTAATAGCGGGCGATTTCACGCGACAAAAATCAGTATCCAGAGCTAGCTATAGAGACCCCCTTGCGAGCTGGCTAAGCCATATCTGAGTTCAGGTCTGAGGCGTGTATGTGAATCCGGGGTATGGGAAGACGTACCTGTGGCGCGTTAATCGGATTCGTCAGGGAAATCGCGCGAGCTGCCTCTGAGACTCGTATGGTTTAAGCAATTCCGCGGGCACACCCTCTCACCCTCTCGAATCACGATTGCACACACCGCCAAGCCTGCTTCGTTGTAACCGCGAATACAAGCCGCAGCAGTGAAACTCGAAACTCGACTGTACGAGAAACCAGCCCCATCCTCTTCGCTTGAGCTTGATTGTCGTCGGCAAGAATTGAGTTAACCCCACTGGGTAGATGGAGAGTGAAAATTCTGGAGTTAAAAGGACGGAATTACAACTTATTCGTTGTCAATTATAGCAATTTGAATTTAGTTTCGCCGGTTATCCGTGCGATTGCCTCCATCCATTGCGACGAGTCTGTTTCAGGCCAAGAAAAAGATTTCTTGATGTTCGAAGGACTTTAATGTCAACCATCGAACCTTGAGAATTTTCAGTATAGAAGGCATTGTCACAAAAATGGAACTTGCACACGTGAATGAATGTACGTGCGGTTGAAAGGGACCATGAATCCATATTACTGCATTCAACTTGGTAGTACTTCGGAAGAGGCACTGGCCTGGCTCTACCGACGCACACCAAAGAATTTTACCACGAACTTTTGCAGCTTTGTAGGATCTCACAAGGCTGCTTAAAAAGGAGAGAAAGTAAAGAACCGTAGGAATAATCGATACCTCCTCTCTACCTATAGATCCCATTTTGGTTGCATCATTGATACAACCGACATTCGAAATATCCAATGTCGGTGTGATTCCGTGCAGCCTGAATATAGCCAATCGCTTGGCCGGTGCGCTCTAATTGATTTTCTGTTCCAATTAGACTCCGCCGAGAGATCGCAAAAAAGGACGAGCACCCCTGCACAGGTCATGGCGGGGTGTACGTATCTGTGTATGTGTATACCTGGTATGTTACTATCCATACCTCAATTGGGATATCTCCAACACATGGGTTCCGTTAACTTCCGGTATTTCTCCATTTCTCTATCTCAATTCTCAGCTGCTAACTTTGATCTTCCGCCGTGTATGAATGTCCTTCTTGGGATTTTTCTTTGGTGTTGCATCGAATACCGTCCATATACGTGTAAAGCAGTACTCAAGCTTTTGGCGTCATTCACATTACTTCGGAATTTAAAATCGACCAAAATGAAAGCACTTCGAATAATGGAAAGAGTGGTGGTGGGAAGGCAGATGCAGTTCTACCATTCCTTTGAATGAAACCTCCAACCTTATCATTAATTTATACTGAGCTCTCGCGTGGAAAAACACGTGAGACACATTGCAAGAAAAAAAAAAGGAAGCGTTTTATAAATAAAACATCGACCACCCAGGCATGTTAAGATGGAGAATGGATTGAACGTTTGGCATAGAGTGATTGTGAAAACGATATATATATAAATATATACACATAGCCAGTACGGCGGACCTTTCTCTATGGTCTTTTGTGCTGGGGATAATGAGGACATTCGTATGTGCATTAGAAAGTACCCGCGTACCGTTACCAGAGGGTCACTTTTCAGCGAGCACAGTATAGTGTACTCACACGCATATGGTAAGGAAGCACCGATACATACACTCGTGTCCTCGTCTACAAGTACGAAAAGATCGTACAGTTGAGCTTCGACGGACCAAATACCAAGCCCATGTGAGAGGTAGCACATCGGTACTATACAGACTGAACAGGATTCTTCGGGGTGAAAGAGCGTCCGGTACCTCCAGTACCGTATGCCCACTGGGTTCGAGCTCTTCCCAGAAATCCTAATCTTTTAGCTGTCCGAAAAAAAGCGTAGGTCTTCAACGTTCTGGTCTTAAGAATTGCTCTCGCATCAATGAAGCACCAGTATCCTTATTGCTTCCTTTCATCATTGCTCTCTCTCCCTCGCTATTTCGTTCTCTAAACCTACAAGAAACGTCACTTGAGCTGCCTTCGATTTGGTTGAAACGCATATATGTGATAAAGCATTGAAAACTATTAGATAGGTATTTTTTTCTTTCGGTGGAAAAACGGCTTGAACCACCCCTCAAAGAAAGGCGTGTCGAGGGGTGGTTTTGCAGTGGCACCCACAAGCAGTCCACCGATCTGAATGAAACGAAAAACTAAATTCTTCTAATGTAGAGCGATGAAAAATCCACTATAGAAGTATTGAACAAAATCAAGTTAAGGGGTGGCACGCGTTTCTTTTAGGGGTGATTTCCTCCCTTAAAAACTTTTTTCCGCAGATTAAAAAAAATACGTGTCTAATAGTTTTCAATGCTTTATCGCGTATATGAGTTTCAAGAAATTGAAAGCGGACACTAATGATCCTTGTTAGGCATACTCAGCACTCGGGGTGAATAATTCCGGTTCAGAAATTTCGAAGAGCTCATTTGTGAATGCGGACATCAGAAAAAAATATTCTAAAAATCGTGATTCTCAGGCCTGGAAAGCTTTTCGCAGTTTTTCTTCTCGGAGCGATCATAAGGTATTTTATTTTGTTCCTATAATTGGCATTATTACGCGGGCAAGCACATGACAGCGCGGCAGCGACTGTATTCCCGTGGCAAAGCCGTTTTCCCTTTCTGCAGCCGCGAAATTTCTACTTCGACAGCGACGATAAACCATCCAGTCGTTTTTTCGTTTTCTCCGACCGATCGTATATATACGTAATGCTTAAGCTAACGAAGGAAAGCTGAGATTTCACGGAGGTTCCGGACTCACCCCGCTGCCACGAATGTATATATCCTCCCGAACTATCCCGGGATTAAGTCCGTGGAGTCTAATCAGCCGGATTGACTGCAATTTGCCACCCTTATCTACGTCCTCCGTTTGCCCTTCGCGGTGAACGAGCTTAACGGAACTAGTGAGAAATAGAAAACCACCACTCTCTTTTCTGCCCCCTTCCACTTATTGGAAAGTGTTCTGCAAGGATCTCTAGCATTCAATGTGATCTGCCTTAACAGGCTCGCATTCTTCCCTCTCACAAGGGAAGGTTGCGAGGTCGATCTCTTCGATTTCGATTAAATTTGGCATGTTTGCAGAATGGGCACAAATAGGCAACACGTATTTTTTTATATCTGCGGAACCCGATTTTTAAGGGGTGAAACGCACCCTCGAAAATAGGGGTGTTTTTCGTTTTTCGTCGATAACGTTATTATTCTCATCTCCAATATATAGTACACGAAAAAATAACATTTTTCAAACGACTACCATTTCGTTAAGCAGGGATTTTTTAAAAAACAAAAAACGACAAGGCGTCTTATATTTCGTTTAATTAAATTGATTTTAACCCGGTTTTGTTTTAAATGAACTGATGAGACTGCGGAGCGCCCCGCGTAGACGAAACCACGCGGTGCATATTTTTATTCGACCAAAGTTGTAGCCGCCATTTTGGATTTTTTTAAATAAATAAAATTAGAATTGACTCTCCATTGATAGAATAATCGAATACGTTGAAACCCATTTCTAAAAGTATTTTACTTATGTAAAAAAAAATTCCCGAAGTTCATGCATGTTTGATGCCTCGCGACGGTAACCTCCCGTTAAAATAACCAGATGTTCCGATAGCCAAGACGGAATAGATAAAAGGAGTTAAAAATATATTTTCCCCATCCTTTGCCCATTAATCTTGATTGAAATTTTGTTCGTTCCACCTGAGTTGATCACGATCTGCAAACATTCAGCCTCCGTCTGAGTGGAAGATTAAATGTTGACGGAAAAGGATACACTGAGAGATAAAGCTCTCGGTTGTACGTGTGCACACCAGGAAATTCATTTTTATTTCAGTGACACGCGTCTGCGGCGCTTTGTGTACCCGTGCGTATTTTTAATTTCTACTTGATCGATTATTCATATCGGATTTGAAAAATGCTAACGCGCACGAGGCGATCAGTTATTGGCTACAGTATCAGAATAAATTGTTAGAAAGTGACACTCACCCGCGTTGTTACTGGCGAAATTTAGATCCTTACCTGGAATTAGAGAAAAATGGAAAAGATAAATACACAACAACGGCAGACACGTTCTTTGATTCTTCTTTTTAACAATTATTCAAATGTATAACTATAATGGATATAGTTATATAGAGAATGCCGTTTTAATATCTTGGAAACATATTTTCAGATATTAATTAGATTTAATTGATATATATTCATTGGAAAAATAATCAATTCATAGGCATTAACTTTTTATTATAGTTGATAAAATATTTTAGATGCCTTAACATTTTTCTAATATTACAATCCTAATATTACAAATATTAGGATATTTATTATTATTAAATATCAGTTATTATAGAATATTTTAATGCCAAATTGTTGATTTATTTTCACCAATCAATATCTTGAAATATTAAATTTTAAAAAATATATATTTCAATGTAAATATATTTATATTATTGTTATTTTAATTATTATAAAAATAAATATTTTTGTTAGATTCGCATATTTTCGGGATATTGAACATTTGTCGCGAGAGAAGATGAAGAAAATTTCGTTCGTACAAGCGTTCGATTCGTAGCTAGTGCTACCTTATTTTTCCAGCTGACAAATCCCGTTCCGTCGATTTTCCAAAGAAGCTCCTTTATCCGGCGCACGGGACGCGTAACAGCGACCTTTTATTGTGAACTCTCTACACTATAATATCTGTCTGGCCACTTTATCCACCTCAGTCGAGGTGACGAATCTATAGGAAAAGGCAAAGCTCAATGGAAGGTTGCTTCGGAAACGGGGATGAAGGGAAAAAATACTTTCCACTCTTTTTCTTCGTTGAAAAATCGCGAAGTTACTTTTCAGGAAAAAAATAAGAATACGGGACCAGGTTTCGAAAGCGTTTCACGGTGACGCACGTGAGATTCGGTACAATGTGAAATCCCAAAGAGACTCCCGATGATCGTTCGGATCGCGAAAAAATGTATCCCTTACGGTGAGGAATTTTTCACATTACAATACTTTTCTACTATTTTATCGTATGGATATTTGCGCGCACGATACAGCGTCGATAGGATTTATGGTGATCCGAGAGCATATGGAGAGAAATTCATGTTGTGTGGAAAACATCTGATTCTATTTCGGTACGATAGAATATCTCATGGGCACCTGATACCCCTCGTCATTCTTCCCTTCATAGCGTGTTTCACTCTATTTTTCGTCTATTCGCCAATGTCGACAGACTCCACCTGCATGGATGTTGAATCGTCAAAAACAAGAATATACTTCGCCCCAGTTTAAATGTGGAGAACAAAGTTCACGAGATTCATATTCATTATTATCTTGGTAAGAAAGTCTTTGCGGCTTATCACCAAAGATAAAATTAAAAAAGCAGAATTGAAATAAATGATTACCTTTATTCTATGTATCCACCATTGAATTCTATTTAGATAAAATTAATTATTCGTTTCGCGACTGCTTTTTTATCTTATTTTTGATGATGAAACGCAAAGACTTTCTTGCCAACCTAATAGCATCGTGTCAGGAATTTCTCCTGTAATTTGAGAATCTTATCAATCAATTAAAAAAAAAAGTTTAATCTAAAAAAAATGAATTAAGAAGTGGTAGATGGGTTGGGAAAGTGGCGAAGAGGCTGCAAGGGGGAGACAATAAAAGGAAAAAAATTATAAATAAATGAAAGAGAAACCAATCGAAGAATTGTGTGAGTATGTGCGAGTCGTCGAATGCATGGTAAGAAAGGGAGCATAATGAATAGGAAAGGACGAAATACATATGTTACCAAAACCAATAAGGAGACGTGTGAAATGGTATCAATGTAAAATGGTTATAATTTGGAAATAAAAAACTATACTATCTACACACACTGAAGCTTTCATCAAGCAATAGGTTTAACTTGATACACGAATCGATAGAAAATTGCCCTAATATAATATTAACATTCATTTAAGGCCACCGGATTGATTGGAAAACAAGATCCGAACCATAAAAAAATAGTGAGAGTTTAAACGATTTTAAAATTAACTCACTATTTCCAAAGAAATTGCTTTATTTTAATATACGAATCGATAAAGTTTTGCCCAGTTATAATATTAACATTTTTCGAAGCCACTGTTTCGATTAAAAAAACAAGATTCAAGCCAAGACATAATAAACAAGTAGCGTAAATGTATTTTTGAAAATATCACGAAGTATGCTCTCCGAAAAAGGGAAATGATAAGGCCACTTGCTCGAAGGAGAAGTTTTCTGAGTTTTCAGTGAATATGAAGGGCTGAGGTGCTTTTCTTAGGGCTTTTTCTTTTCCCTTCATCCCGTAAAATCCTGTAAAAACAATTTTTAATCGCGCACGTTATGAATTTGGAAGAATTTTGTGGAAGTAAATTATCAAGTATTCAGTTGGCGACAAACTGAGCAAGTGAAAAGAAAACTTGGTGAGCTGTGCCAGAAAAATGTAACCCAAACAAGAACCATGAGCCGACCGAATATTTCACAATGAGCCAATTTGATGGAAGCTTGGAGAATAGCATTTTCTTTTTCAATAGGCGAGGGGTATTGCAGCAACAGCTGATATTGAAAAGGCGAGAAAAAAGATTGCCGGAGTCAAAGAGGGGAGGATAAACAGCCTTCAGGCAATCTCTCACACACACACTCGCTACCTTTCCCTCAGTATCCACAATGGAATTCCTTCGTCCATCAGAATTCTCTACCACCAGGCTTCTTTACTTTTCCTACTTTCACTTTTTTTCTGTTTTCGTCCTTTTCATTCTTTTCCTTATTCCACCCTACCCTCTTTTTACGTTCTGTCCTGCCACGATTGACCACTCGACGACTCGAGACCAGTTCACGCTTTCTTGCCAAGCTGATTTTACCTCGAACCAGTTTGAACTCGAGGCCACTTATGGTCAAGCTGACCCTCTCGTAGCTTTATTTTATGTATATGTACTTCGTGGACACTCGGGCCTCTCCTGCTAGCTCTGCGCCAAATGCATTGCACGATTAGGGTTAAAGGACTTCGCCCTCAGGGAGAAGGAATATACAACCAGTTAAGGGGTTATGCCCAGTTGTAAAAGTCGAACTGTTACTTTTTTAAAACTAATGTATTTTGACAGTATATCATCTTACAAATGTTCTCTGAAAATTTCAAGGTGATCGGATCGAAATTGACAGATTTATAGGCTGTCATGTTGACGCCGCCGTTCGAAATTTTAAACACTTTTTTCTCGAAAGTACGTTTCCGAAGTCAGTGAGAAAAATATCTCAAAAACTAGTGCATCGATCTTTCTGAAATTTTTAGGGCTTTTTCGACATGTAACAATATAGTATTTGATCGAAGGAGGTTTTTCCTATGTGTTTTTGATTTGATGAACGAAAAATGCCAATTTTTTTTTCGCAAAAGTCAAAACTCTCTTTGAACATGCGCCATTTTTTTAAATTGGTATTTTGGAAATTTCTTCGATTAATCATAGGATAAACTAAAATACTAACGAAATCTGTTTGATTTTTTTATATTAGATAACCTGGTTCAGAAGGGCATTGCTCACTGCAAAAAACTTTGTTTTATACATATTTGCTTGAATATATTCCAATCGTTTTTTGGTGGGTTTTGATGAAAACGTCAAGTGGCGCAAAAGGGCAAAGCGGGCAGGGCAAAGCGGGTACGTGTCCGCTATGTCCAGTATAAAATACAGCTATGTAAAATGAAGTTGATGCTTTATTTAATTCATTTCCCTATTTTTTAAATCTTTGTTGTAGGACATCGAGCACGTGCCCGCTATGGTCCAATAACAGTTGACAATGTGAAATTAAGATGATAATAGAAGATAGAAGATGACTATGTGACTTTATTTTAATAATTTTCCCATTTAGTTATCTGTGTAGGAACTCACCAAAAAGCTATTATTTATTACAACTATGTTTTTTTACATGTTTGAAAGTGGTATTGCTACCTTCTTATAACGATATCCACTATTATTTTCAGATGGTAAATAAATATAAAAGAAAGACACAGCAAGATTCTTGGGGTGAGAGCCTTAATAAATATTTGAAAACTAACGAAAAGCCAAAAAAGTAAAAAAATAAGAAACTACAGACAAGAAAAATTACTTGTGCATTATATGCAATGAACCATATATAGATCCTCCCACCGAAGACTGCATTCAATGCAATGACTGTCAAATGTGGGCTTCTGATGCATGCACTGCTTACCCCTGTATTGGATCATTTTACTGCGATGATTGTCAAAAAAATGAAGTTTACTCACTGTTAAGAAGACACGTTAAGTTTTTGTTCTTTTATGATACTACTAATGATTTGTCTGCAATAAACTATGTGGGTACATTCGTAGTTTTTTTCCCTCTATGATCCCTATTTTCTTTTCGGTTGTGCCAAATTTCAGGAAAAAATACAGGGTGCTCGCATTGCCCTCCACGTGCCCGCTTTGCCCAGAAGCCATGTTCGCTTTAGGCACCCCCCTGGGCAAAGCGGGCATTTCTTAAAGTTTTCAAATTCATTTTATTATTTGTTTTTTGAAGATTTACTGGAAATGTGTGAATGTACTATTAAACTACGATAAATTGAGGACCCTATGGCAAAAAATGTTTGAATATGACACTTTATAACTCCTTTTTTTTTCAATTTTTCTTAGAGTGCCTATTTTGGGCCCGCTTCCATACTTTAAAATTTTACAAACAGTTAGAAATGAACACTTCTCCCTTCCCATTTTGACGAATTCTGTTGAAAGGTGCACTTGGGCGAGATCTACCTCGACTCATTGCAATGTCTCGAGGCACGCTCCAATTACTTCATATTAACCTTTCTTTGCGTACTCCCCCAAATAAACAACCTTCAAGCTCGACCCGCAAAACCACTCATCTCCAAGATCGGCAAATTCGCCAGCGAACATTCTTCTTTTCAATCGCAGAGAAAATCAACATTCGTGTGGAAAGCATTGAAAGGTAGCACGCTGATTTTGCGGCGCCTCCGAGCGGAAAACTTGAAAACAGATTACGGGGTATACGTTACCATTGAAATGTATCGACAAGCGATTGATAGACATTCCGACAGGTGTCAACAATTTCAGCCATTTGTCCGACCGTGCAACCGGCAACAATTGAGCGCTACGTCATGCTCGAGTTGAGCCTCCAATTTGGCCAAATAATCATCCAATCGACAGGGACGAGGCTATACATATGATTTCGGTTGTTGCAAAAGGATGAGGGGTGTGACTGGAGGGTGGTGGAGGGCTGGCTGTGATGTTCCGTAGGAAAATTCAACATCGATCGGAATGCCGACAGGGTGAGCAGACATTCGGGAGAAATGGAGGATTAAGGGGTTGACATATTTGTCGTTTGATGCGAAAGCGAGGAAGCTATTGTCAATTTCCTTCCCTGATGGAAGATACCGCTGTGGCTACGGCTTCACCTTCGAGAATTTTATTCTCGACAAACATCAAAGTCAATGCAATGCGAAGGGCCACATTCTGGTAGTTTGATGTATAGCACGACGGAGAATACGAGGACACATTGTAAATACATTTGCTTTTCGTCAAAGTACACA
This sequence comes from Ophion ellenae, assembly GCA_963210295.1. Classification (NCBI taxonomy): domain Eukaryota; kingdom Metazoa; phylum Arthropoda; class Insecta; order Hymenoptera; family Ichneumonidae; genus Ophion; species Ophion ellenae. The sequence goes on from OY723387.1 coordinate 51,147,594, forward strand.
ATCCAATTGATTGGATATTATCTATGTATGTAAAAGGCAAAGTTCTGATTGACTGACTCACTCATCGTCGCCGAGCTTAAACAGCCAAATGTAGGAACGTGAAATTTGGAACGCATGTTGATTTTATTATGTAGGTACCATTTAAAAAGGGATTCAGCGAAATTCAACTCTTAAGGGGAGAAACGGGAGAAATGTTTGAATGGAAAAAAATGTCTGTTTGGATTTACTTGAATTTTGGTATTCATGCTTCTTGACATAATTAACGAAACAGGTATTTCAGCGTTTTTCGAAATTCAACCCCTAAAGGGAAAAAGTTGGTGGCAAAGTTGTCATGGAAAATAAAAAAATCTGGTCAGAAGATTTACTTGAAACGTAGTATCCATGATCTACAACACAATTAATAAAATACGTGTTTGAGCGTTTTTCGAAATTCAACCCCTAAACGACAGGGGGTGGCAAAGTTTGTACGGAAAAAAATGGGGTCAAATTTACTTGAAACTTTGTATAATTGCTCCGAGACACAATTAATGAAATTTCAGCGTTTTTGGAAATTCAATCCTCAAGGGAAAAAGGGGGTAGCAAAGTTTGCATGGCAAAGAAATAGCTGGTCAGATTTACTTGAAACTTAGTATCAATGTTCTTCAATACAATTCTACGTGTTCTTTAATGAAACATTTTCTCAGCCCATTTCATCAAGGAGCATTCAACACAAGTGTACACGAGCGAAACCGCGGGCGGAAAGCTGGTTTTGGTATAATCTCCGATCTTCCTAAATAAATGCCATGACTCCGCTTGATAAATGAGTGTGAAGCGTTCGCTTGAGTAAAAAATCGACGACGTAGGTAGGCGAGTTATTAGTACCTACGAGTTTCCGTCATTGCGGAAACGAATAAAAAAAACCCCCACTCTTCTTGCAAGAAGGCTGCAGTGAATGAGAAAAGAGATAAGAAGAGGTCGGAAAAGGTTGATGGGGCAGGGTATGTCCCGTGTTGATTGGACCTTCCGATTTTCTTCCTTCGCTTCTACCGTCTCTCTCGAGGCTCGACGGAGGTCGTCCCGCACAACGAGAACGGCAGGCCACTGACTGGATGGATTTTATTATTTCCCGAGCTATTGTTCGGATGGGTAAAGTGGCTCGAGACGCGGGATGACGTGGTGCGAGGCACCGCGTCCGCGTCAGGATTACGGAAGACTGCGAAAAAAATGAATAGTCCGGGGGTGCGAGAAAAAAGGACGACGAAGAGGGGAGAAGAGGAAAGCGCGAAAAATGAACACGGAACGACCGAAAATCTGACGTTGTAGGAAATCTCCAAAATCTTCGTGTGGAAAGCGCGATGAAGAGCGCTAGAGGGTGACAAGGGGATGAGAAAAAATAAATGAAAAGCTAGAGTGCCTAAAGTCACGCGGAACTGCTGCTATAAAAATGAACGTCCATATCCGGCTTGTATACTTTTGTAATATTTCGTTTGTTTGGGTTTCGAAAGATAGATTTTCGTTTTCACTAGGAAAAATTACTCGTTACGAAGGCGTTCAGTAAGAACGGGTTTTTACTATATAAAGCGTGATTGAATTGAAAATGAATCTTAACTGCACCATATATATACACACACATATATATATGTGTGTGTGTGTGGATGTGTGTAAATATAATATAATAAAATATATATATGTATATATTACATATTGTAACGTTGCGTTACAAATGTTCAGACTATCCGAGAAAGGTATGGTAAGCGGGCTGGCGTAGCTCAGTGGTCGGAGCATTCGACCAGCAGTCGAAAGATCCTGGGTTCTAATTGTGGGCCAAAAACGCACCATATTTTTTCGGATAGTTCTCTTGGAATTTTTTCAACGGTTTACAAATAGCGCCTAATAACTGTCACGATCTCAGAACAATTAGGAAAAATTTCGAATTATCGAACGGCCGGTAGTACCCCTACACCCTTCCGTCCATAAGACAAGCCCGCGTCTGTGGTACCCATTGAGCATATCGAGTTTAAATAGAGCAAAAATGTTGAGTCGACCCTCCAGAGTCGAGTTGAGTCGAATTCACTCTGGCAGGTATGACGTTGCGTTACAAATGTCGATACTATCTGAGAAAGATGTGGTAAGCGGGCTGGCGTAGCTCAGTGGTCAGGGCATTCGACCGGTAATTGAGAGGTCCCGGGTACGAAACCTGGCTCAGAAGCGCACCGCATTTTTTCGGATAGGAATTTTGAATTTGTTCGAGGGCTACTATGTATACTTATATATCTGCGAATGGTATATTATGAAAGTTCATAGCGATTCGATGAAAAATTGAATGTCATCCGCGGCCATTGTTCTCAGCATCGGTCGATAGGCTGTTACAGTCAAACGAAGTTAAAGTGCGGAAAAAGTGCCGAGACGGATGATCGGAAGACTGAGAAAGCACAAAAAAGTGTGCGATAAAGAAGAACTAACAGGGAACGTCACTTAAGTGTCCATCTTGGATTTTGTTGAAACTCATATATGTGATAAAGCATCAAAAACGGTGGTTTCCCCTCATAAAGCCGTTTGTCCGCTAATAAAAACATACGTGTCTAATAGTTTTTAATACTTTGTTACATATAGGAATTTCAACCAAATCGAAGGTTATGCCTAGTTGGAACAGCCGAAAACAGCTCATTTTTTTGTTGATTTTTCATAGAAAATCGTGATGATACATTGCACGAAAATTAGGAATCAAAAAAAGTACCATCTGAAGAACACTCTTTAGATGATACTTGTAATTTTTTTGTATAAAACATTTATTTATAATCGATATACAGCGGACTCTCGAAAACGTATTTTGCTGTGAGCAATGGCTCATGATCAAAGTGAGACTTGATTTTTGCGAAAAAATTGAGAATTTTTCGTTGATCATATCGAAAGTAGACATCGGGATGAAAATCCTTCCATCAAATACTATATTTTTACACCTAGAAGAAGCCCGAATATTTTCAGAAAAATCGATGCAGCAGTATTCGACATATTTTGCTCACCGATTTTGAAAACGTACTTTCGAGACAAAAGAGTTAAAAATTTGGAATGACGCGACGCTCTAACAAAGAAAGGTTGCGAGGTCAATCTCTCCGATTTCGATGAAATTTGGCATACTTGTAGAATGAGTAAAAATAGACGACTCGTATTTTTTTATATCTGCAAAACCCGATGTTTAAAGGGTGAAACGCACCCTCAAAAATAGAGGTGTTTTTGTTCTTCGTCGATAACGTTATCCTTCTCATCTCCAATGAATAGTACAAAAAAACATAGTTGCAATTTGAAATTTTTTCATATCCCGTACCGTTAAATTGCTATCGACGAAAAACAAAGAACACCCCAATTTTCGAGGGTGCGTTTCAACCCTTAAAAATCGGGTTCCGCAGATATAAAAAAATACGTGTTGCCTATTTCTACCCATTCTACAAGCATGCCAAATTGAATCGAAATCGGAGAGATGGACCTCGCAACCTTTCATTGTCAGTGTTCCAAGGGTCGCAACACAACAGCCTGCAAATCTGTCAATTTTGATCCGATCAGCTTAAAATTTTCAGGGAACATTTGTAACATGATATACTGTGTGAATATATTGATTTGCGAAAAGTTATTTTTTGACTTTGACAACTAGGCGTAACCCATGAAGTGACGCTTGCAAGTGACACACTCGTAAATGTCATTTTTCTCATTCCTGTCATTTAGAAGAATAATTTCCTATATTCCGTGTCCTTAAATGCTTACGACCCCTCAGCAACGGTCCACGCTGTTCATTCGACTTATATAAGTCGAATGAACAGCGTGGACCGAACGATAGTTGGAAAACTATCGAACGATAGTTGGAACTATCGAACGATAGTTGGAAAAAAACAACGACGATTAAACAAATACGACGATCGAGGAAAAAAGATCCTGCAACGAGAATAGGGAATATATATATATATATATATATATATATATATATATATATATATATATATATATATATATATATTCCCTATTCTCGTTGCAGGATCTTTTTTCCTCGATCGTCGTATTTGTTTAATCGTCGTTGTTTTTTTCCAACTATCGTTGGCTGCTTCGTTATGGGCAATTTGAACTTTTCGACGAATCTTGGCTGTAAGAATTCTCGGACCGGAGAATGATGAAACAGAGACTATAAAAAATGTACAGATACATCGACCTACGCTGATATACAATATATCATTGCGAGAAAAGCGCTACGCTGATTGAGCCACCCGAACCTCCGTCACGATTCGATTACATTGACTCGATCCCTTTATATTCTCGGTAGAAAGGTCCCTCGTAGGAATTCGTCGATAGCAAAGGATAAAACAAAAAAAATGTCTCTGTTGCCAATCCATACCACGAGGATGAAGCTTCGTCTCGGAGTTTCCAGGCCGATAGAGAATCGCAAGCTCTCGAATAAGACGGTTCTACAGTGACAACGGCACATGTACACTCATGCACGTGTAGACATCATAAAACAGTGCGACGGATAAGTATTGGTACTTTTTCTCTCGGGGAAGAACCGGATTTTGCGATTCGTTTGTAATCGCGTTTGGTTCATTTCGTGGATGAATTTTATTTTGTATCTCGCAGTGGAATCAACGGACCTCCCCCCCTCCCCTCGATCCAGAAATCGTTCCAATCTTTCTTTCATTCTTGGTAACATTTTTTTCTTCCTCCCTTCGTTTTCCGTTTCGATCACCGTGCCGTTTTTTTCGTCCCTTTGTTCCAACTCTTTTTTATCATTCAGTTGATGGAACTCGGTACGCAATTGTTCATCCTGTTCGAAAAGTTTCCACGATTGTTTTGCCGGAAAGCAAAGCTCTGCGTTTCCGTCTCCTCGCGGGCTTGCATTTCCACGAATTTCGAGTTTCCAGTGTGGTGGGTCGGGAAATGATTTGCTGCGTGTGCTTCATTGATCCGAGTCCAGTCTTTGATCGAAGTTTATATTTAGTGCATTTCTGAGGAAACAATTGTTATCGTAATTATCGATCTTTCTTCGTGAATGCTTGTATCGCCATTTTCGTTGCTCGTGGTAGCTGGATCGGGACTTTAATTCCTTAAGGGGCTAAATCTACCTCGAGGCTGGAAAAAATGGTCAAGATCCACATTTTTTTTCTGGGAAACGGTTGGTGGAAAAGAAACGCGTTTTTGTAAACAACTGGGTACATATATTGAGAGGCTTAAAAAAATCACCGAAAAATAAGAAAAACAACAAAAACAAGGCCGGCGGCTGATGATGAAATTGTTTTCGTGACGTTTGGCGGTGGACACTATGCAGTTTAAACGGTCCATCCGAAATCTAAAAACCGAACGGGTCATTCAAGTTAACCATAAATACGCGTCGTTGACGATCGACGATTTTTAAAATCATTTTTTTGAACCACGTGGCGACGAATTATACTCGCGAATACAAAATCTATGGAAAAAGTTGTCATTTTTACGTAACTATTGAAAAATGAAGATCGATTCTAAAAAAGTGAGATCGTCAACGACCGTTAAATGTTTCTCATCGCATCTCCTGTAAATTTGGAAATAATCCGTCGAATGGTTCTCGAGATATCATGTCCACCGGCTTTGAAAACAGTGTTTCGGGATAAACGCGTTTAAAGATTGAAGTATGGCGCTGCTACCGCTCGCCCTGCCGACTGTTAGAAGCTGCAGCTCATTCAATTTGAGGAATATTTTTATGAAATTATCAGCGAATATAGCTAAAAGGTGCTAGTGTCGAATAATTTTTTTTTTAATGCAAATTTTAGACCCACGTAGATACATGTAGCCCGTTAAGAGGTCTTCTCACTTTAGACGCTAATAAAAGGCTATTTTCATGAATTTTTTCATAGGTTTATATTATTGATATTGATATAAAAATTATTACACTTAGTAAATACACTTTCAAAATACATTAAACATCTTTTAATTTGTTTATGTGACCCAAACAAACTTTAAACGCGTTTTTCTCGAAACATCGTTTTTCGACGGCTTGTTGATAAAATGTGAATATGAAATTTTATGAAATTTCAACCACATATTCTTTACAATTATAGTTATAGCGCATAACGAAGATTTTAATTTTTTTTATATTTACTATTTGTTTAGCCAAAAACGCTAAAAAAACGTTTTTTTTGTTTTTTCCGAAAAATGTCCGCCATTTTGTTATTTTTGCATATATCAAAAATCGTATGATATGCGCCATAGCCATTAACATACTGAACCTAAAACCGTTTGATTTTTTTGTTTCGGATGATCAATCTTCGAGATTTCATCAACATCGCAGACCTACCATTTTTTTAGGATATTTTCACCTATAAATAGTGACTTAAATAAATAATTTTTTTTTATGATGTATTTCGAAAGTGTATTTATTAGATGTAACAACTTTTATATAAATATCTATAATATAAACCTATCAAAAAAATTCATGAAAATAGCCTTTTTAGCGTCCAAAGTGAGAAGCCCCCTCAAGCGAAACCTAACAGATGACCTACACATATACGTCCGCAAACGTCTCTGATAAGGGTCACAGCCTGGGATCCCCAGCGCAGTTGTCAAAGTTGGAGTAGGAGATTCTGATATTCCGTTAGGCGGTCGTAAGCTTCGAGGACACCTTGATTTCCATTGGGAGACGAGGACTCGATAACGCGAAACGTCATACTACTATAATCGAAGGCACCCCTGTCAAGGATGCCGGCCATTATTTGCCTGACGATAGGAGAACGCGGTTCCAGTAAATTGAGCACTGCGCGTTCCCCGAGCGCAAACTCAATGTCTATGGGGAATGTCAGTAGACTGCCAGTGATGCCCATTGTGGGAAGAAATATGCACGGGTGTCTGACGTTGGTTAGCCGGGGAAAATTCCAGTCATTGGAATTTTCCAATCTTTTCTAGTGCTCTGTGAAAGACTGCCGTACCCCTGGACTGGGTCGAACTCCGCATGATGTCGCATACTGCATCGAGGGCCGTTATGTCATGTTGCCACTCCAAACTAAGGAGAAACCACCCACCCACTCGCTATATACGTGAACTAAATTCAGAGGGAAGGGTGGCAACGCGAGCCCTTGTGGGGGTTCATCGTCTTGCGAGTGCTGGTCATCAATTTGCGAGTGCTGTTGAGCGCACCCATCTCGTCTAGTCTTCATCTCGGTGATTCAAGGTAGTTCGGAAAAATTACAAATATAGTTATAGTGCTTTCAATATAATTGTATGAATTATATTATATTGTTGGTATAATATTTGTTTTTGATTATATTTTCAATGTTTTTATCGTCGTTACTGTTATTTTTGTGATTTTCGAAAGTACCAGTGTAGCGTAGATGGTTATTCCCGAGTATAGCCTTGGAGGTTTTTACACAGTTCCATCCTCTGTAAATTCATCCCCTTATACTCGTTCCCTTCTTTTTTTGTCAACATTTGTACTTCGTCCTTTTTCTCCATTATGCTCCCTTTCCTACCATGCATTCGAAGGTTCTCACATACTCGCACAATTCTTTGAACGGTTTCCCTTTTATTTCCTTATTATTTTTTCTTTTCATTGCCTCCCCCTTGTAGCCTCTTCGCCACTTTTCCAAACCATGTACCAGTTCCGCATTCATTTTTTCTTTTATTTTCCCGAATTCAAGTTTGTGTTCCATCCTTTCTTCTTTCTTCCTACTACGGCATAGAGTATCTGCGTATCCCTTTTTACCTCCTTTTCTTATATTTCCGTACCTTAACCTGACCCACGTTTCTTTAGTTCTTTCCTCTGTGCTTCTTCCCAGTATTCTTCCATTTCTATGCGTTGTTTTCGATTTTTGCACTCCCTACAATACGTCGAATTCTCAATTTTGTTCCAGTCTTGTATTTCCTGGTCGGTTTTTATTCGTATAGCTCTTCCCATTATTCGTCTTACACCCTCCATATCTTCATCTCTTATCCTTTGCCATATTGCTCCCACTCCTAACTCCTCCATGGCTCCCTTCATTCCCAGTTTCCATTTAGATGGGTTTGCATTTAATGTCGCTCTGGCTTCTTCTTTCAAACACTTTTTCGGTCACCCATCTTCCGGCATTTTCATTATCTCACATACGTAGTTTGCTGTTTTCGATGCTTCTATGCCTATGCCCCTTATTCCAGCCTCGATTCTCCATGTGGAGCTAGGCGAATTGTCATTTATACCCATCACTATTTTAACACGTTTACCCTGTAATTTTTCTATTTGCTCCCTCTTCTTTCACCCCCATGTCGCCACTTCGTACAACATCCCACTCTTTGCCTGCATGAGGCATAATTTCCTATCAAGGACTACAATACGATTTATTGAAGTCCGAGACGTGGGTCGAGGGAACCCAAAATCCGATTCATTCTACTAAATTATGTTCACGCTCAAGTTTTTCGTGTGCACAACATTTCCGAGAAAGACTTCAGCCTTCTACCCTGTATTCTTCAGACCAACTTTGAACATTTTTATCGGTTTTTTTTCGAACCTCTGCTAGTTTGGGACCATTCTACGAATTATGTACTGCGGTATTTAGGTACAATCCCATGTAGCGATTGATCGTTGGGCCTGGGACGGGCCTTTACAGTTAGCCTTTCTAGAATATTGGGCCGTGAGTATTTACCAATGAGGTGCCTTTGTAGAAATGATAAGAACGGCCCGATATCGGCCAACAGAGCCAACAATTATTGGGCCAATGATTTAATTCATTGTAGCGCCAATGTTGGTGATTGCACTTGGTCCTATGTGGGCCCTCTTAGGGCCTATGTAGAAATTGACCACTGGCTCTATGATGGGCCTTCACAGTTGGTCTGTCTAGAAGTTAGTCTATCTAGAATATTGGGCCGTGAGTTTGTTTGGGTTTGTTTGGGTACGTGATAAATATTCAACCTATATCGGGCCAAGATTGGCCCGAGATTGGTCCTTATGGATACATATTTCATGGAATAACCTTGAAATAAATTGTGATTTGCGTATATGACAGGTTTCAAAATTGGCATATTTTACTTTCGTATGTTGGTTATTTACAAATGCCAATAATAGGCCAAGACTTGATTACAAAAACTGAACTACAAAATATAGACGATTAATAAATGACGTGCCAGTTATTTGCCTATTCTGGCACAATATACAGGTAATGAATAACCCAAGGCTTAAATAAAATAAAAGCAGGTATGGTCTGACCCACTTAGCCAATAAAGGGCTTAGATTAATTAAATGTAATTTCCAGTATTTTAGCATTGCCAGTTTTAAAATTGGCAAATTTCGATGGACTATTACGACTGTTTATTGGTTTTAACAGATGGGCCCGGATAGGTTTTAGTAATGGGCTGATATTGTGCCAGTTCTTAATTTACAACGGAACAATAATGGGCCAATTTAATTGGCAGTACTTCAGCATCACCAGTTTGAAAATTGGCAAACATTGTTTATCTATCATGACTGTTTAATGAATTTAAAAGATGGGCCATGATAGGTTTTAACTATGGGCCGATATTGTGTCGCTTTTCAATTTAGAGCGGAACAGTAATGGGCCAATATTATTTCTCTCTTGTTGGCATATACGATGGTCCCAATATTGGCCTGATCGTAACATTGGGCAACTCATGGCAACCTTTACATGGGATGGGGACGAATAGGAATTTCAAAAGGATGATGACTTTTCTGATCGACTGCCAGGGTGGTTTTTCAAGGATATTGGTTAGAGCTCCCCACCATCTTTATTCCCAAGTTGTCTCATTTCTTCTTGCTTGCTATATCAAATCCTCATATTTTCCTCTTTATCACTTTTCACTCACTCTCTACGTTACTTAATCCCTTACTCTTCGTTTGCCCACCCCCGAATCTCGAGTGAAGTGAAGGTAGTGCGGTGAAGCCATTCGCTCCTGTTGGAATCCTGACGGGAGACATCAGCAACACCAGCGCCACGTCCAACCATACCTATGTGCGTCAATGGATGGATAGGTACAGGAAAAAATCAAGTAACTATTCGAAGCCGTGAAATGACTCGGGGGAATCGAAAGATTCCTCGTTGCGCCACTTTTCATCCGCTCTTCCATCCAACACGAGAAACGAATCTCGCCATATACCGGGAAAGTCAATTTTCCACGTACACACAAGAGGCTATGGATTTTCCCTCCCCAGCACGATACCCGATTGGGTCGGTCTCTCCGGCTTTGCATGTTTCCTACCAAACTCAGATAAATCATCTCACCCTATCTATGCAAATGAACCCTATATTAAGTTACGAGTGCCGACTGGACACGACCAAAGTCAGTTCAATTATTTTTTTTTCAATGCAGCGTCGCGCTTCTTCGAATTCTTGGAATTGATGCACCTTTCCATTTTTTCGTGCACAATGTCACCGATCAAGTTGACGTTATCAATTTGTTCAACCAACTTGCTGATAAATCCGAACGGTTCGCCCTCAAATTTTCGAGCTTCCGGTTCCTTTTTTTTTGTAAACTGAAAACTGATAGAACGAGACGTCGGTGCGAAAGTTTGGAAGGTTCGACCTTGAAACGTGTCTGGATGTGAAAATTGGGATGCGAGAGCGGGGAACAAGTTGACCGGAAGTTGGTTAAAGGAAAGCAGGGAGTAGAGGGCTGATCGACCTCGTCGATCTCTCACGCGACTGAACAAAAGGAGAATACCGACACACTCCCGCCGCCAGCAAAATGTACGTACGTGCTCGGCTGGAGGTAATAATTCGCGGTTTTTGCCGGTCACCAGAGCGGACGAGGACCCGCAAGTTCACCACCACGCTGAGCCGAGAAAAGCGCCATCGTGCGCCCAGTGCGACCGGTGGAAACGTTTAGATAAAAAATTGTTACGACTCCCGGGACTCTTCATCTTCGGTCTATGGAGCGAAGAACGAATGGCAAACCTCCGGAGAAATATGTATGCCTTTTCTCATATTCTACGCTTCTTCATTTTTTTTTATTCATTCTTTAAACTGTTTCTTCTGTCCTGTTTGCAAAATGATGAAGGGGACATGCTCGCTGCTAAATTTACCTGAAGCGTGAGATATCGTTTGAAAGATAGCACGTCTCACGTACAGGAGGAAAGGTGCGAAAGCTTTCCCTCAGGCAAACGCAATGTTTCATCACTTAGCCACGAAACACTTACCCTCCAGGAGACATATGTTCACTTTAATTATTACGAGATAGATAAAGCCGATGAGAACAAATCGTCAATTGGGTAGACCAAAGTAAGGCTACGATACTCGCCATTTCTAACGTTTTGTTTTAAGGGGTTAGGCCTAGTTGTAAAAGTAGAGAAATCACATTTTTCAAATCAATATATTATGACAGTATATCTTCTTATACATGTTCCCTGAAAATTTCAAGGTATTCGGGTCAAAATCGACAGACGACATTTTAAACGCCTTTTTTTCGCGAAAGTACGTTTTCAAAGTCGGCAAGAAGAATGTCTGAAAAACGACTGCATAGGTCTTTCTGAATTTTTAGGGCTTCTTATAGATGGAACAATATAGTATTTGATCGAAGGATTTTTTTTCCTATGTATACTTTCGATTTCATAAACGAAAAATGCCTGTTTTTTTCGGAAAAATCAAGACTCTTGTTTTAAACACTTGCCATTTTTTTAATTCGATATTTCGTAAATTTATTAATCATAGGATAAAGTAATATACTAACGAAATCTCTTCGACCTTTTTTACTTTAGATAACCTGGATCAGAACGGCTTTGGTCACTGCAAAATACGTTTTCGAGAGGTGCTGCGAGGACATCAGTTGTCAATTGATTATAAATAAATATTTTTACACTGAATAATTACAGTGTTCTTCAGATGGTACTTTTTTAAATACCCAATTTATGTAGAAATTTACCGTCACGATTTTCTATTTAAAAAGTCCCAAAAATGAACTGTTTTCGGCTGCGGAAACTAGGCATAACCCGTTAAGGCCGGAGCCAGAATTAGACGGTCGAAAAAATGGTTTTTTTTTCTTAAATTGCTTAAATCGGTAGATAAAATATTCAAGAATATATTTACAAAGTTACAGAGGTCAATTGTAAATACTTTCGGAAATACAAGGCCAAAAGCTGAGAAGCGATTGATATTTGTTATTGATATTTCCTCCTATTGAAAACGTTAAAGCGCGTTTTCTCCAGTTTACATTTTGACGATTTTTCCAAATTGGCGGGCGTGATAGCGAAAAAAACTAAACCAACTATTGAATCAAATCAAAGTTTATTTTCTTCCGTATGAAAATACCTTGTAAAAGGGAACATCCCTCAGGTGACACCCTTCTATTTTCTTGAAATTTGGACATGTTATAAATCACCGAAAAGTAAGCGATACGTATTTTTTTTTATCGGCGGAAAAACGGTTTTAAGGGGTGAAACCACCCCTCAATATAGTGGTGGTTCTCCGCTTAATTTTTTTTGCAATGTCACTATAGTGGATTTTTCATTGCTTCGGATTAGGAGAATTTTCGTTTTTGTTTAATTAAAATCGGTAGACTCCTTGTGTGTGAAACTACTATATTACCCCTAGAGATGCCTTTTTTCGAGGGGTGGTTTCACCCCTTAAAACCGTTTTTCCGCCGATGAAAGAAAATACGCATCGCTTACTTTTCGGTGCTTTATAACATATCCAAATATCGACAAAATCGAAGGATGTCCCCTGAGGGATGTTCCTGGTAAGTGAATTAAAAAAGTCGTTGAAAAAATATTTTTAAATAATCTGGATAGCACGTTAAAGTGTTTTTTTAACACGTTTTTTTTCAAACCTGAGGATAGTTATAATTTCACGATTTTTTCAGCTTTCTCTTAATTCACCCAGAAGAAAAATATATGACAATTGAAAATTTTATTGGTTTTTTTGTTTCAGTCAAGAATTACGAGCTGCATCTTTTCCGCGATTGGGGACTGCAGTGGCAAGACGCACGTTGAATAGGCCGATCAATCTGCAGTCATTTAGTGTTTCTTGTTGAATTTTTTTTTTTATACATTTCAAATAAACATGAAAAGATACCTCAATGTTTACTAGGCTGACTTGTTATTTGCCCTTCTAAAAAAATCTCCGAAAAAACGCTTTCTTGGACCTTCTAATTCAGGCTCCCGCCTTAAAACTATTTTTCGGTTATCAAATTATCATGGAGGGAATCGATTCTTTGCCCTCGCTATACGGTATTTCATATTCCCTCGAGTCCAAGTGCCAAACGCACGGTGCCAGAATTCTCATCTTTGTTTTCTACGTGCACACCCGCCTCGATCCAGACGACATCGTGGTTACGTGATCAAATATTGACAGCCAGAAAACTTCTCACTCACGATACCTACTATTTCCATCTTGATTCAATTCTAGCGTATTTTGATACATTTTTCACGACACTGATACATTTTTCGTAAAAGTACAATTGTGAAGACAAAATAACAAGCAAATATAAATTTTTGAAAATGTTAAAAATCATGGAAGAAAATATTTAATGATGGAGGTATAAAACTTCTTCAAATTCGCTTCACTTTATCGCTCACGTAAATTGTATTAGTCACGATAATAATTGAATCCGAATTCCTCGGCAACAATCAACTTTCGATAAACATTTCCATTTTTTTCCGTCCACTTTTTTCCTCTCGTCTCAGTTCCATCCTCCGTTTCATCCGCGTTTCGCCATATAATCGCTTCAGTCCAATGAATCGTTTTCTCCGAGGAGAATTTCCCTCCCGCTAACTTCGCAGCGGGAGAAACTTTGAAACTGTCGTAGCAGGAGAAAGCGGACGAGAAGGACCGGGATTGTTTATCTGAATAGCAAACCGAGACGAGTGAGAATGCATCCACGGACAATCGAGCGTTATCGATTTGTTTGTATCTCCGAATATTTGACTAACGACTCTATCAAGTCTAATGGGAAAGCGTTCGAAGTTTGGAGCGTCGCTATGTGCCGATATTATCAACCCCTGGAGGCTTTTGCACCGTTAATTGCGAAAATAATTAGTGCCTTTCTTGATTACAGTGCGATTGTTCGACAGTCAAATCGTAGTGGGAAAACTTTATCTCCTCGTATTCGATTAAAACGTGAATAGATAAATTATAGACCACAAAAAAGGAAGGAAAAATGTTGTCCTTTGTAGGAAGAATACTTGTAATGTTGTAACGTCAACGACATATTTTTGACAACATTTTTGCAAATCTTTCACTGTCGATGTTAACATAATTAATGAATATGCATATAGTTATACATATAGGATACATATACAAGTATACATATAGTAATATACACGTACAGTTTTATTCACTGAATGCGACGTACCGCAATGGGTGAATTTAGTTTTGTACCAAAATTCATTTAGGAGTGGAAAATAAAAAGTTTATTCGTGCCAATTACTTAATTGGAGAATATCATCGCCTGACTCGTACTCAAGGCATTTTTTTTTCTTTTTGGAAATACTAATTATACATTTAAAATGAGGTTTGGAGGGTTCATTTTATATATATACAAGAACTCGAATCAATTTTTTATTTTCCAAAAAACTACAAAATAGCGGTGCAATTGCCCGTTGAAAGAGAACACCTGTTTTGACGCCCTCCCCGGGCGGATTTGTTGGAGACGCACATGAACACCTAGACCGAATTTTTTTTTTTTCGTAATCTACGCAAATTTTGCTAGCAACTTACACACAATTATTACAGAATATTGATTTTCAAAAATTCAGCGCTATTTTGAAAAAAATACTCGCTTTTTGTACTTAAAAAATGGCTTTGACGTGTTTATAAAAACCGTAAGTGTTAGTCGATCGTAAAAATCGTGTGTACTCCTGTAGAAAATCTATCTAAGAAGCAACAGTTGAAATTGGAAGTCAATAAATTGGAAATTGTTGGAGCTACGAGTCCACCCGGTTTTGAAAACATAGTATCAAGAAAAACGCATTCAACGTTTCTGAACCATTTTTCTTCGGACCATATCATTCGTGCGATATTTACCCATATCAACTATATAATTTTTGGGATTTTCATAATTTACGACAATAACAAAAAAACGATACATTTTCGTTTTCAAAGGTATATAATGCCATAAAGCTGACAAAAATACTAAGCAATTTTAGAAAAAAATGAATTTAAAGATCCTCCATCAATTCATTTCAACAAATGTATATAGTCGTTTAATTGAAAAGATCCAGAAATAATGACAATAATTTTTCTGAGTCCGTCAGTAATTGTCATTACTTCAGTCTTCAGTTTATTATTTCAGTATTTACTCTCTCCCGTAATTATGCCAATGTATTATTCGACTATCTCCGACTGGACTAGTCGATTCAACGCTTTCGTTATAAAATAATCCAAATGCAGATAAAATACGAGATTCCCGCCCGCCCCATTGGTGTTCCCAGATTCAGCTTCGTTATTGAGAAATGCAGAGACTCTTTATGATTCCATCCCTTCTGAAATTGATTTTTTTCACCCCTAAAGCTTCTTGTCCTTTTTTCCCGTCCTCGGTCTCTCTTTCTACCGGGGTAAATATTATCGCGTGCATAATACAGATATACAACGTCCACGTGTAAATACCTAACGGTATTTCGACTATATTCTTCAGTCCTTGATTCTCGCGCTTTTTTCCCTGCCCCAGGGTCGCCTGGAGAGTGCTCCTTGGCCCTTTTTTTGCTCCCTTCCGGAAGCCGGTAAACGGCATATAATCGTCCCATGGAAGCGGGTGTCGCTTGGGCCGAGCTGATCCTTTTGTTAACTCACGAACAATGCACGGCCGCGGTCTTTTCCGCGTCTGACCGCAGCCCGAGCGTTACTACTTGAAAATTTCCCGGTCCACACACGGGCGTGCCCGCACGGGGTGAAACGAATACACTTCTGGAAAGCTTTTCGGTCCGTGTTCGCTTTCCGTATGTGGTCTAACCGCGAGCATGTATCCTCGCTGAGAAATGGCCCCGAAACCGTTATCGTCTGCAGCGCAATCACGCACAGATTTCCAAAGAAAAAGAGATCAAAAAGACTGCATGGCGACAGTCAAGCTTCTCCTTTCATTGGAATAATACAAAGAATTGTGCTTTTCTAGAACGGTAATTCCAGCAAAGCTGCTTGGCGGGAAACCAGTTCGATGACTAAAAACGAATTTTCTTTTAATTTTATAAATTGTTAGTAAAACTACTCGCTGATTTATCGGTGAGCAGTATAAATAATTAATTACTGCCTTAAATTTGTTGTCTTACTTTTTTCAATTTGTGTACACTCTAGCTTAAAACCTAACCTATAATTTTATAAAGTAATTGGTAGTTTCTTTGTATAATTACGCTCTATATGAACCTAAATTTGGGGTAATATCATTGTTTGAGCTATATTTTTAATAGAATAGAAGGTTGTAAAATACTGGTAAAAACTATACCCTTTCGTTTAAACACCTCTAAAAATGCAATTATCATTTTTGTTGTTATCAGAGGTAGGTTCATATAGGAGGAAAACATGTTCTGAAATTAATTTCCAAATCGTATTGATTTCTGATGAAAAATGTGGCCTCCTGAGTGTACACAAACAGCAAAGTCTGATGGCGACCTGCAATGGGCGGCAGGTTATATGTTCCAAAGTTGCAGAGGAAATGCGCCGAAAAAAATTTAATATTTGTTTAAAAATATGTATAAAATATTCCCAAAGTTTGAATTATTTGTATTGATTTGTTCCTTGTAAAAAAAAATCATGAAAATCACTTAAAAAACGTACTCCTAAACTGGTTTCTCGCCTTCAAATTGTTGATCTCGATTATGTTTACAAGGCGTGGTTTTTTGGTGGAGGAATTTTAGAAAATCGACTTGTTTTTTTAAATTTTCTTAAAGTATAGACTCTTGAGAGTATGTCCTCGAAAGGCGATTTCAAAATTTCCATTATATACGCCAACCAACGAGACCAGAATAGGATCGACCTTCAGCAGCTTCTAAGAAAACTGGAACTACTTTTGCAGGGGAGAACGAGCTTCAGAAAATAATAATTTCGACGTCGAAGAAGGTGCACTGTACGAGGCAGGAATGGTCGATTAATATAACGTAAGTATAACATGCCATTGTACCACTTACAGTTAGGTAGTCGCCGTTGTCTGAAATTCCACTCAAAACTACTTTTTTCAACCTGGCTGACATAACGTCTCGACCAACGGCTTCAAATTTTGTATGGAACGTCAGGAACAGTCCCTTTATCGTCCCTACCTTGGACGTTGCGAAATTATTAATGTTACTTTCAAATAAAAAATTGAACATTAAAAAAATAGGGCAAAAATCATTTTGTTTTTTGGACCGTTGCCATTTTTAATATTTTTTCCTATTTGCTACCTGATATAATGACAATCTTATTGATAAAGAAAATTAGTTGAATTTCTGTTTTGGATGAATGGGAACTTTGAAGCGTCAGAAAAAAATGATCGACGATTCAGTGAAGCCCCTTATTTTTAGCCGGGATGGAAAAAAAATTAACATTTTAAATATTTATTTTTCAAGTCCATTCGCCATTAACTTTAATTCCGCCCCCTCTCCAAAGTCTTACCCGTTACGTTCAATCCAATGTGTCCCTTTAAAATGTGGGGTGAGAGAAAGAAAAGTAAAGGGTTGGTATATCCCTTGATTTTTCCTTTGTCCAATGTACCCATAGTGGATTTCTGATCGTTTCGCATTATGAAGAATTTTCGTTTCAGTTTCACCGACATCGGTGAACAACTTGCTGGTGAGACTCTAATAACAGCCCTTGACATGCGAAGGGGTGGTTCCACCCCTCGAAGCCGATTTTCCATCGATAAAAAAAATACGTACCTAATAGTTTTTGATGCTCTACCATGTACACGAGTTTCACCAAAATACAAGGTGGACACCAAAGTGATGTTCCTCGTTAGGTATACACAAGTTATCAAGATGTAAAAAATGATGCAGCACAGTTCTTTACAGTCCTCAGATTTGACTGAATTGTATTTATAATAGTTATTTTCATTTTTTAAATATGGGCTAATTATTTGACGAATATCTTCAGGAGATCTATTACATATTTGACGATTTTTTTCACTGCGTCGAAGCATATGAAGTGGGACATGTGTTGATCAATAACGTTTTGTCACTTGCACTTTTAATCTGCATAGTATTTCTCTCTGTCGTTGCAGCCAGATACGTTCGCGAACCCACGAGAATAGCAAATCCATTTTCGTCCTCTCGCCTTGAGTGTGCTTGTTCATACTGAGTATGACAGCTTTTTTATTCGCTTATGTGCGTAAGCTCCGGAATAATTTACTGTACCTGGGGGGAATGAAGACGATCGTTATGAATAATGCCCATAGATATGCGAGCGGTTGTGGGGCTGAATATTGTTTGCTGATAGCACGAATAAACAGGATATTGTTATAGCAAGAATGCATTGAATGTATTGAATCGCTAAGTTATTTTTCAGACGTGGTTTATAAAAACCGAAATGAATTTATCGAGTATCCTAAAATATGAGGGTTTCACAGGGCGAGTATAAATAAAAATGCTTACTCAAAAGCAAAGTGTTTTTGTGATAAAATTGAATTAAATGTCGAATTAAATATTACAATAAAATATCACGTGATAAAAAAATGTAAGTAATTAATTAAATTGAACATTATTATTAAAACAATCATTTCGTAACGTTTCGTCATTTGCGTATGACGGCGGAGGCACACTTGGTATTTGTTGAGGTAGTTTGTTATACCTGGTCGTATCACTCACGAGTAAATTCATAATAAATACAAATTTATCCAGTCGTTTTCCAATAAATTCGTAATGACCACCACCGAATTGCTAACAAAACGATGTCGTTTTTATTATAGTTGTTTATGCAGTGAACGAGCAATATGAATTTTGCAAGGATTTCAACTATGTCGGAATGATTAGACTTTTAATTAGGTATATTTTCTTACAAATTGTTTTAAATGAAAACTGATTTTTGAAAATTCGTCACCATTGTGAAAAAATGGTCGCATTATCGACTTAAAAAATGGCGTCAACGTATTTATAAAAACCGTAAATGTTAGTCGATCGTAAAAATCGTGTGTACTTCAATAGAGAATCTATCTAAGAAGCGACGGTTGAAATTGGAAGTCAATCGGTTGAACATTGTTGGAGCTACGGTTATGTAAGGCTTTAAAGCTGACAATGAATACCGCACAATTTTGAAAGAAGTTTTCATTCAAAGATCCTCCATCAATTCATTTAAACAAATGTATATAGTCGTTCAATTGAAAGGAGCGTGAAGTAATGAATGATTACACTTTTAATGAGGTCTATTTTTCTTACAATTTTTTTTAATGATTGGGTTACGCGATCCACTCAACCCGTCATAAGTCAACAAAGTCAAAATTAAAAAATAGTTGACATCATGGTAGATTTTAATAAATTTAAAAAAACACGCATTATTTAGTTTATGCATTTTTTAATCAGGGGGCTAGTTATAAAGCGATTAAGGGAGTGTGACAGACATGTTACATTGTGTCATAACATTTCTCTATGATGTATGGAATGCTTGAAGCAGTTGTTTTGCTTGTTGCAGCACAAAGCCCAGCCACATTTTTCACACATCGTTTGTCCTTTTGATATTTTTTTGGGATTTTCGCAAACTTTATGCATTCCCGAATCTTGCAATTTAGCGATAAGTTAACATCGTAAAAATGTTGATCCAACTAACGTCGCCTAGTTTGCATGAATTGCACTAAAAAAACTATAGAACGGTTTGTAGTCGTAGTGTGACATTTTATTAAAAAATGATTAAATGTCAATATGGGATTTCGTGAGGACTTGGATGATTTGTTATAACTACCACTCGGCGATATAGAGGGTTAAGGGGCTACATTTATCTAGAGGCCCGAAATAAAATGGGCAAATTTCGATTTTTCCTGGGACACGAATGGTTAAAAAAACGCATTTTTTCAACATTGAAGTACATACATTGAAGGCCTTAAAAAAATCACCAAAAAAATACAGAAAAACACCAAAAACATGGCTGCCGGCAGATGATACTGTTTTCAACGTCGGTGGATATGATATTTCGAGAACCACTTGATGGATTGTTTCTATATTTACAGAAGATAGGACGAGAAACATTTGAAGGTCGTTGAGGAACTCACTTTTTACAAGTTACAAGCTTTTATTTAACTTGACTTGGTGTGAGATGGAAACGGAAAATCGATATTTCACTCACTTCCCAACTACTTAGAGCGAGCTCTGAAATTTTGCAATCATACATTTAAGAGGTGACAATGCGTGATTCAACTTCAAATAAAAAACACATTCATAAAATGTTTAACTTTTCATGTAAAATTAATTATATCGAATCATCCATATAAAATCTCACTAACACATACAAATTTGAGGCCAACTGCGTTTGCATATGAAAAGTTTATATGCAGCAATTTGTCGTAAGTTCAACCCCAATTACACTCTTTGTTATTTTTTACAAGCATTCCATATTCCTAACGTACAAACTCGTAAACTAGTAATTTACTAGTAACAAGTAACTAGTAAAATCAATTGAAGACTAAAAAATAGAAAATAATTTATAGGTAGAAAAAATATTTAAAAAAGAACAAGCTTCTATTTAATGTAGTATATTGAACAAAAGCTTATTTAAAAAAAATATTTCTCTACATATATATTTTTTTTTAATTTGGTGATTTTTTTCAAGGCTCTCAATATATGTACCTTTGTGTATTCCTAACATATTCCTAACGTACAAACTCGTAAACTAGTAATCTACTGGTAACAACTAACTAGTAAAATCAATTGCAGATTAGAAATAGAAAATAATTTATAGGTAGAATAAATATTTTAAAAAACAAGCTTTTATTTAATGTAGTATATTGAACAAAAGCTTTTTTTTTTAATATTTCTCTACATATATATATTTTTTTTAATTTGGTGATTTTTTTCAAGGCTCTCAATATATGTACCTTTGTGTATTCCTAACATATTCCTAACGTACAAACTCGTAAACTAGTAATCTACTAGTAAGAAGTAACTAGTAAAATCAATTGAAGACTAAAAAATAGAAAATAATTTATAGGTAGAAAAAATATTTAAAAAAGAACAAGCTTCTATTTAATGTAGCATATTGAACAAAAGCTTATTTAAAAAAAAAAATTCTCTACCTATATATTTTTTGTTTAATTTGGTGATTTTTTTCAAGGCTCTCAATATATGTACCCTTGTGTATTCCTAACATATTCCTAACGTACAAACTCGTAAACTAGTAATCTACTGGTAACAACTAACTAGTAAAATCAATTGCAGACTAGAAATAGAAAATAATTTATAGGTAGAAAAAATATTTAAAAAACAAGCTTTTATTTAATGTAGTATATTGAACAAAAGCTTTTTTAAAAATATTTCTCTACATATATATATCTTTTTAATTTGGTGATTTTTTTCAAGGCTCTCAATATATGTACCTTTGGGTATTCCTAACATATTCCTAACGTACAAACTCGTAAACTAGTAATCTACTGGTAACAACTAACTAGTAAAATCAATTGCAGACTAGAAATCGAAAATAATTTATAGGTAGAAAAAATATTTTAAAAAAAGCAAGCTTTTATTTAATGTAGTATATTGAACGAAAGCTTTTTTAAAAATATTTCTCTACATATATATATTTTTTTAATTTGGTGATTTTTTTCAAGGCTCTCAATAAATGTACGTATCTTTGTGTTAAAAAAAATGCGTGTCTTTTACACCAACCATTTCTCAGAAAAAAATCGAAATTTGGTCACTTTTTTGGGCCTCTAAGTAAATGTAGCCCCTTGAAATAAAATGACTCGTTGTGACAGATTCGCGCACGGCACGATTTTTTACTTGCTTTTAATAGTGGAATGTCGATCTACGGGAGAAATTTCCGTTGCCACGGTGGGATTTACAGGTTCGGAGAGAATAGCACCTGGGCAAGGAATTGCGACACTTCTCTGAATAGACGCAGATGCAGGTTCGTATAATCTCTATATTGCGCGGACAGGTCGAAATTGAATTCGAAAAAAAAAAAACGTATAAAAATCAATCGTTATTGGTTGATTTGAATATCGCGAAATCCGCGACTCAGTCACACCAACGCTTATCCTAATATCCACCATAAAGCTTGACGTGTCTGTGTGTACGTGTGCGTTAAGCTCGCGCTCACTCTATCTTCTCCATGGAATATCAATGATATCCTTTCCAGACGAATAATTTCATTTCCGTCGCCCGCATAACGGCGAGTTATTATCCTCATCCTTTCGTGTCTACGAATCTTCGTATGTACGTACTCATGAGCGTTATTTTGGCTGCGTGGTCGTACGAACGACGCGCACAGGTCGACGGCGTATTTTTATTTTTCCAAATATCACAATTACAAGCTCCATGATAAATTAAAATTCACGATATTGCCATTTTGAGAATAATAATATGAATGCAGTTCTCTCGTTGGCCAAACGTATCATATGTGAAATAAAATAAAAAATTATCGGTCTTTAAATGGTTTAGGCCACAGTAACGGGTATAAAATCATGGACGACTTTAACAATTTTTTTTCGTATGAAAAACCGATTCGCTCATACAATTAATTACACATCTATTTAGTATGAATATCAAGCTGTTAGAAAATATATGTATATTTTTTTTTCAATGTCCAAAATGGCCAACTACTCGAAACTTTTCGAAACAGCTTTTTTCCAATTGGCGTGACTAATAACTTCAACAATTTTCACTCGATTTACTTCAAATTCAAAAGTTATGTTTCTAATTGCATTTCGCAGAGAACTACGTACGGAATTTCTGATTGATCGAAAACTTTTTATTTTATGAGCAGTCTATGAGCAGTTATAACGAAATTTTTCACTGAAAATTCATTCACAGGACAAAAAATTGTTAAATTCGCACATGATTTTATATCCGTTACTGTGGCCTAGCCCTTTAATAATATAAATGACCAATGAAAAAAAAAAATCATGATAAATATCGTCAATATTTATAATCAATTTCGTGTTTTTTTTTTTCGTTGCAACACGCGCTGTTGCAAATTCCAATACAGATTGAACGGTGCAGATTGCTGAAAGATTTCTGTTGAGTCGCATCAATGGCATAATCACATTAAATATGGAGGTCGATACTGACCCTCCCTGGTGCCATAAAAAAAAACACAATCGCTGAAAAAGTTACTCCGTATTATTCACGTTTATGGAGTAATAGCGCGTTTTCTCAATCTGTCTGCATCTCGTTGGGGGTGGCTATCGGATCGTGGGTTCGAGGCATACAGTTTAAGTATACACTCGGCGAGACTGACAAATTTTCAGTGATCTCATGGGAATGTCAGGGTAGGAAAATTGAGGTACGGGAAAATTGATTCCCGGGAGGAAGAGAAATGTTGGAGAAGGCGAGAAAGAGAGAGGGCGAGAGGGAGCTGAAGAGAGAAAAAGAGGCAGAGCAGAAGAGACAGCGTTCATATGTGCGCTCGTTCTCGCGCGCCGACTAAACGGTATACGGGATATAAGCGTGATACCTTTATCGCACCCCTAATCTTCGAGGGTCGTAAGCCCAATATTCTGTGGGTTGCCGTGTGGTGGTGACGGTGCTCGTAGAAATCCCAGTGCGGTTTAACGCCACTATGCACGGAATACATAGTGTTGTTTATGTACCAAACGCAAATACTATTTCTCATCTCCATCGTTTACGTTTTATTATCCGATACAGGGACTTTGCGTAGTAAGGGAAAAAAGAAACATCATACATCTGAAAACGACCAAAATCTGCCGAATTTTGCGAGATGTATGTTTCAAAATTGAGTTGCGTACATCGGTGATTCTCCCGAAATGGTCATTGTGCATGTAACCTGACTCTTTTAAGGGGTTACACCTAGTTGGAATTTTCGAAAAAATCGCTTTTTCGTTTTCGACGGATTCTCATAATATAACCTTTCAAAAATATTCTCCGAAAATTTCAAGTCGGTCCGTTCAAAATTGAGGGAGTTATGAGCGTTTACAGATAGGTCTGCTTACCGCTTTACCATTACAGGTAAAAACATTAAACGCGTTTTTCTCGGAACCACTTTTTCAGAATCTCGACGAAAATATCTCAAAAACAACTAAACCGATCTGCTTCAAATTTCACAGACATTTTTTGTATATCAAAAGGCAGTCCTTAATCGAAGGATTTTTTTGCAATGCATACTTTTTTATATCAAGGAAAATAGAGTGTTTTTGCACCGAAATTTCGACGATCACATTCGATCGGCCACCATGTTTTCAAAAATCATTATTTTATTGAATCCTTCGATTAAAGACTAGATAATACTGTACAAAAAGAAAATTCATTTGGTTTTTTTATTTCAGATAATTTGTTCCCGAGCAAGAGTGGTCACCGCGAAGGACCTTTTTTGCACAGCGGTCTGTGCAATTTACTGTATCTTCGTCGTACATAAATATCTGAATAAAAAAAATTGTCAAAGATACTGGAAATGATACCCTTTATGGTGAAAAAAACAGCAGGTGGTGCAGGAATCGCAGATTGAAGCGAAACTTATCATTACAACGATACAACTGTTGGTAGAAGTTTAAATTCGTTTTTTCTCGAAACTACGTTTTTCAAAACAGTGTACACGATTTCTCGACACTTACGAACGGAGTGACTTGAAATTTGATACACTTGTTCAGTGTAATAGTAGTTTAGTCTTAACCAACGTGTTTCCCGTCAACATGTTTTTCCATTAGTCATTAACAATAAAGTCATTTTTCCTCTAAAAATCGATTTTTTTTCTGATTGAAACACCATAACAAAAAAAGCTCGGTGGAGTATTTTCCAACATTATCTATTTCAAGACAACAAACCTCCGTTTTTTTCGTATTAGATAGTCCCCGAAGGCCAAAATCAAGTACACCATTGAGCCCTTCAAACGTCCTTCACGCGATTGTTTATAACTTCTTTAATTATTAATATATTCAAATGAAATTTGCTACACAACTTTATCAATATATATATAAATAAATGTCCAAACGATCCTCCGATCATCTTACTTATTCCTTCAAGATACATATTTTTAAATAACCCTGACTTTGGTTCATCACAGTAGCCTAACCCCTCCATTCCTCTTGAGATCTTGAATAAAAAAAAATCTATAATACAGTTAAACGCTACAATAGCTCAAGGTACCAAACGATCCCATTGAATACCCACAGCACCCCATGACTCGACGGGCGCTCAGAAAACAATAATAAATAAAAAATCAAACCTGTTTCCCTCAAACGATACTTCGATCAGTCAAATTCATTTATCATCGACATATTGAAACTTTGCACAGCTTTGTGTCCGGAGGTCGTGAGGTCGTACTTGTCCAGCCTAGACAGTAAGCCGGTAGTTGGCCCGAATAAAATTGCTCAAGAGTCCAAAAAATAAAAACAAACAGAAATCATCGCAAGCTGCGCCTCGTTACTGTCGTCATTATTCGTTGGTGCAGAGAATGGATTTCGACGTGACCACGTCACCGACCCGGACAACTTTCAAATTAATTACGTGTACGGGCTGCGCGAGGGAAACGCACAAACACGCTCTCGTTTTCTCATTCATGTGTATGTAGCTATACGCACACGCACACACACACACACACACACACACACACACACACGCACACACACACACATACATACATATATATATATATATATATATATATATATATATATATATATATATATATATATATATATATATATATATATATATATATATATATATATATATATATATATATATATATATATATACATGTCTGGCCGTCCTGATAATTATAAAGTAGTTTAATTAAAAACGTGACCAGTGTGGATTCGTTCCCTACTGTTCGGTGACGTTGTGAAATGTGAACAGGAGCGATAATTATACGAGAGGACGAACGCGAAACGCCGAATTTTGCCGGCATATTTTTACCACCCAGAACATCGCCATACTCGTCCGATCACCACGACAACCCCCGCTGCTGGTCGGTAATACATAATTTATCCCCCGTATACGGGGAGCAACCTCCCCCCCCCCCTCTATCCTTCTTCACCACCGAGCCATTGAACGGTTGGACATTACCGCACAGTGGCTCGAACGTCGACGGGTCCCATTATGCGAACGTTGAATAGCACGAAATTGCCAAAAATAGCCGGAATCCGTTCCGGTCGTTCATGCGCCATTACGAATACTATAAATGCGCTCGCTGGGCCAAACGAACCGTTATCTATTCGGTTACCATACATGTATACCATTTATGCCCAAATACAACGATACACCAGTTATTCCCGTTCAGTTCTGATTTGTCACTCACTGAAAATACCGAAAATCCGATAGTTGACTGTACCGCGGCCCGTTGTGTTGTTCCGCGTTCAAGCGCGGTTGCCCTCGTCTCCATTTTCAACACGCAAATGTGCAAAATTGGATGAAAAATCATGAAAAGTGCTGGCGAGCTACATCTCGTTATTGCAAATAGCTCATTGATCCGAGAAAGAAAGAGCACGGATGGGCACCACTTTTGGACGATGTTGCGGTTTTTCTTTGTCCATTGAGGTGAATGCAGGTGAATGGATGGTTGATCGATTTCGATTATGTGAAATACACTGAATCACATCACTTCAACGACCCTTGCAGTGAGAATGAGCAGCATGGGATAAGGAGGACAAACACTGTCTGCTCAGACAGTGGCATTTCAATTCGGGATTGGAACACTTCGGATAAAACGTCAAGAGTCAACTTTTGCTTTTGTTTGGCCAAATAATGACAATGGTGATTCCGAAAACAAATTTTGAATGTCCGAATGAAATGAGGATTTAGGTGTTCTGAATAAAGACTTGATTATCGTTCCTTTCGATTGAGGTTGTTGGATGAAAGTTTTGGGGTGAACAGATGCTAATCAAACATTTACTAGTCGTTATGGTGTATTTTCTGAATATAGTGGGGAATGGAGAAAGGAGCTTTCCGCGCTCGTTTATTAAATATTAACCCTTTGTTGTCACTGAGGGTCCAAACGACTCAGCGTTCAACTTTAGCGCCAAATATACGTCCTTACTCTACGATTTGATTTTACGATTTTTTTTGCATGTCGCCAACCAATTTGCGATTTTATTTTTGCATGTCGCCATCTTATTTATCATATAGTAATTTTTGGCACGTGTTATGCAGTATTTAAAGTATGCTCAGGAATTTTTTCAAGGTCATCCGAATAATAGGTTTCGCGTAGCAACAGTTTGAAAATGGACTGGGTCAATTTGACCCAGTGTGACAAGCATGTTTCCCCAGGTAAGTGTGGCAATGAAGGGTTGAATTTTTTAGTCTTGGTCAATCTCCGCTTGATCGTATTGGTTGCATGGAGCAACGGGGTTGACTTTTCAATTTCTCGCGTATAGATTCGCATTAGTAAATAAAGTAGCCCAAAACACGAATATTGTGTGCAGGATAGTGAAGAGAACAATATTACCGCAAAAAAGACAGGTTACCGATCTAATTAATGAGAATGTGTGACAAATATGCGACCAGTTTACGAAAAAGTAAGGCGCGTTGAGAGGTATGTATTGAAATGTGACAACGTCGGAACTAGGGGAATAGCAGATCCAATCGGAGACTTAGTCAATTCAAATAGCGCTAATTTCAAATAGCCTAAAGTCAATTGCGAGTAAGGGATACGTATTCATTTATTTATTATGATGTATTACTTTTTTTCTACCTTCGGTGAGCATGGTACGATGCTTGAGGGCACGGGCACTGACAAATCGTCTTTTCCATCGGAAACATTGCGGCGCACTAATTTCTTTTTTCTGAATTATTTGTTGCGCCCTTTTGCCGATAAGGTTCCGAACCACCCCCCCCCCCCTCCGCTCAAGCTGAAAATTCGCACCAACCTTCCTTTTTATATTTTAAGACAACCCCTAAAGGCATTTTTGGCGAGCCGCAATAGTTTTCGGGATGTTGAATTTTAAAGTTATTTTTAAGGGTAAGGTTCCGACCCCCCCCCCCCCCCCGATCGAGTTGAAATTTTGCGCAAACCTTCCTTTTAGTATTTTAAGTTAACCCCTGAATAGATTTTTGGTGACCTGCGAAGGTTTTTATGATATTGAATTTTAAGGGGCTATACCAGTGTGACACTTTTGAAAAATCGATGTTTTTTTGCCTTTTTCGACAGTTTATACTTTCAAGAATATCCTGTAAAAAATTCAAGGGCGTATCTCTAATAATTTCATCTTCCAAAAATTGATAGTTAAATCTTTAAACGCGTTTTTCTCGAAATGAGATTTTTCAAATTTGCTGACATTGTAACTCAACGAGCAATTATCCGATTGACTTGAAATTTGAACTGAGTACTCGTGAATATATTTACTCTACAATGACGTAGTATATTTTTGATTGGATGAAAATTGACGATTTGGCATTGAAAAAAACGACCATTTTATAGGCAAGAAAACAGACTTTTTTTTAATAACTACGCCAATTTTGTTAGATTTTGATATTTTTCGAGAATCCAACGTCTTTGTACGGGAAATACCTTCCAGTTTAACGACACTTTTTCCTTTTTCGGTTTCAGCTACTCAATCGGCCGGAATCATGTCAGTATGTGGAGGAACTTTTCTTTGCGCCTCCGAAGGCAGCGCCTAAGTTGCTTGGATCTCAATATTTTTCTATGAAAAAATTATGTTATATAGGTCAAATATAGCCAAATATATTCTCAATTTTCCGAAACTTTTAATTGAGTACTTTTCTTAAAAAAAAAATCCCGAAAATCACCCAAATTTTCAGCGAACAAAACCCAAAAACTATTGCGCGTCGGCACAAATCCTTTAAGGGGTTGTCTGAAAATATTAAAAGAAAAGTTTGCGCAAAATTACAGCTCGATCGGAGGGTCGGGGTTTTCGGAACCTTACCCCTTTTTGCTCTGACATAACCTCTTAAAACGCTGACCAGCACAAAGCGCGCGTAACCCAGCTGTGACCTGTGACAGTCACTGCAGTCAACCTAACAGCCTCGAATTGCAAAAGAACCGTGCGACGTTGCCAAAGCTCGGGTCTATTATAATAGAATTCTTCAAGATCGAAAATTAATTTACTGATCCTTCAATCTCCTTCAAATTAACATATATGTTTTCAACATTTACGACTATCTATCGTGCATTTGAAAATTTTCGCGACATTCATTTGTACACATAATTTATATTTTGCTACAAGAAGTTGGCACTAGTGACGAAATACATGTTAGCATAGGAACTTCGTTTCTCCCCGCACCCTTCAAAATCGATTTAGCAACAACCTTAAATCGAAAGTTCGTGAAATGTAAAAAAAACACTCCATTCTGTTCAAATTGCCAAATGTTCCTCTCAATTGCTACTCTCAGTCAATCGAAACGGCCTATTACTCGCGGGCACATAATTACGCATACGTATTTGGCGATGAACTACCGAGACTCGAATTGTCACGGTCTCCCGTAAACCCGTGCATCGTGGATGCTCGAAAACTTCCGAAATAATTACAGAAGCCTCTCGACAATTGAGTCGGATAGTGGCTGACTGGTTAGCTTTCCACTGTAATGGGGGCTGCTTCAAACAAACGAGGGTCTCGTGCTCCTTCTCTCTCTCTCTCGCTCGAACCACCGACTATCTACACTCCACTACCTTTCTCCTATTAATGGGAAAAGTTTGTTTTTATCTTTTAAATGCTTCCCGCAACACCACTAATTTCAAACTTTCTGCTTTACGGTAATGCAGCAAATGTAAGTATGAAAATGTGTTCTCTCGGACATACGATGAATACGCTTGCTGTAAAAATCCAACTTCGTTCCGAGTTGGAAATACGGGGAAATAAGTGGACATGTAACGAACTGTCGCCCAATAGTTTATTCTACTCAATACAAAAAGAAATTGACGAAACGACGAATTCATTCCAACTTTTGCATTTTTCGGAAA
Source organism: Ophion ellenae (assembly GCA_963210295.1). Lineage (NCBI taxonomy): Eukaryota > Metazoa > Arthropoda > Insecta > Hymenoptera > Ichneumonidae > Ophion > Ophion ellenae. The sequence goes on from OY723387.1 coordinate 51,177,470, forward strand.
TCAGATGTTCTTTCGGCACTGCTTCGTGGCTGTTTTTTTCCGATTACTCCAATAACTTGATATGACATCTTCGTATCCGTTAACGTGTTATCATCATGATTCAAAGTATTCGGAAAATAACGTTATTTTACGGAGGTCAAACTGAGGCTAGCTTCATTGCCATCATGATGGAAAAAAGCACCAATGGAAACAACATCCTCATTGCAGTTATCCGTGCAGAAATTGTCGTAGGGGTCCAATTGGATTTCCATACTTGTCCTCACTTCCGTATCGGAATACAATGGGTCATTGCATTGGATCCCTATACTAAAACGTCACACTTGAATATCGGATTCTCATCGGGATTTCCCACGAGAATCCAATGTACAAATCCAACCTAAACTAAAGGATTCCCACATTATCGAACAGAATCTGATTCTTGATGGATCCCAACGCATTCTGTGCGTTGAATTTTGCAAACGAAATATATAGATATACAAAATGAGTGGATCTTGAAACAGTATAAATCTTATCTTAAAAACGTATAATTCGCTTGAAAAAGTATACATTAAAAATTAATTTGAATCACGTCACTGAAAATCCACTGTTATTGTCGTTTGGTGTTGATTTGACTGCCCTTTGACATAACATCACCACACACACACACGCTGACGAATCGTCCAAGTTATATTCCAACATGCCGAGTTTTTTCTCGTCTCATTTCACATATTTTTGACTGGAACGTGATAAGAATTCTCAAACGGCGTTCATCGGGGAACAGTGCAGAATCCAATTGGCTCCCGATGAGAAAACCTTATAGGATGTGGTTGCATTTTGGCAGTAACAAATTTTTGCTCGGAATCAAATGTCAAAATTAAAAATTCTCTAACAACGTCGATTGGGAAGTAAAATCCCGGGAAGGATTAATCCTAAGTTGATAAGTATTAATTGGAAAGTAGAAATCCTGATAGGCATGTATTGTATTAGGTTCAGGGATCCCCTAAAAAATTGTGCTTGGATAGGACCCAATCGTGATAAACGTCTTCATACAATGAAAACCACCAACACTGAGGATACTCTCCAAAAAGCGCTGCTTTATAGCAGCATCTATGAGCAAGGTATACAACAGCAGTGAGAGTCTTGAAGCTCGTCATAGCGCGTTACGGCTCAATATCAGTTTTTCGGAAGTTTACGAACTATATATATATATACATACGATTGCGCGCAAGAAACGGTGGGTTGTAGATCATTTCGTTGGGATGGCCATAGAATTTCAACGAAGTGGCAGTTGGGTTACGTTGAAGTAAGCCATAACTCAAAGTCCCTTGCCGGCTCTTAACGATTATCCTAATCGCATAAGGACTCTAGCTACCGATCTCTCCCTCTCTCTCTTTCTTTCTCTCTCTATGTGTATATATATTTATATGTGTTCATGTGAGTGTATACGTATGCAAACACATATATGGGTATTTTTTACCTCCCTTTATCTTTTGCTCATTCACTGTACCAACCAGGCACCGTTAATTAATCTTCTCGATCTTATCCGCAAGATGATCCTCGTCGAGAGTTGCACTGCTTCCCCATTTAAAATCCTCCTGCTACGAGGATCTTCTCATTCCACTATTTTCCTGGCGATTATCAGTCCATTCACGAGATGATTAATTAACACGTGAAACAACGGGCACCCGTCTGATAAATATCTCACCACTGCTACTTACGCGGGAATGCCCAATTTCATTCTGTATTTGAGTATATCCATTAACCATGGAGGTCTTAGAAGCTGGACACCCTGGCGCATCCCCTTGACTCGTCTTACTGAATTGAAATGCAGAGGAACAGTAAGACGCTTTGTCCCAGTTGAGGAATTTATATGGACATACATATACATACATCCATGTGTGTATATATATATATATTGTAGTTTTAAGACAATTCATAGATATTCCGTCTTGCGTAACCAAGCGAATTACCAGTTGCGGTATTGGATTAAATTCTTGTAAATGTTCGAGGCTTCATTCATACGGCAGGGAGTTGTGTAATAAAACGGTACACACCAGTGACGTGGCAGTTCTAGTTCATCAACAACCTGGTAACATTATTGATGATAGAAATTAAACCTACGCAATCATAGCGCGTATTGTACTAGTAGCTTACCGGCTCGTTGCCATTACGGTGTTAGGATATAACTGGTGTTCGATTTTCCACATGTACGCCTGCACTAACAAGGAACATCCCTCAGGTGACACCCTTCGATTTTGTTCAAATTTGGATATGCTATAAAGAACCGAAAAGTAAGCGATACGTATTTTTTTTCATCGGCGGAAAAACGGTTTTAAGGGGTGAAACCACCCCTCGAAAAAAGGCGCCTCTAGGGGTAATATAGCAGTTTCACACACAAGGTGTCCACCGATTTTAATGAAACAAAAACGAAAATTCTTCTAATCCGAAGCAATGAAAAATGCACTATAGTGACACTGCAAAAAAAATTAACAGGTGAACCACCACTATATTAGGGGGTGGTTTCACCGCTTAAAACCGTTTTTCCGCGGATAAAAAAAATACGTTTCGTTTACTTTTCGGTGCTTTATACATATCCAAATTTCAACAAAATCGAAGGGTGTCACCTGAGGGATGTTCCTTGTAAGTCGCGAAAATTAAAGTCTTGAGATATTTGGGCGTCTACGAGACACAGATGTTTTCTCATAGGTGGTATTAAAACTAATCCAACGAGCAATCATTTTCGTTTGAAGATTACACGAGTTCTCGCATTTTGGAATTTCGACGTACAGCCTTCATTTTCGGGAGTTACGTGTGATGTGATGGATAAATGAGCCACATCATTTATAAGCGCAGCAGGAAAGTAAACTTGCTGATGATCGCTCACTAACCAAGAATGTTTCCGCGCGATGTGAAAATGTATTCAACGGGTTACATCTAGTTGCAACACCTGAAAACGGCTCATCTATTATTCCCTAGATATTTCAGAAAGTTCGATGCGGTAGTTTTTGAGATATTTCATCGGCATCAACATAACCGACAGATCCGTCAAGTTTGATCCGATCGTCTTGAACTTTTCCGTGAACATTTTCAAGATGATATACCGTCAAAATATATTGATTAGGGGAAAAAGTGATTTTTCGGCGTTCACACCTAGCCACAACCCCTTAATGGTTCGAAGTTCCTCGGGATTGCTGCGTTCCCTAACACTCGGATCAGTCGAGCGAAAATTACGAAGGACAACCGTGCGGCTTTCATTCCTCAATGGACATGATGAAAATTCATTTCTCATTTGGATGTTGTGTATACACGCATGAAGCGTAATCCTTGTACATTTGTGTATTCGTAGCTCATTGCGGCATGGTAATTTGGGGTAGGATGCAAACCGCAGGCCATACCAAAAGGAAAGAGAGATAGAGAGAGGCGTGTTCGCATATCAGGCTTACCGGTATTAACATACGTAAGGCGCTGTCTTCTGTTTTCCACTGGGGAAAGGGAGTGCGAAGAGGAGAACGCGAGGACGGAGAGCTATAGGAGGTAAAGCCACACCAGCTGTACATTATAAAGTCTAATACAATGTACTTATGGTACGGACGAACTTAACTTAACACCGGAGCGAGCACCGGAAACGTGCCACACGTTGTAAATTAATTGCCGTGCGAGAGGCTTCTTCCTCTCCTAACCCTCGCACGCGTCAAGGATACACAGGGTATGGAGTGAACATGTTGCGGGCTCGATGGCATACTAACAATACCGGTTTCTCCCTTCTCATGTGAAAGGTCTGAGCAGAAGATGAGTATGCATTACTCATATCTACATATGGGGCAAGCTGACTTTGAAGTCGTGCCGAGGACTGTTCTCAAAAGGGCCAATCGCCGTGCTGATAGCCGATATTATATATAACGGGTTGGGAACATCGAATGTACAGACTTGTATCATAAGTATATGGAAGCATATGACTTCATTCGGCGAATCATATAATGATTGCGACGCTGAGATAATAATCCCCGATACCTCCCAAACACCTGGGCCATGAACAACAAACGGATCATTTTTTTCCAGTGAGATTCTTTCTCTGAAGTATTGGATACTGAAGAGATCGAGAGGAAACAGTACGAAGTATCAGAGACGATTCTATCCTGCCAGGAACAACTCAGCTGGAACCGCAGACGTTTTCTTTTTATTGCCATACAAAGTGACAATCAGCTGAACCGATAATCTCAATGGACTCGGGTTTTGAGGGTGAAATTAAATAAAGCCAGACTGCCTTATTTTGGGAACTGTTCGAAAATACAAGAACGGCATCAGAACAGCAAAAATATGATTGATAAACATTCCTGATGACTAGGATACTTATGGGACGTTTCCTGAGAACGATTCCACCTACAAATATCACTTAGGGGAAGTTGGAGCAAGATGATAACGCTAAGGTTGTGTTCAAATAAAACAATACATATATGAGTTAGTCAACGTTAATTATTTTTTAACTACTCTTTATTTATGAATCTTTTAATTTTGGATGCAAATAAATCAATCTTTCTGGCTTGTACCATATAATATATATGTTTAATTAAACCTTTATTTTTCCCATCTTATCTCGTATGCGGAGCAAGATGAAATGGCGCTGGGATAATGGTGGGGCACGAATTATCGGCATCTTTCGCATATAAAAGTGGTTTCATTCTCAATACCATCAATTTGGTAAGCCAATCGTCTAAGTTCTGTAGGAATAGTCGGAATAATCTTGCTTCCATATCATTATGATCATTTGTAAGTTTCTTTTCTTCTCCTGGTAAAAACACCGGTTGAAGAGGAACCAAATGCTCTACTAGTTTCATTTCACTCTTTCTAACATAAATAGTGGTACGTTGTAAGATATTCCGGGTTTGCGATAGCTTGTAATCATCTTGCCCCATTAGACATTCTTATCATATTAATAATTAGTAATTTTATTGTGCTCACCTACCTGTCTCTGATCAATATCAGCAACTCAAATAAACTAAAACGATGTTAAACTTTACCAAAAATTACATCGTTTTGTCAAAAAATCGATATTGTTTTCTCACTCGAGACGCGTGCTGCCGCCACAGTTGATACTTTCACACTCATTCGCCTCGCCACCATTCCTCCAAACTCCAACGGGATCACTCTGCTCGCAAACACCGTTTAGTGGCTAGACTTATGATTCATCTAGCCCCGCGTATTCGTTTCGCCCCGAGTTCCCCACACGCTCTGATATCACGTTCCCACGATCATCGCGTACACACCCGAGGTTCGTACAGCCGATAAAGATTGCATGAGCTTTGACAGCATTTGTCAAGCATCACGACCGTTTTCATCGCCATTGTCTACAATCGACGGACTTCCATATTTGATCATTTCCACCTCGCCGTGCGCTCCAATACTTGTCGTTTACACGGCAAATTGTCATCGCACGATGTCAACGGTAATTGCGAAAAGTGGAACTCAGGCGAGATCCTCGGCAGGGGCCCTATGAGAGATTGTTAGGGTATTGCGAACAGATCGGAAAGCCATCGATGGAGAGAGGGCTGCAGCACACACAAAGTTCGTTTGCGATGAAGGGGATGTGAAACTATACGGCGAAGTATATAGATCCAGGGCGTATGGAAGTTCCGAGGCAGTGATGGAAGCTGGTGTAGGCTAGTCGAGCAGAGATCATGATGAGAGATATACGAGCACAAAGGTACACGTGGAGAGGTGATCCAGCTGGGATGGGTTGAAACGAACGGGAGTTAAGCTCAGCAAAAAAAAAGAAAGATTAACCTTTTGTCTGGAGGTCCGGTCGGGTCTTCCTTTGTCCGAGTTTAGCACTCTGTCGCGACACCCTGTTTTTGTTCACGAACCTCAGTGTTCAACCAACTTTGCCTCCCGCCTCGCTTCTTTGCTCGTTCACTGGCTTACCTTCGCCTTCCTTTTTTTTCCGTTTGCATATACTCGTGTATCCGTTCCACTCGAAGCTGAAACTACTCACGTTCGGAGACTCGAACCTGCATTGGACACGAAACTTGAAACAATAAACTCTTGTATGTGCTCGTAGCGGGATTTCTGGACGTGGACGCGTCCAGAAATCCCGCTTCAAAGTTAAATCCTCCGGTGACTTTTCGCAGCCTCTCTTTCTTTTTTTCTTTTTTTTTTACTGTGTTCGTACGACTCGTTGTTCTAGGAGTGTGTGTAACGAACGCCAGAGACCTCGCTCCATTCCAGTAGTCATTGACTCAGGTTTTCACTAACCCTTTACCAACCGTCGTAAAAGTGTAATTACGTAGATCTGACCGGGAACTATGGGAGAGCTCAAGTGAAACGAACCGGAATCGCCTGACGCAGGAGACGACCGACATTTCGTAACGTCGAAATGTTGACCGTAATTCTCCATGGTTAATCATTGAGCCATCGTTAGAGCTTGAGCACAAAGCCGAGAGAAACGGGAAGGTAGGCAAAAAGCTCCGCGCGTCCAACTCGACCGACGCCAGTCATTCTAGTGATCCCACGGAGCCGGAAACCTCCGGAGATTACTCAGAAAATAAGCTCCTCTGCATCGCAAAATCATCCTACGTCACTGATACTCCATTCCCCATGAAGGATATTCCGGGAAGTTTGCTCTTTTTTACCAGCCTAAGCGGATGAACGAATTTCATATTTTTGCCATTTAGCTGAAAGCTCTTTACCAAGAATTCTCTCATCTGGGATTACCCTGCACGGATAGCGTTTCTGCTCTAGTGGATTCACCCTTGACGCGCTTCATAAGTGGAACAATAAAAAATCCATTTGAGCAGAAGAAAAATATACAATTTTATCGTTAAGACCTTAGGCCACTCTAGAGGCCGAAAAAATTGCCTTTTTGGGGAATTTTTTTCAGAAAAACTATAAAATAAAACGAGATTACAAAAAAGGGTGTTTATCACACATATCAGTGACTGTATACAATTATTTTCTTTAAGCGATTAATTTCAAAATGGCGGCTTTGCAGCGCTTATCTCAAAACTGCATTTTTTAAGTTGGCAGGAAACATAACTCGGACAATTTTCAACCGATTCACTTGAAATGTTGAATATATCTTTAAAAATACATTGTCTATGAAAGTACGTAGGATTTTTTTTTTATATTACATAGTTCATTTGTTATTAACGATTTTTTAGGCAAATATTTGGAAGGTGAAAAATTTGGCTAAAAAATCGTCAGATAATTGTTAATAACAAATTAATTATGCAATATAAAAAAAAATCCTACGTACTTCCATACAATGTATTTTTCAAGATATATTCAACATTTCAAGTGAATCGGTTGAAAAATGTCTGAGTTATGTTTCCGGCCAACTTAAGAAATGCAGTTTTGAGATCAACGCTGCACAGCCGCCAGTTTGAAATTAATCCCTGAAAACATATATTGTATATAGCCACTGATATGTATGATAAACACCCTTTTTGTAATCTCGATTTATTTTTTAGTTTTTCTGAAAAAAAAATCCCCAAAAAGCCTATTTTTAGCGTCTAGTGTGGCCGAACCCCATAAGAAGGAACCGAAAAATTCGTCCAAAAACTTGACAAAAACTAACTGGAAGCCCATCCAAAACAACATTTATTTCAGAAATTATGAAACTTCCATAAACTTTACGTACTTTCTTTGTACGAGCATATTGCAAACCGTTCGTCTGTGCATTATCGAGCATCTTTCGGTTCCGTCTCAAAATCGTTTTCTTCCGGTCAAAATCCTATCTCAAAATTCTCTCATACTCAAAATGCCATCTCCAAAGTCTTCCCTTGTGTTCATCTCCAGTGCTCTTTTTTCTCACTCCACTTCACTCTGTAATTCCTTCGTGAAACGTCGCACTCAAGTACAATTCGTGCTAAGTAAGTTATAGCACAAGAGATTGAGTAAAACAAACTGGCGCTGCGAGAAAATGGAAGAATAGTGAGAATGAACAGTAGGGGGAACAGTGAGCGCGAAAGTTCGCGAGAAGGCGCAGGATTTGCGGTCTAGAGTAGCGTTGGTATGGGATCCTAGTCCGATCTAACCATCACCAGTATTCCACTACTGTACAGAGTCCAATACGTTCTACTCAAGGGCTGACCCGATGCCGAGTGCAACCACTCTGGCGGCCACGGGGCATTCACGGTTTGGCCTTAGATTGAAAGATAATCCTGCAGGGTACGTTGCCGTCTGACTCGCATATTTTTATCAGGCTGATTGACGATTTAGAGCAGCAGCGGGGCTTGCGAAGTGCACAACATCACTGGTAGTACATTGCGTAGGTACATCCGCCATTGGTGACTTTTATCCATTCTCTCGAAAACCAAGTCTGCCCAAATGCCATAAATATAATCTCGCCCCTTTTCCACCAAGCCACCCTTTCGCGCCTTGTTTTATCTATTCGTTTTCTTTCTCTATCGCCCCGTGATTTTCATTCCCAAGTAACCGCGAGAATTTTCGCGTGGCTGTGGGAACACGTCAACGTGGAAGATTCATGATGACGGAGCGACTTCCGGTAAACGAATCGACATTGACGCGTTTTACGCTCTCGAGCCACACTCGGTTTCGACAATCTGTGCTCCAATATGTATATATATATATGTATAGCATATCGGTCTCCAAAAGATAGTGGGGTAGAAATGGAATGAAAAAAATCCACCAGCAAGGTTCATCGTGTAGACGTAGTAGAACGAAAAAAAAAAAACGTAAAAAGCCACCAGAGTGAAATACGGCCTAGAAAACCGAACGGTCTTCATAAATCCAGCACGTAAATCAGTCTTTATGGAGTCCTCCCTGCCTCCCTGGATTGGACGCTGGAAGCTATTTGAAACGCTACGTGGCACCGACGACCGGAAGTGCACCTCTTCCGCCTCTTCTCTTTGTCAGTGTTCATCCACGTTCGTCCCTGTACATGTGCCTATGCCCATGTACAGCATGGCCGCATTTTTTCCCTTTCATAAGTATGTCTATTCAAATAGTTTTAAAACGAACGCTCGTCCAGTTTTGGCAAATTTTCGATTGAACCAAGATAGAACACCAACCCACGCGCTGTCCACCCTTTTGTCCCGGAGTGCCGTTGGGCCTTTTGTTTCCTTAATTCCGCTGAAAAAGCCCTGAAACGATATGAGCCGAAGCTTAATCTATTTCAATGCAGCGCCATTTGCCATCAATATTGCAACCCTACCCGATAGTCGAATGTCCTGCAGCGTACAGTCGACCTGCACATAACTGACTCACCACAGGAAAGGGGAACATACGAGCCATACCGATGAGGACCGAGGCTTTCGTGGAGGGGCCAACCGACTCCCCTTCTACGTCACCCACACTCCAATGACAACAGTCAAATGATCACCAATTCAGAATCACGGCTGTCACCGTACAGGAATGAGATTTCCGAAGGTACCGGCATTTTCACCTCAGCGGTGGACCAGCACCTTTCTATGCGGAACAACAACGAGAAGCAGAAAAAGTCCAAATATGACGTGTACGAGTTTGTCGCTTTAGTTTGATTACAGGCTGGCCAAGGGTGGCTGTATTATGGACGGAACACGTTTTGGCATTCAATTCGAACCTAGCGGTACGACGGACAGCGGTGAATCCGTAACTTTGGTAAGACAACAATTGCAACCATCGCATGAAGATAAATGCTTATAAAGTATCGATGCGTATACACGTTGATATGGTATGCGGCGAGGGTTTATCGTCGTCAGCCAAAAAGTCACCGAAAAAAACGGCTGCAGTGTATTCACGAACTGCGAAATCAGCTGAGTGCTCGCCACACACATAAATGTGGAAAGATTATTGTGAAGACATTGGTCTTAGAGGACCGTCCTCATAGAGATCTGTTATTCCTAACCTCCATATTACGTAAACCCCAATGGCTTGGGAATCAAATGTGGGTCCGGCTGTCCCACCATCAATTACTGGTTAAAACAAGTATTCAGACTGTCACCAAAACAGCAGTCAATGTGACTGAGAAATACCAGACTCGAAATGTACTTTTCTCGTGGACATATATATATGTATATAAAATGACAGTTCTCGGTGAAACATGCAGAGTACGGGGAAGTTACAGAGTATAGCAATCGGGATACATGCCGTTCGGGTGAAGAAGGTACGGAAAGGCATGGAAGGGGTGTCAGTAGGTATATCGTGAAACGATTTATCATCGATTAAACGGACGTAATGCGGCATTGTTGGCGGGAAGTGCAGCGATAGGTATGGGAGCCACGACGAGAGATAGGTTAGGTATATATTTGCCGGAGGTCATATCGGGATGCAAGTGAAATGCTGGTATTGAGTCGCAATCAAGCATGCATGCAGACTCGGGTGCGGCAGTGCCCCTTTTGCACTCATAGCGCTTGAGATATCAATATGCGCGTGTACACCAGCCACGAGCCGATACCGAGTCTATCTCCCTTCCTCCTCCCTCTCCACCCCGTCCCTGCTCGCCTTTCCTCTTTGGGATTGAAGAGCAGAGAGGAAATGTAGAGCCCGGTGTGCTTCGCTTGTTTCCGAAGGATGTACACTATCCTGTACACCAGTTTCTGTACCAAGCGATCCGAACGTGTGCGAAAGCCCAGCGTCAATTTTGGGCCACTGTGTGTATGGATGCAAATACAGTGGCGATCGTGCAGGATGGAGGACAACGAAGTATCGTTCACGTTGCGAATGAGTAGCAAGCGAAGCGATGACAATGTTCGATTCTACCGGTAATCCACGACTGGCGTGGTACTCGGAGAGTTGGTGCCTTTTTGGGAACTCCTCTGTGAATCGGGGAATCGTCAATCAGCGCACTGTACAATACCGTAAACGTATTTGATTATTTTATCACGTAAATGTGACGAACGTTGCACGTTTACTAGTTATATTTCCTTTTTCCTGGCATTACTAGCTTTCCTGAAGACGAAGATTACGAGCGCTGAAACTTTGGGCCTCTCATGGGGAAGAATGGACCGTAACCTGATTCATGATACTAGGACTAGGATTCACAATAGTAGGGCTGGGATTCACAGTGCTAGAACCACGATTTGCAATACTAGGACTAGGATTCACAATACAACATTCCATTTTTACTGAAGGTTGCACTTTTTTTCTCGATATTACTAGCCATGATAAGTGCAGAAGTGCTTTATCGTGACAACACCCGCAATCAACGATGTACAATGTGATTCACTATACTAGAACTAGGATTCACAATACTGGGACTAGGATTTACAGTACTAGGACTAGGATTCACAATACTAGGACTACTATTCACAATAGTAGAACTACGATTCACAATACTAGGACTAGGATTCACAATACTAGGACTAGGATTCACAGTGCTAGAACTACTATTTGCAATACTAGGACTAAGACTCACAATACTAGAACTAGGATTCGCAGTACTAGGACTAGGATTTACAATAATTGGATTAGGATTCACAATACTAGGACTAGGATTCACAGTGCTTGAACTACGATTTGCAATATTAGGACTAGGATTCACAATACAACATTGCATTTTTATTGAAGCTTGCACTTTTTTCTAGATGTTTATTAGGTCGTCTAGAAGCCATGATAAGTGCAGAAGTGCTATATCTTGACAACACCCGCAATCAACGATGTACAATGTGAAAATCAACTGATTCCCGATGCTCGGAACATTGTATTGGGATTTTAAATAAATGCTCGCTGTTTTTCGTAGAAATGAATGATTAAAAAAAATTCCTAATGCTTTCAAACGTTTCGAAACTGCTGTGTGATCAACTCTTAATGATTCTGCAAGTTCAGCTAGCGTCTGCCATGAGGCTTCATGAAGTAATGTCTCCAATTCAACACATCAAAATCATTATTTTTGCTGTGTCTAAACCAATCTCTGCATGTTGTTTCCGACAGGGCATGGTCGCCGGAAGTATCAATGACAGTTCTGTGTGCTTCAGCCCCAGATTTCTTTTTAAATAGAGTAGTGCAGTAAAATTCCCCGCAAATACTCTTTTTTGGCACGAAATTCAACATGTTTAACACTATGAAAAAAAAGTTGTTTACACTTCGGCGAAATGACGCACACTGACTTTCAAGCTTGTTCATAGTACTTCTTTATAGATTCGTTATCATCCTAATCTACGCCGGCGCAATTCTCGTAACCCCATCTGGTGAAAAACAGCGAGAACTTATTCAACGTCCTAATAATCCGAGCTTCGCACTTCAACCAGATGAGGTGGTCCAACTTCGGGAAATTCACGATACACACGATGAATCGATCGGATGCCCCACCTCTTCGCTATTTCATCACGATCTTTGTCTTTATCGAGTTTGTGCTGCTGGTAGCTCGCGTTTATCAAACGTTACGCGTTTGGTCTGACAGATGAAAGTATTTGCCGCGACTTTCCTCCACTTAGCGGCTATTCCAGGTCCATGGACTGTGCGGAATGGTTTTTTTTCGCGCGCTGGAGCGACTCGAGCATAAACGGGAACGTGTGTGCATTCGGTCGTCGGAACGTCGTTTCTACCGGTGAGAATAGCCGTGAAGACATCTTCCGGTGCCTGAGGGAATACATACACGTATATGCCTCATAGCCTGGTACATGTGATACACACGAATGAAGTTCGTAAATCTCAGGCGTTGCGGTCTCCAGGGAACCATGTCTCAGTCACACACCAACCCCAGCTGGCAAGAGTTAAAGCGTCCTGGGTGGCGTAACCCCTGCGTTTGCCATTCCCCCTCGAGCTATTCCCCGTCTGCTCTCGACGATCCGCCCAACCTTCGCCGGTGCTCTTCACCGTGCCGCGCTGGGAGTACCAGCGCTTCGCAGCTTTGATGCTAAGTTGATGCTACTCGAATCCAGTAATTTAAGCACTCGTGTGTGAAACCCGAGTGAGAGTGGAAAAGGATTGGAAAGAAGGGAAAAGGTAGCAGGTCGAAAGGGAGGAAGGGAGTGGACGTTTTGGTAAACGAACGAAGTCGGGGGTGACGTGCGAGCCACTTGGGACGTTATTCAACTTTTCTGGAAAATCTCTTTCCACGCATTTCTTTACATGCGATACATACGTACATGTATACTGACGCATGCATATCTTCCTTCTCGAACATGCGAGTAAAATGGAAATGGTGTTATTGAGAATTTTCCAACATTTCGCGACGGCGTATGTTATGGATCAATGGAGCGATGTCTCTGATACTTTCTTCCGATGATCACCTTCAACATCTTCGTTGCAATGGCAGTCGCCATTTCTGTTGCGATGTGTCAGTAAAAAATCAATAAAAAAGCCTCTCCATCATAGCTATCTCGCGAGCCCAAACGCTGTTCAACTCGTACGAGTATTTGTGATAATTGAATACTGAATTGATTGGGAAAATGTAGCTGTTGGTGGCATTGCCGAGGGCTTTTGATTGTTCAAGTTTCGGAGAAAAGTCTCACAATTTTGTCATGCACCGGATTCAATATCATCAACGAGATGAAAGACTAGCTGAAGACATGGTATACGTATGTATCCATTGGGTGATTGGGTTTCTTGATTTTATAGGACAGTGGATGGTTTTTTTTTTATTTCACGTGACAGTGATTGGGGTTTTTTTTATTTTACAGGGCCGTGATTGGATTTCTTGATTTCACAGGACTTTGGCTTTTCGCTTTGACACCAAATCAACCCGCGTTGTGTTTCACGATGAAAACGAGAAGCTCGTAAGCCCGCACCTATTTCGCCCATTTCTCGCGTTTCTTTAATAGATGTTAATACATACATTTGCGACGGCTAGTTATACACTTGCTAATGATACACTCCTAAATTATACTCTCTCCCCTTCTCTCTCTCTCTCTCTCTCTCTCTCTCTCTCTCTCTCTCTCTCTCTCTCTCTCTCTCTCTCTCTAGCAGATTGCGACAAGGTAAAAAGGGCTCGCGTGTGAAAGCGTCGTTCAACACAGAACGAAACTTGAACCTCGGTGACTCTATTCCATAATCTCGAATGTCTTATCGAGCTAAAAACCTTCTGCAAGCCTGCCTACCAAACTGTGTCCACATTACGCATGGTCTATGCACGTTTCCATGCTTGCAGTCTTCCAGTGCCTGAGGTGGCCCTCGAGAAATTTAAATGTCCGTGTGCTACTAGTGCAGCGAGTAAATATAAAATGACTACAATTTTAGCTCCGTTTTTGTCGCGTGCTCGTCATCTCGCGATGGTTTCACCTTAATGTATTGGATTCCGTCATTGTTTTCGAAATGTATTAGATTTGACAACATTGTCTGTTATGCGTGACGGTAATAAAAGAGAATGAATCCTCGAAACATTTGCGGATATTAACTATCCGCATGAGAGAGTCTGGTAAGAGAAATTACATTTTTTGTAGAAAACGCAAACGCTTAAAGGACGAAGGCTGAGAAGTTTCCCATCGGAGTGTCGCCCAGCGCCATTTGACACGGGCTGGCGCAAATGGCCGTATTTTGTGGGGGCATAAGCAGGGCGTTTCTGAACCATCGGTAAATCACAGTGGCGCTTAATTAAAAATAATGCACAATCAATTATTATACCCAATGACAAACTGGAAAAAAAATTCGGCCAAATTTTGTAAATTTAGACATTTTTTCAGCAACGTCACGGCGACGAAAATTCTTCTGCTAATCACAGTTTGTTCTAATCACTAATCAGAGGCTAATCACCTCCATTTTTATTGTCGTTACGGAATCTTTAGATTTGTTTACACGCGTGAGCAGTTTGTATCAGGAATCTAGAGTTATTTAGTGTATAAATTATTAGATAAAAATGTGGCCATCGTGGCATCTCCATAAAGCGCTATATGAATGAGATGATTTTTAGAGTCGTAATTTGTCGTCAAAAGTACAGTAACTTGGCTTGAAATTTCACCAGTATACTGACAAGGAACATCCCTCAGGAGACACCCTTCGATTTTGATGAAATTTGGATATGTTATAAAGCATCGAAAAGTAAGCGATACGTATTTTTTTACCGGCGGAAAAACGGGTTTAAGGGGTGAAACCACCCCTCGAAAAAAGGCGCCTCTAGGGGTAATATAGCAGTTTCACACACAAGGAGTCCACCGATTTTAATTAAACAAAAACGAAAATTCTTCTAATCCGAAGCAATGAAAAATCCACTATAGTGACATTGCAAAAAAAAACCAAAAAACCCCTACAGATGCCTTTTTTTCGAGGGGTGGTTTCACCCCTTAAAACCGTTTTTCCGCCGATAAAAAAAATACGTATCGCGTACTTTTCGGTGCTTTATAACATATCCAAATTTCAACAAAATCGAAGGGTGTCACCTGAGGGATGTTCCTTGTGAGATGTATTTTTACGTGATAATAGATGAAAATCAGGGTAAATATTTACAAGCGAGGCTCCGGCCCTAATCGGTTCCAACATTTTTTCACATGTTTGGGCTTCTGCAATATGAAAATATATTTTTTATGATAGGGGAGGAGTATTTTATTTTAAAAAAATATATTTCCGAAAAATATTCGATTTTTGAAATACGTTTTCTGTATACTTACTGTAATTTGACTTGTACCCAAACAAAACCAATCAAACCCAAACCCATGTCATTTGACTTACTTGATGTCACCAAACCCGTTTCCTCCATACCTTCAAAAAAGTAAAAAAAATAGCGGTTGGGGGTTGAAATAAGGGTTGAAATTGTCTCCCCCCGACTTAAATATTATAAACAAAGTGCCCTGAAATACGTCGGCTCGGTGCAAAATTTCTAAACCCCGTTTCTAGCTGGAGCCCCACTTCTAAATATTTACCAAAATCAGTTAAGTGTTGAATATTCGGATTCGTGAAAGTAATACCGTAAGCCGATCGCGCGTCTAGTGATGTCGGCTGCAATTAAATATTAAATTGTTCATAATATGTGAATATTTCCAACATTTCATATAGCGTACAACCATTTGAGCTTAGGGTCTGGTCTGGTGTGTTTGGAAATCGGTACAGCCGCCCTTTGTTTTTAAAAGGGTTGAGTTATGGAAAACGAGATCTTCTCCCTTTATGCAGGGAGGCACGGTCTCGCGTCGTTGTAGCCCCGTAATTTATCGGTCGCGAGAGAGCCCCGAAACCATTTGGTCACCCCTCGAGGGGCAGACCACCGTGCTTTTCCCATACATGCAATTTTTTGTCCTACCCTTGTTCTATCGTCTCATTCCCTCTCATTCTGTCTACCCAGGCGGTTATCTCTCTTGCTTTTCCTCGCTCGGTCGTATCCTGTCTGACTTTTCCCAGTCTTCCCACACTTGAGCAGGGAAAATGCTTCTCCGCGATTTATAATAACTGCAGCAATGTCATAGCATATTTTTAAACACATTTTTGTTCGACGGGCTTAAGAGAAAATAAAATGTATACCCCTGCGGTGCCCTCTCATCCCCCATCCGGGCCCCGCCCGTTACGAGCCAGACGCTCAGCTATCACAAACCATTCCTGCAGAAAGGCCGATCCATAACTCGAGCCACCCCTTCGAGCAGTCGGATATGTTTCACCCCTTGCCGAAAAATCTCGTTCACGGTGTTTCCGGTAGTATTTCCGTCATGGTCCATGAACATTCGGGATCGTTCAAATAAACGCTATTCATGCACAGTTCAACAACAAAATTATACGACTGCTAAACTCATTTTGAAAATTACCGTTGATTAAGGGCTTTGCATAATTTATTTGTAAATAGTAAGAAACCGTGTTCTCGTAAAAACTTGTTCATTGCCTTTCGTAATGATTCATAAAACCGATAGGGCTCTTCTTTATGGGCGAATGGAATTCTTGGGAACTCAAATCATGAGCACAAAACAGTCAGATGGAAATGCAGCCAACGGAAAACTAAAAGAAGCGTTACAATTTGTCGAGGCAAATAAACAGCTGGCGATCGAGGTATCATTGTTTATTGTGCACTTCAGAGAATTAAGGCCTTGGAACACTCTAGAGGCCGAAAAAATAGGCTTTTTAGAGATTTTTTTCAAAAAAACTACAAAACAAATCGAGATTTAAAAAAAGGGTGTTTATTGTACATATCAGTGACTGTATACAATAATTTTTTTGAAGCGATTATTTTTAAAATTGCTACTGTGCAGCGTTTATCTTAAAACTTGTGTTTTTAAGTTGGCCGGAAACATAACTCAGACAATTTTAAACCGATTCACTTGAAATGTTCAATATATTTTGAAAAACACATTGTCTATGGAAGTACGTAGGATTTTTTTTATATTACATAGTTCATTTGTTATTAACAATTATCTGACGATTTTTTTGGCAAACTTTTCACTTTCCACATTAGAAGTGTGCCATATGGCCAAAAATCAGTATATCGAAAAAATCCTACGTACTTCTATAGCAGTTATTATATATAATCGGAAAAAATCCATTGACTCATTATAATTCGAAAATTATAGGGGCTGTTTGCCCGGCCGTGGACACTGGCAAAACGGAGACGTCATCGCAAAAACGCTGCACAGCCGGCATTTTAAAATTAATCGCTTCAAAAAAATTATTGTATACAGTCACTGATATGTATGATGAACACCCTTATTTGTAATCTCGATTTATTTTGTAGTTTTTCTGAAGAAAAAGAATCCCCAAAAAGCCTATTTTTTCGACCTATATAGTGGCCTAACCCCTTAATTAAAACGGTAACCTTTTTTTCGGTAATGTTGATCTCTACACTATGCTGCACACAATATTCGTTTTATGGGCCACTTTCTTCACCTATGCGAAAACTATTCGCGAGAAACTGAAATGGTGACAACGTTGCCCCATACAACCAATGCGATCAAGCGGATATTGACAACTTAAAAACTCAATATTTAATAAACGAGCAAACCCCCGTTCACCGTTTGCCAATATATCCAGAAAATATCCCATAACGAATAATAAAATTTTCACTGATATCTAATCACCCCAAAATTTCTAAGTAAGCAGCAACGTTAAACCAATAAAAGCGGCTGAGATGCTACAGACGTATGCAGTCATAGGAATGCATAAAAAAATAATGTAAGAGTGAATAGATTCATCACTTTGTATATCGTTGCAGACGATTGCCACGCATGTCATCCGTCCTTTTAATTTATTAATGAAACGTATCATTTATTTAAAAAATACGAATATTTATGTTTTAACATAAGGTACAAACATGGTGGTTATGTGTGAAACGCAATATCCGACAAATGGCCGCCGCGTCCCTGTTTGCAAACGTTCATTCTTTTAAAGAAATTTTCAATAACATTTTGACATAATTACGGACTAATTTCTTCAATGGTGCGTCCAATTGCTTCCTTGAGCTCCAGAATGGGCTGTGGATCATTGGCATACACTTTGCCTCTTAGAAAACGCCAAAGAAAGAAGTCCAATGGCGTCAAATCTCACGATCTTGGTGGCCAATTCACATCGCGACCATGAAACTTCGTCTGCAATAACTATGCAGTAACAATGCAGCAAATAACAATTTCTATGCGTTGGTCGATCGTGTAATTCTCAATTACTAAACCTCAATACTTCCTGATGCCAGTTGCCAAAGATTGGTACTCTATGTTCGCATAAAAAAATGGCGCGCAATTAAAAATGTCAGGTGATTTTGAGACACCCTTTATATATACTCGCACACATACAGACATCGCGATGATCGAAGATCCATCAAATCTCTATAAATGAGTGAGTGGAGCTGCAGCTTTTCATTGCTTGGATATTCGGCTGGCCTATTCACCGGGCAACTTCCGGTGTGTCTCATTCTCGTCCTTAACAATGTCACCACTCTGTCCTACTCTCAGCTGCCGTGTACTATACGTAGCCTCCAACAACCCGGTCGACCCGTTGAAGGAGAGGGTCGAGACGGTTCCGCTATCGGTCGCGATGTAAAATTTATGACCGGGGAAATAAATTCACTATCGGAAACTCGAAAGTCTCGTCGATGTGGAATGAGACGAAGGAAACCGGAGATGGCTATATATTTATTGCCGCCATGTGCACCAGTCCTTTCCATCGAACCCGCCGCTTTATTCACTACCGTACTTTTGACGTATTTTCGACAATTCAACCGTCGCTTCGAATTGTGACAACTGTTCAGGAGACTCCTTCAACAATAACGCCGAATCACTTCCCTCGTCGCGATTATTCAATCGTCTAAGATGACAGGCCTCGACTTGTAGTGGAAATGCCGAGCTGTCACTTTAATCGACCAATGGAAATTAAATTTGTACTATTTAGTACTATTTTTTGTATTTGCATTTAGGTTTTAGGGGTAATATACTACTGCAATGTCTGGGTTTAATTTTTTGTCGGTACATTCCCGATTATCCGTCACTTTAATCGACCATTGCAAATTAAATTTGAAGCATCAAACAAACGCGCCTACTGTTTAGTACTATTTTTTATTTGCATTTATGTTTTATGGGTAATATACTACTGCGATGTTTGGGTTTAATTTTTTGTAGCTATATTCCCGATTATCCAAATAAAAGGATAGGAGTGATAATGGCTTATCATTATCAGGGCAGTAATAAAATAATTTTGTGTCTCGTATTTTGTCATGTATAAACGAACTTTCCTGATTTTTACCCAATTAATGTACAAAGATAGAATTGTCCATACTAGAGAATGTCTATCATGTTTAGATGTTCTGTTAAAAAATGTTAAATTCTTTCCCTCAGAGCGTAATTCGAAAAAAATAATATTAAGTATTTAAGGGGGTTGCATTTTTATAGAGATTTCTAGCGGCGTGTAACGATAAGAGACATACGAAAGGAGGAAGAACTTACCCTCGACTACGGGATGGCGTGGCTTGTAGGACATGTCTGAAATAGAAAACGGATTAGTGATTAGTATAATTAGTCAGTACATATGTACACGAGTAATTTTAACCCTTGGATAGATGTACGTTGCTTCGATCACACGCTACTCAAACAAAAATTACTTTGTATCATGAAATTCCGGAAAATGATGTTTTATTGTTCAAATATTAACGATGCGTTTGTTGGTGCTTGCTGCTCATTAGCATGTGCTGAGTGACGGTTTACTGGGGAATGCTGGTGCTCGTTATTAAAATTTATTATGCACCTATGAGGTTATGATGATCCTCAAATGACAATTTAAGTTTATATCCTGAAATTTCGTTTTTTTTTCTTGTTTCCGAAACATGATAAACTTTCACATTCATTAATTGTAAGCTACTCGATAAACATATTTGTTGCAAAATAAATAGACGAGGAAAAATGATGACATCAAATGAAAGTTAGAAAATACTTAGTTACAAGACTTCTGCGTCCACGAATCGAAGCAAGAACATAATATCCAAATACATCTCCAAATGCTTCCATCATAGCACCTTGCAAACCACCATCACCGATGAAGCCAAATATCACTGCATTCGGAAAAGAAAATGATTTATACACGTTTCTTTTTCGAACAAACTAACATGTCACATTTGTACAGGTGACGCTATTTTTGAAACATGTCGATGTGCTAATAGCGAACAATACATGGATACAACGGGTTCAAAATATCCTATCCCCCGTATATATAATTATAAGGGCATGTCGACAAAAAATCAACGCTTACCTGCTCCACCAATTCATACCAAATTCAAGCTCTCTCGCTTAAGGGATTAGGCCACTCTAGAGGCCGAAAAATTATGCTTTTTGGGGATTGTTTTCAGAAAAACTACAAAATAAATCGAGATTACAAAAAAAAATATTGTATACAGTCGCTGATGTGTATGATAAACACACATATCAGTGACTGTATACAATAATTTTTTTGAAGCCATCAATTTCAAAATGGCGGCTGTGCAGCGTTTATCTCAAAACTGCATTTTTTAAGTTGGCCGGAAACATATATCAGACCATTTTCAACCGATCAACTTTAAATGTTGAATCTATCTTGAAAAATACATTGTCTATGGAAGTACGTAGGATTTTTTCGATGTATTGATTTTTTGCCATAAGGCGCACTTCTTAAGTGGAAAGTGAAAAAATTTCCTAAAAAATCAGATAATCTAAAGTCTGATAATTTTTAATAACAAATGAAATATGCAATATAAAAAAAATCCTACATACTTCTATAGACAATGTATTTTTCAAGATATATTGAACATTTCAAGTGAATCGGTTGAAAATTGTGTGAGTTATGTTTGCGGCCAATTTGAAAAATGCAGGTTTTCGATAAACGCCGCACAGCCGCTATTTTGAAATTAATCGCTTCAAAAAAATTATTGTATACACCCTTTTTTGTAATCTCGATTTATTTTGTAGTTTTTCTGATAGGGCCTCTGGGCCTTCAGAATGGCCTAATGCCTCAAGAGTACGTGGTGGAGTCAGTGGTTCGATATTTTTCCTCCATTCAATTTACACGGCGCGTCTCCTCTTTACGATCAAGCTCAAATAATTCAACTAATTAACATTTGTTAGGCTCGGTTTTTAATTCTCGAAACTGATGCTTAGCGATTTAGAAAGCTCCTTTCGAAGTCTCGGTATAATTAGATTCACAATGACAGAAATTCGAAAAATGCACGTAATTCAAATGAAACCTAAAAAGACTTTCTTTGAATAGCTGTTTTGCATGTGAAAGTTATTAAATCGAAATCTGAGAAAACGTTTTCAAATCTGTCAGGGACAGCTTGAAAAATCTCCAACCGAATTTGACAAATATTAATCAGTTGTCAAGTTATTCAAGTTTGAACATAATGAGCAAGTTTTCCGTGTTAACCAACTGGGGGAAAAAATCATCCAGCGTCTGCACTTCATTCAAACTAAAAGTTCAAATTTGCCACGAATTAATCTTATACCTGATAATATTGTTTGTAAGAATTTTTTCAACACACTCTCCCATATACGCATCATAAGTACGAATACAGAACATCCAATCCACCAGATTAATCAAGAAGCCGGTATACCTCCAAATTTCTAGCTGGGTGGTAGGAAAGATTAGGGGATTAATAAGACATCAGGGAACGCCAATGTTACCCGTTCAAACTTGGAATAATTATCCGGAGCCCAAGACAGCCCTTTGAGCAGCCTCAACCAAATTCTCGCTCTAATGAAGAGACTCGCTCACCTGCAAAACGCCCGGGATCGGGATTCGTAAGGGGCGAACGGTGGAAGGCGCAGACGAGAGCGGGCGTGCATGACGTGGAAAATAATTGGAAGTTTTAGGTTAGAAGGTGGAGGGTGGGAACGGGTAAGAGAAGGCAGGAGGCGTACGAAATGTAGGTGGACGTGGGATAGTAAAGGGTGGATGATGATGGCAGTGATATAACGGGAAGGGCAAGAGGACGGCAGCGGAGGGTCGTAGTAGAAGAGAGTTAGAGAGTGGGTTGAAGCGTCAGACACCTCCGGACTTTTGGTTGCTCTTTCCCGTGAAAGCTCAGAATGATGGCAAAAGGCGAGAGGCCTTCCCTCGCGTTTTGCCCGTTTGGCATACCACACCACACACCTCCAACCTTCTCCATCGCTTTGCCTTCATACCGTTAATGCAGCGATGCAGGCTTGTCATGGGTATGGATGTGTGTGTCTGTGTTTGTGTACCTATAAATAATATATATATGTATACGTGGCTGTCTAAGACATTTCGCTTGGCTGGGCCGTTTACCAGAGAGCGCTAGAAGTTCCAGCGTAATCAACTTCTCCGAAGAGTGATGCCTGGAAATAGATGAAGGCGCTCTCTATACCCGCCATCTATCCAAGGCACCAGGGCTGATACAGAATCTCTCTTTTTGATCTTCTATCCTTCTAAGTGTGGGTAAGTGCATCTTCCTCTCTCCCTCTCACCCTCTTTGTCTTCATTTCTCGGTCAGTGCTTCTTTGCCTCTTCCAGTATATCTCTCTGTCCACCTAAGAGCATTCGGTGAAGCAGCTTTGATGACAGACTCGACTAAATGCATGTCATACCCGCATCGCTTTTCAGTCAATTTCCTCGTTTAATTCTTCGCTGTGTGTCCCTTTTCATTTATTCGTGCCATCAATGGTTTCTCTTTCACAGGACCATCAACCCTGTAGACGCCCGTAACACCCGTAATGTCCGAGAGTGCGAAAATGATGAACTAACCATCAAAAAGATCGTTTGACATGTACGCGCATGAGGTCCTATGATGAAATTGGAATAAACGTACTTGTGTACGAGTGGAAGTGTAAAACTTCCGATACCACTTTGTAGAAGCATGAGATTATTAGGTGTATAATACTGATCTATATATAGTTTCAGTAGAGATATACTTGCAGATAGATAGTCGTAAACGGTGAACAATGGTTAGTCTGCGGAACAGATCGAGTGTCCAGGTCTACACGATGGACAGGTCCTAGGGCTGTTTGAACCACTTGGTGTTACGAAAGGGACGATATGTATGCAGGTCTCTCTCCGGCAGAACTCGCAGATGCCGATATGACGTCGATATACCCTTCCACGTATTAGGGTCGTAAGCCATCCCTTCCACTACCTATCACACGACACACATGGCAGACATGTGCCGACATCTCGACCCTTCAACCCTTCGCCCGTGCGTTGCAAACACACCCTCAATCATTTGCCATCCCGGCACTCGGGTCAAGACACTTTGCCACAAAAGCCGAGTTACTTAACAGCAAACTTTGCGGAGGGCACATTTCAATGTGCCCTCTTCAAAGTAGCAAAGTAGCTCGAAGTCATAACTAAGCAAGAAGGAAAAAGGGGACTGTGATCGGACAACGAAAGTGTATACGATTGTACGTGTTTCTTGATGATCGCAAGCCTTGGTTTTCAGTATTTTCAGACGAGACTATCCCCAAATAATAGTATCCAAGGATGACGCAAAATTCCGATGGATACTCCATCTATAAAGCGGTATACCCAAGTTTCCTCAATGTTAACGTATATCGAAGACAAGTACGCAGGAGCGATGGCAAATCCAACCTGAACTTATAACTTAGACGATCGTTGCCTGGTGTGGAACAAAAAGGGAGCTGCTTTCTCTGGTACATCGATTGATTCGACACAATATATTTCAGGCTGAACTTTTAGCCAAGCATCGAACTCAGGGGGTTAAGAAAAATGAGAAAACTTCTGCCACTAACAGCACGGGACCTAAGTTCTTGGTAAGTAGTCTGTAATATCCTAGGCGTGTCACAGCCTTCACTTTCACTCTCGCCGATAACAAATGTGCGGGCTTCATTGACTTAATGATTGAATTCATCAGCGATTTGATCGAGTGACCGGTATATTGGAAAAAGGGTCCATGATGTGCATCAAAATAGACACTTCTATTATTCACTTATCACTTGACAATTCATAAACGTCCAGCGGGCGTTGTTTAAGCGTCTCGTTCAAGCACCCGTGGTCCCGAAACGTTATCCCTGCTGATAAGTTTCCAAAATATAATGGAATCACCACCAAGTTGTCGAACGCCACCTAATGTAGTCCATAAATGACAACTGTATCTAAATATCAAAAGATATCAGCGCCAGCCTCCAATGAGCAGCTGTTCTCATGATATAAAACGTCAGAACCATAACCGCAATGGAACTTTATTTGCGTATTGAACATGACAAGGTCCATCAGGCGAATATACCTATGAAAGGACCAAGTTCGCACATGTGGGCATTCAATGAGATTATTCAATCTCATAGCACTGCCCATCATGCCCGATCAAGCCTGATTTCTCTCCTAAACGCTCAGTAGAATCCACGTCAGAAAAATGGAGGAGATGTTGTAGCGTCGGCTGCGGTGAAAAGGATTTTTGTGGTACTACGGGGAAGTTGTTACGAGCGAAGGGAGGGCTTATTCTCATTAGGCTTTCGTGGGGGCGACGCTTATACAGTCTGAGCTGTATGGCATGGTATTTCCAAGTTCCTTCACACCAAGCTGACCGCCACTACGTGACGTGCCTGTAAGATTTGTTTTTTTTTCTCATGCAGCTAAGGGGAGAGTAAATCGAATTTCTTATTGAAAATATCAATTTTTGTGTGTGTTTCGAGTAGTGAATGCGAAGGCGGGTATAACTAATTGTTGTCATTTCCGTACTGGCTCAAGTACGTAGCGGTTTCACAATACCGCTTTTCCGGATCCATCTTGGCGTCTAATGGAGAACAAAGTGAAAAGGGGGACGAATCGTGCAAAAGAAAGTTTGAAACGATAAAGAATGTCTCGGTACTTCGTGGGAAGACTTCACAGTAACTTTAAGGAATGTGAGCAGACTTTAATAGACGTATGAATGTGACAGACACAAGTGGAGCCACTCAATGAATTGGCGAAAAATGTGGAAAAATCTAGTCATTCCGGTGCAGCGGAAACTTACGCATATACTTTTGTCAAAACTACAACAAATCAGCGTAGAAACATTTCGGTTTTTCTTCCACGCACCAGATTTCTTTTTTGATTTGCGCAGTAAAATCCGTGGTCCAATTATAGGGGAAGTAACGATTTCTTCTTGTCGTCGGAAAACTAATCAACGGTTGGCACAAGTTCAATGGAATATTCACTTTCAATGGACGAAGGAAAGGCCCGCTCACGGACTAGTTATTCATGTTCGATTGGATTTGGAATTTCGTGCAAGTCTTGAAATACGGCAATACACAATGACGACAAGTAGTACGAGTGCCTCCGTTCCGACAGGAGCTTCGTTACTGTCGTCTCTGTCGCTTCGTCGCTTTCTTTATTTTCTTCCCGTAACACGAAACTCCGGGGAACTCGAGTCGTCAACTTGGCAGTCCGTGAGATTGTACCGAAGCGATGGAAAGGGGGATTTGTCTCGCGTTGCTAGCAATTCGTTCAGAAACGTATAGAAACACTGCATTATAATGGGCTAAAGTTCGCCAAGTGTACAACGCCTATCTTGGGGTCTCGAATTTGGGTATGAAACTCCAGGGCGCGCATGCTGAGACCCCACAATCGAATAATTATAGCGATCTAGCCTGAGGTAAGCGCGAGTCTCGTAATGAGAATTTTCACGAACGAAATCGGCTTGGAACTTAACCACTTGCGTTACAGGTGCTCGCGCAATCGCTCGGAACGCTGATTACGGAAAGTATCCAAATTATTGCGCGAGCGGCGAATATATCTTTCACGTTAGAAGTGTCGACGGAGCTAACGATTTCCACCACCGATTTCCAAGTGAAGCTTAAACTTTGTTACAGATGTTTATAAATGGAACAGAGCTGTTCTACTTCGATCGACCGTACTATTCGCGACGCAAATTTACTAATACGATTACATAGTATATTTTCCGCTCAAGTGAAATCTCATTAATTGGCTGAAATTTACTGGCGAAACTTCGACAACTTAATAAACACCCAGCAGCTCGACCAATAATGTCAATTGAATCAACTATGCGGGATCTAATCCTCAATGGAATTATTAATCGAATTCAACGCGAATACATCATTAGCGAGTGAGCTTGCGACAAATCACTAATAATTAGTCGGTTCCGGAGACGAATGATGCATTTCGAAAAGTAGCAGTTCGCAGCCGAATATTTTTCAACCCCATTCCATTTGGCCAAGATCGATAATGCGGCGTCTAGCGTCACTCGCTCGATTGGGGTATACAGAGAGACCGTCATTGTTTTCCAAGTCCTTCAAGCCAGTAACACATGATAATGAAACGGTGAGCTGCTTAACCAGCTGCCATTTGCGGCAAGACAGCAGATACCGTAAGATGGGGAAGGAACGTTTCCTCGGAGAATTTTCCTCAACGTCCAAACGATACTGCTGGTAGACGGTGTGGAAAATTCAGGGCAATGGCCCCGCTGTCTCGGCGTAGCTGCAGCCAAACTGGCAGGTAGGTTCAGACGCAAAATTAGGAACTCTTGTGGAGCCAGCATCCGAGCAGAACATCTCGGCAGTATCCCTATGTACATACGCCCACCACATATCGATCTATATACATTTGTGTGTGTGTGTGAGAGAGAGTATGGCTAACCAAGGTACCGCTGGTGCAACAAACGAGAATTTAGTATGTAAGGCACGTGTTCGCATCTGCCTTTATGAACGTTCCCCGCGATTCTCCTTTTCGTCCTTATTCTCATGTAGAAAAGAAAGCGCCACATGCCAAAGCATGTGCATTCCCAGTCTGAGTGGTTTTCAAAGTGGCATACATCCGTACGAGGTCTGCACTCGTAGGCTCTTACCACCCTCTGTGATAACATTTTTCGACCAATTTGCGGAAACCTGGCGATTCGGATCATCAGACGAGAATACATATGTGGCAGTCTGTCGTAAGCGTGAAAATTGTTTTCTCTTCGTATCGCAATGGATTACCAATGACGTTGATCCCGTCGTTGGCCAACGGAATTCATCGCGAGAGTAATCTTCGTGTGACGAGGACACACAAGTGTCGAACGAGGTTATTTCAAGGGCAACATTTCCTGAATATAGACCGCTTTTGACGTTAATCCGTGAAGGAATGGAGATTATGGAAGCGAGTGTTAGAAGGGCCAAGCAATGAGGTATTAGAAAGTAAGGAGGGATGGAGAAAACGGTCGAAGAGTAAGGGAAGGTGAAGTGTTAGACTTGGGAGAAATTGGATCTCCAGGTAACGGTTTAATTGCTAGCAGGTACTTCGCACCTTAAACCGGCTCAGAGAGAAACGTAACTCGTTTTCACAGCTATAGTCACGTCCAACAACGCCCCCGCTTTCCTCCCTCACGCTACCGTTCTTCCTGTCTTACCGCCTCTCGCCCTTTCGTAACCCTTCTCTCTCTCTCACTAACTCTAACGCCAGTCGTCTATCCTCTCTTCCTCGCCTTCCCAATCTCTCTCGACTCGTCTACTCTTTCCAATCCTCTCTCACTCGCACTCTTCGGGCTCTCTTGCACACAGCCGGAGCCTTCATTCTCCCTCGCACTCTTCTCGAGCGTCCCTAGGAACACAGACTGTATGGGCTACCTCCAGGGTAACTCCGGAATTTGTTGCCTGTCGAGCCACCCCTGGAGCCGGTAAACGTTCCGTGTTGGGTTGAGCGCGCACAGTCATCCCGGTGCTCTGGAAAATTGCTAACTGCGCTGACTCCACAACCGGCTAACTCCCACCTTTAGTCGATTGCACATAGCCTGCTTACTGTAGCAATGACTTTTTTTTATAAATACGATATATGTGAGTGCACGCACGATGATGAGGACAGCATTTACGCAAATGGAGGCCAATGAACACGAGAGGTAAATTCCGAGAGTGAGCCATCGAGCTGATCAATGTTGGTGCAATCGGTTGTCTCTTCTCAATGGACCTTTGGAAGCTTGGAACCCCTCGCTGTGTCGTTTTTTTTTGCATGAATCGTTTCTCTTTCTATTGTAACCCTAATGAGCATCAACGTTTTTTTTTTAACTTCCATCTGTACGGGGTTCTTCCCCCTTGATACATTCCCCATATTCCAGTTTATTTGGGTTAGGTGGAGCATCAACGTCATTGCGTACCATTTGGACACTGATGGAATCGATTCGATTGGAACACAGTGCTTGGTAGGTGTGAATGATGAATCACGATAGCATACGATACGTTGTTGATTGAGAGAACATTCAGAAGGAACCAAGAATCTATAGTGAACATTCAACTGGAAGACACGAAAAGAGGGGTTTTGTGAACTCAAAGTCGAGATATTGATCTGATGGTTGCGTTCTTAATGAGGTGTTCAACCCAATGGTCATCAGAGTCCTGATGATTATGATGTTTACTCATGAAATAAGTATTTTAGGATAAGGATCAGTCGTTCGTACGGATCCGTGATATATCAGCGTCCAGGAGGTATTTACTATGATGTATTGCATTGCCACATTCGTTGGTATACGTGTCCAAGAATAATCGAATGAAATGTTTTCAACCGCGGTGTCTATCTGCAATTTCGGCCGAATCCTTCATTTGGAGGTTAATATGAATGGTGTCACATCTCGGGTGATTTGAGAATGCTAAGGAACTAGCGTGAGGTAAGTTTGTCTTCAAGTTATAAATGAGAATCTTAGTTTTGCGTTCAACATATAAAATTATAGTTTCATGCCAATTTCAACAAGTTTTCATAAATGACGACTACCGCTTCAGCAATGTAAACACTCTGCCGATTAAGCGCCACGGCTGTCGATAATTGGGACAAGGTTGGCAAGAAAAATCTTATGAATCGAATATTAATTGATAGAAAATCAGAAAAGACATGATGGGTCCGTAATTAGCATTCTCCGAAGAATCCACGGACCAGTCACAGTTATACATATTCGCGATAGTAAAGAGACATACATATAAACAAACATTGTCGATTACTTGGTTGTGAACAGGTCGATAAGTGGATATCGTAAAACTACGCAAGTATAGTCCAGGGCCTCAACTATAGTCCAGCTATCTCTTCAAATAAAACCGCATTGGCTGCGAATATGAAATATATAAATCCGGGGTAAATAGCGTAGTAAATAGCGAGGTATTAAATATTTAAATCAATTCATTGGTGGGAGAAACGCAAATTTGAAATCTAGACCATAGTCGACATATTTGAACCATACTTGTGTAGTTTTACGGTACATCTTGAACACAGGTAAACACCACTCGATCGAAAAAAGATTGGAATTTATATTATGATAAAATAGTTGTTTATAATTATTGAAAATGAATGAAATGATGATTCTGACGTAAACATTAGTTTTTTTTAATAAATAAAGTTGTATGTAAGAGAAATTTTTGTCTTAAACTGTCGGTCAAGTTTTTCAATAAAGAGGAGAAAGTTTGTGACTGACAAGGAACATCACTTAAGTGTCCGCCGTAGATTTTGTTGAAACTTATATATGTGATAAAACATTGAAAACTATTAAACGCGTGCTTAACTCTTGCGTTGGGCACGAATCTCCTTCCAATAATGCTTCCTAAAAGTTGATAATATGGTAACTATCACTACAAATAACTATAAATGACAGAAAAAGCACGGAAGTGCACTGAAATAAACTAGAAAATCGCTCATTGCTCGTCACAGGACTCGTAATGATATATTTACTGGCATGTGATGTCACTAGAGATGCAACCAATCCTGGAGCTTTTTCGTACACGTGACCGATCGTTCAACTTTATCTAATTTGTAAATTGAAATAAACGAAAATAATAATGATAGAAAATACTTTTTAAACACTATATTCTTTTATGATGACAAGAAAATCAACCATATTTTTAATAGAGTCAAATACCCTCTAGCGCAATACCTTTACGCAATATTTTCTCGAAAACGGTACAGAATTTCACAACGATGTTGTTCTTCGTAATAAAAAAAACCGATGAATGACTTAAAATAACTTCTACTCACTTTCGAAGTTGAGCTCTATAGACTTGCAAAGTCGAGTGATCTGCTTAAGGTGTGGATCACTGGGCCAACTACCTTACTGTGTATTTAAATCGTATGCGCTTCATTAATCGCTGTTTTGTTTGAGTATATGAAATTCAGTTGATCTTGGACGATGAACAGTTAGAGTTCGTCTTCACTGGGTTTTTCGTTTTTGGTTCTTTTTTTCGCTGCATCTCGTAGCAAAGTTTGAGTTTAAAGTAGTTCGGGTAGGTATAACGAATCAGATCGTCAAAAGGTAACTGGGTTTGCAATGCCTTTATTGGCAGAAAGAAAGCATTGGTTTGCCGAAAAAGAAAATCCCCGATGGGAATCGGATCATCTGACTCCCCTTTGCAATTTCCCCTATAACGAGTAGTTTTACTTTACTCAACGCGGTTCTCCCCTTCACCCATACCGTAAAGTGTAAATTTTCGAGCTGTTACACGAAGATAAAGACCGAAGACTAATCGGTGTTCGTCGGCGCGAAGTATTCCCTCCCCCATTTCACCCGCTCACTCCCTCCTTCTCTCACTCTCTCTCTCTCTCTCTCTCTCTCTCTCTCTCTCTCTCTCTCTCTCTCTCTCAATCCCTTACTCACGCTTTGCGCCAAAGGCGTTGCGAAATTTTCCGAATAAATTATCCGTCGTTAATTAAACCATCGTCGAGAGAAATAAGATCTCCAACGATGCGTCTGTGCAGGCGAGGAAGAATAACGCGAATCTTGAGAGAGGGAGAGAGGGAGAGGGAGGGAGAGAGAGAGAGAGAGAGAGAGAGAGAGAGGGTGAGAGAGAGAGACAGACAGAGAAAGAGAGAGACAGAGAGAGAGAAAGTGAGAGAAAATGAACCAGACGAAGTTAGTTTTGGTGGCGCCCTCCGATAAGAAAACGACGAATTAGCGGACGGAACTACCGAGATGAGGATAGCTTCGTCGATGGAAAATGGAGAGAAGAGGTCCTGTCGGGATAGGAAAAGTTACTGGAATGACAACCCCCGGAATCGAGCAGATTAAGACATCCGAGATAGAACCCAAAAAAATGTTGGAGCCTGTCAAGGGGTTTCGGGTTTTGACACAAGTGTCACTCTTGTCAGTAATTTACCAGGGGGATGTGAGTAGTCAATAAGATCAAAAAATGTGGCAGCAGCATGAGTCATGCCTAGTTTATGTAAAAATATTTAATGATAATCAATTTAAAGTCCAGGAAGCACCTCTCGAAAACGTCTTTTGCAGTGAGCAATGCCCCGAACCAAGTTATCTAATATCAAAAAAATCAAACAGATTTCATTTGTATATCTGTTTATTCTATGATTAATCGAAGGAATTTCCGAAAAATCGAATTAAAAAACGGCCCATGTTCGAAGTAAGGTATTCAAATTTTCCGAAAAAAATGGGCATTTTTCATTCATCAAATCAAAAGTATCGGGAAAAAAATCCTTCGATCAAATGCTATATTTTTACATCGAGAAAAAGCTCAAAAAAATTCAGAAAGATCGATGCAGTAGTTTTTGTGATATTTTGCTCACCGACTTTCAAAACATACTTTCCAAAAAAAAGCGTTTATTGTTCCGAACGACGCTGAGCGTTGCGACGGGCGTCAACATAAGAGCCTATAAATCTGTCAATTTTGATTCGATTACCTTGAAATTTTCGGGAAATATTGATAAGATGTTATAGTGTCTATAGTGATTTTCAAAAAAATTATTTTTCGACTTTTACAACTAGGCATAACCCTTAAAGAAGATTAAACAATTGCACGACTTGAAGCATATGAGCGGATGGCCTTTTTGCGCGCCAAATGACAACAACAAAATTTGTAGAAAGCGCATTTTGCTGATTAATTAATATCTTCTTTAGAATCCGCAAAAGGTCGTTTTCATGGGTGATAAGAACATTTGTTGATTTAACTTTCAGTGATACTGCAGTCCTGATTTTTTAATATTCTTTATTCCTCTACTGATCTCATTGATCCTCCCGCAAATTGGAGCTGAACGTTTTTTCCCATCGCGTAAATCAATTCGTAATTGTTTATAACAAATGAGATCTACGACTGGTCCCAATGTGTCCACGCATAATTCCATTTTTAAATTATTATGCGTAAGTTTTAGTTACTTAAGGCCTTAGGCCACTCTAGAAGCCGAAAAAAACAGGCTTTTTGGGGATTTTGTTTCAGAAAAAATACAAAATAAATCGAGATTACAAAAAAGGGTGTTTATCATACATATCAGTGACTGTATACAATAATTTTTTTGAAGCGATTAATTTCAAAATCGCGGCTGTGCAGCGTTTATCTCAAAACTGCATTTTTTAATGGTATGGAAGTGCGTAGGATTTTTTGTATATTGCATAGTTCATTTGTTATTAACAATTATCTGATGATTTTTAGGCAAATTTTCGGAAAGTGAAAAATTTCGTCAGATAATCGTTAAAAGCAAATTATGTATGCAATATTGAAAAAATCCTACGTACTTCCATAGACGATGTATTTTTCAAGATATATTCGACATTTCAAGTAAAACGTAAAAAATGCAGTTTTGAAATAAACGCTGCACAGCCACCATTTTTAAATTAATCGCTTCAAATAAATTATTGTATACAGTCACTGATATGTATGACAAACACCCTTTTTTATAATCTCGATTTATTTTGTAGTTTTTCTGAAAAAAAAAAAATCCCAAAAAGCCTATTTTTTCGGCGTCTAGAGTGGGCTAACCGCTCAAGTCCACTCACGTTTGAATTTAAAAGAACGTCAGCCTGGCATTTCAGCAATGTGGGAGGAAGGAATGAAGAAAGGTTGAAAAGGGATTTGGTCACCGGGGGTTGCAACGGGTGAGCATGGGACCTGAGTTGCACGCGTGTAACGAGAGAAAGTAGAACGCAGAAGATAGCGATGGAGGCGGTTGAAGGAAGCGAGAGGGTTGAGGGTGGATCGTCCACGAGAGAAAAGACGAGAGGTTGAAGGAAAGAGATGAAAATGAGGGGTGAGGGCCGAAGACTCCACTGTCGATCAGAGGGAGGGGGGAGGGTGAAAGACTCGGAATTGCTCGAAGGAGAGTTCCTCTCCCAGCAGAGTTCACCGCTCCGAGATTAATGTTAACTTCACTGGAGAGTTAATAAGTCTAACACCGATAAATCCCTGAACTCTGCTCTGCTCCTTTTTTTTTTGGTTCTTTTCTCTTTCGTGCTACTAAGAGATCGTCCACGTGAAGTTGGCAAGCGAGAAAGAGATGCTGGCGCGGGACTGACAGGACCAAAGCCCAGAGCGCACCAGATTGTGGCTTTTCTTCTTTTCGCCTCCCTGAAAGGCCATAGACGTCTGGCGCCTCATATATAACCCTTTTATTCGCTCTTCCATCTTACAAATTCGTCATCGCTGCTCCTTCCAGCTACACATCCTGCCGCAGTCGAAAATATATGGAGCCATTAAATTTTGTATTCCATCTGCGGATTCTCTCAGTCTGCCTGTACGATTCATCAGAGCCCGGAATCCCTCTGTGCTTTTCTGAGGACTCGTCATCCGTGTACGAAATAATTGCACCGAATCGGTTGAATGACGTTGAAGGTAGGCTTGGGATAGGGGCTCGATCTGGTAATTCTTTGTATACAGGGTGTTAGGAAGGTCGATGCAAAGCCTTAAGGGGGTGATAGGTTATTTCGGTAGGAACGTATGTAACCTAGGTTACCTTAGTCCAAAATCTAGGGATTTCGAGTTATCATGGTAAGTGTGATTTTTGGAAAATTTCCTAAAACTAGGTACTAACTCGTTCATAATGTTCAAGCGGACGATAATTGGCAACTAAAAAATTTATTGCGTCTTAGCTTAAGGAATCATCACAGTGTACATTTTCAAAAAATCGATTTTTTGCATTATCCGATAGTATATACGGTTATAAACGTTCTGTTTAATTTTTAGATCGAAATTGGAATTATTTCGGTCGCTACAGTCTTTCTTAGAAACAGTTGAGCCTTTCTTAGAACTTTGAACGCGTTTTTCTCGGAATAGTGTTTTTCAAAACGGTGGCCACTCTCAAAGGCAGAGTTTTCAAGCTACCTGTTTGAAATTTTTACACAACATTCTTCACGTCATTCCTTATGGTGCTATGGAAGCCTTTTTTTTAATCTTCATATTTTTTTTTACGAAAACCAGTCGAAAAAGGCTAAATTTGATACGTTTTGTTAAAAAAAAACCTCTATAGGAACATAGCGACTTTCCTGCAGATTAATAATCATTTTGAAATTTTTGTTTCAGATAAAATTTGCGGCCGCCATCCTGGCCACCGTGGGACACCATTTTTTTCCACGCAACTTTACGCAAATAAAAACAATGTTAAACAATAAATAAATAAATTGTTAAAAAAATAATTTTGCATTCTTTATCGGTGCTATTTGTTTTTTTTTCTTCAAATTCCCCTATTCAGTAACTGCAATAAGGTGAACTAAGACGCCTGTTGAAATATGAGCCATTAATATAGGTATTTAAAGGTTCCTTATCGCAATTTACTACTTCCTATGCTGACTACATGGAGAAAACTTTGCTTGGTACTTAAAAATTTTATAACTCGCCAACGGGTAAGCGTACAATAATGCCCGGGCATATTTTTGCAGGCAATTGAACGCTTAATAAAAAGGGTCTCTTATCGTTTTATAATAAATCTACTCTTTCAAAAGTTATCCAAGGTCAAAGTTGAATTTATAGTAAATTTCAAAAATGTTCACTTTTCCGGAGGATCAGACTTATCACAAAATATCATAGGACCGTTTATTTAAATGATTTCATTCTCTATAAAATCATGACAGTAAATGATTTAAAAATTTGATAGTTTCATTATTAACGGCTTTAGAAATTCATTTTTTGGGGAAAAGTTGCTATTTCCGTGTAATTAATTATTATATTAACCAAAGATATATTTAAAAAGACGGCAATTTTTATAAAGTTACTTCTTATTATTTATTTACAGTATGGAAAAGTTATTAAGTTTTTTTTCATAACTTTTATATTTAAAGTTCAAAGATTTATTGTTTTAGAAAATATTATAAATACAACAAAAAAAATTCTCATGTGTTTTATAATTTTCATCAACACATAAACATTGAAAAGTAACTTCATAAAACTTGGCGTCTTTTTATTCATATTTTTGGTTAATGTAACAATTAATTTCACGGAAATGGCAATTCTGCTCCAAAAAATGAATTTGTAAGGCCCCTAACGATTGAACTATTAGAATTTTAAATTATATGATGACATGATTTTATGGAAGATAAAATGATCTACAAAAAAGGCTCCAAGACCCTTTGTGATAAATCTGATAGTTTGGCCGGAAAAATGAAAAAACCCCGAAATTCAGTATAAATTCTATTTTGACCTTGAATAACTTTTGAAAGACGAGATTTATCACAAAACGATAAGAGACCTTTTTTATAGAACTTTTAATTCCCTCCAAATATATACCCCAGGCATTATTGTACATTCAACCGTTGACGAGTTATAAAATTCAAAAATAGCAAGTAAAATCTTCTCCATGTTATTAGCATGGGAAATAGAGAATCGGGACAAAGAACCTCTAAATATTAATATTAAGATTTCATATTTCAACACGCGTCTACTTTCACCATACTGTAACGACAGAATAGGCGAATCTGAAGAAGAAAAAAAATAGTCGATTTTTTTTAATCACCCTAATGTGTCCAATGCGAAGTGACATGAATCCCCAAATCGAATTGCGAAATATTTGGGGAACGAGAAGGCCGAGCTCGCCAGAACCATTCCGCCAGCGTTACCATTCTCGAAAAAGGACGAGCAAGTACTTCGGCGCTTTTTTTTGAAACTTGGTGTGAGTGCGCGAGAGCACTCTAACTCCGAGCGGACTGGGTCGAAGCTGATCTGACCGGAGTTTGGATGATTCGCGAGGGAGACGCGGTAAATGTGTTGTCCTGGCTGGCAACCTCGTGGACAATACCGAG
Organism: Ophion ellenae; assembly: GCA_963210295.1. Classification (NCBI taxonomy): domain Eukaryota; kingdom Metazoa; phylum Arthropoda; class Insecta; order Hymenoptera; family Ichneumonidae; genus Ophion; species Ophion ellenae. Next base: position 51,213,609 of record OY723387.1, read on the forward strand.
GTTGATTGCTGTCCATCCGGGCGCAAAACTTTACCCGAAAATAAAGCTACGAATACGCCGGTCGATGTCGATGCCAAATTCAGCCGATGGGAATGGTAGATCACCGCGTGAAAATGCCTCGAACTCACCCTTTGCGGATGCAACTTTTTTTTAATGGCAGCTCGCCACGGAAGCCATGTGCAGTAATATAGATTTTATTGTTCCGATGAGAATTATTGGGAATCCACGTGAACTCCAACGCGAATCGACTATCTGCATTTTTCGATTTTACGCATGGAATACAGCATCGCGGAAGTTAATAGCGTTTTACCAATTTGTCCGTGCAACGCGTTGTTATTGGAAAATCTTGGTGCATCGCAGCGTTCGGTATTTGAGAATCCGCGAGTATGGCTTCGGTGAAAATGTATTTCAGGGTAAAGCCACCAATGAGTGCTAGCTATCAACGCTTTAATTGTTGCTTTTAGCAAGTGGCTTTGTAGCATTAAACAGTGCTTTTAATTGTTTTATTTTTTCTTTGGTTGGCGACAACGCCTAACCTGTCAGTGGCATATGTCATGTCAAGGTGTTGGACAACAACTCGCTTCGTTACGGTATTTATTTCCAATTTTATGACTGATCATAGATTTTCGATGTGTTTGATCTTATTTTTCACCAGTTTTTAGAGGTCTTCTCACTTTAGACGCTAAAAAAGGATATTTTCATGCATTTTTTTTATAGGTTTATATTATAGATATTGATATCAAAGTTGTTACACATTAATAAATACAATTTCGAAATGCATTTTTTTTTAATATTGATTTAAGCTACTATTTATAGACGAAAATGGTAGATAAAAAAAATCCCTACAAAAAATTGTCGGTCTGCGCTGCTGATGAAATACCGGAGGTGGATCATCCGAAACAAAAAAATCAAACGGTTGAAGATTTAGTATGTTAAAGACTATAGCGCATATCATACGATTTTTTATGTATGCAAAAATAACAAAATGGCGGACATTTTTCGAAAAAACAAAAAAAAAGTGTTTTTTACCGTTTTTGGCAAAAAAATAGTAATTATCAAAATTAATAAAATCCTTGATATGCGCTATAGCTATAGTTGGAAAGAATATGTGGTTTACATTGTATAGGGATCGGTTCAGTAGTTTCGAAGATTTTATCAACAAGCCGTCGAAAAAAACAAGAAAAACGTGTTTAAAGTTTGTTTGGGTTACATAACACTTAAACATTTTTTTTCATGTATTCCGAAAGTGTATTTATGAAAGCCTTAGGCCACAGTAACGGGTATAAAATCATGTGCGAATTTAACCATTTTTTTCGTATGAAAAAGTAATTCACTCATAAAATTAATTACACATGTATTTAGTATGAATATCCGACTAATCGAAACTTCTCGAAACAGCGTTTTTCCAATCGGCGTGACAAATAACTTCAACAATTTCCACTCGATTTACTTCAAAATTAAAATTTATGTTCCTAATTGCATTTCGCAGAGAAGTACGTACGGAATTTCTGATTAATCGAAAACTTTTCATTTTATGACCAGTTTTTTTAGCAGTTATAACGAAATTTTTCACTGAAAATTAGTTTCTTAAGTTCAAATACCTACAACTTTTGGATAAAACAATATTTTTTAAATTCCGTACGTGCTTCTCTAGGTATTCCAATGTAGATTGACGAGAATTTTTGTTTTTTGTTCTAGGTAAAAAATTGTGGATGCTAAATGTCACGCCGCGGAGCGCCTAAAAAAAAGATAACAAAAGAAAATATTAGTTGTCGGCCATTTTGTACATCGAAAAAAAATATATAAATATTTTCATCACATGATATTCATACTAAATAGATGTGTAATTAATTTTATGAGTGAATTCCCTTTTTTATACGATAAAAAATTGTTAAATTCGCAGATGATTTTATACCCGTTACTGTGGCCTGAGGCCTTAAGTGTAACCATTTTTATATCAACATCTATAATATAAACCTATCGCAAAAAATCATGAAAATAGCCTCTTTAGCGTCTAAGGTAAGGAGACCCGTTAAACGGCATTCATCGGGGAGCAGTGCAGCATCCAATTGGATTTCAATGAGGACTCCTGATGTGGGGTCCTAAACGAAGCCCTATAGAGATGTGGGTGCATCTTGGGACTCCCCAATTGGCGCACGTGATCACGAACGGATATTCTTTAGATCCAATAACTTCCGGTTGGCAAATTACAAATAAAAAATTCTCAATCGACGTCAACGGGAAATAGTTCGTAATCCACCTGGATTCCTGTGTGGACTCCCTACGTGCAGCGTATCTATCAAATCCATATAGGGATGTGGTAGGATCTGAGAACTCCCCAACAAATTTCTGTACGAGGAAGCGCATCAAGTTATATCCTTCCGTTATGGAAGAGAATAGGGATTAATGTATTCAGCAGGTAGTCCTGAGATAAGACTCCGATCGTGTTCGACGACACGATCGCTACCGCCAGGGTCGCACCAACATAGGCGTCAATCCTTGAAAGAGTGTGATAAAGATCCGGGTCGCTACACTTTGCACTTTCGTGCTCAAAGCAGAGCTGTATATTCGTTTCAGCTTCAATCGGATAATGTGTAAGCGCGAAAACGTGATATAGATCAAGGTTTTCGTAACCGCTGATTTCCATATTCCCGGGGATCTCGTGAAAGAGAAAATCGAACGTTTTATATTCCGGACGAGTGACGGGGCGAGAAAACGTAAAAGAACGGATACGAAAGGATAGGAAAAATGGGAAGTAAGAGTAGGAATCTGGACGAATGGTGCGAGAATATCACGACTCTTTTCTAAATATCTCGTTTCCTCGCACGGTGGCATGATGCTACGAAATATCCCGGATGATTTTCGACTCCGGATAGCGGATCCTTTATATCCCTTTATGTGATACGTATAACATGGATTCTTCGTTTTTGCCACTACGAATGCTTGTCACGTATGTCTAACGTGCGTACACCCTTTACGATCGCATTTTCTCTCATTTCACTGGGAATGTTCTCCGAGCGCTGGGTTTCGTCCAACAAGCGAGGAAAACATACATTTTCGTATTTTCGAGTCATTTTTATTGGAGCGATAATTCTACATGAACAATGAAATTAGTAAGAAGTCTTGAGAAGTTTCATAGACATAGGGAGAAAAATTGAAACGTTGAAAGCTTAAGTCGACGTATTTTAATTATCTGCTGATGGTACCAACGAAATGGTAACATAATTAAAAAACGAATGATTGAAAAATTGTATGAAATGATTATTCAAAATGATAATAGAAGTCTCAGATAAAAATGTTAACCACAACGGCTTTACAATGAAATTTTGATCCAATGAACCAGTAAGGTGATCATGAAAGGAGAAATAGTATCAGTTTGTTACGTTTTCCTTTTAAAGGGGTTGACCCTACTTGTACAGGTCGAAAACAGCTCATTTTTGGGATTTTTTTTTCAGAAAATCGATATGATGAATTTCTACGAATATTGTGTATTTGAAAAAGTATCATCTGAACAACACTCTGTCATTTTTAGTGTAAAATATTTATAATCGATGTCCTGGAAGCACCTCTCGAAAACGTCTTTTGCAGTGAGCAATGCACTTCGGAAACAGGTTAACTAATTTTGAAAAATCGAACAGATTAACGAAATCTTTAGTTTGGCATATTAGTTTATCGTATGATTAATCAAAGGAATGTCAAAATGAGTCCTGATTTCTGCCAAAAAAAGTTTCGTTCATCAAATCAATAGTATACATCGAAATAAATCCGTCGATCAAATACTATTAATTTGGATCTAGAAAAAGCGCTGCAATTTTCGGAAAGATCTATGCAGTAGTTTTTGAGCTATTTTGCTGACCGACGTTAAAAACGCACTTTCGAGAAAAAAGCGTCTAAAATTTCGAACGACGTTCCGAGTGTTCCGCATCAACAGCCTACACATCAGTAAATTTTGATCCGATCATCTTGAAATTTTCAGGGAACATTTAGAAGATGACATGCTGTCAAACTATATTGCTTTTGAAAAAAGTGGTTTTTCGACTTTTACATCTACGCATAACCCCTTAAGGATACCCGGTAAATAATGAAAATAGCATTAGGATGGCGGAGAAGTTGTCTTTCATCGTCATCTCTGCACTCATCTTCACTTTGTGCGATGTATCTTCGGTCCCCGAAGGAGACAGATAGCCCCACGAATCTTTCTTTCTCAACACTTTTCTTCAACCTATATCCGCATCCATTTCTCTTTCTCGCTCTTGGCCGCGTTACAAACCTGCAACTGTTCAGAGTCTTGGCCATAGGTGGTGGTCCGTTTTTCTTCCTTACTCTTTCGTTCGCCTCGGGTCTTCTACACGAAGGCCTCATCTCTCTCGGTCTCTTTACGGAACACATTGTAATTCCAGCCGAACAGTTTCGCTAGTAGCAAGTCCCTACGTGACCCGCATGTCAAATTCGACACATAAAACTGCAGGAGAGACAGTTACGCCAACGGGTTAACGTATCGCCCGCACGTGTCTCCACGACATCCCACCGCGATATAACATCAGAGCCCGTGATGTCTGTAGCATTTTGTTACAGGTTTCGCCGGCTTGTCGGCTCTCTTCGACTCCCCTGATGCTGCTCAAGCTTAGTCGCTGGCTTGACGCGCGAGGCCAAAGGACACACCCGTAAATAATTGCTATCGAGACTCATTAACGGCGAATCGTCTTTGGAACTCTCTAGTACTCTCCTATACACGTAGCGTACAGGCGCTTTTCCGGTGAACGACGTCAGGAGTAAATACGTGCTCGGATGGAAGAACGAAGCCAGCCCTCCCGCGTCTATGAGGGAAATTACAGGCAGCCTTGCCAAACCAGAAAAAAAAACAACGTCAGGAAGAAGAAGAAGAAGACAAATGCCTCTTGATGTCAAATTTAGCGAACAAATTACCAACGCCCAGCTGAGTAATCCCTAATGAGTCTGCACGTTGTCGTAATTGTGGCTAGTTTCTTTTTACATTGAGCTACCGGAAGGTCTTCGATACTCGTTGGAAGAACGAAACATACTGTACGAAATCAATGATGCGATGGAGCACCGGCCACAACCGTTTGACTAGCAACGAGGGAAACGTTGGAGCCCTGCATTCGTTGGTAGATTTTTATTTATCAGCCATTTTTTGCTTGCGTATTTTTGGGGGCTAGTCCAGCAATCGACACTGTTGGTGGACGTATCAGTCAGAAGAGGTACAACTTGTAGGGAAGGCTTTGTAACGGAACAGATGTCACTGAAGAAAACATGAGGTTGATTGTTGGAACTGATGCTAATAGTCGATTCGTGATATATTTATTAATCAGTAGTCATGCACTTTCTCTTCATTATTCGGATGTTGAATAAGTTGTAGCTGTTTTTGTCGTGAAAATTAACGCTTTATTTAAAATAATTCATTCGTGATGCTTCTAAACGTTTCAAAGCTGTTGTCATCAACTCCTAATGACTCTGCTAGTTCAGCTAGCGTCTGATATGAGTCTTTATCGAGTAATGCCTCCAATCCAACACATTAAGGGTCTAGGCCACTCTAGAATTTACGAAAAATCGATTTTTTTTCATTAAGCAAAAAGGAAAGGCCAGAGCAGGATGATAATCTGGAAGGCCAATTGTACGGTGCAAGCATCGCAGATTGAAGGTATTGCAACATTCATGATTTTCTACTACTCAAAACTTCAAACGCGTTTATCTCAAAACTGCATTTTTTATGTTGGCCGGAAACATAACTCAGATAATTTTCAACCGATTCACTCGAAATGTTGAATTTATCTTGAAAAATACATTGTCTATGGAAGTACGTAGGATTTTTTAAATATTGTATAGTTCATTTGTTATTAACAATTATCTGACGATTTTTTACGCAAATTTTTCACTTTTCACTTTAGAAGTGCGCCTTTTGGCCAAAAGTCAATATATCGAAAAAATTCCAAGTACTTGTATAGCAGTTGTTGTATATATAATCGAAAAAAAATAATTGGCTCATTATAATTCAAAAATTACAGAAGCTGTTTGTCCGGCCGTGGACCCTGGAAAAACGGAGACGTCATCGCAAAAACGCTGCACAGCCGCCATTTTAAAAGTAATCGCTTCGGGATGTATGATTAACACCCTTTTTTGTAATCTCGATTTATTTTGTAGTTTTTCTGGAAAAAAACCCAAAAAGCCTATTTTTTGGCCTCTAGAGTGGCCTAAGGCCTTAAGGGATCTTCTCACTTTAGACGCTAAAAAAGGCTATTTTCATCAACTTTTTGATAGGTTTTTATTATAGATATTGATATAAAAATTGTTACACTTAATAAATACACTTTCTAAATACATTTTTAAAAAATGTATGTATTTATGTATGCTAAACAAACCCTAAACGCGTTTTTCTCGTAACAACGTTTTTCGAGGGCTTGTTGATAAAATCTTCGAAACTACTGAACCGATACTTATGAAACTTTAACCACATATTCTTTACAACTATAGCTATAGCGCATATGAAGGATTTTTTTAAATTTTGATATGTACTATTTTTCTGCCACAAACGACGACAGAAACACGTTTTTTTTTTCGAAAAATGTCCGACATTTTGTTATTTTTGCATATATCATAAATCGTATGATATTCGCCATAGCCATTAACATGATAAATCTAGAACCGTTCGATTTCTTTGTTTCGGATGATCCATCTCCGAGATTTCATCAACAGTGCAGATCTACAATTTTTTTAACTTCCATTTTCGTCTATAAATAGTGACTTAAATAAATATATTTTTTTAAATGTATTTCGAAAGTTTATTTATTAAGTGCAACAACTTTTATATCAATCTTTATAATATAAACCTAACAAAAAAATCATGAAAATAACCTTTTTCTAAAGTGAGTAAAGTCTAAAGTGAGAAGATTTTCGAAGCGTCTAAACCAAGATCCGCATGGTGTTTCCGACAAAGCATGGTCACCGTAAGTCTCAACAAGAATTCTATTTGCTCCAGCTGCAGTTGTTTTTTGAATAAAGTAGTGCAGTAAAATTCCCTGCAAATGCTCTTTTTGACTCGAAATTTGACATGTTTAACAGCAAAAAAAAAAGTTGTTTACACTTCGGCGAAATGACTTACACTGAACGTCAAGCTTGCTTATAGTACTTCTTTATAGATGCCTTACCATCTTAAACTGCCCGCACGCAGTTACGGTAACGCTATTTGTTAGTAAACAGCGAGAACTTATTAAGAGGGAATGACACCTCATCGCGGTCGGTATGGTAGAACAATTATAGATTCCCAAAAATCTCTGAAACGGCGCTTCAGATCCCGTCGAAACTTTGCCAAACGACGTCAAATAGATAGACGAACAGCTGTCTTCCCCTCAAATTTTCTGAATTTGAGAAAAAAATGTAGATTGGGTTATCATAAGCCAATCTACGTTTTTTTTTTCTCAAATTCAGAAAATTTGTGGGGCAGACAGCTGTTCGCCTATCTATTTGACGTCGTTTGGCAAACTTTTGACGGAATCTGAAGAGCCGTTTCACAGATTTTTGGGTATCTATAATTGTTCTACCATACCGACCACGATGAGGTGTCATTCCGTCTTAAGCGTCCTAATACAACGTCTATTATATCGAAGCAAATAAATGTGTTTCCAATGGACTATTGTGTGAAGCACGTGCACAAGATTGCTTCAAAAAGTGTCTCATACTCACAATTGAACGAGAGAAGTACTCCGGCAATGAAGACGAATACGACGACGAGAAGCACAAGGAGGAGAAGAAGAATGGTGGGTCGGCACCAGGGACTTCGCGGGACTTCGGTATGTCTGCCATCTTTGGTTCTCTTCTGATCTACGACAGTCGACTCGCCGCTGACGTTAACGACAACTCCCTTGTACGCGTACTGAGGTGCTTTTTTGTCGGCCAAGAAGCCGTGGTCGTCCTCAGGGTCGGAGTAAACGCCATAAGCCTCAAAGTTGTTTTTTCTATAGCCATTCGTCTTTTCCGACGAGCCAGCTGCGCCAGCTCCGGATGTCGAGTCTCGAACTTCCTGATTCTGCTTTCGCGAGTAAGCCGACGAGCCCTGCTGTTGCTTCTGTCCGTGAGCCGTGCTCATTTCGCCGATCTTCAGGGTTTGTTCGTAGGACTTTGATGACGGCGGATCTTGATATCTGGAAACGGGCTCGTACTTGGATCTTTCGTAACTCTTGGATGTCGTTAGGTCGTATTTGGAGCCAGATGGATCGAAGCCTTTGGTAGCCTTTGTTCCGGTATCATAACTCGAATCGTCGTATTTCGGATCAAATGATCTTCCGCCCGATGCTGAATTGGACTCGTAGTTGGGTTCGTAAGTTTTGCCGGCCGAAGATTCGTATCTTGGCAATGTCCCGTACATCTTGCCAGCCGAATGATACTTGCTGTCATAGCTCCTGCCACCAACGATGTCCTGTTGCTGTTGTTGATTCGTGAATGAGCCAAGCTCGTAAGAGGAGTCTCTCGTCTTGATTCCGGAATCATATCCCTTCGTGGTCAGTGTATCGTAGCCCTTGGCAGTCGCGACAGGCTCATAGATCTTGGAAGTCGTATGATGATGCGAGGCTTCGGACTTTTTTGGTTCAAGCTTGAGGGTCTCCTCGGCGTAACGAGCAGCGTATTCATAATCCGTTAGATCACGCGAATATCTTCTACCACCCTCCTGTATATCGGACGTGTAGCCACGCAACTTTGTGGTGTCGGCCCTATCGTAAGGAGCATCAAGGTCCGATTCCTGATAGCTCCTTTCCGTTCTTCTGTCGTATCTCAGATGACCCTCCTCGGGATACATTCGAGTGTTGTCGTATCTCTCGAGATTGTCATGATTATAGTTGGCCGCGGCGGCCGTTTTTCGGTCGAAGCTGCGCGTCGAGTATGTCGGTCTTGGGTCATTGCCGTAATCAGCGCCACCCTGGCTCGCGTAAGGGTTCGATAGAGTTTGTCCGTCCTGGAAGCTGATCTTAGGCTCGTACTCCAGGTAACGGGAGGACCTTCGCTCGCTACCATAGTCCATCGAGCCCTCAACCACGTTCGGTAGTTTGCTGCTCAAATTCTCACCTATCCCAGCCGATGTTGCCTGATGACAGATCTCAGCATGCTCAACTAAATTTGGCAGCCTCGACGAGCTCGATGAGCTACCTGGCGTGTTCTCCGTAAGATCCAGCTTCAATCCGTTTATCGTCCTTCGCATTTTCCCCAATTAGCATGATCGCGCGGGATCTTTTCTAAGCCATTTCGTGGATACGAATGTTCTACGGCTGGCGGCATACGAGGCGGTATGCAAGTTTCTCGGGCTGTTTTTGCTCGTACGTCAGGGATGCTTTGTTAGTGGGTGGTTTTCAGCCGTAGGAAACATGGCTGCAAGGCAAACAGAGAAAAGAATTGTTAGTATGGTTAGTTGGGTTAGAGGACGTGATGAGTTAGTTTTGAGCAACTGGATGAATGTGATCAACACGTTCTCAGGGGAGATTATGACTGGAAATTGCAAATCGTATTGATCTACTGGCAGAAGGATTATCAGGAATTATTGGCAGCGAACCGGGGATCAATGTGGTTCGTCGGTACAACAGGACGTTTTTGTCAGTACATCAACGGGTTATGCCTAGTTGTAACAGCCGAAAACAGCGCATTTTTCATATTTTTTAAAGAATAACGCGATGATAAATTTCTACTAAAATTAAGTATTTGAAAAAGTATCATCTAAAGAACACTCTGTAATTTTTTTGTGTAAAGATATTCCAATATAATCGAAAACGTCTTTTGCGGTGAGCAATGCCCTTCTGAACCAGGTTATTTAACCCTCGGACCCCACACATGGGTACCGCACACTCCACACTATTAGTGAGAAATGCTAACATCATGTTTTTTGCTTTCTTCAATCGCATTTTTCACTGTGATAAACTTATATTAGGTTTTTCTCGTAAAGCCTATTCCGTCCGCCAGTTGTCGAGCGTTCGATTGAAAAAAAATCTCTCTACGACAAACAGTTCGTAAGCAGCGTTGATTTAAAATGCTGGGATGTGCGTAACCTCAGTGTAGGTTATTTATTTTGTACAGATAGTGTAGGGTCCTAGGGTTAATATAAAAAAAATTAAACAGATTTCGTTAGTATATTAGTTCATCCTATGATTAATCGAAAGAATTTTCGAAATATCAAAATTTGAAAAAAAAATGCGCGGGTTCAAAGTGACAGTCGTGATTTTTGCGAAAAATGGGCACTTTTCGTTCATCAAATCGAAAATATAGATCGGAAAAAATCCTCCGATCAAATACTATATTTTAACATCTAGAAGAAGCCCTAAAAATTTCAGCACGATCGATGAAGTAGTTTTTGAAATATTTTGCTCGCCAACTTTGAAAACCCTCAAGAAAAAAAGGGTTGAAAGTTTTGAACGACGCTCCAAGCGTTCCGTAGGGCATCGACACAATAGCCTACAAATCTCAATTTTGATCCGATCGAATTGAAATTTTCAGGGAACATTCATAAGATGATATACTGTCAACATATATAGCTTTTGAAAAAAGTGATTTTTCGACTTTTACAACCAGGCACCCCTTAAGTAATACTCTTAACAGTATCCGTATCCCTTCAAAACATCAATATTTCTGGTTATTTTCGCGATAGAGGATTAACTTTCAGTTGTTCCATTCAGCCATTGAACAAATCACATTGACAGATAATATGGCAATGATAGTAATGATTTTATAATAAAAACAATAGCGGTAGTCAGACTATAATGACGCGACTCGAAAATGGCTTATTTTCGATCAGGCGTGACTGCGTTGTGGTCGCAAAAGTCAATGCTAATGCGTAATATACCCGAACCCTGCAGACTTCTCCCGTTTAGTACTTCACCACTGTCCGCTCAGGCCAAACAACTGCGAGACTGTATAATCCCTGCAATGGCAACGTTAGCCTTTCGGCAAACATGCTGAGTAATGTACGGACGCTTCCGCGTTCATCAATGGCTTGTGAATGACTATCGATCGATTCTAAATATTTGAATATCTTCCATCTCGCACCTCGTCGATTATAGGGACAAAAGCGGACTCCTGCAGTCGCGTATAGCTACAGGAAGCTCAAGACATCAACTTTACTCCGAGAAGTTCGGGATCAAACTTCGTAAGCTTGGGCTTTAGTCCATCGAGACAAGAGTAGCAAGCTGTTGGGGTGAGAAAATCAGACTAACTTCGTTGGCGGAAGTATAAAATTAAGAATTCCTTAAGGGGGGAGATACCTTTAGGCGAGGCGAAAATTTGCTGATTTTCATTACTTTTTTTTAAAGCGAAAATTTCGCTACCATTTTTGAGACTTAAGGTATGTTTCGTTACTACTTTTGGGTGTTACATGGTATGTTTTTTTAATTAATCTTTAAAAATGGCGGAGGTATGGCACAATGTTCTGAACTGCATTTTCAAAACTGGCGTGACGGATAGCTAAAAAAGTAGTCGACCGATTCCGATGAAATTTGGTATAATTTTTTTTTACTTTATTGTTTAATACATGACCGTTAATGTTTTTGAAAATTAAAAGAAGTGTTTTTCTTCGTTGCAAGATGTAGCCATTTCTTTCGGAAAAATCAATCTTTTGTTTCAAAAGCTTACCATTTAATCGATTTTCCACATTTCTCACTTTTTATTGGTTCATATTCTGCGTATGAATGTTAATAGAAGAACGATTTTCGTTGTTTTTTTCGGATTAATCCCACTGAGGCCACGTGTCACGCCATCTGACAACATCCGCCGTTTTTAACCCCTGACACACTTATATTTGGCCGAGGCTTTGACACACTGGGTCAATTTGACCCGGATAGAACTTCATCCACCTGCCCTTAACAATCTTCGGTCGGTTTTTATTGAAAAAAATCCGGAATACATTTTAAACATTTATTAATGTGTCTGTATAATTGAAATTCGGAAAGTATAAAATTGAATTGTTGTAAACAATTATTGAAAACTTCCAGCTTTAGGTAAATGAGCATTTTATTTTGAGGATGGGTTGAGGGGGCATTCCCTTTTGAAAATTTCAAAAGCTCGAAGGCAAGCAAGACTTGAAGAAATCGACAATGATGAGCAATCAGAAGGGATTTTGTACGGTGCAGGAATTGCCGATTGAGTTTAGGCAAGAGTTTTTCATAGTACAAACTTCAAACGCGTGTTTCTCGAAACAACATTTTCAAAATCTAGCTCCATTGTATCTCTAAAACGAATAAACCGATTCTCTCGAAATTAGAACCACATATTGTAAACATGATTCGCAACAAGATGACCCACAATGGTTTTAAAATTTTGATTTTTACTCTTTTTTTGCGAAAAACTGCGAAAAAACGCGTTTTTTGTACTTTTTTCGTTTTTCATGTGCCATTTTTATATTTTTTGATAAAACTTTATTTCCGAGGGTCATTTTGTAGCTGGTGTCATACTGATTCTAATGGACTTTGATTTTTTGTTTCAGACAAGCCGTTGCCGAGTTGTGATGGAGCTACCTAGCCCACCTATTTTTAAGGCGTTACGTTAAACTATTGTTTTTATACTCAAAAATGAATAAACATTCAAAAAAAATGTATTTCGAGACTTTATTCATTAAGCCCAACAACTTTTATATTCATATCTTTTATAAAATCCTGAAAAAAAATCGCGAGAATAGCCTTTTTCGTAGCTCCAAAGTGGACTGGCCCCTTAAATATCAATAAAACAAAATACCATGTAACAGCCAAAAGTAGTAATAAACCATACCCTGGGTCTAAAAAAATGGTGAAAAAGTCTTAAAAATAAATCATGAAAATTAGCAATGTCTTACCGTAAAAATAAATAACATATTTTATTATTTGGCACACCATTTTTTTTAACTGCGACAACCGATAAATGTTCCATGAATAAAGTGTCATACCTCAGTATATTGCGTTCTAATTGAGACACCAAAAATACACCGTGATCCATCCACCAGCGGAAACTAAAACTGCGGCTCAGAGGTAAAACATGCAATTTGTTACGTGACCTATTTTTCATAACGAAGCTGCGCGTTAAAGAGTCCTGGTAAGAGAGCTCAAAGAAGATTGCTGTTTTGCATGCAAATATATTTAGTTCCAAAGCGTAAATTCATTTGCGTATATTAAAAGCTCGGGGATTGCCCATTTTATGGTAGCTGTGAGTGCCTGTGCCCGCGACGGTATGAAGAGGAGATATTGCGGTGATAGAGTGGTTGGAAAGTTACTTCGATCCGTAGCATAGGTGAAAACGGGCAAAGGTGCGGACGCAAGCTTATACCGAGAAACGAGGATCATTTTTAATGCACTTTGCGTGATACATATATGAGGGCGAAACGTCCGGCTGTTTTGAGGATGGTTCTCCAATTTCATTTAACGGGCTACATCTACCTAGGTGGGTCGAAAAAAAAGGATTTTCCAAAAATATTTCATTCGATAATATCACTCGTTACCTATATTGCCTGAAAATGTTATTGGAATATTGCTAAAATGAATGGGCTATAGCTTCTAAGAATCGACCGGACGAGCGGTAGCATCACCATACTTCAAACTTTAAGGGAAGGGTAGGGGTTTCAGCGTGGAAAAAAAACACTTTTTTCCGATTTTTTTTTATCTATGTGGATAGAGTAAATTGATTGAAACCTTTTGCACATTGTTAAGTGTGATTTCAAGAACATTTCGTGAAATTTGTACGCGAAAATTTCCACAAACAAGCCGGTGACGAAGCTTTTCCAAGATCGCCTTTGGAAAAACACGATTTGGCGTGTTCACTGTATCTCAGATAGAATTTATCTGAAATCAAGTACCATTTAAATTTAGTCAAAGTATCATCAAGTCCTCCCCCCAACGGTCTTTGATAGTTTTTTTTTCATTTCTAAATTTTTGGTGGTCATGTAAAGTGAAAAGTGCTATTTTTCACGAAAAATTCCGCCATTTTGGGGGTGGAAAACCCCCTCAATGGAAAAAAAATCTCAAACTAACCGTTGGGGGAAGGTATTTTATATGTAGAAGGTGTGTACCAAGTTTGAAATAAATCGGTCATGTAGTTTTCAAATGGCAGTGAACACGGACTTTGAAAAAGTGGTTTCGAGAAAAACGCGTTTGAAGTTTAGAGAAGTCGGAGCTACAGTGTTAGAGGAGCGGGACTAAATATTCAATAACTTCGAGAGTTTTGCGCTGATTGACTTGGAATTTTGGGATTATATTCATGAAATGTTTAACTATGAGACAAGACAAAAAAAATCGTTTTTTCAAAAGTGCAAACCCCTCCCCTCCCCTTAAACACGTTTTCCCTCGAAAAACTGCTTTCTAAGTAGGTGGACATGATATCTCGAGAACCATTTGAAGGATTGTTCCAAAATTTACAGGAGATACAATGAGAAATATTTAACGGTCGTTGACGATCCCACTTTTTTTAAATTCATCTTTATTTTTTTAATACTTACGGAAAAATTACGGCTTTTTTCATAGATTTTGTATGCTCGAGTTTCAATTCGTCACCGCGTTATTAAAAAAAAAAAATTTCAAAAATCGTCAATCGTCAACAACTCGTATTTATTGTTAACTTGAATAACCCGTTTGGTTTTTAGACTTCAGATGGACCGTTTAAGCTGGAGAGTGTCCACCGCCAAACGTCGCGAAAAAATGTCATCTGCCGACAGCCTTTTTTTTTGCTGTTTTTCTGTATTTTTTGGTGATTTTTTTAAATGGCTTTCAATATATGCACCTTTGAGTAAAAAATGCGTTTCTTTTTCACCAACCGTTTCCCAGAAAAATATTCGGAAGTTGGCCATTTTTTCGGGCCTCTAGGCAGATGTAGTCCCTTAACGATTCCTTGGCTTTGAGGACTGGGCAGACCTTGAAATGACTTTGAAATAAATATGCGTACATTTATCTAAAGATAATTCTGAAGACGTTAAGATCAACATTGTTTTGGAAATGGCAACAATGGACTACTATGAGGACGGTCCGCGAAATGGAATATGATCAGAAACACGTTTCCCCACATGTATGAACACGGCGTCCAATTTCCACTGTACACCTCAAGTAGCTAGCCGAAATAACGTCGGATAGAAAAACGTTTTCCACACAAGATTAATGGTTTCTAGGGGGTCGTATCGTCGATATACGGGTGCAGCATATTCGTACAATAATGGCTTTTGTTTTCCTAATTATACAGAATTTCAAAAAAAAAATCTAATGTTTAAAAATTCACCTCTTTGTCATAAAACATATGGAGGTTGTGGCGTCTTGAAATTCTGACCTACTGGCTGCATTAGCATGGCGTAGAGTTGCAATTGTTAGGAGACTATCGGTATTTTCAGACAGAAATGCGTGTTCCAGAAGAGACAAGCCTGGCCACTAGAAATTGCAAATGCCTATCACGAGTCCCCTGAAATGGAACGACCAGATCATAAAAAACAGACACGTTAGACGACCACATGCCAAGGATTTCCCAACAAATGGAATCACCGACTTCACAGTTGTATGCAAAGCTCCAGGTAATGCCATTTGAAGTACAAACTTACTCCGCTAGAAGAGTTTCAACGTGCCATGACTTCCATTCTGAATGACATATATACGCGCGACAAAGTCTGGACTTAAAAGCTTGACGATGAGCGAAAATGATTGAAGGTGTTTAGGCGCGTCATACGAATAACGAGAGCAAAGTTACCAAAGTTACCAAAGAAATTTTACCAGTATACCGGTGTGTATAGGGTGTCTTAAAATGACCTGATATTTCAATTTTTTAATAAAACGTATTATTTATTTGAGAAGTACGAATATTCTTATTTTTATATAAGGTACAAACGTGTTTGTAAATGTACATTCTTTTGACGAAATTTTGAATAACATTTTGGCATAATTGCGGACTCATTTCATTAATAGTGCGTTTGTATTAAAGATATTGATATAAAGGTTGTTACACTTAATAAATACCCTTTCGAAATGCATTTAAAAAAAAAATATTTATTCAAGTCACTATTTGTATACGGAAATGGTAGTTAAAAAATGCGCTAAACACATTGTAGGTCTGTGCTGTTGATGAAATCTCGCAGATGGATCATCCGAAACAAAAAAATCGAACGGTTGTAGATTCAGTATGTTAATGGCTATAGCGCATATCATACGATTTTTGATATATGGAAAAATAACAAAATGGTGGACATTTTTCGAAAAAACAAAAAGAAACGTGTTTTTTTGCAAAAAATTAGTAAATATCAAAATTTAAAAAAATCCTTGCTATACTTTTACATCAATATTTATTTTAAAAATCTATCAAAAAATGCATCAAAATAGCCTTTTTTTAGCGTCTAAAGTGAGAGGACCCCTTGAGCTCCGGAATGATCTGTGGATCATTGGCATGCACTTTTCTTTTTAGAAAACCAAAAAAAAATCCAATGGCGTACATGACTAAACCTCAATACTTCCTGATACCAGTTGTCAAAGGTTAGTACTGATGTCCGCCACAAAAAAATGGCGCGCAATTTAATCAGCTCGTTTTGAGACTTCCTTTTTTTTTACTCGATTATATACGAAAATCAGTAATTTTTGTAATATTCGAGTCCGTGAAAGGAATGCCTTAAGGACTCTGCGACTATTTCGTGAAATTTGATCGTGAAAATGTGGACGCGAGAGTCTGCGGTCCGCACAGAAATAGCCATGGGACATTCGCGATGAACTCAACGATCCTTCCGACCTTCGAAATTAGTAATGTTTGCCCGTTATTACCGAGATGCCAGTGGCTGGCGCGCTCGACAAACAGTCGAAAACTATTTTCTCTGGACGTCAGGCGTATAAGCGCAGATAGGTAAAACTTTTCACCGAGAAATTCCTATCGCGATATCCAGCCCGCTCGAACTCCTTTTCCGGTCCCTCGTCGACTTCGCGGGCTCTCGTGGAATCGAATCAGGTCGGTAGCCAGCGAGAATATTATTCTCCTACCCTCGACATCGCGCATTGCCTCAACTGAACGATATTTCGCCTTGGGTGTGTATATATATATATATAACGCCGGTTCGAAGTCCGAGGTCCCAAAATTGCCGGGATTATTCCGCATTCACGGGGCTGCAGGGAGGAAGCAATAATTGCATCTTGGAATTTAATGGCTAGCAGCTATCTCTTTTCTCACCGCCTATAGCATGACGAGCTTGGCTGTACCGAGTGGGAACGATAAGCATGTTTTGATTGTCCAGCTTAGCTTCAGAGAGCCCCGAGGTTTCATCAATTATTTGTTACTTTTATTGGCGCTATTTATTATTTTGATATTATTTATTTATTTATTATAAATTTATTTATTTATTATAAATTTATTTATTCATTATAAATTTATTCATTATTTATTGACTAGCCTTCCTCGTGCATTTGCTATTGACATATGGACAGTGCAGGAAACGTTGATATAGATACTGACAGAGTTCTCATACACGTAAAAACAGCTAATGTTCTTTTTGGTATCGCTTTTTCATTATGCACGCAATGCAGGAAAAACATCATTGCATTATTTATTACATTTGAAAAAATATAATTTAATAATTAAAAAATCACGTAAAATCGTAACAATTGTACATCACGTCAGGAAAATTCTTGGAGATGACCTATTTTTTTTTTCGTTTAAGGCGTTCCAGCTACGTGGCTCCCCGAAAAATGAGATTTTTTGGGAATTTTCTTTGAGAATATTTTTAAAAAAACGCGGCCACCGAGAGTCAGGCCTCGCTCTGTTGGGTTTCCGTAGGTATGAGCAATTAACTTTTTTTTACAAGTAAATATTTAATTAGGTAATGCTTTTTTTCTGTCTTGGTTCTTAGGTAGTACTGAACTGAAACCATATGGGGTGATGGTAGCTAAATAAAGCTTTGTATACTCCTGCTGTCAGCTAATAATGAAAATATATAAAATTACTGTTATTTGAATATTTACAACACCAAATGACTTATTTTTGGAGTCGGTACCAGCCAATTGCCAATTTTGTACAATTTTTCGCAGAAAAAGAGGAGGCGTTGAAAAATAAATGAAGTACACGATCTACAGTATTTTGTTAATTTGTAATCTCGTTTCTTCCGTGACGTCAATCTCTCGTTCTTGGCTGGCATCGACTCGAGATATAAGTCATTTGGTATTGTAAATATTCAAAAAACCAATAATTGTATATATTTTCATTATAAATTTATTGTACTATGTATACAATAAATTATTATATATACTGCATTATGAATTGGCGTTTTCAGTATTTATTGTTTAAATACAGTATATGGTACATGATATACAGAAATTCCAAATTCCTAACTAGTTCAGTTTTTGAGATAGACCCCGTAACGAAAATGGTCGGAAACTGACAACTTTATCGGCCCCCCATTTCTTTATTTTATAAGGTAAAAAAGAAATAAGCCAGGTTAAGTATTTTTTCTGCTCCTTTTTCATGTAGGGACCCCCATGAAAAACATTCGAATTGAATTTCTAAATCAATTTTCGGTTTTCGGTCAACATTCCACGCAAACGTTCACTCTTTTGACGAAATTTTCAATTACATTTCAGCATAATTGCGGACTAATTTCATTAATGGCGCGTCCAATTGCTGCACAAAAATTCGCTGCACAGAGCATCTTGAAATGTTCAATTTCTGAGGACGATGGCAACTCGAGGTTGAAGGACTTTCGTCAACACTCACACTCGACCGGTACAAGGACGGCCGCTGCACGTCGCGGTCAGAATTGAACCACTAACCTCCAATTTTGTGATTTAATTTACCACAGTGTTGCGAGATGGTGCGTTATGATGATCAAAAGACGTACGAACTTTTCGAACCGTCTTTGCAAAATTTTCACCATTTTTGTAGGGAATTTTCACAATTTCCATGCGTTGCTCGATTCTGTAATTCTCCATGACTAAACCTCACTACTTCCTAATGTCAGTTGTCAAATATTAGTACTCTATATTCACCACCAAAAAAATGCCGCGCAATTTGAAATGTCAGATCATTTTGAGACACCCTTTATACAGGGTGTCCCTCTTATCTCTGCCACCCAAAATAACTCGGTAATTATCAGCGTCACAAAAAAATGTTCCAGACGAAAGTTGTACGGTGTGAAGTGAGCCACAGAGGCGACCGATTTTTTTTTTCGGTCAAGGCGCTGACGCACAGTGAAGGTCACCTCCACTTTTTTAAATGGAATGGTACATTTTTTCAACCATCTTGTGGAGCACCTCAAGCCGCATAAAAAACATTAGGGGGTCAAAGTCGTTCAAGGTCATTGAAAGTCAGTATCGATGATACAAATCTGAATATCTCGGATCACTACCAAATCCCATGTAGAGATTGACCGTTGGCCCTGGGACGGGCCTTCACAGTTAGCCTTTCTCGAATATTGGGCCGTGAGTATTTACCAATGAGGTGCCTTTGTAGAAATGATAAGAACGGCCCGATATCGGCCAACAGAGCCGACAATTATTGGGCCAATGATTTAATTAATTGTAGCGCCAATGTTGGTGATTGCACTTGGCCCTATGTGGGCCCTCTTAAAGGGCCTATGTAGAAATTGACCACTGGCTCTATGATGGGCCTTCACAGTTGGTCTATCTAGAAGTTAGTCTATCTAGAATATTGGGCCGTGAGTTTGTTTGGGTTTGTTTGAGTGCGTGATAAATATTCAACCTATATCGGGCCAAGATTGGCCCGAAATTGGTCCTTATGGATACATATTTCATGGAATAACCTTAAAATAAATTGTGATTTGCGTATATGACAGGTTTCAAAATTGGCATATTTTACTTACTTATGTTGGTTATTCACAAATGCCAATAATAGGCCAAGACTTGATTACAAAAACTGATCTACAAAATATAGACGATTAATATATGACGTGCCAGTTATTTGCCTATTCTGGCACAATATACAGATAGTGAATAACCCAAGGCTTAAATAAAATAAAAGCAGGTATGGTCTGACCCACTTAGCCAATAAAGGCTTAGATTAATTAAATGTAATTTCCAGTATTTTAGCATTGCCAGTTTTAAAATTGGCAAATTTCAATGGACTATCACGGCTGTTTATTGGTTTTGAAAGATGGGCCAGGATAATCTTTAGTAATGGACCGATATTATGCCGGTTCTCAATTTATGACGGGACAATAATGGGCCAATGTAATTGCTTGTATTTTTAGCATTACCAGTTTTGAAATTGGCAAATATAGTTCAACCATCGCGGCTATTTATTGGTTTTAAACGATGGGCCGATATTGTGCCGGTTTTCAATTTATAACGGAACAATATTGGGCCAATGGAATTATCAGTATTTTAGTATCCCTAGTTTTTAAATTGGCAAATTTAGTTTAACTATCACGGCTATTTATTAGTTTTAAAGATGGGCCAGGACAGGCTTTTGGGATGGGCCGATATTGTGCCAGTTTTCAGTTTGGAGCGGAACAGTAATGGGCCCATATTATTTCTCTTTTGTTGGCTTATACGATGGTCCCAATATTGGCCTGATCGTAACATTGGGCAACTCATGGCAACCTCTACATGGGATATTTCGTAGTGATCCCAGATATTTAGATTTGTATTTCATTTTAATAAGTGTTCGAAATGACCTTGAACGACCAACTAATGTTTTTGGTTGGACTAAAGAAGATGGTTGAACAAAAAAAATTACCATTCCAATTAAAAAAGTGGAGGTGACCTTCACTGTGCGTCAGCGCCTCGACCGAAGTAAAAAAAATGGTCGCATTTGTCCTTCACAGCGTACAACTTTTGTCTGGAGCATTTTTTCGTGACGTCGATAATTACCGAGCTATTTCGAGTGGCAGAGATAAGAGGGACACCCTGTATATACTTAGGTTTCCGCTGCTTATATTTATATATATTTACACGCCGAAGAAACCCGGAGAAGTAAATCCCGATCGTAACTTAACTTTCAGTTGCGCCGTCAAAAGCGAGAACGATTTTCTCATTCGGACTTCATAACAACTTTATATCTATGTTTACTGATTTAACAGCGCTACGCCGCGGTTTTATATTCAACAATTCGGTAAACTGTAACAAGAATAAGTAAAGAGCTGTCGCAGGCTCGTCGGTTCTCTCCTTAGCAGTTTTATACAATTCCATTTTCCGCAAACTCACCCCCGAAGGAGAGAGAGAGAGAGAGAGAGAGAGAGAGAGAGAGAGAGAGAGAGAGAGAGAGAGAGAATGTTTCATTTCCCTTCTCCAACTGTCGACAGTCGTTTTCATCCCTGTCTTCTCACCTCTTGCAATGCAACGTTCAACTTTTTCGCATTTCGGTCCGTCCCTCTCAAGTTCCCATCGACAAGAGCCACGAGCGTCTCTCGCTCTGTCTCTTCACCTCCCGATCCCTCCTCCCAGACCCACGTTCGGGCTGCATAAAAACTTTTGAATTATTTATGTTTTTCCGTGCAGCGCGTTCGCAGTCGCAATGCGGGATGCAAATGCATCTTCTTTTTTACCGCGCCTTTGAATGTTTAATGCTAACGGAGGAGGGATGACCATCACCCGTTTCCATTTAGGTTCCTCCGCACCCCTCACTGAGAACGCGGCAATCTGGTACGGCTACAGGGGGGAGCAACCGGAGGGGCTTCGTATATACCAATGGGGACCAACCGGAGCAACACGACTGACACTGTCCCGCAAGTTTGGTCGGTATAAAAACGGGCAAGGGAGCGAGGAAAAGAGAAAATACGATACAGTGGGAGACAGAAATCCGTGAAAATCACGGCCCGGAAAAGCGGAAAAATTTATCAAGCACGGCGAACGCTGGTAGCTCGTACATGAGGAAACTCTCGATCGGACGGTCGCCCATTGCTGATCATTTTTCACTTACGGGATACGTATGAGGTGTCAGTGGAAACGGTAGCCAATTGCGAAACTTTCTCGCGTTTCGAATTTTTTATAACGGCCCTGACGGTTCACTGAAAGTGATGATTCTTCTGTAAAGGGCAATTTTTTTTCACTGAAAAACAGCGGGCATCCAGCACCGCAGTCCAAATTTTTTAACTACACCAGAATACTTTGTCATAATTTTTTTTTGTCACGGTCATAGATAGACCTCGCGAATTATACATGTGTCAAGGGGTCTTCTCACTTTAGACGCTAAAAAAGGGTATTTTTCATGAATTTTCTCGATAGGTTTATATTAGAGATATTGACATGAAAGCTGTTACACTTCGTAAATACACTTTCGAAATACATTTAAAAATAAAGTTATTTATTTACGTCACTATTTATAGACGAAAATGGTAGTTAAAAAATCGTCCTGAAAAATTGTAGGTCTGCGCTTTTTATGAAATCTCGGAGATGGATCATCCGAAACAAAAAATCAAACGGTTTAAGATTCAGTACGTTAATGGCTATAGCGCATATTGTACGATTTTTTATATGTGCAAAAATAACAAGATAGCGGACATTTTTCGAGAAAAAAAACGTGTTTTTTTTTCACCGTTTTTTGGCAATAAAAATAGTAAATATAATTTTTTGTTTAATTCTCGATATGGGCTCTAGCGATAGTTGTAAAGAATATGTGGTTAAAAATTCATAAGGATCGGTTCAGTAGTTTCGAAGATTTTATGAACAAGCCGTCGAAAAACGTTGTTTCGAAAGAAACGCGTTTACATTTTGTTTGGGTTACATAAATACATTGAAAAAAAATGTAATGTATTTTGACAGTGTATTTATTAAGTGTAATAACTTTTATATCAATATGTATAATATAAAACTATCAAAAAAAATCATGAAAATTGCCTTTTTAAGCGTCTAAACTGAGAAGACCCCTTAAATTCGTTCGAAATGTTCCATGTCACAGCAATTACTTCGTCTTCTCGCCACCATCAAAGAGCGAAAAGCCAAGCGGGATGGAAATACTGTACATGTTTTTCAGCTCACTAATGATACGCAATTGTGGGTCCCTTTTTTCTTTTTTCATCCGAAAATTGAACTGGTAGTGATAACATTTTCTGACACAATATCTATAAGTTTTGGAAATGCTGTTTATTTGATCGAAGGAATTTTATTAGCTTCAATTATTGTGTTATTGAGTCAGGAAACATTAAGCATCATATAAAAATGTAAGTTTTTCGAAAAAATAAAAAAACGTGTTTTTTTTACATATATAGAAAAAGTGTATTTTTTTTCTTCAGACAGTATTGTCGCCGAGACGCTATTTTGCAGGTCATTTTTACTATGGAATAAATATTAAACTGTTCCAGCTTTCGTTTTGAAATTTTTACACATGTTTATTGATGCTTCAAAATTATGTACAAATTTAAAAAAATGTTTTATATGTAGATATAGTCGGTGCGCGTAAAAAAAAGTAAAAAATTCAATATCTCGAAAACAATTGCGAGTCGCCAAAAATCCCTTAAGGGGTTGTTTGAAAATATTAAAAGGAAAGTTTGTGCGGAATTTCAGTCTGATGGGTGGTTGGGATTTTTCGGAACCTTATTCCAAAAAGGTCTGTAGAATAATAGAATTAAAAAAAGAAAACTTTTTTCAAATTTCTGTTCTGAAAAACATTTTTTTCAAAATAACAATGCTGCTTCAAATATATTTGAAAAAAACGTATTTTTCTTAACGTCATCATGACGTTATGAAATGTCCAATGACGTTATGATATGTCCAATAAAATGTAAGCCTAAAATGCATCCTTCGAGCATCACACGAACTTTCCGACGTGCAGCACACCAAAGCTAGAAATTAAATACGCGATATGAGTGAAAAATAAATTGGCTGGTATTTTCCGAGCCGGGGCCATAGCAAAGTTGGGATATGAATGATGATGGCTGTGCCATGACCGATATCGCTATTCGTGCAGAAACGAAGCATAGTTGAAATAGTTCGACCACGTTGGTTGGCTTGGTTTAACAATTGATTGCTCGGGAGTTATTCTCCGGCTGTGGGCTCGTCGGGCCCGAGCGAGACGAAGTAAAACGCACGCGCGTGAAAGGGAATCTTGCACGCGGTTCGGGAATCACTATGGCTGCCTAAAACGAGCAAATCTCTGCGTGTGGAATTCCTTCGGATTCCGCTACCTCGCCGCAATTGGGTGTGACTCCACCTGAAGGTAGAATACATTGGATGGTCGAGAGTTCACAGGCGCGAAGAGACTTACGAATTGCAATTAACGTACTCCCATTTGACAACGAGATTAATACTCTTTGAAACTAGTCGTGAATGAGAACCGCGTGAGATATTTCGATTGTCCGTGCTGCCATATAAATGGCGTTTCCGGCGCTGAAGCCTGCAGCGAAATTTGAAAATTACTACGCTCCGAACGAAAAGTCATGAAATATTAATTTATAATAATACTAATTATCCACGTCAAAGGGATGAAGGATGAGTGTAGTTCGGGGAAACAAGGATTCCGGATACATTTACAATATCGATTATCGATATCCACCCTGGTTTCATTGATTCTTTTTGTCTGCCATTTGCAGCTTCGGTGAAAGTAATTCAGGACTCGTTCCAACCGGTTTTTATGATTATTAAGTCTTTTGAGTACTTTTAATTACTTTTGAAGGCTGAAAATAAATTAACGAAACGATATGTAAAATGTTTTGCATACGTGCGCTGTTTTTCCCCTTTTTGACACAGCGTTGCAAACGTGTGATACATTTCGGAGGCATAAAAATGCCATGACCCAATTTTTTCCCTGGTCTCTTCTATGAGCGCGTTATTAAAAATGATGAAGTTGCGTTCACGAGATTCTTTCAAAACCGGGAATGCCGCTCCAAAAAATCAAAATAAATTTCCAGAATTATATCACAATGGAAATTAGAATTATCTAAGAAATTCGTTCGCAACTACAGTAAATCAGCGAGTGGTTCTCTCATCAGTTCATGCGCCACGTGTCGTCTGACAAAATATTAGTTGGTTGTATTGCTTACCCGATTGATTTAGTTGCGCTTCCATCGCGATGATATCGTGATTCCAGCAAATTTAGTGATTCGGTCAAACGAATCCTAGTTATTGGGTCTCTATCCCGGGCAATATATTTCCACTCAATTATAGGATCTATACTGATGAACGATGTTTTTTAAATTCTATTCTTTACGAATGTGGTTATCGTTCGGCCGTCTAATATTTTTTTTAGGAATAGTCTACGAAATGGCGGCGCTTCAAAAAGAGTACTCCGATTTTTACAATTAGATTTTCACTTCTCGCGGCTTGGAAAAATAATAATTATACAGCAATATAAAAAATGGAGCATTTAATTTTCAACAAAAGTTTCAACAAATCAAAGGCGGATACTTAAGTATCTGTCATATATATTGTTGGAACGGCTATATGCGATAAAGCATGGAAAACTATTAGACACGTATTTTTTCTATCGGCAGAAAAACGTTTTCAATGAGGGAAACCACCCCTCAAAGAAACCTCTGTCGAGGGGTGATTTTGCAGTTTTACCCACAAGCAGTCCACCATTCTGAATGAAACAAAAACCAAAATTTTTCCAATGTGAAGCGTCAGAAAATCCACTATGGAAGTATTAAAAGACAATTAAATTAAGGGGTCTTCTCACTTTAGACGCTAAAAAAGGCTATTTGCATGCATTTTTCTATAGGTTTATATTATAGATATTGATATAACAGTTGTTAGACATAATAAATACGCTTTCGAAATACATTTTGAATTTTTTATTTATTTAAGTCTCTACTCATAGACGGAAATGGTAGTTGAAAAAATGTCCTAAAAAAATTGTAGGTCAGCGCTGTTGATGAAATCTCGGAGATGGATCATCCGAAACGAAAAAATCAAACGGTTTTAGATTCAGTATTTCAATGGCTACAGCGCATATCAGTCGAGTTTATAGATATATGCAAAACTAACAAAATGACGGACATTTTTCGAAAAAAAACACGTTTTTTCACCGTTTTTGGTAAAAAAAAATAGTAAATATCAACATTTTAAAAAATCCTCGATATGCGCTATAGCTATAGTTGTAAAGAATATGTAGTTAACATTTCATAAGGATCGGTTCAGTAGTTTCGAAGATTTTGTCAACAAGCCGTCGAAAAACGTTGTCTCGAGAAAAACACGTTTAAAGTTTGTTTGAGTTACATAAATATGTATATTTTTTTATTTCAATGTATTTCGAAAGTGTATGTATTAAGTTAGCAACTTTTAAATGAATATCCATGATATAAACCTATAAAAAAAAAATCATGAAAATAGCCTTTTTTAGCGTCAAATGTGAGACCCCTTAAGGATTGACATACCTTCCTATGAGGGGCGATGACCCTCGTAAAAATGTTTTTCCGTCGATAAAAAAACATGTGTCCAATAGTTTTCAATGTTGTATCACATATATCAGTTTCAACAAAATCGAAGGCCAACATTTAAGTGATGTTCCTCGTAAGATAATGTGGAAAAACCTGTCCAGCGTTAAGGGGGGATTGTCTTTTTTTTCGCAAAATTTATCGCTTTTTGGGAATTTTTTTGTGAACAAAGTATACAACGGAAAACTTGTGAAACTTGGCATATAGTTTTATTGATCTGTTTACTACATACAAAAATTTTTTAAACAATTTCATCAAAAAATCCCCCCTTAAACGCGTTTTTCTCGAAACAGCTTTTTCACAACTGGTGTGCACGATTTCTCAAAAACTATTCAACCGATTGCCTTCAAATTTGGACAGAATGCTCAGCTGACATCCTTTTATCGTTTGATGAAGCAAAAAAGCAATACGTTTAATAGTTTTTTATTTATAACAAAAAATCGATCAATTTTTTTCGAAAAATCGATACTTCAAGTTCAAAACGTCACCAAATCGTCAATTTTTTTTTCCCTTCATCGAACGATAGCTATATGTGTCTAAAGTAAAATGCTTTTTGGGTTTTTGTTGCAGGATGAACGTGAAGGCTGTAATCGTGCACACCATCAAAAAAGGACCATCGCGCGTCGAGGGGGGAGGGAGGCGGATTTTTTTATGAAATTGTTTAAAAATTTTTTTGTATGTAGTAAACAGATCAATTAAACTATATGCCAAGTTTCACAAGTTTTCCGTTGTATACTTTCTTCACAAAAAAATTCCCAAAAAGCGGTAAATTTTGCGAAAAAAAAGACAATCCCCCCTTAATTTATCGGGGAATTAGCGATACGAGCGTTGCGGAGATGGCGAGAGGGGAGCCAACAGAGAGAACGAGAGAGAGAGAGAGAGAGAGAGAGAGAGAGAGAGAGGGAGAGAGAGAGAGAAAGTGTCATAGAGGGCGAGAGAGAAGAAGCAAGGGTTGCTTATCATTGCAGGGTTCTCCCCCGTGTTCTGATAAGCCGTAGGGTACAAACCCAAACGCTTTCTCAGCGATTGTTTCCCCCGCGTCTCTCGCGAACCCTACACTCAACCCTTTCCATGAAGCAGCGACGAAACGTCCTCTCCCCCTGCCAGCTGCCGATCTCGATAAAAGCTCACCCGCGGAAAGCTCAACGCTAAGCACGTACGGGGTACCCGCCAATTACGTACAGTCCACGAGGGACCTCCGCGAGCTGCGAGCAAAACTTTCTGGGCCTCTTCAATCGAGCCTGTAAACACGCTCTATCTCGATCTCTATTTCGAAACCACTCGAGCTCTCGTCAATTGCCTGTAGCTAGATCAACCCCCCCCCCCGTCTCCTCCACCGTGCCAACCCTCAAATCTCCCCGCAACCCCTAAATCCCGCGATATTCCGATAGGGATGAAAAAACGACGAAAAAACTGGGGTGAAAAGAAAGCAGAACGAGCGGGGGAGAATGTACGTAACCTCGTTGCACGATGTGTTGCATAGTGGGTGCAATCTCGTTTGCATTGTGGGAAAAAAAAAAAACACTCGGGCGGTCTAGGATCGAGAAGGGTATACCGGTGGGCCGCATCGATGATGCTCTTTCGAGACTCTCTCCGTTTGCACCAGCACTGCTCGTTCTAATTTACAGACCCAATACGAGAGAACAGCCAGAATCAGGGCAAAGGTGCTCGTTAGTTTTTGCACGAAAGTGATAACAATGCAGTACCATTCTCTTCCTCGCGATGGATCATTGATGAAGTACAAACGTTGCAGGCGCGGAGATACAAGGCTTCGGGATGAATATTTGTCGAGAGATATGCCGGATGATTCTTCGATTGATTTTCTCCTGTTGAGACTGTTGATTGCTGTGCGCTCCGCTGTGACTGCCATTTCAATTGACGATTCGTCGCAATTGGTGAGTGATTTTGAATTAACGAGGGTTGGTTATTTGGGAATAATATTATACTCCATTGCGAGGAATAATGCACCACCCTGACTCTTGTTCGGTCTGGAAGGTAACGGCGATTCATCATTGTGTTCATTATCGTGAGGTCGGCAAGGCTTTGTATCACCGTGTGACAGTTTTAACCATCCAAGTCCCGGCAAAATCCGGTATTTACATTTAAGGTAGAACGAGCGCGCGCTCTTGATTTCTATAGGTTTTGTTCAAATTTTAACCAGACGCTGTTCATATCATTATGCAAGTTTCAGTGCTTTCAGAACAGTCGACTATTTACATTAGGCATAATGGGTTTTTAAATTGCAATTTTTAACAATTTTTAACTCTTGAAAAACCACCAAATTACTGCTTCAGGTATTCCATATATCATAGAGGAATGTTACGACACAATGTAACATGTATGTCACACTCCCTTTGTTGCTTTATAACTAGACCCCTGATTACATTTTTCAAAATGTAAGAAATACTTGTTTTGTGATGTAATAAGGGAGGTTTATACTTGGTTGGGCCAAAAAAGTTCGACTATTTACCACTTTTTATGCAAAAAATATTAATAATAGGATGTTGAATATTGAACATAATATTGTTTTTTTAAGTTTTTCAAAACGTGGTACTGGGAGGTATGCGTTTTTCGCGAAACCACGTTTTCCACGTTTGCGGACGTGCTCCTGCATGGCCTAGATGAGAAATTGTTATGAAATTTAGCAGGCACATGTGCAATAAACGTCTTCGTTAGTTGAACTAGCATCGATTGACTAGATTTTTACTCCAGCTTCGTAAATAGATTTTGTAAAGGAGTACGCACGGTTTTTTCAGGGTTTATTGAGCATTTCAGTTTTTATAAAGAAATTAAGGCCGACGTTTCAGCGAAAAAAACAAATGTAATCAAAGTTATGCCATTTTGCGAAAAAAACCATATTGCTTAATAATACTGTGTACTTCTCCAGCAAAACTGATGTGAAATGCGACCGGTTTTTTGTTCTGGGTACTGATCAACAAAAGTTCAGCGCCCTCTCGCAGAGCGCCTAAAAAACCCTCCGACTAAGTTGCTATTTTGTATTTTTTGTCATAATATTTTTATTTTATTTACCTCAACATATGTAGAATAAACCTTCCAAACGGTATTCTAATTGATTTTTCAGGATTCTCAACAAAAAAATCCCCAAAAAAGTTTTATTGTTCGATGTGCAACATTGCCTTAAAAGGAGGTATCCCTCTCTGGAAATTTCAAAAAATCGTTTTTTTGGCATATTGTTGTAGTGTGAACTTTCAAGAATATTTTAAGGGGTTACCCCCACTTACGATTTTGAAAAAATCGATTTTTTTTTATTGCATTTTTTTGAAGTATAAGTATCTGAGAATATGTCCTGAAAATGTCAAGTCGATCCGAACAAAATTGACTGAGATATGAGCGTTGAAAGAGAAGAATCCGCGTTGAAAGAGAAACTTCAAACGCGTTTTTCTCAAAATGGCATTTCTGAAGTCGGTGACCAAGATTACTCGAACACTAATGAACTGATCTTCGTGAAATTTTGCAGGCTCATTTAATACATAAAAATGTAGTTTTCAATCGTTCGATTTTTTTTTCGAAAAAAATGGCCGTTTTATAGCCAAAAAACGGCCGTTTTTTCATTAAAATCGAACCATTAACTTTGACAGTCCGCCATTTTGTGAAAAATGAATATTTTTTAAAATCCTTCGATTAAAGACTAGTTTATACTTATATTTGACTAAATCCATCCGCATTTTTTTTTCAGATGATCCACTTCCCCGCAATGTTGGTCACCGTAAACTGTGTATATAAAAACATTATTTCATTGACGGCCATTTGCCACTAAACAATGTAATATTTTTCAATAAAAAAATTACTGAAAGTTCTTCAAGATGTGTTCTTTAAGATGGTATTATTGATCGATTAAAAAAGTTTTGTAGTTTTCTTTAAAAAAATTCATGAAAAAGGCCTTTTTTGCGCTACAAGTGGGGGTAACGGCTTAAGGGGGGATTGTCTTTTTTTTCGCAAAATTTATCGCTTTTTGGGAATTTTTTTGTGAAGAAAGTATACAACGGAAAACTTGTGAAACTTGGCATATAGTTTTATTGATCTGTTTACTACATACAAAAAATTTTTTAAACAATTTCATCAAAAAATCCGCCTCCCACCCCCCTCGACGCGCGATGGTCCATTTCTGATGGTGTGCACGATTTCTCAAAAACTAGTCAACCGATTGCCTTCAAATTTGGACAGAATGCTCAGCTGACATCCTTTTATCGTTTGATGAAGCAAAAAAGCAATACGTTTAATAGTTTTTTATTTATAACAAAAAATCGATCAATTTTTTTCGAAAAATCGATACTTCAAGTTCAAAACGTCACCAAATCGTCAATTTTTTTTCCCTTCATCGAACGATAGCTATATGTGTCTAAAGTAAAATGCTTTTTGGGTTTTTGTTGCAGGATGAACGTGAAGGCTGTAATCGTGCACACCATCAAAAAAGGACCATCGCGCGTCGAGGGGGGTGGGAGGCGGAATTTTTTATGAAATTGTTTAAAACAATGTTTGTATGTAGTAAACAGATCAATAAAACTATATGCCAAGTTTCACAAGTTTTCCGTTGTATACTTTCTTCACAAAAAAATTCCCAAAAAGCGGTAAATTTTGCGAAAAAAAAGACAATCCCCCCTGACAGTTAAGACAAACCGGACCCTGCAATTCTAAAAATTGACGAAGTTGCAACTATTTTTTGAACGTTTTCTCAAACGAATTTTGAACGCGATTATCTCGAAACTACATATCTTGACACGGAAGGTTTGATATCTTGAGTAACTGTCACATTATTGACTTGAATTTGCAAAATTAGCGTTCGAACAGTAGTCATTTTCGATTCACGATCGCATTTTCAATAACAATGACTTCAATATGAGGTTTTCTTTGGAGAAGCTGTCATTTCTCGTATTTTTCGAAATTTCGAAAAGTGGATCGTGAACCCATAGCGAGTTGGATATATTTGAAGAAAACGTTTTTTGTTTTCGTTTCAGATAACATTTGGGCCTGATAGAGATCCAGCCGTTTCGGGCCTCGCCGCTGAAGGACTGCAACGCCAACTGCAGCACCACGAACACTTTGAAAGATTCTCTTCCGAAAAAATGACATTGTAACCACAAACATGTGTACAACATGCAGGGAAAAAATCAATTTATTCCAGCCAATGTGTCACTAGAAAAAAATTCATCATTCTGACCCTTCAAATTAGTCTTCCAGAGAGTGATCCTTGCCGTACCACTGAGCTCGCGAAATTCGGGTGTTAGCGTAAATTTGTATCACGAGTCAGACTCGTCAGAGTACGGCGAGGGGTTGAATAACGAGGCGGATGGAAACCGCTGCAGCGCTAAATTAACGATAACTCTCGAGTAACTCCACGTATTATGTCACGAGAGTACTCGTCGAGTAAAATTTCTCCCGCACGTGATAAGTAGTATCAACGTCACGTTAATCGAAAAAAAAAAACTCGAGGGTCGTATTAAGCCGAGTAATCCCAATTCTACGCTGACACATTAAATAATGATATGATAAACGCATACACTGAATTTCACGTATTTCGCGCGCCGATCGTAACGAGATTGGAATTAATGATGAGCAGATATGTTTCCGATTCGGCGAATATCCAGCAATAATAGAGACGCGAGTGCAGGACACCTCGAACCGCGGCAGTACGGTGGATTTGCGGCGTGGGTGGCGGAGGGAATTTTCCGAGCAAGTCTCCGAGTCCCACGTTACGAGGGTGCTCTCTCGCGCTTTCGCTAATCGGGATAATATATTCACGAGGATGATTATCTGATCGTGGCGCTCTGGCGAGTCTCTCGATCAGCATGTACCTGCATTGGCTGACTGACACACGAAAAGCCCTAACGTACACGTGTTCCTATACGTCAGGTCGTACCGGCTCATACGACCCGGTCTTTTTATAGCGAGCAATTTATTATTTATCACGACCTCATAAGTCATCACTGAACTTCAAAATTCAACCCTTTGATCGACATTTTTCGTGGCTTACGTACGCATCCGTATTCGCATGAGTTACTGCAAATTTGCCTCGCTGCATTGGTATCCTATTTGCAGTGTCGTTTGAACAAACGAACGATGCAATTTTGCTGACAAACGAATCTGCGTTCTGACGAAAAATATCGAACGCCTCGTGCAGAAATTTGTTGGGGGACCCTGGGATCCTATCACATATTGTGGATTTTATAGGAACGCCGGATGTAGGGTGTCGACGTTGGAATCCAAATGGATTAGCGCGTTTTCCCGATTGACGAGGTTTGAGAATTTTCGTTCGAAATTCTCAATCGGAATTTGGTGGATCTCGCAAAGGAATATCCTCTCGTGAGCCCGTGCACACATTTTTTGTGGAGTCCCAAGATGCACCCACTTCTATATAGGGTTTTGTTGGGGACACCACACATAGGGGGGCTCACTGGGATCTAATTGGATTCTGGACTGTTTCCCGATGAACGGTGGGCGAGAATTTTTCACATATTCACTTCGAACATGTGGAAAGTCACGGGAAAACACTCGTGTATGTGTGTGATGATATTATGTCAAGGTGCAATAAGATAAATAACAAACTATAATTAAAGTGGATTTTTAGTCATGTGATTCAAATTGATTTTTAAGATATACTTTTTTTAAATGAGATTTATACTTTTCAAGGTCCACTCATTTTGTATATCTATATATTTTGTTTAGGAAATTCGACGTACAGAATGCAATGGGATCCATCAAGAATCGTATCGGATTCTGGTCGATAATGTGGGAATCCTTTAGGATTCAAATTGGCCTCGTACATTGGATTCCAATGAGGAATGCCGATTAAAATCCAATGTACGAGCGCGGCGTTTTAGTATAGGGATCCAATGCGATAACTTATTAGATCCCTATCAGGAAGTGGGGACAAGTATGGGAATCCAATTGGATCTCTAGGACATGTCAGCACGGGACTATGCAGAATAAACCGATCACCATATCGAGCAAAATGGAGAACCACCACGACCCGAATACACGAATAATTTCACTCGCGGAGTTAAAGCGAGACCGCAGTGTGAAGGGTACAGAAATCGATTTTTTTTTCTGCATTTTCTCAAAATATTCATATTCAAGAATATGTGAAAAAAATCAAGTTGAAATATAGAAAATTTGCCAAGATGCAGACGATTTAGCGAGAGCAGGTAGCGCAACGAATAACGTCCTATACTAAAACTATCAATTGCGTTTTTCTCAACCTGACTTGAATCATAACTCATGCCATAATTGTCCCATTTTCAATTTGAAAAAATAAAATAAAAAATCCGTAATTGCAGTAGCTATTTATGTACATAACCGTTTTTTTTATTCAGTATTTTTTACGCCTCCGAATATAAGTAAAAATACCGCCAAAATTACACTTTCATTTATGAACACTCGCCACATAGTACATTAAAAAACGGCTACGTACAACTACAGTTATATTTATTTAGATTATAAAACATTTTTATTTTCCAGACCAACCAACAAGTTATCGGTCCGGCCGTTGGACCACATTTTTTATACAGTCTCTTCTCTTCCCCCATAACGTTTTTAATTTATAATTTTTCTAAATAAAAATTCACACGAAATAAGTTCAATGTATGCTCAATACTATACCTTTTTTCCAAATCCCAAATAAATAATCCAGTAGACAAAAAAAATCGGAACAACCATTTTTCGGCCCGTCACAGTGGTTTCCTGTCTTATTCTGACTGTCTCATTCTTCCCCCGATCAAACATTTCACAACTTTGAATCCCAGTATTTAGCTATCGAAACAGTTGGAACGAAAAACTTTCTGCATGGCTTGCAAAAAAAAATGCTCGAGTATGCAATTACACTTTGGACGTGAGAAAAAACAGGCAATACGAGGTCCCGGTGCGACCTAAATTTGTACCAACCTCCTTCGTACGTGTGTTCCTATTTCTCCTTAACACAAAAGCTATGGATAGGATGAAATATCATCTTGTCGAAAATTTTATGTCCGGTTCGCGTGGCTCTCCAGCAATAAAACCACGTACTAGGGAAATACTAAAAAAAAAAGTATAACGTTCCGGTAATAACACCAGAAACACATACGTGCATAACGAACGTGGTGTGACTCACCATATATATGTTCGTGTGTGTGTGTGTGTGTGTGTGTGTGTACACACACACACACACACACACATGTGTGTGTGTGTGTATGTATGTATATCTATATACACGTGTGTGTATGCAACATGTATGTACGTATATATACCATCGGATCTAGCTTCCGAAGCGTGGTGAGCACATGATACGACATCGTTAACCAGAAAGTTCATTTTTCTCACGAGAAAGGACGTAAAAGTCGATCTGGGAAGCGAGATTGCGGCTTCGAGAGTCGTAAAGTATCATCGGAACTGTTAAATTATGGCCTCGTTTCCGCGGTGCAGGCTTACTGAGCCCCTCCACCACTCTCGTTATATTCGAATCATTATATATTACGTGTAGAATAGCAGGGAAAGATTTATACATCTAAAAGCGTTTTTTCTAGTAATGATACTGTAAAGTGTGCCATTATATGCGTAACGGATCGATCATTCAAATTTAAATACGAAATGGTAAGAACGAAGATTCGTTTTTGAATAATTTAATTCGAGACGTACGGCGAAATGATTGCGAGCAGCTTCTTGAGTTATGGTTTAAACGGGCTACATCTACCTACGTGGGTAAAAAAATGGCATTTTCCAAAAATATTTTCATTTGATAGTATCACCTTTTAGCTATATTCCCTGAAAATTTCATTGGAATATTCTTAACATTCAATGAGCTACTGCTTCTAAGAGCCGGTGTGAACTAACAAGTTCATGGAAAAAGAAAATTTCTCGTCGTTTTTCGGAAAAGTGCTCCAACAGCATAATTACCGAAAATGTTTTAAAAAATCGACGATTGTCAACGACTCGTATTTATTGATAATTTAATTTTTTGCTTTTTTTAAATTTAATTCATATAATAAAAGTGTAATATTTATTTGATTATTGTTGTTTTTGTCATTTTTCTGCATTTTTTCAAAGGTTGTCAATATATGTACATTTGTGTTAAAATGCGTTTTTTTTCACCAACCGTGCCTCA
This sequence comes from Ophion ellenae, assembly GCA_963210295.1. NCBI lineage: Eukaryota > Metazoa > Arthropoda > Insecta > Hymenoptera > Ichneumonidae > Ophion > Ophion ellenae. The sequence continues at coordinate 51,248,987 of OY723387.1, forward strand.
GAAAAAAAATCGGAATTTGGCAATTTTTTCCGCGCATCTAGATAGATATAATTTCCGCGCATCTAGATAGATATAATTTCCGCGCATCTATAGATATAAAACCTTAAAGCTCCAATAAATGTATAAATGCAGCCTTCGATCGTTATACCGCGGAAATTTTTCTCCTGTGAAAAGATTTTAGCACGATTTTCGTTTTTGGGTTCACAGTCACCCTTTTCTCAATTAACTTTGAATAAATTCAGTCCCACAGCTTTGCGTAAAATTCGGACTTTCCTTTATTCAATTTTTTCATCCGTTTGTCGGTCGAAAAGTGAATACAGCGTCCACTGTTATTTCTCGTATAATCTGTAATTGTGTGGAAAATCCCACCAAATGCTGTAATTATTGCAGCAATGTGATTATCGACGATGAATAATTGTTGGGCTCATATAAGCGTCCAACAGAATCGAATTTCTATAAAATACCAGCAACATTACGCCGGGCTCGGTCTAGCATAACAAATAAATAATTACACCTGAAAACGCATTTCAGACTTTATTCCGTTTATTTCGGTATTTCACGAAACAATGGGATTCGTTTATTATTCTCGACAATCGAGTTTGTCAGTTGAGCAATGGAGTGCGCATGCCAGTTCTTGTTACACGGAAAATAACAGTCCGTGTGTCCAGTGAGTATATATATATATATATACGTAATTATATACTACAATTACACGTATGTGGGTACAGTTCTCTATATGATCGTAAACCATGAACACAAGGATACAAAAAACGTTCCTACCTCTATATGTTCTCCGGGATATTTTTCCTGCACAAAGTCCCTACGTGACAAAAAAAACGCGAGCACAACGTGTCGTTCAAAATAGAATATTTTACCGGCATGCCGAATCGGATTCTCGGGTCTTCAAATTTAATTTCCCATTAAAAAGATCATGTAATCGATACACAGGAAGCTTCAACGCGAGGCTTGATATGGTCAAATGGAACTACTGTTAAACTGTTCCAGTTTTCTTCCTGAAATTATTTACACATGTTTATTGGTCTTCCACGAATATGTGCAAATTAATATATATATATATATATATATATATATATATATATATATATATATATATTCAGTATCGTGTACTTTCGTACGTTTCTTTGCAACGGTGCGCGGAAAACGCCCCCAATTGACGACCAATGTTGTGGATTTTGTATGAACTTGAAAAAAACCAAACAGATTTTTAATCTGTATGAGTGTTATGATGTTTGGTACCAGATTCAGCAAAAAAAATCAAAATGGCGCCATGCTAAACCTTAATTATCATTTCTCCTATTTTCCTGACCATTCTACGAGTTATAAAAAAAAAATTATTTCGACTCAATTCTGCTACCAATGTTAAAAAACAGTATACTGAAGGTGCATGCCAAATGCGAGTCCAATCGGCCAATTGGTTATCGAGATACGTGGTTATAAGTGCCATTAAACGGTGCTCACAAACGTATACTGAAATGTCTGTAGACTAATAACATTAAAAAAAAAAAACAATTTTTGTTCTGTACAGCAATACTGCCTCCATCGAAAAAATGATCCTCCTGCCAAGCCATTTGGCTCGAATGTAAGCAATGTATAAATCTTGCCGAATAGAATTAAACTTATTGCAGTATTTTGCTCAATCTGTTCAATGAAGTCGAGTCTTTTCTCGGGGCGAATGGACACTGAAATATGGAAAAAAGGGGTGAAAGGTCGAAGTCGCTTAAAGGTGAAAAAGTACGTATGCGCATATTCCTCAGCGCATAATGCTTGTACGTAGAGCTTGGTATTCGTACCTGTGTCTAGGTATGAGATGGAGCGTCTGAGTCCAATAAGGTGCTGAGCGAACAATACTCGGTCTTACGTTCCGGAAGGGAGATACGGTAGCGTAAGTTGTTCGCGTTAACGTCCCTCGTAGACAGACTGAAACTGTACCTCGATCCGTGGATTGTTCGGGGTCGCATATGCGATACTGTTCTCAGCTCTATACGTTGGCGACATTTGCCATACCTTACGTCCTACTAACTGCCATAGCTGGTAATACAATCGCAATGGAACTGGTCGTAATGCCAGCAACGTACACCTTTGTATGTAAACTTCAATACCGAGATTTTATGGAGCTTTGTAAATCGTGAACTTGACGTTTGAACGAAATATTTGTGTGCATCAATTTCCAAGAATCGATTATTATAATTGCTTTAGGTTTTTAACCGCAAGTATTTTTTTCTTGAATTAATTTGCTTGTGAGTTTCTCAAAATCGCTGCAAAGCAAACTTTGCTGTTTAAAGCATCAGCATAAATTTCGCAAACTTTACAAAGAACTGTATTTTGTAGAAATAAGTTTGCGATCTTTTTTGAAACACTGAGAGGCGGCTGTCCGTTTTTGTTTAGCGACAAAAATATGGACTGAGGGTAGCAACTTCAATGGTAACCATAACATGTGAAAAAAAAACAATAGGGGTGGTGCGAAAGGTACACGTAAATCAGGAAAAGAGGAAAGTAGCTGAGTTGCAAGGGGTGACGATGAATTTTCGAATCATTACTATAGCTGCAGCGAACTTTGTTCAATTTTGCTGCCTTTTTTAGCCACGTGTCTCTGGATATGTTCTCCGGTGAAATTTTGAAGTATAAATATAATAGATTGCATAGTGAATTTCATGCAAATTTTGCCTCAAAAAAGGTCATCCCGGTTGGGAAGATTTCCGTGTCTTATCAATAAAATACAGGAGCCAAAAATAATTGTAGAACATAAATCGATGTGTTCTTCGATAACCGTTATCTTTGGCGATACATACATTGAAGAATACTTATCTGCTAATCGAATGTTACGGATTGAAGGTTCAAACCAAGAGAACATATTTTCCCGGCTAGCAATAAAGTCTGTGATTGTTTCCTTGCCAATTCCATATTCTACCTTCGAGTTTTACCACCTATATGAATTTCGATCCATCATTTGGTCATATACATTCCAACTTCACGTTAATTTTTTTGCTGCATATCCGATGAAGAGGGGTATATCCAACGAAAGCCCTTGGCCACCGTTCACACAAAAACAGACCGTCCCCACGCATTTTATCGGGGAAAACTCGATAAAATATCCAGGCTACTAAATTCAACGATCCGATCAGTCGTAAGTGCGGTGAAGGGGGGCTAATAGGCAAATACACGGCTGTTGTACAGGTGAAGCACTCAAACGGAATTTATCTCTCACTCCAATCCTAAAAACAACGATTTATTTGAAACGCAAACTTGATAATTTCTATTTTTAAAAAACTGCTTTTCAAACAAGTACAATAAAATATTCCATTCTTAACTTAGAAAATGAATTAAATGACGGAATTAAAAAAAAAAAAACAGTATACCTAGGACTTTCACCTCTTTTCAGAGCACCACCGTATCCTGAAATTCGATATAGGACAGTATGCGTCTACAGTCATAAAAAATCTGTACGAGCGGGAAATACATTCGAGAATTCGAGAAGGGGGAGCTGATGCGATAAAATTTGTTCGGGGTTAAATTTTATGACTTGATCGTCCGAGTATAAGGACTGGTGCGTAGACGAGAATGCGAATAACGACGGTAGGGTAAACGAAGGAAGACCAAAAACGGCGTAGAAAATAAAACCTATATATGACTGAAAAAAGTACGTACACACACACACCCACCCACACCCCACTCCCAAACTCACAAACGCACACACACCTGTCCACACACATACACCCCCCACACTCATCCCCTCCCGAACACACACACGCCCACCCCGCTTCCAAACACACACACATACACCCACCCCACGCCCCCACTCACCCCCCTCCCAAACACACACACACATACACCCACACTCCCGCCCCTCCCAAACACACCTGCTCACACACATACTCCCTCACTCCTATACACTCACCCCCGCCCACACACACACATCTGCCTACGCACACACACACACACCAACACTCACACCCCTCTCAAACGCACACATACACCCCCCACACTCTCCCCCCTCCCAAACACACACGCGCCCACACGCCTTCCAAACACACACACATACACCCACACACCCCTCCCAAACACACTCACACACACACACACACGCACGTCCACACACATACACTCACCCCCAACCACACACACACATCTGCCTACGCACACACACCCCCACACTCACGCCCCTCCCGAACACACACACACACACACACCTGTCCACACACATACACCCACACTCCCATACACTCACCCCACCCCGCCCGCACACACACACACATCTGCATCACATCTGCCTACGCACACACACCCCCACACTCACGCCCCTCCCAAACACACACACACACACACACACACACACACACACAGACACACACATACACGCACACACACACACACACACATTTTCCAATTGGCTGGCAATAGGAAAAGAAGATCGAGGAAAGGGTCGCGTGATCGCGTCCCGGGAACGAGGCTGTCTTTTTTATCCCAACGATATTCACCCTCGTTGTATCTGATTGTAAGATTTTTAGGGTTTCGTAGCCGATTCGCCCCCCGTAGGTTTCACCGAAGATCGTGACGGCTGCGATCGCTATCTCTTCTAGGGGAAAAAAAGGGAAATAGAACTTCGGTTGCGAAGATTCGTAAAAACGGGAAACGTATCTCTCGATCGTAACTATACGGCCATGTGAAGGATTTTCGAACCGAACACCTCGCTATCGCGAACGTTTGTCGAGTTCGTAGTTTTTTTTTTCAACTCTCGTTACCCCCTTTTTCATTACTTTCTCTCGCACGTCTCAGGAGAGAGGCCCAGCAACCGAATAAAACACCCCAACGAACCCACGAGAGCGCGACTGAATAAGTTAAAGTGAAGAAGAAAGAGCGCAAAGAAAACCAGTGAATAGAGAAGGGAAAGGAGAAAAGCAGGTCAAGATACGTACGGATAAAGGAACGGACGGGGAATAGAAAGAGACGAATGCAATAAAAAGTGCGATTCGAGGATAGAGAAGTAAAATCGTAATACAGAATCCTTTTGTGAAATACTATCAAAAACGCATAAGTCGAAAAACACACCTGCGGAAGTCTCGGAGAAATTGGATATTCCGAAAGTTCGACGAAAAAAGAGCCCGTGTCAAATAAGCGGCTTAGAAGCGTATTGTATTTTCATTTTGGAAGATTTAGAATTTTAAAAAACGATGAATGGTGCATTATTTTAAAAACATAAATACGCAGCGTTGTTTCCTGAAGTATAAACTCTCAATATTAAACGGGTTGAACCTAGCTTGCGGCTGGATTAAGAGGATTATTCGTGAATTTTTTCTCCAAAAATGCGTGTAGGTTTTGGTTTTTTTTTCTTTTAAAATTAAAGCGTATAGCTTCGAGTAGGTTTTACAATTTCAATTTTAGTATTGGAAAATATTTATAAATGTGGTAGATACAATGGTTCGTGCAACGGCCACTGCTGCTCGGAAGCAAATCGTCGGAAACAAAACAAATCAAGCGCATTTAGTTTTTGCATAAGATAAGCCAGTGATCGGATTAAGGATTTGATATAATATTGATTTTTTTTAAATGGCCGCAGTCTAAATGAAAGGCTCTGATTTTCGGTGGAAAAAGTTCTATTTTCGTTGATAAGAAAAAAAAACTACGGATCGAAAAATAATTCCTTCGTTCTAGTGCTGCTTTTTATATATATGTGAAGCTTGCAACATTTGGAGTTGATCGGTGCAGTGGTTTTTTAAATATCGTGATCACCGATTTCGAAAAAGTCATTTTGAGAAAAACGCTTCCAAAGTTCGCCGATTCGCGGAGCCTATCTAAAAATGTCCGAAACTCGTTTAATTTTGATCGGAGCGACTAAAATTTTGCAGAGAATATTTTTGAAATGTTATATTTTGAAAATCGGTCACAAATAAATAAAACCGATATTTTCAAAAATATCTCCTACGTGTAAGCCCTCAAGTGCATTTATTTTTCGGAAAAGTAATAAATTCGGAATATTTTGAAACACGTCCATTTTTAGGGGGCGAGCTGACGAAAATTGCCTCCATCTATAGGAAAATCAGTAAAGGAACAATTGGGTGCACCGAGCCTGGTGTCCCGATATTTTTCCCTTTTGTTTTCGCCCCTCTTCGTGCACACTACCACACGCGTTTGGAACGTTTTCGCAATCTCTTTTTTTTTTTGTTCAATGTGCACAGCGCAAGCTAGCCTAACCGAAGGATCGCTGAGGTCGAAAGGCTTGATGGGCCGAACAATGAGGCGCGTTGCACACTGCAAATTGCCACCGATGATGAAAAGAAGCGAAAAAAATAAACGCATTGATGGACCGAACCTGCATCGTACGAACAACAAGACCCTCGGTGATTTTTTTGTTTCAACGCGTATAAAAAAAAAGATCGCAATTATCCAACCGGCACTCAGTTTTCTCCTTTTTTTTTGTCGCGGGCTCAACCGTGGGAAAATAGTCCAAGTACGAGTGAAAAACGTTTGCACAATGTTGCGCTCAATTGATCAAATAGAAAAGTGCACTGCATGGGCGAAAGAAAAATAGGATCGTGCAGCCCATCAGCGTAAATTTTCCTGTCCTCTGATTCATTTTCAGATACGCAAATGTAAGGGGCTGTACCAGTGTGACCCTTTCAAAAAATCGATTTTTTGTTGTTGCTTTTTTCGACGGTTTATACTTTCAAAAATATCCGGTAATTAGCAGTTTTTATGGTAAATATCATTTTATCTTGCAAAAATTTATAGTTAAATCGTTAAACGCGATTTTCTAGAAATGAGTTTTTTCAAATTTGCTGACATTGTAACTCAAAGAGCAATTATCCGATCGACTTGAAATTTGAACTGAGCACTCTTGAATATATTTACTCTACAATGACTCAGGATATTTTCGATTGGATGTAAATTGACGTTTTGGCATTGAAAAAAACGACCATTTTATAGGCAAGAAAACTGACGTTTTTTTTCATAACTACGCCATTTTGTTAGATTTTGATATTTTTCGAAAATCCTACGTCATTGTACAGGAAATACCTTCCAGTTTAACGACATTTTTTTCCTTCTGCGGTTTCAGCTACTCAATCGGCCGGAATCGTGTCAGCAGTGGAGGAACTTTTTTTTGCGCCTCTGACGGCAGCGCATAAGTCGCTTGGATCTCAATATTTTTCTATGAAAAAATTATGTCATATAGGTCAAATATAGCCAAATTTATTATTAATTTTCCGGAACATTTAATTGAGTACTTTTCTTCCAGAAAATTCCCGAAAATCACCCAAATTTTCAGCGTTTACTCTTGTATAGCCCCTTAATGTAGTCGTGTACGAAAATCCCGAAATCTCAAATAAGAATGTATCAAATATTCACAATGTCGGATTTATAATTTTTTAAAACTCGGCCGAGTGTGAGTCGAGACTCGCTCTATTAGGGTTCCGTACATCTGACCAATTAACATTTCTTTAAACTACATATTTAATTAGGTAATGCCTTTTTTCTGTCTTAGTCTTAGGTAGTACTAAACTGAAACCATATGAGGTGATGATAGCTAAAGAAAGCTTTGTACACCCCTGCTGTGAGCTAATAATGAAAATATATAAAATTATTGTTGTTCAAATATTTACAATACCAAATGACTTATTTTCGGAGTCGGTACCAGCCAATTGCCAATTTTGTACAATTTTTCTCAGAAAAAGAGGAGGCGTTGAAAAATAAATGAAGTACACGATCTACAGTATTTTATTAATTTGTAATCTCGTTTCTTCCTTGACGTCAAACTCTCGTTCTTGGCTGGGGCCGACTCCAAAAATAAGTCATTTGGTAATGTAAATATTTAAATAACAATAATTTTATATATTTTCATTATAAATTTATCGTATTATTTATACAATAAGTTATTATATAATGATGAATCGGAGTTTTCAGTATTAGTTTTTCAAATACAGTATATGGTACATAATATACAGAAATTCCAAATTCCTAACCAGTTTACTTTTTGAGATAGACCCCGTAACAAAAGTGGTCTAAAACTGACAACTTCGACGTACCCGTTTCTTTATTTTTCAAGATAAGAAAGAAAACAATATATACTTGTACTCTACTCGATGAGCTTTAGACAATGACACCCCACATGCCAGGGTAAGACATTTTTTGCTCCTTTTTCGTGTATGGGACCCCCATGAAAAATAATTCAATCGAATTTGTAATTCAATATTCGGTTTTGGGCCAACATTCTACACAAAATACCCGAATTTCAGGTCTGTAAATCATTCCGTTTACGAGCTCAAGACCCGTGACATACGGACGGACAGACAGCAGAGTGACAGCAATAGGGTTCCATTTTGCCCTTTGGGTATGGAACCCTAAAAAGGCTTTTAAAGTTTTACGTGCTCGTCTGGGCTCTCGCTCGCGAAACGAAATTGGTTAGAATCGGCCAGGCACTTTGTTTTTACAGAGTTTTAATTATTCTCGAGAAGAATCACGAATGGCTGCAGCTTTGGTAAATTTGAAGTAAAAGTTCAGGTCCCTTTTTTAATTAGACCAAAGAGGGAACAAATTCATGACACGGCCCAAAAAAATGTGGGCATAATGATAAGAACGTCAAATAAATATTCAATGTGTACTTGGTGCGAGCGATATTACCATAAAAAAAAACAATAACAAAAGAATTTAAAAAAGAAAAGAATAGATGGGAACGAGCATAGCCGTCGTTTCCAACCATTAGCGCGATAGCTATAATGTATTCCGCTGGATAAGGGATATCTCTTGTGTAACATGTCGGAAGGAGCAGCGAACTTCCACCGTTGGGAGCTTCCGGTTACTGTCACCATGAGCTTCGAGCGCTCCATAACCGTACAATCGCACAGCCTCAGCCGTTTACCTAAACTTTAAAAACCTCGAGTGACCTAACGCGACTTCTACGCGTGTCGTTTTATTAGGCCATCATTAGACAATATCTAAACGCAGCATTTTTCATTACATTTTATCTTGATGCACGTAGTCAACATATGGATATTTTTGGACTGTCAAGGATGTCGGACTTTCGTTGCGCAAAAATCACGGATTTCTAACCAAAATCACTTCGCTCTTACAGAAAGGTAAGAGCGTGAACTGCAAATCAACTATGTGCAGTTCACGAAGCCGGTTTACAGTAAAAAACTGTAGTGGCTTCACCCGCAAGTACGACGTTACCATTTGGTGGAAACCAAGAAAAATGGGTACCAGAAAGAAAAAAAGAAACAATGCATCATGACGATAAAGTCAATAGCAAGTTCCACGTGCAAATATATCTTTCCTTATGGCCCAGTAAATGGAACAATTCGGTTTGGTTGTCTTTTCTGCACAGATATCCTCATGCCTCATCATTTGTACAGTGGAATGTATTATTGATAATATGACTAGTAAGAATCGTCAAAACAGACACAATTGAGTAAAATACTCCAGAAGGTTATCGGCTAATCTCAATGATCTGCATCCATCTAAACAAGCCTTCTAATCCTGCAAGCAAGCAATCATTGCTTTCGTACTCAACACAAAGAGGCAGTGCAATGGAATGCAGACTTTCGGAAATAGAGAGAACAATGGGAATTAAAATGATAAGCGATTGAGAGAAAATAATCAGACAATCATTGAACTGTAAATGAAAAAAAGTAATGCTGTCATCCACATGTGGATGAATCTGACTTCATACCATATGATGAAGGAATATGGAATCCGCCATCATCAGGGCGGATATCCTGATGCATTACATCAGTACTTATACGTCTACTGATACGAAATATACAGCCTTGCTGTACATTTCGTAGTCAGTATGTCAGGGTGTCCCAGAACTGTCCCAGACGGTATTCAGGGTGTCCCATAACTGAATGCGTATCCTGAAATGGGGGATTGGGAGTGTAATTCTGGGTCGATTGATATAAGCATGTGTAGGTCTCAGATCAACTCCTGAATTATTATCGATTTTTAAAGGCGGGCCAATTAGGTGCGCCCGGTAAGCCGTCGTACCACCACCACACGCGGGTATCACTCACCGACGTACGACGACTCATCGGGCGCACCTGATTGGCCCGCCTTTAAAAATCAATAATAATTCAGAAGTTGATCTGAGACCCGCACATGCTTATATCAATCGACCCAGAATTTCACCCCCAACCCCCCTTTTCAGGGAACGCACTCAGTTCTGTATGTAACGGGTGAGGCAACAACTATTATTTAAAATATTTTCTAACCTCACCCGGCATAGTAACGTGCAAGAAGAGGTTAACGTCAATTCATAAAATTGGCGCTTCCAACCATATTCTCTCGAGGGTTGCTGGGACTCGGAATAAGGTTGAGCGAGGCTGGTGAGCGGAGCTAGAGCGCCATCGAGCTTCCGCCTTTCCAGTAAGCGTCGAGCGAATAACGATAATTGCTCGGCGTAAAAAGCCCTCGACGATCGTACACAAACTAATTTGATCGGCAAACGGGACAATGACGTGTATTTGTGCGCCAGTGCGAGCGTCTGTGTGTATGCGGAACAATTCTCCTCATCCCCTACTTCGTTAAGGGCTTTTTGTCTTTGCTCTCTCCCTCCCTCTCTCTCTCTTTCTCGCTCTCTCTCGCTCTTTCTCTTTCGTCTTTCTCCCATTTCCGTTCGCGCCACATACGGTGGCACGAGTGAGCGTCTCTCCATGTATACTGCCACCTTGGAGCTTGTGATTAACGTTTCCTGAGATCATAAAGCATACAGGCGTTTAGCCTAACGGACCCTCCCGTGGGGAGAAGCCAATGGGCCTTATATTAATTCCGAAGGAACGTAAATTCACGTCGGAAAAGGTCCGCGTGAATCAGCGGAACGATGGATACAGAGAAAGGGAGACGAAGGAAGACAGAAAAGGTGCGAGGGAGGTAAAGGGAGAATAAGGACTGAGAGAACTGAGGCACGTGAAGGGGGACGACGCTGATGGGAATTTAAAGGAGGAAGCTCATGTGACGCTTCTACCAGAACTTCGTTTGTAGGGTATAAGGGAAAGACAGACGGTGCTTACATGCCGAAGTCTCAGCGGTTATACTGACAAGGAACATCATTTGAGTGACCGCCTTCGATTTTGTTGAAACTCATATATGTGATAAAGCGTTGAAAAATATTAGACACGTATTTATTTTTATCGGAAAAAACGGTTTTAAGGGGGAAACGACCCCTCAAAGCAAGGACTGTCACCCCTTAATTTAATTTGTATTCAATACTTCTGTAGTGGATTTTTTATCGCATTACACTAGAAGAATTTTGGTTTTTGTTTCATTCAGATCGGTGGACTGCTTGTGGGTGAAACTGCAAAACCACCCCTTGACACGCCTTTCTTTGACGGGTGGTTTCCCCCCTTAAAAACGTGTTTCCGCAGATAAAAAGAAATACGTGTCTAATAGTTTTCAATGCTTCATCACATATATGAGTTTCAACAAGATCGACGGCGGACACTTAAGTGATGTTTCTTGTGAGACAGCAGAAAGGATACCTTGAACCTATTCTCTCTATATATAATATTGAGTTCCAGCACGTCCGTCTTATCTAAGGGACAGAATTGATAATTTCTAGGGCCAGACGATCCTTGAAATGGTCGGTAAATTAATATGTTTGTGTTCAGCTTAATATATTGTTGACAACATTGGGGACACAATGAGTGCCCGAGGTCTAATGTCTTTCAACTCATATATTCGCCGTATGTGTGGTTAGGTCACTCACAAGGAAAGGTTGCGACGTCGATCTCTCCAATTTCGATGAAATTTGGCATGCTTGTAGAATGTGTAAAAATAGGCGACACGTATTTTGTTATATCTGCGAAACCCGATTCTTAAGGGTTGAAACGCACCCTCGAAAATTGGGGTGTTTTTCGTCGATAACGTTTTAAGAGTACGAGATATGAAACAAATTCAAATTGCAATAACGTTTATTTTTTACGATTACTATACATTGGAGATGAGAATGATAACGTTATCGACGAAAATCTAAAAACACCCTTATTTTCGAGGGTGCGTTTCACCCCTTAAAAATCGGGTTCCGCAGATATAAAAAAATACGTGTCGCCTACTTTGACCCATTCTATAAGCATGCCAAATTTTATCGAAATCGGAGAGATCGACCTCGCAAGCTTTCCTTGTCAGGCTTGAAGTATCTACCACTTGAAGCTTAGGCACTGAATGACGATAGCTCTGCATCGAGAGGCTTCTCCCTCACTGTCTTTTCGCTCTCTCTCTTTCTCCCTCTCTTTCACTCTCGCCCTAACTCTTCTCTGTCCACGAACGATTCTTTACATTCGCTTTCTTGATTCACTGTGTGGATACATGATTATAGGGTCTATATCTTGATAAGATACTGTACCCCGGTTAGGAAAACGGAAGCGACAAGAGAAATTTCCGACACTTCTAAAAATAGACCTCTTTTGTGAACACAAGGGAGGTTTCCACTAGAGAAATATGGAGGTGTAATAATCATTCGCGATTGAGTTTTATATCCCTATCAGAGTGCGATTTTTCTCGACGTTAAGGGGGAAGATACCTTCAAGTGAGAAAAAAATTTGCTGTTTTTCATGATTTTTTTTATAGCAAAAATTTCTGTGCCATTTTCGAGACTGAGCGTATATTTTTTTACTACATTTGGCTGTTACACGGTATTTTTATTGTCTATTAATCTTTACAAATAGCGGAGCTATGGCACGGTCTTCTAAACTGCATTTTCAAAACTGGTATAGCCAAAAAACTAATCGAGCGATTCTGATGAAATTTGGTATAAATCTTTCTAACCTTATTGTCTGACACATGACACGAAACGTTTTCAAAAATTAAAAAAATAAGTATTTTTTATTGCAAAATGTAGCCATTTTTTCGGAAAATTCAATCTTTTTGTTTCAAACCGTATAATTTCATCAATTTTCCACATTTGTCACTTTTTCTTGGTTCATATTCTGCGTATGAGTGTTGATGAAAGAAAAGTCTTTATCCGTTTTTTTTTTTCAGATTAATCCCGCCGACGCTACGTGTCACGCCGTCTGACAATATCCGCCGCAACCCGTTTAGAAGACCTTGTCATAGCTCCACCACTTTTTGAGATTGATTAAAAAAAATACCACGTTACAGCCAAAAGTAGTAATGAAACATACCATAAGTCTCAAAAATGGTGGAAATTATTTTCTATAAAAAAAAATCGAAATCAGCTATTTTTCCTCCCCTAAAGGTAACTCCTTCCTTAACCTCAAAATTGAAATAATTCAACGAGTCGTCCAAGCGATACTTCAAGCCGATGGGACCATGAACCAGTTAATGATCCAATATGCGTCATCCTGAATGGGCTCAGTGATGGGAATTTTTTTTACCGCATCCCGCACGTCAATGAAATCATGAATGGGCATATGAAAAAGGCAGCGGCTCGGTGTTACTGTAGTGAAGAAGTGGACGATATCTGGATACGATGCTACCGCCAACCCAAAGTACCAATGTGGAGCTATACTTGTGTGTGTTTGAGTAGATGATGTGTATACTTTGGATGCATATGAATGCCATCCTACACGCGAGGTGTTATGTAGCCTGAGATGAAACCTCTCGTAATATTTTTACAATCAATAAACCCCTCCCTAGAAAAGGGCGACCCCGCACACGTGTGAGCCAAAAGCTCCGACCCTCACGAACCGAGTGCCACCGCGGCAAAAGAGGTCGAAATCACCGTGACTATACCCGACTATTCTGTCATTGGGGACGGTCCTACGTGAACAGCAAGTATTATAACTGCGGCTCGCGTGCTATATGTATCTGCAGGATGTGTGTGACGTACGTGATTGGCAAAATCAATATCGATATCGAGCGGTGCGTCCGCAAATGAGAAATTGATCTCGTTCACAGGACGCCTAAAAGATGTCACACGAAATCCCAAAATACATCACTCCATGCAAATGTGACCGGTATTCGTCGAGCATTCACAAGTAACTCTCTTGCAATTATTTGCATCAGATTTGCAGTTTTGTGCAAAGAGTTGTGTTTGCAGAAATCCCTTGATGAAATCGGGTATTTCATTTATGCATGTGCACTAAGGTGGCCCAAATTTGAGCTCTATTTTTTTTATTCTTCTCACCATCCAATGTTCTTTGAAGAAAAAAAACTGTCGATAAATCTGCGAGAGGTCAAAAAATATTTAGAGTTCGCCTCCCAAAAATTCAAATTTTCATTAAAAAATCGATTTATTTCATTCACTTCTCACCCATGGATTTTGGGCGTTATCATTTTTAAATTATCCTCGCGAAGCTCTAGCCGGACGATGAATATTTAGAGGTCGCTTAACAGCTTCGAAATTTCCAATTTTCGCCAATTTTTTTTACTCATCTCACTTATAAATTTGAGGCTTTGTAAAATTTCCAAAACAATTAAAGGTTTTTCTCTAGAAACAGATTTTTGAAAGTTACCTAACACTACTAACCCAAGAATTAGAATCTTTGTTCTCATAAAACAATTCTTTAAAGCTCTTGTCTGTAAACAAAATTATAGGTCCCCCGTTTTATGGGGTTAGAAGTGTGAGGTAAATCTAAAAAATCTGTTTCAGAAGAAAAAAAAGCATTGATTGTTTTGAAAATTTTACAAAGTGTTGAATTTATCAGTGAGAAGAGAAAAAACATTCACGATAATTGAAAATTTCGAAGCTCTTGAGCGACCACTAAATATTCATTGGCATGTTTATACGAATATATTAAAAACGCGATGTTCGTCCGTTCATTCGTTTTTGTTAGCCTGAAGAAGATAGTAGGGTTAGACTACGATGCTGAGATGAGGTCTATTATTTTTTAGCAATTTTGTCCGTGTATCTGCTAGACTGTAGCTGGGAGAGAAACGATGGAGGCATTTTCCCTACACCTTTGGTATGTGAACATGCACGTCGTTTCATCTGGATCCATTTAATACAACCTGAGAAAATTCGATTTCCTTTTTAAAAGGACAATGGCTTTTCCGATGTTCACTGAAGTGACACGGTGAAAAATGTTTTTTTTTTTTTTTTAACAAGACGTTAGATCTTAACAATTCCGAGGAAATAACGCATCATTTTTTATTAATTTGTTCCATTAAGAATCAAACCAGAATGAGAATAAAATAAAACCGAATATCCAAAAATTCTTCAACCTTCAGGTCTCTCGTAAAAGCCACACTTCCAATAACGGCATGGCTATGGGCGATCGTGAGTACGGTGGAAATAGCTTGCACAGGAACTTAATTTTATTAACTGAGAGAGAGAGAGAGAAAGAGAGAGCGAGGGAGAGTGGAAGAGAAAATTGAATCGGATCGGTTTTAATTGAAACCTTCGTGGCAATATCATACATGTGGGCTTAGGGTGTCAAAGGACGTGTATGCATGTATCGATCCACGGATAACAGGAAATATTCAACGATAAAGTTCGTGAAAAATTTGTTAACCATTACGGAGGGATGAGAGCACAAAGTGGTGGTCGCTCGAACTGCTTTGGTCGGGCATTGTGAGCTGTAGCCATGGAGGCACGTATGAAGCTTCACTCCAGTGGATCTGCACCGAGAGTGGCTCGGCAAGCCACTTGAATTGCCTCTAGGCACTTCATCAGAGTTTCAGTAGCAGGGAAATTGAAGAGCACGGTTATCTGGCTTTCGCTTCCGTACTGTCGATTCTCATGAATTAAAACAATATTTTTTTTCCCATATACATAAACTTCACCACCAATATGAAATTAACACGAACCCAACAGTCCTTTCGCTTCAAATTCATCTTCTATTCTACCCGCAATCGTGGTCGTCCAATTCAGGTATATCCTGTGCTCTGATCCATAGACTTTATAAATACGACAGTAACTTCAATGGAGGTGTGAAATTTCACTGATGCGGAAATTGTTATTTTTTAGGTTAATTAATAGACTTTTACGTTTTTTGACAAATTAATTATGACATCGTTTATTTCGGTGTTTCTGATGAGCTTTTTTTATTACCTTGTCAATTAGATGGTTTTTCGGACTTTCGGTATCATGAACACCATACGAACAATTTCAAACTCGTGAAGGCAGGACACCACTTTGACAGGCCAAAAAAGGTCGTTTTTCCGACTTTTTTTCGCTCACTAGATTATTTATTTTGGATTTGGAAAAAAGGTATGTTTTTAAGCATATATTGAACTTATTCGGTGTAATTTTTTTGTTGAAAAACAAATCACGACTTTGTTGAGGTATAGTAAAGCTTTTGCATAAAAAATGTGGTCCAACGGTCGGTTCGATTACTTGATTATGGTTGGTGTGAAAAATAAAAGTTAATTATAAATTCAAGTTTTTTTTTTAATCTATATAAAAGTAGTGTTGGATGTACGCAGCCGTTTTCCCAAAAAAAAATTCTGAATGGTGGGAGTTAAAAAAAGGCATAATTTTGGCAAAATTTTTACATTTATTCGGAGTCTTAAAAGATACTAAATTTAAAAAACGGCTACGCACAGCGATAGCTATTGAAATTACCGAACTTTTAGTTTGAAAAAATTGACAATCGGATTATTATAGCTAGAGTTATGATTCCGTCCAGGTCGAGAAAACCCGTTTCGAGGAAAACGCAATTAAACGTTTTAGTATACGTAAATCAGTGCGCTACCCGCTCTCACTAAATCGTCTGTAACTTGGACAATTTTCCATATTTCAACTTGAACATATTTGCACATATTCTTGAATTTGTATGCTTCGAGAAAATCCAAGAAAAGGTCGATTTTGTCACCAGTCACCCGCCTTAACTATCAAATGACGTACGGTCGTGATCAATATTCCAGGTCGAATGGAATATATGACGTTCTCTGAAGTATCCACCGATCTGTACTTCGCTATTTAATAAACTCTTTAGCTACTCTCCACACTGTACATATTTATTTCGTTACAATGCCAGCTAAAGTAATACAGATATACGCACACACGTACACACGATAAAAGTGTAAAACTCCGCAGTTCATATTTATCGGGCTATAGTGTTCGCCATAAATAGTTTCTTGCAGCCTCGTTTCTCCATGGATATCATTTATCTAGTGAAATATTCAGTCCCTAGGCACATACCTGAGAGCTCTCACGACGTGAATCAGGGTGGAAGAAATATGAAGCTTTGACCTGATATTTCGAAATTTCTCGGTGCCATAGAGTAGATAAAAACAATTGTACAGACGTGCTTCCGGGCATTGACATAAAAGTAAATGTGATTTTTCAATTATTCGAAACGCTCCGAATGTTACCATTGAAGTATTGAGAAAAAAAGTGTTCAAAATGCAGCTTTTCCTATGCGTAAGGAAATCATTGTCAGATGTCAAAACGTTGTGAAACGTTCAAGAAAAATGCACCCAACGTGTGCACGTTCCTCTATGATTGTGTGTAATTCTTTTCATTCATATGCCACTTGATTCGATTAATTACGATTTAATTTACACTCTAATCTGAAATTAGCGTCTGCACCAGTGCGTTTGCTCGCAGATTTTGTTTCTTTCGAGTACGTACAGCAGTCGACACTGACAAGTACAAGTCGAGCGAAAATTGTAACAATGTCCATTTGATACAACCTGAGCAAGTGCGATCTTCCTTTCAAGGAATCTTCTCACTTTAGAGGCTAAAAAGGCTATTTTCATGAATTTTTGTGATAGGTTTATATTATAGATATAGATATAAAAGTTGTTACACTTAATAAATACACTTTCAAGATAAATTTTTAAAAAATGCAATTTATTCAAGTGACTATTTATAGAAAAAAAAGGTAGTTGAAAAATGTCCTAAAAAAATTGTAGGTCTGCGCTGTTGATGAAGCCTCCGAGATGGATCATCCGAAACCAAAAAAAGAACGATTTGCATTCAGTATGTCAATGGCTATAGCGCATATCATAAGATTTTGGATATAGCAAATTTAACAAAATAGCGGACATTTTTCGAAAAAACAAAATAAACGTTTTTTCCACTGTTTTGGGCAAAACAATTGTAAATATCAAAATTTAAAAAAATCCTTGATATGCGCTATAGCTATAGTTGTAAAAAATAGGTGGTTAACATTTTATAAGGATCGGTTCAGTAGTTTCGAAGATTTTATCAACAAGCCGTCGAAAAACGTTGTTTCGAGAAAAGCGCGTTTAAAGTTTGTTTGGGCTACATAAATACATAAAAAAAATTTGTTATGTATTTCGAACGTGTATTTATTAAGTGTAACAACCTTTATATCAATATCTATAAAAAGAACCTATCAAAAAATTGATGAAAATAGCCTTTTTAGCGTCTAAAGTGAGAAGGCCCCTCAAAGGACAATGGCGCGAGTTTCCGATGTACCCTCGAGTGAAGCTGCCAGCGAAAGGAAGTTCAAAAAAATGGTGAAATATATTTCTTTTTTTTCAGCTAAAAAACTAGACGTTAAATCTAAACAATTCCGATAAAATAACGCATAATTTCTACTAATTTGTTCCATTGAGCCTGAAACCAGAATAAGAAAAAAAAGAACACCGAATGTCCGAAAATGGCATTAGGAAAAAAGAGGTATGTTATTAAGCATACAATCAACTTATTCGTGTAAATTTTTATTTAAAAAACATTAACAAACAAAAACAAACCCAAGAAAAAACATAAACAAATGAACCCAAACAGAATTTGGGTGGCAAGCTTGCATTACGATACAGAATCGGATAAATCGTCATTCTCTATTTTCACTTATTATTAGCTATACGGGTGATTGTTCTTTGTTCTTCAAAGACAGCGACTTATCGGAAAACGAAGGAAAATGACATATTATTATATACATACATGCATGATAAACGTCGACACACACACACGAGACCACAAGGTATGTAGAATCTTTTATTGCCGCTGATGATCGATCCAAAAGGGGTATGGAACTTTGGCTATAGATGCCTGTACATGCACACATAGGCACACTGCGCACACGGAAATCGTGTTCGCTTGGATCGCAAAATACCGGACCCGCTAGCAGCCCTCTGAAAGCCACGTTTCTACGGGATTTTCAAACGAAATTCTCCGGACATTGCGGAACGCGCGTCTGCGAAAAAAAGCTAATTTTCCCACATCTATGATAAACCCAATGCAGATACAAACGCATTACTTGTGTAGGTAAGGGCTCTAGCCAAAATGGTCGATGGTGAAAAAAAAAAACTTTTTTACAGAGTCGGATGAGCAGGAATTTGGTGTATACGTGAGCAACTGACCCATTCCAGCATTGAAGGTAACCGGAGAAAGGGACAGCGGACCTACAAAGAACACCAACGTACTCCGAACAATGTTCCCGAGTGGTGGTTTCGTTCGACTATGAAGCAGGTGCTTCGCAAAAAGAGGGAATAGTTGAGCAACAACAAAAAAAAGCGGCGAGAATATTCCAGAGAGAAAAACGAACGAACAGATTGCGATTGGGGAAGCTTTTTTCTGTCTCGTTCGAAATTCCTAAAATTCCTAACCTACATACGCTCATCGTCACTAGCGGAAGGGAGCAGTTGCGTCTTTGTACCTAGCCTGGTTTATAGATCAAAGAGATGATGGAGCACGAAGGTTTGGTTGAATCAGTGCAGCCTGTCAACGTTGAGCGTTATCTGAAATGGAAGCATTGAGAGGATTGTCACTGGATGAGGGATTGGACGAAGCCAGAAATAAAGGGTAAGACGAGGACACAGTGAGATAAGCTAATGTCTGGTCGTATTCGCATCAGAAGACTGCCTCTGGGTAACAGACGTTGCCAGGATACTTGGTGGGTTGCTGAAATCTCGATATATCTGTGTATACTATTTGTACATGCGTGTGTGTCTGGGTGTGTGCACCCATGTCGTTTATAGTAACCTATTCACTGTCCGGGTGAGACGCAGAATTTCCATTAGCGAACTTCTTGATTACCTATCTAATGTGCGCTCAGATGCGCTCATTCCACTATCGATCATCCCTTCAACCGTGCGTTTCGTTGGTCGTCGTTTCCATGTCGACTACCCCAATTATTCCTCATGATGGACCTGCTTGAATTTTATAATTCCACACCTTGATTACCGCTGCTCAGATCAACTGTGCAGTGCAATCACACAGCCTGGACAAGAGGTTGCAGGCACAAAGTATTGGGGAAAAAAACTGTAGACTACTACGCGACTATTGTCAAATAAGGTAATTATGAAATGTCATTGTGCAAGATTATTGATCTCGTTCTTTGCGCATACGTCTGGAGGTGTGACTGCATCATTGGGTGTGGGTGAGTGTTCATTTGTGTAGAATTTTTGTATAGGCCTATGAATATGTTATTTAGATATCTTCATGCCATTGTAAATGAGGATGTATATTATTATTTTTTGGATGATGGAGAACAGGATGATATCCATTTTTCGTCCATAGGAAAATGTGATTTCTGGGCTTGGTATATACAACGGTGCGGACAGAAACGTAGCGACTAATCATGGAAATTCTTAAGGGGTCTCCTCACTTTAGACGCTAAAAAAGGCTATTTACATTATTTATTTTTTGATAGGTTTATATTATAGATTATGATATTAAAGTTGTTACACTTAATAAATACAATTTCTAAATACATTTTTTTTTTAATTACATTTATTTAAGTCACTATTTATAGACGGAAATGGTAGTTGAAAAATGTCCTAAAAAAAAGTAGATCTGCGCTGTTGATGAAATCTCGAAGATGGTTACATAAGTTGTTATGTATTTCGAAAGTGTATTTATTAAATGTAACAACTTTTATATCAATATCAAATTCAAATCAATATCAAATTTAAAAAATGGCGCTTTTCCGAAGTGAGTTTTGATTTTTGCGAAAAAATGGACATTTTTTGTTCATCAAATCGGAAAAAAAATTCATCGATCAAACACTATCTTTTTGCATATAAAAAGAGCCCTAAAAAATTCAGATAGATGAACGCAGTAGTTTTTTAGATATTTTGCTCACCGACATTAAAACCTAAATCTGTCAATTTTGATCCAATCACTGACATTCTTGGGGGAACATTTATAAGCTGATATACTGTCAAAATATATAGGTTTCGAAAAAAGTGATTTCTCAACTTTGACAATAAGGCGTAACCCCTTAACTAAAACAAGCTCTAGGCGACAACGATGCAAGAATAGATGATGATAATAACAAACTAATAATGAGCCGCACCGTTACGGCGTATGCTGATAAAGCACGAACATGGAACTATTAAAATCGGCTGATAACATTTTCCCATTCAGTGAAATAATGAAACTACTAAACGACGATACGCAACTACGTCATACGCATAACGAGATAGAGTCCCGGACTCATTACCGACGATGATTCGATGTGAGATTCGATGCCGAATTGTAACCTCATTCGGTACCCCTAGGCCAATACCGTTTTCATTTGGGAAAATGTTGATGGATTGCGCGTGCCGTTATTGCAGCAATGTTGCGTGTAATTGGGCTCGTTAACGGTGCAATTACAACTGAATACACAAAATATGCAGAAGTATGAATTCAGATACGTAGACCTACGTATATATGATACGTTCAAATGCAATCGCTGCGCAAGTCCATGAGGGTACTTCGATTCGATTTATAGTCAACGTCAATGCCGTACCACTCGATTCAAATGAAAAGCAATTGACGTTGGAAAGCTACTTCGATCTGGAAATATCACTACTGAAAATAAATACGAAATGGAATTAAGGGGTTAGGCCACTCTAGATGCCGAAAAAAATAGGCCTTTTAGGGATTTTTTTTTCAGAAAAACTACAAAATAAATCGAGATTACAAAAAAGGGTGTTTATCATATATATCAGTGACTGTATACAATAATTTTTTTGAAGCGATTACTTTCAAAATGGCGGCTGTGCAGCGTTTATCTCAAAACTGCATTTTTTAAGTTGGCCGGAAATATAACAGACAATTTTCGACCGATTCACTTGAAATGTTGAATATATCTTGAAAAATACATTTTCTATGGAAGTACGTAGGGTTTTTGTTTATATTGCATAGTTCATTTGTTATTAGCAATTATCCGACGATTTTTCAGGCAAATTTTTAAAAAGTGAAAAATTTACCTAAAAAATCGTCACTGATATGTATAATAAACACCCTTTTTTGTAATCTCGATTTATTTTATAGTTTTTGTTGAAAAAAGTTCCCAAAAAGCCTATTTTTCGGCCTCTAGAGTGGCCTAAGGCCTTAATGGTAATACAGAAGCATCAATAAGGTATCAAATAGCAGATGTGCAGGAGTTTCAGAAGGCCCTGCAGGCAATTGTTATAATTTGCAGGTATACCTACATTATAAACTTGTGATGCATTATGAATTTGTTTTTGTAGAACTCCACCTATACATTTCCCAATAACCCAAACAAACCCAAACAAAAGTAGACGCAGTGATTATTATTGTTCGCCATTTATAATCAAGTGTTTCCTATCACCTGCATATGTGTATGGTATTTAGGATCCCATCATCTGATTGACGATGCGATAGGTACTGTCTTCTAACGGCTCCATCGCTCTTCTCCCATGCTACGTTACTGCCACTATCGTGTATCACTAAATTTTCGAACGCCATCGATCTTGATGGCCTCTCGTCACTGATAAAGACAAATAGATTTGCAGCTGGTAATGCGTATTTGTGCTGGTACTGGTCTCGTTCTCGATCTCTACACGCATCTACTCAATATCAATGAATATTCATATAGACGTATATATCCGCTTGTGTATACGTTATGAAACATGCAGACACATTGGAGATGCGTTGTCATTTTGTCTTCAACGTGCCCGTTTGTTAATCAGATACGCCAACAATCTACTCAACTATTTTCAGCTGAAGATGAATGTAGAATGTAACGGGTACATGTCATCATCAGATGTCCTCATCACTGCTAATTGGTACAGTTCTTCCGGAGCCGACTAAGACAATATAGTAAATATATACGTGGATTATTCAAGATAATGAGAAACCTGATAGCGTCACTCGCCACATCAAGCAGCCCGTTTTCTTCGGTCGAGTGATCGGAAACCTCATCCGCGAGATAACGAGCATCCAATATGAATACCAAAACGCCTCATTGTCACATTGCAACCTGTTCAGATGGTTAATTACTCGAAAATGTTAAATAAATCCTCAAGCATTGATTATGAAGAGAAAGGAGAATCATTGTTTTTTAGGATTATGTGGCCAAACGAGGAACCCTCATAACCTTGTCGAGTTCGTTGGTCCGTCGGACTGGCATAGCCTCACATTTTCTACAATTTCAAACCAATGTGCACGGAGAGCTGGTAGATACCCCAGAGGGGCGTCTCAATGAATACGTTGCAAAGCTTTACATGAAAAGGGGTAGACATTTTTTATAAACACCTCACCGAGGCCGGGTTCATTAGACAGGACAAAATAAAACTGAGATTCCATTCACCATTTTTAGCCCTATTTCTGAAACATCAAACTTTAAAGTGATGTCAAATCAGTCCTGCTCCTCTTACGCTTCAACTGGTGATTTGAGAAACCCGACAAAATTCTAGATACTATCATTTGATTATAACTAGCGATCGAAATTATTTCGGTTAGGCTGCATCAACGAATTTGGGGGTATGGACAACAATGTTATTGCTAAGTTGACTTCATGGAAGCTCCATAAGAAGCTGGCACAAATAATTTTCTCGCATGTTGTTTGAAGCCTCGTTGATGAAATATCAATCATTAAAGAAATCCCGCCCCCCGCCCTCTCTTTAGCATGCCCGGTCCATTAGAGTATTATGATTGTGAATTGTTAAGTAAAATCGATATTAGGATGGAATAAGTTATCGTTGTCCAACATAGATAATGATAATGATAGATTGCACAAACAAATGACTACGGAACCCTACTTCATGCGTGCTCCAACACACTTCATGCGACCGACGAAGTTGATGTACCTATCAGAGAATATGGAAATGACATTACAGATTACAAGTTTCATCTTCCAGTGTAACAAACCACGAAACAAAATATAAAAACATAAAATTCAACTACGTACATAGATTTGCATCAATCGGATCATAATATTGGTCAGATTGATACGAATTACATCGTATCGCAGAACGACAAAATCCCACTTGTTTTTCAATGTTTCGATAACGCAGGAGAGATAGCGAAGGCCAGATGAAGAAAGATAAGAGCAAAGGGAACAGATAGGGATGGCAGCGAGAGCCGGAGACGGAAAGCGTGATTGATTTTATTACGTAAACGGACAAATCTGATAAACCTGTAGCAGCCTTCACTTGGCCCTGACTTTGGATTAGCGTTACCTATCAGCAGTACTAAATGTACGATCGTTATTCGGGCCGGACCGAGTAGTGGTGGAGGGGGAATGCCGAGGCTGATAAGCTCGGAACACGCAGACCCTTAACACACCCGAACCAGCCCAGGGGAGCTTATCATAGTTTTAATCCACATATATTCTGGATACGAGGGAAAAAGCTGCTGCGTTGATAAATCCGAGGATAAGCGAGTGCGTAACGCTTACTCTTGGTTACGAAAATAAAGCTCGGCAAATCTCAGGCTCAAGCTAACGCATAAGCGAGTAACTAGTTTACCAATAGTTGGCTGATAAGTCCGGCATTACACTGGTCGACATTCCGCTATTCGCATGGTTTTAGGGTACGTGTTGTATAGAGAAACCTGCGGAGGAAAGATATCTGATGGGAACATTCATTTGATTTCTGTCCTGACTTCAAACAAAAACCATGTACTTTATTATTGATATAATGTTATAAATAAATTTCCATTTGACACATTTTTTTCAATTCCCTTAAAACTGAAACTCAATTAAGTTGAATTAAAATGCAGTAGTTTTCAAAATTATCTAATTTTAGTATATATTTACAATATATTTCTGGTCTAGTTGTACATGTTGGTCAAATCTGGGAACTGGGTGGAGGAGCCTGTGATATTTTATGGTACACCTTCATATTTTTGTCAATTTCTTGAAAAACATTCAGCTATTGATAGATACAACTAAGATGGAATCAAGCATTTACTTCAAATACCATTTGGGTATACATAATGATTCAATTATGTATCAAGAGACAAATAGGTCGAATTATAAAAACTAAATACATTAAGTTCGCCCAGGCTTGAGTAAAAGCCCCCGACACTGAAGTCGATGGAGCTTGACGTAACTAGAATAAACAAATATTAAAACGCCCATCAATTCATACTTTTTCACTCCTTCTTAATGCGATATTCATTACAAGATTAAATGGTCAGTTGGAGATGTACGTACTCGTTGCGTGCAAAGCAGAAATTGATTGCTATAAAGCGTGATAAGCCGCAGTTCCAGTGGTTCAGATTTGGTTCAACGACGTATGCCACTGGACGGCTTCATACCTTCGTCTGACCATGCACGCACGATGACTCCTGCAATCCGTCTGACACTATACGTCTAGTACTGATAAGATAGAACATAGATCTTGATGATTAGCGGGCTACACATACCTACGTTGGTAAAAAAAATGCATTCACCCAAAAATATTTGTATTCGATAGTTTCATCTTTTAGCTATATTCCCTGAAAAATTCATTGAAATATTCTCAAAATTGAATCAGCTAGTCAAAAATAGAAAAAAACGCGTTTTTCTCGAAACACTGTTTTCAAAATCGGCGGGCATGATATCTCAAGAACCACTTAAAGCATATTTTCCAAATTTACAGGAGATACGATGAGAATGAATTAAAGTTCATCGATGGTCTCACTTTCTTAAAATCGATCTTTGTTTTTTAATAGTTACGTAAAAATCCGTCGCCGCGTTGTTAAAAAAAAAAAATGATTTAAAAAATCGACCATCTTCAACGACTGGCATTTATTGTCAACTTGAATAATCTATTTGATTTTATATTTCGGACAGGCCGTTTGAGCTCGAGAGTGTCCACCGCCAAACCGAACAAAATTTCATCATCTGCCTGCGGCCATGTTTTTGTCGGTTTTCTGTATTTTTTGGTGATTTTTTCAGTCTCTCGATATGTGTTTCGTTGTGTTTAAAAAAGTGCGTTTCTTTTTCACCAACCGTTTCACAGAAAAAAATCGGAATTTGGCCTTTTTTGCCGGGCCCCTGGGTACACGTAGTCCCTCAATGAAATTATGAAATTATGAAAAATATTACAAATCGACTTTCGTGATGAGTGTATAGAGAAATACCGTAATGCTCGTGAAAACAAAAATTCTGAAACATTTCTCGTAAGATACATTGCCGGGATTGTGCCCAATTCTTTTATGAATACGAATCACGAGTAAGCGAGGCGTAGTGCGTGACAACGAGCGCGCCTGACCATATCGTGACTATTACCACTTACAGTGAACATTTTCTGGCGACAATGTCCTGTCGCTTCGTGTACACAGTCGAATACATTAACGACCAGCGGACTCTGTATATTCGCATTTTTTTCACCTGGAAATGCTGACACACAGCGATCGTAAAGCAACCCCTGTCAATTTGTGTCGATTCTTAAAATGAAGTGCTTCGCAGATTCTTCCGATAGTGAGGTAAAAACGACGAAGCAACTGAACGCTTGATCGTGTCATTGATCATAAAATACACTTTGTTCAAACGATTCGGCTTACTCAGTGAATCCTTTATCCTAGTAGTTTTAAACGTTGAGTATTAGACACCGTAATTATGGATCGTGTGTGGTCAGACTATGGAATCAGCTGATTTTATGTTATTTAACTTGCTCATGCACACTTCTGTCATCTGTGAGAAATCAAATCTTTACAATCTTAATAATAAAGTGTAAATTCAAGTAAATAAAGTAAAGGACATAAATACAGTAAATAAAATAAAGTGATATTAAAATTTTCAAAATAAATCAAGTCTAAAACCTAAAAATAAAGAAAGTCTGTAAACATAAAAAAAAGTCTAACAAAAAATACATACGCAGTCTAAAAAAACGATAAGCCGAATAATTATCTCGAATAATTTAGTCCAGACGGTTTTGAGAAAATTTTCGAATACCTTTAATAGATTTATTCGCCAGCGGAATTGTTCGTGATTTCGAGTTTAGATGAAAACTGCACTCTGCAGTGAAAATGTAACACAATCCGATGTGAAAAACTCGAAGATCAATCGAGGATGTTCAGTGAGGCACTGACTGAAAATCACAATATTGGTGGTTTAATTATGTTAAAGTTTGCATCGGTGGAATGCAACGAAGGTTAATTTATTTTGAATAACTTAATTTTCTTGCTCGATTTTCAGTTGTGAAAATCGCTCAAACGTTTCTACGTATACTTATGAGAAATTTACAGCGTCAATTTGCGAAAAAGAGGCTTTGGATATCGATAAAAATAAAGAAATCAACGATGGAAAAAAATTGTTGCATTTCCAGGATGCAAACTTCAACGTCATCGTTCAATTCGTCGGTGTATCAATACTTTGGTGTATCGTATTCGGTACACCAAAGTGTATAAAGATATTGATAAATCTAAGGGTAGACGATCGGCATATGCAGACATGTATTAATCGAACGAATCGGAGACTAATGTATCTATCAATAAAAATGCAACATCTCTCATCCGAAAAGTATACCGATTAAGGGGCCATACCAGTGTGACACTTAAAAAAAATCGATGTTTTTTTGTTGCCTTTTTCGACAGTTTATACTTTCAAGAATATCATAATCATTTACATCATTGATATCAATATCATTTTATCTTGCATAAGTCGATCGTTAAATCTTCAAACGCGTTCTTCTCGACATGAGGTTTTTCAAATTTGCTGAAATTGTAACTCAAAGAATAATTATTTGATTGACTTCAAATTTGCGCTGAGTGCTCTTGAATATATTTACTCAATAATGACCTAGGATATTTTTGATTGGATGAAAATTGACGATTTGGCATCGAAAAAAACGACCATTTTATAGGCAAGAAAACAGAATTTTGCTTCATAACTACGCCATTTTGTTAGATTTTGATATTTTTCGAAAATCCTACGTCATTTTACAGGAAATACCTTCCAGTTAAACGACATTTTTTCCTTTTTCGGTTTCAGCCACTCAATCGGCCGGAATCATGTCAGCAGTGGAGGAACTTATTTTTTTGGCGCCTCAGAAGGCAGCGCATAAGTCGCTTGGATCTCAATATTTTTCTATTACAAAATTATGTAATATAGATCAAATACAGCCAAAGATATTCTTAATTTTCCGAAACATGTAATTGAGTACTTTTCTTCCAAAAAATTCCCGAAAATTACCCAAATTTTTAGCGTTCACACTGGTATAGCCCCTTAATACATACGAATAGAATCGAGAGATCATTCGCTATGGCTTTAAATTGCAATCGAGGTCCACCTGGCGAACGGCACTACAAATTCAATCGTCTCACTCGAGCGTACATCTGCCCCCAGGCTTGTTCCCCTTATCGTGAATTTCATATTTACAAAACCGCGAGTGAGTGAAAGTTTTTCAAACAAATTGGAAATAACACGCGTTTGTTATGTTTAAATCGCAGAGGCGAACTTTTGCGTGGCGTGTCAGTATTTCAAAATGATAAAAAAAAATGTTCAAACAACCTGGGCAGTGATGATGCAAACAGAAGAGCTGCAGATTATTTAGCGGATGCTGGCTTTTCCTCTCAGCTGAATGATACTTTGAATCTGCTGAAGCGGCCTTCCACATTTATTTGGCTACACAACTGGCGTTCTCTCAGAAAGGAAAGAAAATTAGTTCGACTTTGTGTATGCACGTCGCAACGTGGGAATACAAATTCCGCATCAATCACTTCATTTGTTCTTGACTCTACGGCATTGAAACATTTCCCCAACCTGAACTGCATTGCTGCCTGTGATATTTCGATTTCCCTGAATTTTGTCGATTGCTTTTCCGCAAATGCATGGGAAACGCTAGAAATGCAACTAAACCGCGCACACCATTACGAGCAAGCTCAATGAAACACGTTTATGCGCATGGAAGTCACAGTGCAATATGCGCTGAAAGCAGGAAATTACGTTTGCAGTAGATGGTTCATATGTTCCCCCACGAACCACGGGTAAATTGTGGGATTTACGTTCAACGACTGGATCAAAAGCATTCAAGTCCTACTAAGCCGAAAATTCAAATCTAAGGACGAAGTGTCATCGCCGAACAAAATACGTCAAACAAACAAAAAACATCTTAATTATTTGATCGCTGTCTAGGCAAAATAAATAAATCCACATGAATAGTCCAGTCGGAATATTGGTGCAACCTCTTGTGGAACAAGCTTCATGACCGTTCTCTTATTCAGTTTTATTCTTATCCCGGAATTCGATGAATATAGAGAGGAAAAGTCGTTATGTGAGAACGACAAACCGAAAATATCGTAAAATCCACGAAAATTGTGCCATATAAATAAAATTGTAATTTGCTATGTTCAAATATTTTTGACAGGCTACGTTGACATCTCAAATTTCCCATTTAGTCAATCCACGTCATAACGGGTCTCCTGTCTCAATATTTTCCAGATTGCAAAGCGTAGAATCAAGTAATGTTGTGCACATCTATAATATTTGACCCTGGCATGTTACGAGTTTTAAGGGAGGTTTCTCCTTTGTTGGGCCAAATTAAAAAAAATATATATTTTGCTGTACCGTGAAGAGCCCATTAAGGGGTTAGGCCACTCTAGAATTTTCGAAAAATCGGTTTTTTTATGGTCGCCTAGGACCTCAAAAATGATGTCCCAAAAGATAATGGCCGGGAAAAATATCTAAGTACTCGGTTTTCGAATTTTAGTACAAGGCCGCCTGGTCCGCAGCGAGACTACTCAAAACTTCAAACGCGTTTATCTCAAAACTGCATTTTTTAAGTTGGCCGGAAACATAACTCAGACAATTTTCAACCGATTCACGTGAAATGTTGAATGTATCTTGAAAAATACATTGTCTATGGAAGTACGTTGGATTTTTTTTATATTGCATACTTCATTCACTATTAACAATTATCTGACGATTTTTTAGGTAAATTTTCCCCTTTCCACTTTAGAAGTGCGCCATTTGGCCAAAAATCAATATATCGAAAAAATCCTACGTACTTCTACAGCTGTTATTGTATATAATCGAAAAAAATTCATTGGCTCATTATAATTAAAAAATTACAGGAGCTGTTTGTCCGGCCGTGGACTCTGGAAAAAGGGAGACGTCATCGCAAAAACGCTGCACAGCCGTCATTTAGAAATGAATCGCTTCAAAAAAATTATTGTATACAGTCACTGATATGTATGATAAACACCCTTTTTTGTAATCTCGATTTATTTTGTAGTTTTTCTGAAAAAAAAATCCCCAAAAAACAAATTTTTTCGGCCTCCAGAGTGGCTTAAGGCCTTAAGAGGAAGGTCTACTCTACGGTCCTGGCATAGCAGATTAGATGTAAGTATGCAACTTTTCATTTTATCTGCACATAAACTTCAGTTTAACTTTAAACGCTTTTTTTTAATCGAAACCACGTTTTTCATGTTTGCGGAAGTACTCCCACACGCCGTAGATGATCAAAAGTTATGAAATTTGGTAGGCACGTGTACAACAACCATTTTCACTAGTTGAACTAGAATTATCCAAAAATATTCAACCGTTTTCATTTTATGACCAAAAAACTGCAAACTTTTTTGGTAAAAAACTAAACTTTCTCTTCGATCGCTCGCTATATTTTTATTTTCCAATTTTTCTTCTTGATTCTAGTTCGACTTATACACAATATTGTACAAAGTGAAAATGTTTGATTTTTTTGCTTCAGATCACCTGTTCAGGACTTAGAATTTCCGCAAGCGAAGAATATCATCGCCGGCGCACCAACATACGTGGCTCCTCCCACTCCCAGTACCATGTTTAAAAATATTATCATATTCAATCAAGGCCGCTTATCAAACATACCAAATTTCATCATTCTATAAATAATATTTTTCGCAAAAAGGAATTGGTGAAAAATCGAACATTTTTTGGCCCAACATAGTGGAAACCTCCCTTAAATATTGAAATACAACTACTTGAGACTTTTCATGATAAAACTCTCGTTCGACTAGCTACTATGCATGTACCAAGGTGAAAAAGCAAACCAAACGGCGATGGTTCTTCGTGAAACAATCTTTCTATCTTTCAAGCAAATTCAATAACTTTTTTCCATATTACTCATAAGAAGAAATAACCCTTTCCGTGTGACTTTCCCAGCTGTTTCTCAGGAGTGGGTCGCGTCGTCTCGGTAAGCCATTCAACGAGGTTTGCCCTCATGGAGACCCGGAGCATTCTGACTACACTGGAAATCTTGAGATTTCGCTCGAAGTCTCCGGGGATGTATTGTCAGCTGTGAGAGATCTTTACGCGAATGAAATCGCGTCGTTTCCCGTGCACGTGGTGCTTTTTGCTAGAGAGCTTCGTTATTGGAGAACTTGTTATCATCGGCGCGACGTGTAACGAGATTTGCCGGGATGGGTGTTGGCAAAGAGACACGCGAGAAGCAAGAACAGTGGATGGTGGTGTGAGCTAAACGCGTCCTTGAAACTTTCTTCGAGGCCGTACAAGAAAAGTGACATTCAGGAAGAAACAAGCGTATTGGAGGGATAATTGACATTGTGATACCCCAACCGGTACGAGGCCGCGGTGGCCTCGATACTTATATGTGTACTTGGATCATTCAGTAAAGAAGAATAAGTCCAGAGACGTACAAAAACCGTAGTTGCAACATGTCACATTCTTCACAATACTTGATACTTTACTTTATTTCACTAGACGTACTTTAGTTTTCAGTGTTAAAGTTATCCATATTACTAAAAATAATCGTGTTTAACGTATGTGTGTAACGCGAAACAAAAATTGACCTTTTGTGAAAAAATTTTATGAGAATGTTCATGAGAGAAATTTCATTAAGAGATAACACCACTCTAGGATGGTGTTATCCCTTATGGTCCAGGCATCACAGATTAAAGGCGAATAAAAATTGCTCTCGTATGGTGCAGGCATCGCAGATTAAAAGTAAACAAACATTTCGAGGATTTAAGTGCTCGTGCAACTTTAAACGTGGTTTTCTCGAAACTACACATACTGGGAGGACGGATTACTCGAACACCTTAGCATAGATCAATTTGAAATTTTTATAGTAGATTGACAATTACTTTAAAAAAATATTTAAATTAAATGTAAACTTTTTTTATAAAAAATTTACTGCTTATTTTAGGGGCAAAAAATCGATTTATTTCTTTCAAAGTGCACAATTTTTTCAAAATTTGTTAAAAAAAAACCCTAAGATTTTTTATTTGTTAAAAAAAATTCCTTCGTTTCAAAATTTGATTTTAAAAAATCCTCTAAAAATCCCTATAATATCCAGATTATAATTTCGTTTGGTTTTTGTTCCAGGTCTTATATTTTACGAGAAAACCGTCCTCTCGTGAAGCTATTTGTAGAAAAAAAACGTATTTCAAGGTGGGCTCTCTCACCGCCATTTTGTATGAAAATTATAATAATTTTTTTGAATACTTGAATACACGTTAAATAAACCCTCTCAAAAGAAATCCTATTCCTTTTTTCATACTTCCAAAATAAATTGTCAAAGTTAGGCCTTATTTTCTGTCGCTAGCGTGGCATTATCCCTTAAAGAAATTTCGACTCGTTTATTCACATCAAAGACAACGAGACAGAGCACTAGCTGACGTTAAAGTTTGCATCGTTGAGCCGCACTGAAAATTCATTTTTCCATGGCTGAAGTTTTCTTTCATCTGATTTGCACTATGAAAAATACTGAAACGTTCTTCCGTATTCTTATCAGAGATTTACGACCTCAACTGCAAAAAGCTTTGGAATAATAGTAGCACTGAAGTAAAAACAATCGTTGCATTCCATTTATACAAACTTCAACGCAATAAGCACATGCATGAGCACAATTGAATATCTTCCAAATCCCTAAAACTCACAACAATACATTTAAATGCAAAAAAGACAGCACATATATTAATAACTTTAAACGTTTCGTTGTAAACTCCTTGTGGACATTACTTCTCTAAAGTATCCGCTCCGAAGGTCTAAAAACAATTCAGTAAGTGTAGGGCTTAATCAGCGCCGTAAACTGGGAAAGTTTTCCACGCCATCGACGGGACTTTGACACAAAAGTTACATTCGTGAAAAATGCCAGACCTGGACAAAACATCTGCAGTCGTTAGGAGATATCATAAGCAGCAAGGCGCGGTCGGGGGACGCCCAAGTTTCCAAACAATCAACAGCATTGCGGTTAGATCCTGTGTTCACCACGTCAACAACAACGGGACACCTAGCTTCGGAGCAAATATGACCTTTCGACGGCAGTGTCCAATGTCCCGAAGTTGTCACGCGTCCGTAAACTCATTCCCACCGCTTTAACACACAGCCGAATATCTATGTATACACATACATAAGGGAGCCCAGTGGGCACATTATCTGTTCATTTGTTCATTCCATTTCCCCGAGATGACGATGCTCTTTCCGGCCCTTCCCGCGCATTTCTATTCGCGACACCCGGGCAACTCTCCCCGGTCTCGTATCTATAGAAACTGCACGTATGTACAACACCGTGGGTACTTTCTCCCTGGGATAGGGGTTGAGAGCATCGCACATGGTGGATAGGTGTGTGTGCTTCGAGTCTTTGTATACGTGTACTTGACGATATAGAGTTTAAATTTGTTCTTCTCTAGTTTTACTGCTCTGCCCCAGTTTCGACTATACTAGAGACCATCTTGCACCATTCTGACAAGCCTCAGACTCACTTTCGAACGCCTTTGGTGTAATATACGTATACAGATAGACCATTAATGGAAGAGAAACTTGCCGGAGTATTCGACGAGATGAGATAAACCGCACGAGCCGCTTTACTCCATTCGCGAAATCTTCGAAGTTATCGCAACCGATACGGATTTGCAATATACATACATACAGACGTGTATATGGATCAACGTGATGTTACCTGCTCTCGCGTTAATTCTCGCAAGACCTCAAACTTACTTTCGAATTGACGAGATTTCTTGGGATATGATAGACGCATCGGAGCATACGTCAGGACTCCTTTG
This sequence comes from Ophion ellenae, assembly GCA_963210295.1. NCBI lineage: Eukaryota > Metazoa > Arthropoda > Insecta > Hymenoptera > Ichneumonidae > Ophion > Ophion ellenae. The sequence continues at coordinate 51,282,969 of OY723387.1, forward strand.
GATAATACAAACTACCCTGAGGTAAGGTAAACCTCCGGAATAGGCTCTCGTGCAAGTTCTTCGGCTCTTGAGTTATGAGAGATCCAGATGCTTATCCATGGATTGAGCCGATAAGTTATGAAAAGTTTTCGGCAGGTCCATTATGCATAACGACGTTCTGCTAGTGAAGTTTCAGCACTGTCTATAAGACACCCGGCGGTTTATGGACAGTGCTCAATATATCTATGGAACTGGACACTGTTTATAAAAAGTGCTGGAACTATTTATGGAACTGTCCGGTGAACTCGAATGGGGTCGAGCTTTTCTGCATTCATTGCACGGTAAGTACTGAGGAACACGAAGAGACGGTAAACTAACGAAAATCGCATACACCTTGTGTGGATTTTGACACGTAGAGTAGAGGGTGTAAATGGAGGGAATGCAGGTATTTAGGTATTTGGGAGATTCTAGCATTCTCTTAGTCGAATGAGATATGCGGTACCGGAAAAGAATATGGCAATTATTTGAGAATAGCGAAACTTGACAGGAAAACACAAGTATGTAGGTGTGTATGAGGGTTGAGGCAGTAATGTGTGGTGCCTATATCCGTTTCACCAATTGTAAGGCTGCATGGTGCTCATCATACCGTTGGCAATTTCGTGGTAACGTATGGAAAACCGCAATGCAGAATAACAATCGTTGTCCGAGGCTCGTGAGTCAAGCTATCACGACTATGGTGCTTTGGATGTGGGCACGTAAGCTGATTGATGGTCCTCTGTATCCAGGCTAACTCGGATTCCCTCTCGTTTTGCACGAACGAGGGTGTTAAAGGGTGAGTTTCACGGAGCACACTGTTAGGCCGATTGAACGTTTATGGAGATCATCATAGCCATCGATCTGTGTCTCGTGAGAATTGACGGAAGTAAACTAAAGTTATCTTATAACGATAATCAAATGACAAAAAAGTGTGCCCATGGAGTGATGATAATCGAACGAAGAAGTAGACGCAAAGAGCAAGTGGAGTGAATATAAAATTCTTGTCGTCTTCTTATCCTAATGGACGCAGCATGTTTCCAACTGTTCTCGAAGATCGTCTTACGACGAACGTAAGATGTACGCTGAACTACCATATCCAAATAACCGTGGGAAACCTTCATCGCTTGCCTCGTTGCGCTACGAATCCGTTAACCATTGCCATTGTTGGCCTCTGCTTCGTTGGACCGGTTCTCGCGATTGTACTTGTCAAAGTAACCAACGGGTCCGAAACTACCGGACCGGAAGTGCTGCTGAGAAATACAGGATGTAGACTGGCATAGGGATTAGGAGCATTAAGACAATTTTAGGATGGGAAATGGCAGCCTGCCGTCCATAGTAACCTCCTCCGGGGAATTTCGGGATTAAGGTCATTTTGCAAGTGACGATTGCAGGAAACGGATGGGCATGGAGATTGTGAGAATGGGTACAAGGAAAAGTGTCGAAGATAAAAATAAAGGGACATAGGGAGATGGAGCGTTGGAGGAAGAAGGAGAGAGATAAACGTTCGGGTGATTAGATAATTTCCGATCCTGCATCTTGGATAGCTGATTTCCAATTTGATTGTACAGCATGTTCCAATTTCGTGGCTATCCTTCCTAAATCCCTAGTATCAATTCGAAATTAACTGGGAATATCGTTCGAACGTTGGAGCCAATTTCTCTATCTCACTGTCTTGATATCTTGCCTGTGTAGGTACATTATGCAAGCTTCCAAACACACCATCATCTTACGGCATCGTTCAAATGATTTGGCACAAAAATATCCCCAATGAACATACTAATGCAGGGCGGCAGTGACTCCAGTTCAAAAATACCATCTTTTACTTCACGATCAACAGAATTTCTTATTCGTGTGCGACTTTTTCTACAAAATGAGTGAATACGAAAATGGTGGCTTCCGCGAGCAAAAAATGACCTTTTTTTTATAATCATGTGTCAAAAGTTATTAAAACTGAACTAAATATGGATTGCCGAATATTCGACCAGAGCTGGGGATGCCGAGTTTGCGGTGCGTGCCAATATGAATAAATAGCCGGAGAGAAATTATCATATAACGGAGATGTAAAAAAACGAACATTGATGATATCTGATGCATGATAGAGAATATGCATTCATTAATATTGGTTCAATTCGTGTCGGTCACGTACGCATATCCGCAAGCCGGGAGGGACTAAAATTTAACAGGTGCAACGGAACATGAATGGCGGCGACGGTATTAATTTTCTCCTATGCAGAAATCCCGAAAATCATTATAAAAAATATTTCCGATAATGTCACCCGACAACGTGAATATGCTATGAGAAAAAAAATTCTTCGGAACGTATGACCATATTTTTACAATAGTGAAACAATAACATATCTCAATAAAAACAACAGTTTGTTTTTAATGATTAAAATAATTATTATCATTAAATAGATGTACAATGTGAATATTTTTCTACAAGGGCCCATCATTTGAATATATCGTTTCAACGATTTTCTTTTGACCGGTTTCACATCACTCTACAATATCCAAAAGCAATTATTATTATGCCAGCATAAGCTATGTGTTATCATAATTAATATAACTCGATGAAGCTTTTCTATCATGTTACCAAGGGATGTAAATCAAATTTATCGGTACGAAAAATAAATAGCAATTTGCATGCAATATCGTTCGGACACTTGGAGAAAAACGGCAGCGTAATTGCTACGTTGGAAGGATCACGGGTGACCACCACATGTCCTGCACGGAATTACGCTGCGGCTCGTTGACCACGCGTCTGGTATGTGACGTGGGGAGTCGTATCCATACAGATATATGACAAGCCCAGAGTGGCCAGAATCAGATGCGTTATAATGAGCATACACTCTTCCGTCTACCCAGTCTGCGATCTTGGTTAGTAGGTATTGGGTGTGCCAGATACCTTACCCGTTTTACTATGTTCACCCTCAGTAGATGTGGAGCCTGAAAGATCAGGCTTACAATCGGTTGAATGAGTGGAGTTCGCGAATTCAATTGAATTCGCAGTCAATGAGATTCCTCCAACTCGTGCTGGAATGAACGAGTACATTAAGCAAGACGCCAACAGGATCATACGGGGCAGAGGGGAAGAAAGAGATGAAGAGATCCGTCGGGAAGGTTGGCGATCATGCAATGCAGGAATTGGAAAGCAAATTCTGTTGGTGTTTCGATTCGAATAAGCGACGCGCAGAACCGAATGTGCAGAAGCAGAAAATAAATTTCAGAAGTGTGCATTCATTTTAAGGTAGTACGAGCGCCCAATCTTGATTTCTATAGATTTTGTTCAAATTTTAACCAGACATTGTTCATATTATTATGCATGTTTGAGTGAAATTTTAGAACAGTCGACTATTTAGATTGGGAGAAAATGGGTTTGAAAATTGCAACTTTTAACACTGCATGGTCTGCATTGAAATTTAGACAGAATAATTTTCCGTAAAAAATATTTGTCCCCTATAATAAGAAGACATATGACAACACCGCATCGTTCCACTTATCCAATTACGAGAGTTTGCATATTTAAAATAATACTGCAACGCACATTTTTATTTGTAAGTAATTTTTAATCGAACAAAGTTTTTGATTCGTTATGAATTAACCAACAATTTTATTTGTTAATAAAGATAACATAAACAATACAAAATGTTAATATTTATAATGGAAATATTTTTTTATGACAACATTTTTAACTTTAGGTACACGATAATTATATTTTTCTCGAAATATTGAACAATGCTGTTCTGCGGTGTTGCCATATGTCTTCTTATTATAGGTGACAAATATTTTTTACGGAAAATTATTCTGTCTAAATTTCAATGCATACCCTGCAGTGTTAAAAGTTGCGCTATTTGAAAAAGCATTATCTTCCAATCTAAATAATCTATTGTTCTGAAATTTCACTCAAACATGCATAATGATTGAACAATGTCTGGTTAAAATTTGAACAAAATCTATAGAAATTAAGATTGCGCGCTCGTACTACCTTGGGAGATTTTTTGTTACGAAGCTGCAGAGGATTTCTGGATAGGATGTATGTGTGTCAAAGTGAGGATAGTGAGTACGGTTTGTGGTGCGCAACATTGGGAGACGGGAGCAGGGGTAGGTGAAGCTTGTTCACAAAGGCGATGCCGTCACGGATTGCCGCGCTCGCGAAAAGGATTCTCGAATCTTGGCACGATTTCTGGCTCTGTCAAGCTTGCCTGGCTTCCAGAGCTCCGTTAGGCCAGCCGTACGCATAGCGTGTATTTTCGAACACGTAGGTGCAACAGAGCGAAGCAAAGAGTTGCAGAGGCAAGAGGCGTTTGCCGCTCTCGTAGTTGGTGGGCCAGCTCTTCCTTGGAGCTAACATCGCGAGCGCATGAACGAAAGGACGAACGTGATGGTAGTTCCGTGTCAGGGTGACATTTGCATTTCTTTCCATCTACTTTTTGTATCCCTGTGTATGCATCTCTTTGTGGGTTCGCGCGATGGAGCATCTGTTGACATTCTGCAGGGAGCACCCTCATTGCATCAAGTTAACGGCAGATCGACAGCAACCGTTTCAAAAGCTCCGGTCGATATTCGAATATTCAATTCTCGCGATTGATAATTCGATAAATCCATCTAATCGATTATTTGATGTGTTCTATACGTGATACATTGAATGCCAGATGTTTTTTTCTTTGCCATTGCGGATTTTTACGATCCCACCTACCCATATCACGTTTGCCCAGCGAATGTCACTCGGCGATCTTTAATTACGAAAGAACCTCCATGGAGTGTTTCCCATAGCAACTCTTCCGATGAAGTACTTGATCATTTTGCCACGAGGGTACAGGGAAACTTTGGAAAATCTGTGTCCATACGAAGGTTCTGATCTGTTGATGTTTAGATGTGTTACCATTGTTCAGGGGTTACACCCAATTGACAGCACCAAATTGGAATTTTGGAGGCTGCTACCTCTGCCGAAGGTTTGCTGCATGGTCCGGGCATCGATGATTTCATTTAAAGGTAATGAATTAATTTTTTATCTACGTATATACCTGACGTAAAACTTTAAACGCGTTTTTCTCGGAATGACTTTTTCAGAATCGGTGACCAAAATATCTGAAAAACAACTGAACCGATCTGCTTCAAATTTCATAGACATTTTTTTTATATCAGAAGGCAGTCCTTAATCGAAGGATTTATCTTTTTCAATGCATACTTTTTTTTATATCAAGGAAAATAGAGCGTTTTTTTCACCGAAATTTCGTCGATCACCGATCGGCAACCATTTTTTCAAAAATCATTATTTTATTGAATCCTTTGATTAAAGACCAGATACTACGGTACAAAAACTAAATTCGTTTGCTTTTTTGATTTCAGATGATTTGTTCCCGAGCAGAAATGGTCACCGCGAAGGACCTTTTTTGCACAGCGGTTTGTGCAATTTACTGTATCTCCGTCGTTTATAAATATTTCTCAATAAAAAAATTGTCAAAGATACTTGAAATGATACCCGTTACTATGAAAAATAAGTATAAAACCTGCACGCATATCCCAAAAAAAAAATCACGAAAACACCTCTTTTTGCGGCCGCGAACTAGGTGTAACCCGGGAAGTCAGTGAAAATACCGCCTGCTCAGTAGTCGAGCCAGTCACCCATCCAAATATTCGCCCGGGCCAACGCCGCTTGACATGGGAGATCGCTGCAGCCGCACACTGACCGCGACTCCACCTGCTGTCGACTGCAGGATCCAAGATACCATATATTTGATATTCCACATACATATCCAATGGTTATACCACTTTTGTTACATTCGTCGCTAGCCCTATACCGGACACCCAAACACTATCGTCATAGCTGACGCCTAATCCTCAAATCCACATTTGCAGTAAACGACGTATTGGATGTCCTGAAGACATGTACCATTTGATTCTTTTCCCATAGCCATCAAGATTCTACCAAACAGGCGTAAATATTTTCATACCGCAGACCTCCGTAGCTGGTCTACCCTGATGAGTCGGCTCCGGCATGTGTTTTCCTATTTTGCGGAGCTAGACAAGTACACCAAGAGTATACACGGCACTGGGGGATAATTGTCGTGGACTGGTGATTTACAGGGTTACATTAGAAAATAAACGAGACGGCTATGCAAATCTGAGCGGTCGTTGCTGAAGAGAAATGGGACCGAGAGTGGAGAACAAAAAAAAAGCTCAAACTGACGAAACGAGAGACGGATTCACGTTCCCGTTAGCTCGGAGAAAAACAAATTGCCCACTGGGGCGCAAAAAATGCTCTCGGATAGATCGGATGAATGGAGAATCGGACGTGAATTGTAAGTGAAAAGAAGAAGAAGAAGAAGGAGGAGAAAAAAAGATACGAGACAAGAGGGGTGAAAAACAAAAGAAGAAAGAAGCGTTGCACACATTGTGCGTGGGTGGATCGCGACGAGTGCCCAGGGTGGGGCGAGACGGGAGGATGAAGGTGAACGAGACATTGAGAGGGACAAAAAGAAATGAGGGAAGGAGGAGTAAGATAAAAGGGCAGGGGTGGTGCGCGCCCCGATGGTTATGTACCGAACTAAAATAGTATGTATGAAGGAACAAGAACGGCTTAGGGTGAGAGGAGTCTGTGAGAGAGACGGAGAAAGGTTCGCATAGGTCGAGGGTAAGAGCTTCGATGTCAGTCGTGTCTGACGAGAGGGCCACGCTTCTGCAATAATGAACCGCTCTTCTGTTTCCTTTCTTTTTGTGTGCTGCTGTTGAAAGTGCACTGACGACGTGGCGACGGAGCAGTCGGGAAAAATACGCGTATACAAAACATTGAAGGTCTTGGGTGCCATCATTTTCAGCAGACACGAAGCAGAATGGAAAAGCCTCAACAGCATAGGGCTACATTTAGTCCAGTAAAAGAGACGAAGACCCAGTACTTTTAGCGTAGAATTAGAATTTTTGAGTAAAGTTAGATGGTTGGATATGAAATTTTGCCCCTCAAGTCGCCCTGACCCTAAAAAATAGGCGTTGAAAACTTAAAAATCGCCGTAACTCGATAATTAATAGCCTGATCAAAAAATGATTTGAACAAAAGTTGTTTGGAATAATAAAATACGTATAAAGTTATTTAGGGTCCAATCCCCTATCTTTGAAAATAGAGGCACAACAAGTGTTTTTGTACCGCTATTTTCAATGATACGGGATTGGATGTCGGATAACTTTATACGTATTTTATTATTTCAAACAACTTTTGTGAGAAACATTTTTTGATCAGACTATTAATTGTCGAGATACGGCGATTTTTAAGTTTTCAACCCCTATTTCTAAGGGTTGGGGCGAGGTGAGGGGCTACATATCATTGGGGTTACTTTCAGTATGCAACCATCTAGCTTTAGTAAAAAATTCGGATTCTACGCTAAAAGTGCTGGGTTTTATTTAACTTAAAAAATTTTAAACTTTGAAAAAGATAGGGCGTAATATTAACTTTTTTTCAAACAGGCGTCATTAAATTTTTTTCTCTTCGGTACCTGCTATAATGGCATTCTTATTCATCAAGAAAATTGGTTTAATTTCTGTTGCAGATGAATGGGAGCTTTGGAATTATGTCAACCACCTCAACCCTGTTTTTTCTCGGCCAAATTTAGAGGCCCATAACTTTTCAATTCTTATTTTTTTTTGCACTACATTTTTTTGTAAGTTCTGGAAAGATCAATAAAAAGACTGCACAAAATCGATGAAAAAAATATATATGTATATATTTTTTTGTCAAACCCGAAATATTGGCCTCTAGACGAGAATCCTGTTTTAACATCCTTTGTAAAGTGCATTCGTGCATGAAATTCTTAAACAATTGTGTTCGACGCTCGAAAAAAACATAATAAATACGTTCAAAGAGTTTCCAATAAAGTTGATAGAACTTTACATGCTTTTCGTGGCGACAACATTTGTAAGTGTCTTAATGAAAGCTTACGACTTTAAGCGGCTCAATTTCTTCAGGAATTTTCCCGTGGATATGGATCAAGGGGCTATAGCAGTGTGACACTTTCAAAAAATCGATTTTTTGTTGCCTTTTTCGACAGTTTATACTTTTAAGAATATCCTGTAAACATTTCAAGGCCGTATCTCTAATCATTTTATCTTGCAAAAAACGATGGTTAAATCTTTAAACGCGTTTTTCTCGAAATAAGATTTTTCAAATTTGCTGACATTTTAACTCACAGAGCAATTATCCGATTGACTTGAAATTTAAACTGAATACTCCTGAAAATATCTACTCTACAATGGAATAGGATATTTTTTATTGGATGAAAATTGACGATTTGGCATTGAAAAAAACGATCATTTTTTAGGCAAGAAAACAGACTTTTTTCATATCTACGCAATTTTGTTAGATTTTGATATTTTACGAAAATCCTACGTCATTGTACAGGAAATACCTTCCAGTTTAACGACATTTTTTTCCTTTTTCGGTTTCAGCTACTCAATCGGCCGGAATCATGTCAGCAGTGGCGGAACTTTTTTTTGTAGCGCCTCCGAGGGCAGCGCATAAGTCGCTTGGATCTCAATATTTTTATATGAAAAAAATATGGAATATAGGTCAAATATAACCAAATATATCCTTAATTTTCCGAAACATTTAATTGAGTACCTTTCGTCCAAAAAATTCCCGAAAATCACCCAAATGTTCAGCGTCCACACTGGTATAGCCCCTTAATAAACCCAGTACACTCCACAAAATCACTATCTAATGTTAAGAAATAATAATGGCTACTACGCGATCCCTGTATCTGACATGGACAATAAAGAATTTCAACGATGATATCGCAGCTCCGAGTGGGCGTAATTGCGGGCGGTCATTGATCTCAGAGTTCTTTCCTCGCGGTGGCATTTAAGGCGCGTAAAGTCTTGCGGTCTCACATTCTTATACATATAATGTATATATCGCGGATTTCGCGATCTGTGCGGATACAAAAGCTCCTTTAAATTCGTCTACGTGTGAGGAACACGGAAAGTTCCGAGACAATAGCAAATTGAAGCATAAGAAGCACGGTTCGTGTCATCAGAGTTTAAACCAACATTGCGCTAATAAGCAGGCTCAGCCGGCAAGCCAAGGGGTTGAAGTTGGCCCCGCAGACGCGATGTCAAACTGAGGATTCGGTAGCGAGATTTGTGTGAATCTACTGGAAACAAGAATCACGGTCAATCGACGCTATTCAGTGGGATTAACGTTTTATAATTACTATGATAATTACATTATATTACATGTTATTATTGTACTGATTATATGATAAATAATAATTATAATTATTTTATAATTATTATACCTATTATATGATATATAATAATTATTATTATATTGTATATAGATGCAATATATAATTTAATCACGTCAATAATAACGTATTATTCTTAATATTATGGAAATTTTAAGAGTTGCGACATCATTGTTCGTTGACCCGAAGAACTCTTATCAGTGATTTGAAGATTTTTTACAGATTTAGTGTTTTTTCCTACTTTACCCCTTGGAGGGTATCCTGACCAGCAAAACTTAAAGGGTCTTCTCACTTTAGACGCTAAAAAAGGCCATTTTCATGATTTTTTAAATAGGTTTATATTATAGATATTGATATAAAAGTCCTTACACTTAATAAATACACTTTCGAAATACATTTTTTTTAAATGTATTTATTCAAGTCACTATTTATAGACGAAAGTGGTAGTTAAAAAAATGTCCTAAAAATTGTAGGTCTGCGCTGTTGATGAAATCTCGGAGATGGATCATCCGAAACAAAAAAATCAAACAGCTTTAGATTCAGTATGTTAATGGCTAGAGCGCATATCATACGATTATTAATATATGCAAAAATAACAAAATGGCGGACATATTTCGAAAAAACAACAAAAAAACGTGTTTTTTCACCGTTTTTGGCCAAAAAATAGCAAATATCCAAATTTGGAAAAATCCTTTATATGCGCTATAGCTATAGTTGTAAAGAATATGTGGTTGAAATTTCATAAGGACCGGTTCAGTAGTTTCGAAGATTTTATCAACAAGCCGTCGAAGAACGTTGTTTCGAGAAAAACGCGTTTAAAGTTTGTTTGTGTTACATCAATACGTAAAGAAACATTTTTTTAATTGTATTTGTGTATTTTTAAAGTGTATTTTTTAATTTTTTTAAATGTATTTTTTAAAGTACATTTTTTATGTGTATTTTTTAAGGGTAACAACTTTTATATAAATATCTATAATGTAAACCTATCAAAAAAAATAACAAAAATAGCATTTTGTTAGCGTCTAAAGTGAGAAGACCCTTTAAAGTGCATATGGGACGGAATCGACCCCGAGCGATTTTCGGCTTCAAATATTACGGAGAATGTGCACCTTTAATAAAGCTCAACTTTAAGGGTGCAGTGTTAGAATTTGAGAATAGAGCTGCATTTATTCAACATTGTGCATGAATTCAAAGCCGTGCGAAAACAAAATCGAGAGAGAGAGCGAAAAAAATGTTAACCCTGACTCAACATTTTGCTTTCGTATATTGAATTTATATACAGTAGATGAATGAATATTCAACAAAATAGCTATATTTTTCCACTCGGTCGAAAGAGTATCTATTTCGTGCAATTATTTATTTAAAAAAAAAACATAAATTTACCGCGATGTATGAACATCTTGTTCTTTTTTTCTCTCCGGACGGTGAGTGGACGGTATCAGTGATCGTCTAAATGATTAAGAGGTGTGGCAGCGACGTGTCCCATATATTTTTTTTCTTCATCTTTTCTTTTCGTTTCTAGGTCAGGCTTTTCGTCATTCACTGCGAAAGCCAGGACACGTGGAATTCACATTCGTCATACGGTACGTATGCGTGTGTACGATGTACGAACGTATCCCAGAATAAAGCCGACGTTCGTGTACGTAGGTCAGAATCGTCGTGACAAAAGTATATAAATATAGATATGCTTACACATTTATTTCAATCTACGTACATAGAAATAAATCGATAGATAGCACAAGCCCGGCATACAGACGCTTCCGTTAGGAAATGCGAGGGTGGGCCAGACTCGCTCATCTAACACTTGCTTTTTCCGATCTCTTCTCTTTCCATCTCCGGGCGTGCGAAAGGATACATCGTGGCCAAAAGCGTCAATCGAGTCTGGCAATCAACCGTGGCCTCGAAACCATTCAAATCTTCCTTCAGACAGAATACCCGAGGTGCAAGTTGGTCAATTATTTCGGCTGACCTTTCCCGATCCGCGATCCACGTACACGGGCCGTCCTACTTGTATCATTTCACCTGAGAATCTACAATGATACTCGCGCAAAAGGTCAAGGATTTATAAAATATATAAGTGTTATTATTTTTAGCCCTTTAAGGCCAGACATCTATTGGAGGTCCGTCCTTGCCTTCTTACAGGCACATTTCGGTATTACACTACTCCAAAAAATTAATGGAACGGAATGAAATTCATTCGAAGAATGAATTAAATTTATTCCATTGAATGAAAAAGGATCCTTTTGTCTTTGACAATCGATATCTCAGCGAAAAATTATCGTAGAGAAACCAAAAAAAAAGAAATTAAAGCTGAATAAACAAGCCAACTGACCTATGCATTGATTAAACTGAAAACAATAATTCTTGAGCCCGTGGATCCCTGAAAAAAAAAACACACAAAAAATTGGAAAATGTTTGTCCTGCGCTATTTCCTATGATTGCGCGATAACCGTAGCTCAACATTTGTTTTGCCGATATATCCCAAAACTAGAAACTTGAAGCTCCAAAATGCTTTTTTTCATCTCGATACGACCATTTTTCACACAGATAACTTCCTGATAGGGATCCAATGCGATTACCTATTGGATCCCTATCAGGAAGTAGAAACAAGTATCGCAATCCTATTGGATCCCTACGACAATTTTTGTACGGGTGTAGTAATGCAGGTAAATGTCCCCCTTACATTTATGGAACTTTCATTATTTCCGTACAACTGGTACCAACTTAGCACAATATTGCAGACGGGTCGAGCTATTTTCTCTGCTTTATGAGCTTCTATCAATGGAAACGAATTGAAACGGTCAAGGTGGAATAATGTATCATCTCCGGTGTCCCGACGACGTGGAGTAGTCGAGTAATGTTTATTTTATTGAGGTCAAACGGTGGGTTCCAAATCTGACGACAATCAATATAGACGCAAAATAATTGACGGAATTCGCGATAAAGACGTGCCTATCCCGGGATTATTCTGCCGACAGTGGCATTTCAAGGCTCTTGTTGATGCTAGAATCATCGAGAATTTTCAGCAGCTTGTCTAGCGAAAGCGGAATTCGTTAGCTTGCAACAGACAAGCTCTAAACTCCAAGCTAAACTCCAACCAAACTCCAACCAAGCTAAGCATGCTATATATATATATATATATACGTAGCATGCTATATATATATATATATACGTAAGCATGCTATATATATATATATATATATATATACAGTGAAACCTCGTTTATGCGTTTTTCACTTATATGTTTTGCGCGCTTATATGTTATTAATTTTATTCCCCAGCGTCGGTTTTGAGGTTCGTTTTTTCTCAGTTATACGTTAATTACACGTGATTTTTTCTCGCCAGAGAAAATTTTTATGTTTTGACGTTTCGGTGTTTTGATGTTTTGTTTGATGTTTTGATGTTTTGACGTTTCGATGTTTTGATGTTTTGTTTGATGTTTTGACGTTTTGATGTTTCTGACCTCGACTATGTATGCATGTACTGTGATTACATATATCTTATCAATACGAACCTGTCTGTTATTTACTAATATAAAGTTTAGTGTTACACACTTGCATTAAATAAAATTACAAAACGGAAATTCGAAAACTTGAGTTAGGTCATTACTCAATTATTACCAATCAAATTTTCAATTGGAAACCCAAACATTAACGTAATGAGGTGCTGCTGTTGAAAAATATCGTGAAATATGCACCAATCGTAATTTTCAAATGTTAAAGAGCTTCAGATACATTCTGTACTTCACTTCTCCGTTATTCTCACTTTTACGTCATGTTTGACGCACCCTTTGAAAAACGTATAACTGAAGTTTCACGGTATATAAATAAGTAATCTTCAACACATTCGACTTCAAGGACCCGTCCTCATGCCAGCCTGTTCTTCTCACACTGAACATGTAAACCCCAATGTCTTTAAAATCATCACTAAATGAAACTAACCATTTTTACATGAAGATAATTTTGCGGCCTGCCCAGTTCCGAAATTAACGATACGTTTACAAAAACCATCAAGTTCTCGGAGCAGCCTGACGTGCTGGTGGCCAGCATTACATTGATATAACAGGATCAACATAGTACTATTTAATCGGTCAGTTACGATCACGTGCGGTTCATAGTTCAATCTCAGCCGGGAAGGTCTTTTCAGTAATACGTTTCCTGTATAAAAACTGTGATGTGATGGTATCTCGACCCTTCGTATCCTGACTATCATCGTGTCAAAAACGATCAATGAAGGACAATAAGGGCCGAAGGACATTGTCATCGTCCGATCGTACCTGGTAATCGAGCACTAAAACTACAGCACCGAGAAAATACGTATGCTCATACGGCTGTGGGGAGCCCAAAAGAGGGAGAAGAAACGTGGCACATGCACGATCGATAAGTTCGACAGAACAAGCCAAAGGGTGGCGGTGAAAATGTATGCCGAAGGCCAGGCCGAAGTTTCTATCGCCGTGTTGTGCTCATGAACTGCGCCAACTATTGTCAACTGCCACCAATCGATTTTTTCAAAGTATCGCGAGCAAACGCGACAGAGAGTTTCGCACTCCCAATGAAGCATACACGGCAACGAAATGGACCTCTTTGCCATACGAGAATGAGCTTTCCGCTGTGAACTACTAATGCCGGCTACGCAATCATCACAAATCCACTTACAAGTCAGCTTGCAATCTCCAAAGTTCCGCCATTACCTTCAAGGTAGGATTTAGTTGCTCGAAACGAATTATATGGTATTTGCACAACCTTGTCAAATGCAAGATATGCTGGAGGGTAGAGTTTAGGGGTACACATGAGCTGGAAATGATCTCACCTTTAAGGCATTACATATAAGTGGAAAAAACGGTTTGATCGCGTTTTTATCGGCTTGAATGATGTATGAGCATCACAAGAGTGATGCAAAGAGGAATCATAGGCAAAGAAATTTTTACAAATTTTTAGAGCTCGAAGCGCTTTCGAAACGCACGAAACAGCCTAGCAGGTGAAAGTGGCAATTTGGAGTCGCTTGGCCCAGTCGTTGGAGAAAAAATAAGCAACGATCTAACAACATCAAAATGCCTCGGTGGGCACACGCAGCATTCAAATGAGAGCTTCAATCCCGTCGTGTGGACGATAAGATCCTGAATCAGTTTTGAAACCTCAAACGCGTTTCTCTCGAAACCACGTTTTTGAAATCGGATAAGCGCATAAATCGGGCAGTTTTAATTCGATTGGCTTGACATTTTAACTGTGGCTTTTTGCATGGAACATCAATTATGTGCCCGCCTACAATTTTGGTGGGACTCATATATATAATGAAGCATTAAAAACTATTAGACACGTATTTTTTTAACGGCGGTAAAACGATTTTGAGACGCAAAAGCACCCTTCAAAGAAAGGCGTGTTGAGGGGTGATTTTAGAGCTTCACCCACAAACGGTCCTCCGATCTAAATGAAACAAGAACCATCATTATTGTAATGCAAAGCGATGAAAAATCCGCCATAGACGTATTGATCCGTCAGAGAAGTATTGAAAAATCAATTAAGGGGTTACGCGCCTTTCTTTGAGGGGTGGTTTTCCCCCCTTGATGCCGTTTTCACGCTGTGAAAAAACATCTCTAATATTTTTCAATGCTTTATCACATACATGAGTTGCAACAAAAACAAAGGCGGACGCTCAAGCGATGTTCCTTGCTAGATAGATTCTCTAAAGAAGTACACACGACTTTTACGATGCATCAACAATTCTCGTTTTCATAAACCGACTAAAGCCGATTTTTTTTTGCGAAAAAACATTGTTCCACTCGAAATGATGCTATCTTGCAACAAAAAACATATTTTTCAATAATCGTGTGTACTTCTCCAGCAAAACCGATGCAAAGGACGATTTTTTTTTCCTCTATGTGCTGACCCATAAAAGTCCATAAGAGCGCCGAATAAAAAAGCTCTCAGTGTAGCTACGACTGAGCCGCCATTTGGTATTTTTCTTCATAACATTTGTTTTCTCTATATATCAACATACATGTATGTACAATAAACCCGCCAGACCTCATTCCCGTTACTTTCTTTAATATTCCAAAAAAAAAGTCTCAAAAGTCTCCTTCTCCGGAGCGCCACATAGATGTAACCCCACATCGATTATTATGAGCAGTTCCTCAAATTGCAATTTTAGGTCGCCACCCCACTGGGGATCATACTAAGTACCTTGAAACCTCGCGCGATAGAATAAATAAATTATCCACCCTCATAAGCAACAATAAATTTAAAAAATCAAAGAGTGCCAAAAATTCGCGCTTTTTCAACATCATCACCTTACGGAGTCGCCAGTGGAACTATTCAAGAAGATATAATCCGCGTTGAAAATATTCGGGAACACAGGATTATCTAAACCATCCGTTTGCCAGCAAAGACTCGACGAGACGAACGGAAAAGCAAAGCAAATGAGGGAGTACAGAGAGGAGACGACGTGGTCTCAGGCGCAAAGGAATCTCTATGTACGCTTCGTCGCGAACTAGGCCCCGAGCTTAATGAGGTACAACAGAGACGGAAAGAGCACAGAGGGAGAGGAGAGAGAGAGAGAGAGAGAGGGGGGGGGGGGGAGAGGGTGAGACAGAGAGAGAGAGAGAGAGAGAGAGAGAGAGAGAGGGAGAGGGAGAGAGAGAGGGAGAGGGAGAGACAGAGACACAGAGAGAGAGAGAGAGAGAGAGAGAGAGAGAGAGAGCAGGACATAGTAGGGGTTATAGGTGAGCGAGATACTTCTAGTCTCGGGTGTCGTGATGAGGCACGGAAAACCCAAGGACTTGCGAGATGTTGAAAAGAGGCACATAGGAACTGAGGAGACCTCTTGGGACATCTCGAGGTAAGTACTTGCCGAAAGAGGAAACTGCAGTGCGCGGCATACGATTGCTGGGTAGCAGCCTCTCATACACATCTTGTACGTGCGAGACCGAGAGACGGGTGAGTTAGCTATGGGAATAAACAGTTCTACCTATTTGGTGGAGAAACGAGAAGCAAGTCAAAGCTATGTTTACCGCGGTGATATCTTATATTCTCTATATTTACGAGTAACTTCACGAAACATCGAGCACCGTTTAAACTTTGGCCTCTCCGATTCGAGCGAGACTTCGCGAAATTTTGCCAACTGCACTGCGCAAATACGACACGAATTTTTCCACTTTTCCTACGTGAGAAAATGCCAATACGTAGAAAAATCTGCTGATGGATTTTTTTTTCTTCGTTTCACCAATGACGCAGTCGTTCCGATGGGCTTTCGTTTCTTGAGCTTTTATCTCGTAGTCAAAGCTGTAGGGAAAAGCACGTATCTGACTTTCTGTTTTTCTTTTCTCTCGTTCCCTCGTGGCTTTGGGTGGACTTTGGATCTGTCTCGCCGTGACGGAACCGACGGCTCTGCATACAAGACATCTCCATTTGGACGTTCCCTCTTTCACCCTCTTACAAGAGCTCGACGTCCTTTCCTCTTTGCCGCGTCGCCGAGGCCCTGCTGTACTTCGTACGTCTCACTCCCCCTTCGCTCCTTCGCCGCTGTTCCGTTACGTTCTCTCACTACTTCGTCCATTATTCAGCCAGGCACATATACCTATGTGTGCAATACGGAGGAAGTAGCGCGGGTATAGGTATCCGAGGGGACGAGAAAGTCTATACACGTAAATTTATACATGGATCCGTATGATATCGTACATGGTAGATGAGTTAGTGCGAATTTGGACCAGGCAGTCGAATCGATTTCGCTTCCCTTACAGCTCACGTCTGCAAATCACTGTTTGAACATTCGATCCATATTTATTATTTAAATGATTGCGAAATCGACAGGTGATTTTTCAACTTTCACGTATTGGGGTAAATACCAGAAGCTCCGGGGTTCTCGTCCAGGAGCACGCCGTAGAATCGAAAGCAATCAAGTACAGTGCAATAATTGCTCTCCTCATTACGCAACATTAGCTCTTTGGCATGCTTGTAGAATGGGTAAAAATAGGCGACACGTATTTTTTTATATCTGCGGAATCCGATTTTTAAGGGGTGAAACGCAACCTCGCAAATTGGGGTGTTTTTCGTTCTTCGTCGATAACGCTTTAACGGTACGAGATATGAAAAAAGTCAAATTGCAACAATGTTTATTTTTTTGGGATACTATGCATTGGAGATGGAAACGATAACGTTATCGACGAAACACGAAAATACCCCTATTTTCGAGGGTGCGTTTTAGCCTTTAAAAATTGGGTTCCGCAGATATAAAAAAATAGGTGTCGCCTATTTTTACCCATTCTACGAGCATGCCAAATTTCATCGAAATCGGCGAGATCGAGCTCGCAACCTTTCCTTGTTAGTAATTTTTTGCATTCCCAAAGATAGAACAATGATTAATCTTGAATTGCAACATGAATGGGTAGAACTCGGAGCAATACTTTGGGAGGTAGAAAAGAAGAGATTTTACATGAAGTCAGTATACAGAGAATGTTCTTTTTTTAAAGCTTAAAATGTGTCAACTCCCTTTACCCCTTTCAATACGGCGAAAAAATCAGTTTAGAAAAAACAGTTATTTATTCTCCAAGTGATTATTACGATGAAATAACTTTTCTGTCTGAAACTTGCTCAATAAGGGTGCGAATTCCTCGCCACTGAAATGCGCCTATGTTTTTCAGTAACTGGGACATATGTTGTCCCAGCCGTATTTTCAATTTTTTTCCAGACTGGGACAGCATATGTTCCGTCGGGTGCGAAAGGGTTGAAAAACGATTTGAAATTTGGATATACATACATATTCTTTTTTGTAGCCTATATACCTTTGGATGGTCGAAACCAAGGCTTTATGGGATTTTTGTTTTAGAAAATACTAATAAACCAATCGAAGTGAGGTTGGGGGGGCTTATTTAACATATCTACAGATACTCAAATCAATTTTTCATTTACCAAAAAATACAAAATCGCGGTCCAGTGGCCGGTAGAAAGAGAAAGCCTTTTTTGAGGCACTGAACAGGCCTAAACCAAAAAATATTTTTTTCTCGTAATCTACATGAGTTTTGCTAGCGAAGTACACACAATTGTTACAAAGATTGATTTTCGCAAATTCGGGACTATTTTGAAAGAAAAGTTGCATTTTCGACATTGCTCTGTCAACATTTGCCAAAATAACTTTATTGTTTTAGTTAGCTTGATGTTACGAGTTTCCCGAAGTAAAGATATACCAAATATAACATGGTGGTCCAAAATGCCACCAGCTCCGTTCGGGACATGCATTTACGAGGAATACTTGCTATATAGGTGCACTCTCACGAACTACACTGTGTTCGCTTGCTATTTCCATTTTTCTTATTCATCGACATTTTGGAATCTTTTTGCTGCGAGACGGACTTTCCGGCGCATACATGTACCGAAAGGATGTCAGCCAGTACTCGGTTGTCCAGTCAGTTATCGGCCCTCTTGCATGCTCTACGATTTATCATCATCGTGATGCATTATCCATTGACCCCTGAACTCTTATTCTCTTTTCTCGCAATCGGTTAAGGCCTGTATTGTCAAACACTTTGAAGCCGAGCCCTCTTGATCGTTCCCAAACCTGGTGAACCAACCGACAAAAACGAAGTTCATGATCTCTCGAATTCCGAATGGCCAAATGCTCCGGCTAGCACGGCGCATAAACTCGGAGAGTTTCCATGAGAGGACCATCCTCGTAAGTGCTTCCAAAGTGCATTATAAGAGTACAGCGCGTTGAGCACGTATACAGCTTATACACGCGTAAACTCGAGTGTATAGTCTACAGATAGTCTCGTAGGAAGATAGACTCGATGAGAACTCTCTGGTGCATGCCAGCCGCTAGTGAAACAATGAGGGTCGAATTGCTGTACCGCAAAAAAATATATATCTTTTTGCGCAACTTTTGTAAGTGCGCGCGAAACGTGCGGTACGGCCGTGCGAGCGTAAAAGGGGGAGGTAAGGGGAAAGAGGATGGTGGGTTTTTAGACATTCAGTGCAGTTATGCGTTTCTGCTCGACAAACGTTACGAAAAACCTTCAACTTTGACTTTCCTTTGGGTTTCTACGTGCGCTCTCAAATCCTCACATACACCTACCCAGCCACACACACACACACACACACATACACATACAATCCTATATATATTTCTATATATTTGTTTCTGTATGTAAATATATATATATACTACCCTCTACACACTCCTCACACACACCCACAAATATATATATATATATACACACACACGTATGTATATATATATCTATATTTGTGGGTGTGTGTGAGGATTGCCTGGATTCCTGCTTGTATATATATAACGTGTAGCAATCCAGGCAATCCTCACACACACCCACAATCATATATATATTTCTATATATTTGTTTTTGTATGTAAATACATATATACTATCTCTCTCTCTACACACTCCTCACACACCCCCCCACACACACACACACACACACACGCGCGCGCGCGTATTTACATCTATGGATATTTGTGGGTGTGTGTGAGGATTGCCTGGATTCCTGCATGTATATACAATACATGTAGGAATCCAGGCAATCCTCACACACACCCACAATCATATGCATATATTGTATATACATGCAGGAATCCAGGCAATCCTCACACACACCCACAATCATATATATTTCTATATATTTGTTTTTGTATACTATCCTCTACACACTCCACACACACACCCACAAATATATATATATACGCACACGTATGTATATCTATCTATATTTGTGGGTGTGTGTGAGGATTGCCTGGATTCTTGCTTGTATATATAATGTGTGTAGGAATCCAGGTAATCCGCACATCACACACCTACAAATATGGACACACACTCACACCCATGTGTGTGGGTGTGTGTGTATGTGTGAAGAGTGTGTAAAGGGTAGTGCCTTTCGTCTTCATCTCCTCGCGATGTGCCAGCTTCGATGCCGTTGTAAAAAAATCGAAAAATCAAATAATAATTTGTCGTCAAACGTCACGGACTTGTTTGGTACGAACTTTTCGTAACTATTTTTTCGTCGAATCTGTCAGGAGCTTTGAAAACGTCTCGATCTGTGCGAATGCTAAACAAACAAAATGTTACAATCAGCAATCGGCCCTCAAGAGCCGAATAAAGCGACAACCTGCTTTTTGTCGACGATTTTATTTACCGTGCAGCGTAAACGAAATGACGTCTCGACGTATCGGACAAATGGTTGGGGCGAGTACGAGATTATATAGGCGAAGGTTGAGTTCCCGTTGGTGGCGCATCGAGATCCATCGATTTGGGGATCGATATATCGACCGGGCAAGTCATGCTATTCCCAAATAGAATGTGCACATTCGTTTTCTACACGCCCTATACTGCATAGTTTCACCATGGCAGAATAGAAACGAAAAGCAAAGAGAGAAGGGAAGGAAGTACGGAAAAGAATTCGAAGAAAGGTCGAGGGGCGGTCGAAAATGGAAGGGGGCAAGAAGCTCGGAAAACGAAGGCAGTATTTGAGAAAGAGAGAGAGAGAGATCGAGAGAGAGAGAGAGAGAAAGAGACTTCTGAAGAACATGAGAAAATAAACGAGCAAGAGAGAGCCGAAAGGTAGAAAAGAAAACAAGTTTTATTATGGCTCTTCTTTGAAGATAGCCTTTCCCCCTTAATGGTACCTTAATGTTCTCGCAAAGGCACAGCTAAGAGACAAAAAGTATATTCAAAGTGTACTCGAAGAAAATACACTACGATGCGGGAAAAAGAGAATTGAGATCTACGGGAAGGTTTACACTCAAGTGTTACAAAAAAGTTCTGTTGATGGTTCAAAAACGATATAGTGATATGTGCTGTTAAAAATAAGTCTGGTTTTTACGAACAACAATACACGGTATGTACGGATTCAGTGCAAGGGGCGATATCACTTTTGGCAGCCGAAAATAAACGAACTTACAAGATGTTTTTTTTGTCGAAACTATTTATTCTAAATAATTAAAGTTTCATGTACATATTATTATATCTTCCAATTTACCATTTCTTTCAAATATTGGTAAATCAAAACTCAAAAAGTTTGAGATTTCGAAGACCCACACGCTCCACGCGAACATACAAAATCCAGAAAAAAGTGAAATTTCGAAAAATGGTAGGTACGTGTTTAAAGAAATGTTCTATGTTTTCAAGAAATTGTTACTATAGTATTTGTTAATAAAAAAGTACTTTTGTAAAATAATTTTCAAGACAATTTAGGTTCACATGGACGGTAATTATGTTATCTAAAGCTGTGCAGAATTTGAAAAATGATCGATCGAGAAAGAGTGGTATTCAGGAAAACGCGTTTAAAGTACCAAGACGAAAAAATGTTGTGACAAATGACCTACCGATGAATCTGCGATTGCGGGCCAATAAAGTAGTCGCTCAGCTTCCCCGTTGATTTTTGGCCATAAGTTCTGTTTTACGTTATTAAGGCAACCCTCCCCTCAACAAACGATGTCCTCCCTCAATAACCAATTAATTTCCGTTAAGGGGATATCCCCCTCTGGAAATTTCAAAAAATCGTTTTTTTTGCGCATTGTTATAGTGCAAACTTTCAAGAATATTTTAAGACCAACCGGACGTTACGCGTACCTTGAAACTACATATCTTGATGTTTTCTTTGGAGAAGCTGTAATTTTTCGTATTTTACGAAATTTCGAAAAGTAGATCGTGAACCCATAGCCAGTTGGACATATTTGAAGAAAACATTTTTTTGTTTTCGTTTCAGATTACATTTGAGCCTGGTAGAGATCCTGCAGTTTCGGGCCTCGCCGCTGGAGGACTGCAACGCCAACTGCAGCACCACGAACACTTTGAAAGATTTTCTTCCGAAAAAATTACATTGTAACCACATACATGTGTACAACATTCTGGGAAAAAATTAATTTATTCCAACCAATGTGTTACTAGAAAAAAATGCATCATTCTGACCCTTCAAATTGAGCTTCCAGAGAAGGATACCCCGTTAATCTGTCCGGCGAAGTAATTCAATTTCAACGAAAGGGTTAATCTAAAGTCACCTCGTTCATTTTCCCACGATGAACCCCCCAAAAATGAATTATCCATTTTTCATTCACCAGGTCTTCCTATGCCCCTTTTGTACCACGTTCAAGGATTTGACAATGCAAGGAAACAAGGACTCGCATGTGGAGAAGAGCATGTGTCCCATTCTGTTCTCTGCAGCCGTGCGCACGAGCGGTGCACCCTCGACTCGACAATTACCCCCAGCGTTAATTAGAATTCTAACGCAACCTTAGACTCGAGAGGGCGAGGTTGATGGCGACCTGGCCTGATCCCCCCGCACTCTGTCTGCATGTGCACGCGTCTATACATACATGCGCATACTTGGGCACACATAACTTGGGCTCTCGCGGTAAGAAAGCTCCAGGAGCTTCCGTACCACGCGACGAGACGTCGTGTATAATACACGTACATCCGCCATATTCTAGAAACCTTTTGCCCCCCCCCCCCTCCCCCTCGCCGACCTCGCATCGTTCTCCTTACAGCCGCATGCCTTCAGGCTTTTGGCCGTGTACCTCTCTCGCAAAGCTCGTGCTCGCGTGCGCGTTATCAAAAGCCGCGCGGCATAAAGCAGAAGAGGTCTCGCGGGCGCAACACTAAATTATAAATAAAAAATTGTTTTACATATAGTCATGACTCTCGGCTGGGTCGCGTAGCTCAGCTCGTAAACACCTAAGCCCCCCACCTGCTTCTCGCGAAGCCTCTACCTACCCTCCTTAAACACCCTCGGTTCAACCTCAATTTTTCATCCCCTTATACGTATATGAATGTATAAATGCTATCGTTTTTTTATTCTATTTTATTACCCAGCCGGTGGGTGTAGCGAGATTCGAAAAAAAAACAAGGTACGACTCTCCTGAGATCGCATCTAAATATACATATATATATATATATATATATGTGTGTGTGTGTGTGCATCCCTTCATTCGAGCTTACATCAAATGCTGCGAACTGATTTATTTATGGTTCCCATTGCATATATATATATATTAAATTTTATTCTTTGATCCCGAGAAACCGTATTAAAAAGTACATAAAGTTTTTCTCGTTTTTCAAGATAGGTCGTATCGTAGGGGCGTTATTCGTCATTAGTGAGGGTCGTTCGCGTGCCAACCTCTATGTACGCTCAATGTTATTACAATCTCTACGCTTGGTGAATGCACGCCGTTGTGATCAGATGGGCGTAAGAGTAAGTAGCAGTTCTGATTTATGCGACAGTGATGGAAACAACGTTGTTGGGTTACGTTCCCAAAAAAACAAAAGCGTATCCCTTGTACCCACGATCGTATTTTTCATCGACGAAGTGGTTCATAAAAATTCTCCTGACATCGAAAAGTAATCATTTTACTGGTCTGTTTATTTTATTGACGAATACAATTATGGTCGTCCGACATGGATGGGATTTCATCTGAATCCATCGATTTCCATCGGTAGGATGACATACAGGCCTCTGGCGGTAGTTATTTTGCGATTGTCGAAATGCGTGTTTTAGTATGGCTAGGAGGAAGTGTACTGTGCTCAATCAGAGAAAGACACGCTTCTGAATCTCAATTCGTCTAGTACGGTTAGATCTCCCCTAATGCGTCGCCCTCTTCACCCTCGCCACGCTGCCAAACGGGCTCTGCACAAAAGTTGCGGTACTACGGTACTGCGCAGCAAGCCCCACTACCCCCACCCGACCCACGGGCCGGGTGGGGGTAGTGCTCTCGTTGGTCGGGCCTGGGACGGGTGGGGGTCACTCTCCCGTTGGATGCAGTGTTCTCTCTATTTGCCATAAGCTCAACTGAAAAATCATTTCGTAGCCTATTTCGAATACAGTTTTCTGTGGTAAGTGGATCTATTGTTTTATTTTTTTAACCCTTCGTAACTCATGGACGTTAAAATAAAAAAATAGTCGACTTTATGGTAAATTGTGATCATTCTAAAAAAACACGTATTATTCAGTTTTTTGTAAAATGTCATCACGTGGCTAGTTATAAAGCAATGGAGGGAGTTTGACAGACATGTTACGTTATGTCGTAACATTCCTTTACGATGTATGGAAGGCTTTGAAGCAGTTGTTTTGATTCTTGTAGCACAAAGCCGTCGTTGTTGATATCGATTTCGTTGTCGTTTTGATATTTGTATCGATTTCCCCAACTTTACGTATACTCGAATTTTGCAATCTCGCGATAAGTGAACTTCGAACTAATTTCGACGCAACTAAGCTAAATTTTGATCTAAAACCATAGAACGGTTTGTAGCCGTCGGGTAACATTGACTTACAAGGACCGTCAATTAAGTGTCCACCTTCGATTTTGTCGAAACGCATATATGTGATAAAGCGTTGAAAACTATTCGACGCGTATTTTTTTTATCGACGGAAAAGCGGTTTTGAGTGGGTAAACCACCCCTCAAAGAAAGGCGTGTCGAGGGCGGTTGGCAGTTTCACCCAGAAGTAGTCCACCAATTTTAATGCAACACAAACCAAAATTCTTCTCATGTAAGGCCAGGAAAATCCACTGTCGAAGATTTGAAAAAAAATTGAATGAAAGGGTGACACGTCTTTCTCTGAGGGATGGTTTCCCTTGTTAAAATCGTTTTCAGCCGATAAAAAAGTGTTTAATAGTTTTCAATGCTTTATCACATATATGAGTTTTAACAAAATCGAAGGCCCTTGAGTGATGTTCCTTGTTAGAAAAGGATCAAATGTCAATGTGGGGTTTTGTTTGTATCAGAAAAGGACTTGGATGGTTTGTATCAGAACTGCCACACGGTGATATTAAGGGTTAACTCCTTCCTCCAGCAATGAGACGTCGAATGTTAAATTTTCGAGTCATTCGGTCCAAGCGTTTTTAAAAAACGTTCCAAAAACTTTTTATGGATTTCTTTGTCGTCGCGTAATTTCGCGCTGAAGGTAATGGAAGTGCGTCGTTTTCTATTAAATTAAAACTGTATTGCGAGGCTGATAACGATCCATTTTACACCGCTGCGGGATGAACAAACCCGTGTACATAATCTTTACAAAGCACGTAACGAAGACGACCTTAAGAGGGTACCCGCGGAGAGCCGATGTGGGGACTTTAGTAGTGCCTGTTTAATGCGAGCTTTCAGGATGATGGGGATGAGAACGAGTCGAGATACCTCGAGGACCCGTACGGCGAATGTATGCCGGCAGAGACGTAAGATACCTCTCAAAGACATCACGAAACTTCAATTATTGCTGTGGCAACGTGAGTGCTTTGGAGACGCAAGCGCTACGGGTTTTATAAGGCAACGCATTGTCTTCTTTCACAAAGTTCTACACGTGCTCGACTCAAACATTTATCATTTATCAAGAGAGGCCAAACCATCCTCGACACTGAATTATTGAGAGAAAAGTTTCACGAACGTCTACCTCGTGTGTTAGGCAAATTTATCCAATAATCATGATATTTTCATTTCATAAAGATTCGAGGTAGACAGTTCGATTAATCGAACATCTGATTACGTTGCTTCTATTCATGCTTGAAAACATGAGGCTCATATTCGTGATGAAAAAAAAGGCATTTTTTCATAATTATCATACATTTTTCATTGATTTGATATCTCCCATGGATATTCCAAGTATTGCTATGCGAGACAATTTTTATCGCAATTTTAACAACTCTCGAAGTTGCTGAATGGTTTGATCGTAAAAAGCCAATATATACATACAGAGTGAATATTATAAGGGGTGTTTTTTTATATTATAAGGGGCCACCGAGAAAAAAAACGTATTTTTGTAGTGAGTAGAATTTGCTAGAAAAAAATTGAGCATTCTAGAAACGAAATCGAAATTTCAATTGAGTAGAGCAGAATGAAGATAATTCAATTTCGAATACGAAACAGTGGTGAAAAACTTTTTGTGCGTATTCGGTCATCGAGAAAAACTCTCAAACATGCAAAATTATCAAATATGCATTTCAAAGTGAGTAATGGAATTTTATGTAATTTGAAAAAAAAAGTATTTTTAAAAATATTTTTTATTATGCGGAATCCGACCAGGAATTTTTATTTTTCTTCCAGAAGGCTACATTTTTTCTGGTGCGTACTACTCATAAAAAAAATACGGTAGACTTTTTTAAGAGGACTTGTAAAACTTTTGTAAATCATATCTTTCTCGGTCGCAACGTAAAGGAAAGTAAGATGTAGAAACACTATTTTATTGTCTTAACAAATTCCTAGACAGTCTGGAATCACACGAAAATCATAAGGGCGGTAGGTAATAAGCTAGACCGGGTCTATAAACTCATGAATAATTACGCCTCATTTAACAATATTATACATAATAACCGTTTATATCGCGTTTAATGTTTTTTTTTCAACCGTTCTTTGCTTTCAGTTAATACTGCTAGTTTGGAAACTGTCTACGGAGTACGAAAATGAAAACTTTCACAAGC
The DNA here is from genome assembly GCA_963210295.1 of Ophion ellenae. Classification (NCBI taxonomy): domain Eukaryota; kingdom Metazoa; phylum Arthropoda; class Insecta; order Hymenoptera; family Ichneumonidae; genus Ophion; species Ophion ellenae. Next base: position 51,309,616 of record OY723387.1, read on the forward strand.
CTTAACTCGAATTTGCTGTCTCCTAAGTTACTTCGCCATTACAAAGCTTGATAAACTTTCACAGAAGGTTATAAGCATGTTAAAGGCGTTTGCAGAAAAGTCGCCAACATCAATGAGCTTGCTTAAAATACGGATAAAAATGTTTTTCAGCCTAAATTAAATAGTTTCGAGTCCTGCACGATACTAGAGAAGTTGTTTTTTTCTCGTCCTAGACTTTCTTTTTTCATTTAAATTTTTAATGCTTGTTTTTGATAAGAGTTTCGTGACGAATTCCTCGTTAATATACAGAGTGATTGGCACTTCAACTTATTTTTTAAAAGTGGTTATACTAGAGGTATTTTGCAATAAATTAACGCCTGTCAACTATGGGTCGAAAATGAGTGGTTTGCGAGGTACGGTAGTTTTAAGATTTTTTTAAATTTCAGACTCGTTACCAAAAAAGAAATAATTTTTAAAAAACTTCTCCACTCTGGGCATTTAATTGATACGTTTCTGAAAGCTGATAAATTAATTACCACGTGAAATAAAAATGCATGCCCGAAATTTCCAGAATCTCAGAAATAAAAGATCTTAAGTGGCAATAAATACTATCTTTAAAAAAAATCAAAAATCGACGAAAATTACGCGAAAAATGTGTGCCTCTTGAGAACGCTCATAAAATTAGGCATTCATTTCCGTAATTCGTATGGCAAGTATTAAATGTTTTTTTTTCGAGTAATTCTCGTCGATTTTAGAAAAAATTACAAAACAATAATAATTCTTGCCACTTGAGATCTTTTATTTCTGAGATTATGGGAATGTTGGGCATGCATTTTTCATCGTCCAGGTATGTGTTTTCAGAAAAGTATCACTTGAATGCGCAGAGGGAAGTAGTTTTTTTTTTACAATTATTCGTTTTTTGTGACAAGTCTTAAAATCTTTAAAAGATCTTAAACCCACCATCCCTTAAAAGCTACTTATTTTCGACTCTTAGTCGACAGGAGTTAATGTATTGCAAATGACCTCTCGCATTACCTCTCCAAGGAATAAGTTGGAATTCCTAATGACCCTTTATAAATAAAAATAAACTAGGACTCACTCAACATTGAGTGTCGGCGGAAATTTTCTTCCACTCATTTAAAAATATCACAAATGTTTTTAAATCTCTACGACCTCGTCAAAATATCGAAAATGAGATAACGAAAAACCGAATCAACGGGAATGCATTTGTATTTCCGTTGATTCGGTTTTCATTATCCTATTTTCGATATTTTCGGTATTCATACGTATTTGTATATTGCAATAATTTGGAAGTTCTCGAATCGAGCACTCCAAATTATATACGCTCGATCGGATAATATCTTTTATGGGATGACACATAATCAATCGGGTTTTCCCTCTACCATGTACAAGGAATAGAGAAAAAACAGGAAAAAAGTGTATCGACCGTTTTTAAACATCGGGAATACGTGTTGGATTGTGATCGACTTATATATACGTATATGTTCGTGTGGGGGCGTTCGATCGTGACCGACATACGAGAAACAAGAATGTAACAAGCGTCGGTGAAAAAAAGGTAGGAGGGAGCGAAGGAACATCGATTATTCTCGTTGACCACGATGGACAACACGAGTGGCGCCTAGTCAACGTTCCATAAGACACTATAACATTTTTCTATCCTAGTAACAGCGTGGGGCAAATGCGTAAGGACAACGCAAACCGAGATAAATTCCAAAACGCAAGCTCGAAAACAAGAAAAAAACTCATATTGGAGGCATCGTTATGGTCGATCGAAATAATATTTTTATGGTCAAATTTACTTGAAAGTCGGTATTAATGCTCTGTAACACAATTAATGAAACACGTATTTCGGCGTTTTTCAAAATACAACCCTCAAGAAGGTCAAAGGGGTGGCAAAATTAGTACGGGAAATAATATTTTTATGGTAAACATTACTTGAAACTTGGTATTAATGCTCTTTGACGCAATTAATGAAACACGTATTTCGGCATTTTTCAAAATTCAACCCCTAAAGGGGTGAAAGGGCTGGCAAAATTAGTACGGGAAATAATATTTTTATGGTAAACATTACTTGAAACTTGGTATTAATGCTCTTTGACGCAATTAATGAAACACGTATTTCGGCATTTTTCAAAATTCAACCCCTAAAGGGGTGAAAGGGCTGGCAAAATTAGTACGGGACATAATATTTTGATGGTCCAATTTACTCGAAACTTGGTATTAATGCTCTTCAACGCAATTAATAAAATACATATTTCAGCGTTTTTCGAATCTCAACCCCTAAACGAAAAGGGGTGGCAAAGTTTGTAGGAAAAATAAAAAAAACGGGTCAAATTTGCTTGAAACTTTGTATAACTGCTTCTAGACCCAATCGATGGAGTCTCTGCGTTTTTAGGAATTCAATCCTTAAGGGGAAAAGGGGGTAGCAAAGTTTGTATGGTAACATAATTATCTGGTCAGATTTATTGCAAACTTAGTATCAATACTCTTCACCACAATTCTACGTGTTCCTTAATGAAACATTTCACGAGTACATTTCATTGAAGAGCATTCAACATAAGTCTACGCGAGCAAAGCCGCGGGTGGAAAGCTTGTCCATATGCGCCTAGTTTATGTAGAAATCTGTTATTACATTTTTTTAAAATCAAATCCCAAAAATGAGCTGTTTTCGACTGTTACAAGTAGCCATAACCTGTAAAATATCAAAATGGTGAAAATGTACAAAAATCTCCCAGCTAAGCGCGCTATTTGGAATAGCAAAAATAAACTCAGGAACGATGAACATACGAATATTACATTCATATTATTATGAATATGAGAATCCGAGAGAAAGTTATAGAAGAAAACGGCGCCCACGATTACGGTTGTTATGGGGTTGAGCCGTCGGGGGTTAAGTACGAGGGGAGCGCCCTATGCTTATGCATGTAGACGATTGACTGTTACCAACTGTTAGCTTTCAAATAATCGTCACATTAAACGTGCGTTTTCGAACTATTTTTCTACATCAATTTGTAAAAATTTGCATTTTGGAACATTCGGTGATTACATCAAGTGTTTTCATTACATTGTATAATTATATTCTATAACTTTTTCTCGTTTGATTAACACGAAACGAATTGGCAACGTCGTAAATCGTGGTATATCATAATGCCAAGGTTGGCAGAAGTGTCGCGAAGTTAGAGACATATGCGCCCCGTTCGTAACCTCAATATCGGCCCAAGGAGCTGTCAAAAATGAATATCGGTCCGAGTAAAAAAAATCCGCTGGAAAGAAAAAGTGTGTACTAAAACTGTCTATAAACTCGAAGGAATCAAAAACTTTAATAATTTTCCGGAATTCTAAAAAAAAAAAATTATGTATGGAAAAAAATCCGCGTTATTTTGTCTTTGCCTAGAAATGTCTAGAAATGTATAATTTCTGAACCTAGTTATCAAATTAATATAAAGTAATTATTACTATCTAAGAGAATAAGTACCAATAATATTCGTTGTTGATTATACTGACCGAGTAGTTTGATATTTCCGGGAAAAGGTACCGAATACCGATAAGATAGGTAGCATTTGTGATTGCACAGTCTAATATTTAGTGTGCTTGATTTCGCACCAATTCCCTATCAAAAACATTAATAATTTTATAACGGTACTGTCAATCCTCATTTTCGCGATACCAAGTGTTAGTCCGATAATTGGTCGAACCGTACCTATTTTTTCAGCTCCGTGGTAACATTAACTTACAAGGAACATCCCTTACATGACACCCTTCGATTTTGTTGAAATTTGGATATGTTATGAAAAACGGTTTTAAGGGATGAAACCACCCCTCGAAAAAAGGCATCTCCAGGGGTGGTTCACCCCTTCATTTTTTTGCAATGTCGCCATAGTGGATTTTTCATTGCTTCGGATTAGAAGAATTTTCGTTTTTGTTTCATTAAAATCGGTGGAATCCTTGTGTGTGAAACTGCTATATTACCCCTAGAGATGCTTTTTTTCGAGGAGTGGTTTCACCCCTTAAAACCGTTTTTTCGCCGATAAAAAAAAATACGTATCGCTTATTTTTCGGTGCTTTATGCCATATCCAAATTTCAACAAAATCGAAGGGTGTCACCTGAGGGATGTTCCTTGTTAGCAAATATTAATAATGCACTGAAAAATCATTGGGAGTTTTCCATAAGCGTAATGTAATTAGCCCACGAAATACGTCGAGTTGCCGATTTTTTTCTGAAAAACAGTACTGTGGATCGTATTTAAACTGCACGGGATGATCAGCAAAGAGGTTATAAAGGTCCAGAAAAAAATTCAGCTCGGTGGTAACATGTTATAAGAACCTTAATTAAACCTGAGCCCTCGACGGCGAGTCCGGGATAAAAAATCTTCCATATAACGACCAACATTGTTTATCAGAGACATACATACGTAGATTCTAATTCATCCGGAACAGAAGTTGATTTTCACGCATACCCCGGAGACTCAATATTAACTCGGAATAATCGTCCCGAAAAATATTAAAAGTTCCTCTTTCCGATGTTAAATCTCGCCACGATCCTATACGTACATACTGATCCATGTATATATATATATGCAAGTGTTATATACCAGAGAAACAGTGTGAATAATACATTATCCTCTCTACGTAAACGTGTACCCTACCTTTCTGTACTATCGCCTAGGATCCTTGGAGCCTTTTCTTTCTCTCACGCGGAAAGTCCTTTCGAAACACCCTTTTTGATATCCCCTGCTTCCATGCTCGTCTCGACCCCGGGGAATATCCTTAAAACAATGCTCCAGAGCTCCAGGGAGAAGCAACTTTTCACGAAACTTTTTCTCAACCTGACCCTCGCTTTTCCATTTCATAGATCTGTGCACACACAGACCTATATGGACCCATAAAGACACTTTTCCACTCACACAGATACATCCACTTTTGTACGCCCTTGCGCATATACGGATAAATACATTGACATAAAAACCAGGATTATTATCATGGAAGTTGTGAAAAAGTGGCAATACTAGCAAAATGCTTTTCGACTTGTATTCTCGCAAGGCAGACGTGCCCTTTGACCTCATAGAATTTCAGTGCTTTCTTCCATTCTCAACCAATGTATGTAGGTATACAATATTAATTGCATAATAATATTTTCGAATCAATTATGCATTAACCAAAATATTGGGAAAAGGGTGCACGTTTGCAAACAGGGATGAGGTGACCATTTATAGGTTATTGTGTTCAACACATAACCTCCATGCATGTACCTTATATTAAAATATTCGTCCTTTTCAAATAAATAATACGTTTTATTAATACATTAAAATGTCAGGTCATTTTGAGACACTCTATACTAATTGTAAGTACAATGAAAACACCAATGCATACTAAGATCCAGGCCATTTGTCGACATTTTCAAGTGAATTTTAAAATATATATCCTGATATGTTAAGACAATAATGATAGGTTTATTTCGATTGAGCACTGAATATGAGTATCGAGGATGAAGTTATCTCGTGGAATTAGTCCCGTCTAGGTTCAAACCTAGTATTTAATCGTAAATTTACCAAAAGAATGTAACTTTAATAAACTCATGCTGATGCTTCAATCAACAGTTAAGGCAGGACACTATGACTGGGCAAAAAAATTGATTTTTTTGCATTTTCTCAATGTATAGATATTCAAGAATACGTGCAAAAAAATGTCATGTTGAAATATTGGAAATTGACCGAGTTACAGACGATTGAGAGCAGGTGGTGCAACGATTTAAGTATATTAAAACTTTTAATCGAGTTTTTCTAGAAACGATTTTCAATTTTTAAAAAACCTGAATTTCCGTAATTGCAATAGCTATCGTTGTACCTAGCCATTTTTTCTTTTCAATTTTAGTATTTTTTAACGCCCTAATACGAGCAAAAATTTCCCCACAATTACCCTTTTTTTGAACACCTGCCATACTGTGAAATTTTTTTTCGATAAACGGCTACATATAACGAGAGCTACATTTACGTAGATTAAAAGAATATATACATTCAGTTCTCAGACTAACCATTGTCATTCATCGATCCGGCCGTTGGACCACATTTTTTATACAGAGGCTCTATTATACCTCAGTAACGTTGTTAATTTTTTCAAATAAAAAATTACAAGAAATAAGTTCAATGTATACTTAATAACATACCTTTTTTCCAAATCTCAAATAAATCATCTAGTAGACAAAAAAAGTCGGAAAACCCATTGTTTTTGTCACGTCACTGTGGTGGGCTCCCTTAATTCAACTAATTCCCATGCTACCGCGGCAATCAACTCCATGAGTTCTCTGCAACTTATAATGTTACTCAACAAATGAGATACTTTTGTTTGAAATTTGAAAAAGAAAGTGAACAATTGCTAAGACCTTCAAATTTTACGATTTCATGATCTACTTGTCATACACAACAAGATGCTTATGATTATTTTAAACATTACATTTGAATAGTTTGGGTTATATTATGTTTTGAAAAAAAAAGACAGAAATCATGGTTTTCAAAAAAGTTGCCTATTATCGAATATCCGAAATAAGTGCCCAAACTATTTTTCTTCTATCTGATTTCAAGGGACTATTTTTATATAAAATCAAAGAAAATGTTTATTGTTTCAATTAGGTAGAAACATGTTCGCACAAACTTTAAAAAATATTAGGCTCGATAAAGTATCCGTTATTCATATTTGAGATGGCCGAATATGAACAGTACCATCTTCGTACATATTGCTGTTTATTGCGATCATTATATATTAATTAAGTAAACAAATGCTATAGTTCACAAAAAAAAACATAAATCATTTGGACTTGCCTCAATGAAGACACTTTTTAACACAAAAATCATTTTTCCACGCCGGCGAAATATAACATCAGTTCACTGTGGTGCCATTGATGTTGCTAGGCAACTAAAAGTTTTGCAGTGGCGACAGCTTACGACTAGTTGTTAGTGTATAACATGAAAAAAACCGAAGCCGCCACAGGAAAACGCGAGATAGTCCACTATCCGATCTATAGTGAATCTCCCCTATGTACCAATCGATTCTGTCCAACTGATTTGCTGAAAACATCATTTCGAACGTCGAGTACCTTCCATTTTGAATAAATGGAAATTCATTTGGGACCTTTGTGAGCACTGTTCAACACCTGCTATTACATGATTAGCTGATCCCACATGATTTGGCGTACACCCCACGTCACCTTGCCCTCGTAAGTAAGCACATTCCTCATCACGTCAGTAGGCAACGTCGCACGAGACTCAACGTCAACGCTTCGATAATCGGCTTCCGGCCCAGACGAATATACCCATTTCAAATGAACGATCTTGCGAGCTTTCTGCTCGAAAGAAAAGGGGCCATGGAGGAAAAAGGGTGTCGTGGGAGAGCCTGAGAGCAATACCGATTGTTAAGAAGGGCGTGTAGCTCCTTTCGCGCTGGTGGCGTAGGTCATCGAGCACGAGATTGCTATGGAGGAGGGTGCGCCATGTGGCCTCGCGTGCCGTCCTAATAGAATTGGAAAAGACGCGCGAAAGCCCCTTATATATGTCCCGTTGTCGCGTTTGCTTCCTATTACACTATTACCCGCCTGGATATATATATATATATATGGAGAATCATGAGGAAATACGAGAAGCTAACTTCGACAATACTCTTTCATCATCGTCTCCCCTTTTCTCACAAGTTTTTTTTCTTTTTCCGGAGCTTGTTCTCGCGTCAATACATACAACGAATCCCCAAGCCCTGATGAATCGTGTTCGTGTTTCGACAACTGGTCGATCAACGGCATGTCACGCAAGAATGCCAGCTGTTAGCTACTGCTGATTCATGACAGTCGGTTGGTCAACTGATTGCAGGTAAATCGAGGATGAGGTGTGAATTTGTATGACGCGATCAATTTGTTACGATCACGTTTGAAATCTGATGTGTCTTAAATAACACACCATTTCGAGGACGAAGCAATCCATGAAAAGTTTTTGCAATTTCTTGCAAAAACCGACAGACCGGATGAGTTGGAATTTTCCATGCTGATGTCTGATTGCTGGAGGCAGGAGCGACACCTCATCAATTTTCGCGATTTTGAAATCTAAATACAGCCTTATAGTCGCCATAGACAACGCTATTCGAAACAGGATAATCCTTCGACTGCACACTTCTGTCGCGAACATCTGACTGCATGTGGGGTCGATCGGACCCCAGACGTTCTTTACATCGTTGTGTTTCGGTAAATATGCATTTTTTTTTGTGGAGACGTTTTTTGTAGTCAATGATCCTTATTTTATGGCCCAACATTTATTTTTTACGAAAAACAAGAGTTAAGTGCCAAAACATTCGGTCAGAGTGGGAGATGTGTTGAAAAATACGTACTTGCACGAAAAAGATCTTATTTTTTTTAGCATAAGAAAAATCGTTTGAGGTTTTTAAAGAGGAAGGTTTGGAGGTACGAAAAAGAACGACAGGGTCCACCGTCTTTCCAAAAAGTATATTTATTCGAAGATTTGACTTTGAGCCTTTTCGGGATAGTGAAAAACGAAAAAAAAATCGTCCCCTTCTGCCGATTAATTGTTGAAAACGTATTTTTTCCGCATTTTTTTTGCTTCAATGATTTATAATTATTGACATTCACCAGAATCGACGCATAAGTACATTCGGTGCTCGTTGCAAATAGCCCGCCTGCATAATGGACACTTGCTTTTAGTTTTATGATCGGCATTGCACATACACAATTTATGATAGTAGCGCAAAATAAAAAATATCTTTAACCCTTTTTATCGTAATTTACTTAAATGTAGTAATAAAACACCAAATTTTACCAAAAAAATTCACTTTCACCCAAACGGAGTCAGCTCGACCCCAGGTCCTTTTTCGACAGCTGTCCTCAGCACACGGGCATGGCGTAGGATGGGGACCGAGTGTCCACCTATAGAGTAGGAGTGGGGGAACATTCTAGCCATAGTTTTGCGTTGTTTTGCGATACAGTCACTTGAAAAAAAAATGGGGTCAAAACGACCCCATTATTTATTTTTTGATTCAATGAATCGCAAATTAAAGAGAAGCTAGCTCTTAGTCGTACTGGAAATGTGCATTTTGCCAATTGGACAATTGCATCACGTGCAAAACTATTTGAGAAAAATTCCAACAGATACCATCCGGGGAATATGGTTCGCACTTGAGGAAGTTCGTCTGAAAAATGAGTATCTCGAGCTTCGAATGATTTTACCGGAAGCATCCTCTAAATGAACTGAAAAATGAAAGCTGGGAATGAGTATCATTCGTCAACAAAATTTAGCAATAGATTTCTTGTTTTAGCTTTTCACTCAATCCCCGGAGCGTTTAATGAGAGAACCACAAGTGGGAAAAATCACAAGAAGACGAACAGTCGCTGCTGGTCGTGGGTAGTTTAAGATTCGAAAGCGCAGGCGGGACTTTTCGTTCCCTCTCGGTTTACACTCATCGTTTGGGTATAAGAAAGGGCCCCGAAGTAGCCGTCCCTGTCGTTGCCAGCAGTGCCTAGACACAAAAGAATATAACGACGACAAAGATGAGGACTTCACCTCCATCTCGAGGTTGTAAAATTGTACGACCTACGAGAGAATCCACTACTACTTCGAGGAGACTCCTTTCATGCTCTCACACTCCCAAGGTCCCCATTATGACGCCTCAAAACTTTTGCTCGCTCACTCGCCTTCTCTTTCTTATACTTAACATTTCATTCTTTCATGCGCTAAATATACTTTTCTCGACACTCTGGAAATCTTGATTCAACGCGAAATCCCCTTATTACACGATAAAGTAGACGTACATTTTTTCAAAGGTGTTTCATGTCGAGGCTGTACATTCTCACACGTAACTACAACAATTGAAATCAAATTCAAATATCCATGAAAGCCGGATCTCGGTAAAATTTGAAGAAACTTCGTATAATTTTCCACCCACGCATTTATGAGAAAAGCGCGAAATTACGAAATCGATTTTCAATCAAACTTCAGCCCCCTTCCCTTTTATACGTAAATTGTATTCAATCGCAAAAGCGAAAGATGAGTGGGTGTACTTTACCGTAGGAACTGTTTGTAGACCGTCGCTCAGCGTTGGATGACAGTATAATAATTAATCAACGATATTAATTAATAAACGTGTGTCAATGGGCCACAGCGGAGTGTCCACACAATCGACTATTCATAGCCCCATATATTTGTAGAATACAAACAGTATCGGTTGCTTCGTGGGACGAGATTTTTGGCTGAATTCGTGATTGTCGTAGAGTACAATATTTACTCGACATCCATCATGCTTATCGATCAATTTCCCACTCGCATTTGCTTTTCACTTAATTACATATTTTGGCGAACCCATGCAGGTCGTAGACAAAAGTTAATAACAAAGAGCCTTCATTTGTTTTCAACATTTAACAATTCTGAATGTTTAAACATTAAATGTTGCGGTCCAGCTATTGATTTTTAATACCCTATAGGGTATATTTGCGTTCGTTGAAAAAGTATGAATTCTCAAGATTGAAAGCCTCGTGACATTGTCCTCTCGTTTTTTATTGTACATGCCCGATATAATTAATTTAAGTGTATTTTATACAAAAATAGTGTTTACAAGTTAAGGCAGTAGTCTGCTTTACAGGCTTCAAAAAATCGATTTGAAGAAGAGGAATGATTATTGTATGGCCCGGGGATAGCTGATTAACATCTAATTAGTGTAAGTATCCAAAAACTTATATTTTTTTGGACCGAAAACTTTAAAGCCCGTTTTCTCGCGTTTTCATTTTCACAAGTTTTAGAAAACGGTGACGGCGATAGCAAAAACAATATATGTCCGATCGAAAAAAATCAAAGTGATCTAGCTTCAGTATTAAATTATCTTCTATTTGAACTAAAAAAGTTGGACAAAAGTACTATTTAAATTACTTGTTTTGCAACTTAAAGTGAATGTTTTCTTTCAAAAAAGTGAATTTTTTTTTCAAACTTCGAAAAAATTTGGAATTGCATCATTTCTTCGGTATTTTTTTAGTTCATATAGAAAAGGAACTTATAAGAACTAAAAAAAAATTTGGTTCGACTGTTTCAGATGCATCGCACGACCTCCATCACCGGCACCGATTTACAAGTGCAGACTCCAGGCGCCCCAGAAAAATCGTTACAACTTTGAAAAATTTCAATATTTTTTAATAATAAAAATTGTTTTTTAAAGCTTGAATATAATACACTATCGTCTCAAAATTTCGTTTACCGCAATCATTTCCTTCCCTTTCAAAAAAATTGCTGAAAAAACGCTTTTTTTCGGCTTCTAAAGCAGACTACTGCTTTAAAATAAATATCCAACAAGTTTAATTGTATGAATTATATGGTGTTTTTTTTTATTTTAAACTGCGATTTGAAATTTTAACCCTAATGTTGATCAGTTATTCAGATTCAATTTTTTCATGTATATTAAGTATCCGGATACTATAAGTAAAAAAAATTAATACAGTACAAGGACTGTATTTAAGGCGGGAGACCACTGTGGCGGGTAAAAAATCGATTTTTGTTTACATTGTCTCAATGTATACACATTCGAGAACACGTGAAAATTTTTGAAATTACAATATTGAAAATTAAAAAAAATACAGACAATCTACTAAAATCAGGTAGCGCAACGATTTACGTATAGTAAAACTTTCAATCGCGTTATTCTCGAAACGACTTTTTTCGATCTGGCCGGAATCTTAGGTAACTTCATCTATAATTGTGCCATTTGCAATAAAAAAAATCCGTATTTCCAGTAGCTATCGTAGTAAATAACCGTTTTTGTTTGTTTCTTTGAAATTTAGTATTTTTGGAGCCCCCGAATATAAGTAAAAATTTCGCCAAAATTACACTTTTTCGACCACCCACCATTTTGTGATTTTTTTTCCCAAAAAACAGCTGCATACAACTACATGTATATAAATTATGAAGCCTTTTTATTTTTATTTTCCAGACCCACCATTGCCAAGCCGTCGATCCAACGATTGGACCACAATTTTTATGCAGAGGCTCTATTATCCCTCAATAACGCTGTTAATTTCTAACTTTCAAAAATAAAAATTTCTCCGAAATAAGTTTAATGTATCTTTACAAACCTACCTTTTTCCAAATCCCACATAAATAATCCAGCGGACAAAAAAATCGGATCAACGCCTTTTTTCGGCCCGTCACAGTATCCTCTGTTGAAAATATCCTACACGAGCTGCTGTCGAAAACCTATCCGTGCGAGTATTTGGCACCCAATCACATCTGGATCCTGTATTCCCATTTGAATGAGACAAAACCAGCGAAATTAGATGATAAGCGAAGTAGGAATCGGAAATAAGTCCAACGACTGCATTCACTGGCTGCTCGATAAAACAAAATGAAACGAGCCACGTAGCAAGGCATCCAAAGTAAACAGGTAAAGTCTCGATGGCGAACGGCTGTCAGTCGTCGGTGTATGGAGACGTGCAAATACGAGTCCTCGCGTCCGGCAAACGTCTCCGTTTCCCTCAACCAGAGAAAAGCTACAAATACCTACGTGTACCCACATACGAGACGACCCTTTTTCCCGGGCGGTTTTTCTCAGGCCAGTTCCAAAGGCGAAACGGAGGGCGAGACCATCCACGAAAGAGAGGTCTAGAAGATGTTGGCGTGCAATATCGTCCTAGTATACATCGCTACCATACAGTGGAGCATAGTGGGATATAAGTTCCACATACCTCCACATGCTACGAAACGCAGGAAGGTGGGTGAGGAAAAAAAGATAGAGAGGGAGAGAGAGAGAGAGAGAGAGAGAGAGAGAGAGAGAGAGAGAGAGAGAGAGAGAGAGAGAGAGAGAGAGAGAGAGAGAGAGAGAGAGAGAGAGAGGGGAGGGAGGGAGGGGAGAGAGAGAGAGAGAGAGAGAGAGAGAGAGAGAGAGAGAGAAACGAGTAGTGTACGCAAAAAGGTAAGAGAATGAAGACCGAATTTGAATTTCTGCTCTTTGAACGCTTCCACATTTACTCCAGCGAGAAAGGGAAGCGGAGAACGTGGTGTGCAAGCAGGTGGAAAGAGACGAAAAAGCCAAGTGAGAGAGCCTTACAGCGGAAGACAGCAAAAGCAATACCACATACCCATATCTCCGACAGTTGCGAAGACTCTTTCTCTCTCTTCGCCCTTATCTCATCCCTTCGAAGCTTTTTTAAACGCGAGCCCCTAGCATCAGCTGGCAAGTCGCCACGATGGCGCTTCTTCTTACACTCGAGGATCGACAGTGAACGTAACTTTTGGATCGAGAAAGATCGCCTCGTACGGTCTACGACACACGAAACGTCGTGGAGGATACGAGAATGCACATCGACATTGGGTTCTTCATACTAGTCGATGGAGAATCAGTCTCCTCTCGTGTTAGACGAGAATCGAGTGCAGGCCGTTGTCGCCAGGTATCACCGCTGTAATGGAGAATGCAACTTGGGAAGACGGATGTGAGCGTCTTGAGGAAGGATCTTCAAGTGGTGACAGACTCAAGAGCTGAACTTTCAGACGCGTTTTTCTCAAAATTGTATTTTTCAAATTGGCTTCTGAGATATCTCAAAAACTATTGAACGGATTTCGCTGTAATTTGTATGCTTTAATCAGCGCATATATAGTTCTCACTCGAACTAGAATATTTTCTGATATGTACCATAGTTTCTTTTAAGTTGAAAAAGTCGAAAAAAATGACGAAACTTGCAACTTCGCTGGTCCACCATTTTTTTTTAGATATCAAAATTCCCCTACGTGATGCTGTAAACCTATATGTCCAGTTTCTAAATATATTTTTATTTTATTTTTCAGATGAACCGTATGGCTTAATCACTGTCAACCGCCGAGCAGGAATTTCGTCCGAGTGTCCTCTTGGAAGCGGCGTACACCGCAAACCATACTTTAGATTCGAGTACAAAAATTTGTATACAGTCTTCTATGTGTATATATTGACTATGAGTGTTAAAGCGTTACCCCCACTTGTAGCGCAAAAAAAGGCCTTTTTCATGAATTTTTTAAAAGAAAACTACAAAACTTTTTTAATCGATCAATATACCATCTTAAAGAACACATCTTGAAGAACTTTCAGTAATTTTTTTATTGAAAAATATTACATTGTTTAGTGGCAAATGGCCGTCAATGAAATAATGTTTTTATATACACGGTTTGCGGTGACCAACATTGCGGCGAAGTGGATCATCTGAAAAAAACATGCGGATGGATTTAGTCAAATATAAGTATAAACTAGTCTTTAATCGAAGGATTTTAAAAAATATTCATTTTTCACAAAATGGCGGACAGTCAAAGTTAATGGTTCGATTTTAACGAAAAAAACGCCCGTTTTTTGGCTATAAAACGGCCATTTTTTTTCGAAAAAAAAAAATCGAACGATTAAAGACTACATTTTTATGTATTAAATAACCCTGCAAAATTTCAAGAAGATCGGTTCATTAGTGTTCGAGTAATCTTGGTCACCGACTTCAGAAATGCCATTTTGAGAAAAACGCGTTTAAAGTTTCTCTTTCAACGCTCTTTCAACGCGGATTCTTCTCTTTCAACGCTCATATCTCAGTCAATTTTGTTCGGATCGACTTGAAATTTTCAGGACATATTCTCAGATACGTATACTTCAAAAAAATGCAATAAAAAAAATCGATTTTTTCAAAATCGCAAGTAGGGGTAACGCCTTAATAAAAAGAATTCCATTCATCATTTGCTTGAAAATAATAACGAAAAATACACCCTCGCACCGCGTACGAACCGTGGCGTGCCTTAAACTGCACGCACGCAGCTCTGGTTACGACATCCATTGGAAAACAGCGAGATCTTATTCAACGTCTTAATATTTTTAATCGCGCGTATCAGGGAGGTGGAGGCTCCTACCTCTAGCAATTGGACGTTGAGTGTGAACATTTCAAGACACTCGGTCGAGCCTTTTTTAGAAGAAGTTCCAAAAACTTTTCATGGTTATCTTTACCGGTGGATTCGGTTGGCGTTCGCATATGCCCAATGCCATGGAAAGCGGATTCGATATACCACTTGTAATTGTTTCCCATTGCCACAATAAGTGTTCCCATTGGTGTTAGCTGGAGAGAATCCATAGAGATTCGTCAATAGCTCATTATACGTACGTCTCTTCTGCTAACCGGAGTGAGCGTTTAACTCAGGTCTGCGGCGCATCGCTGAATGATTTTCAGACTCGTGGCAGGTGCACTCGACCGAATAATCATTCGGGCCTATGAACCGTTATCGCACGCTCTGAGGAGGCAATTTGCTGGAAGTGCGCGCGTGCATTAAGGCAATTTGTGCCAAATGGGAGGGTGAACCCGGGAGAAAGGGACATTAACTGACTGCAGGATAATGATTCTGGCAATGGTGGTTGGGAGAACGAATGTCTAGGGGTTCGACGGCACTTTGTCATGTTGCGGATCGCCCTGTCGCCGTTAATCTTGGCGCACTGTATATCTCTCGAACCGGAATCAATTTTTCCTAGCTCAAACCGTGTTGATAATAACAATTTGAAAAGCACCTTCACGAGCACCTCGATCTTTCTCAACTTCGTCAAGTTGAACTGACATAAGGCTGGTCGAATTACCAACCACCTTTTCAGGACCTGGCACTTTGATGGAAGATCAAAGCAGCATTTTTGTCTAGAAATTTGGGAAATGGTTTTTGTAAATTTAATTTTGTTACTCTAGAGATCTTACTGAATGCGTCTGTGAAGACTGTTTAATGATACTTATAAAATTGGCCGAGTTAGAGAAATTATAAGGGGTACGCTCCTTATGCCTTGTAACTTTCTTTTCAAATCGGTAACCAGTGTAGGCATCCAGTGGACCGTTTTTCAACGTTGGTAGAAAAATCAAGTCGATTTTTTTTTTACATAACTCATAGAATGGTCAGAAAAGTAGGAAAAATTAATAATCAATATTTTGTCATCATTCATCAAAATCAATAATCAAAATTAATAATCATTTTTTGGTTAAATTTGGTATAAAAAATCACGAACTTATACCATTTGAGAATGTGTTTGGTTTTTTCTTCAGATTCATACAACGTCCACATACTGGTCGCCAATTGGGGGCGTTTTTCGCGCACCTTTGCAAACAAACGTACAAAAGTACATGATAATAAATATATTTATCTTTGTTTGCACAAACTTTTGAAGGATCAATAAACATGTGTATTTATTTTTTTGGTTGTTTTTTTAGATATTTCATCTTAAAAAGCACATCCGAAACAACGCTCTCGTCCTTAAGGCAGTATTCTAGTATAGAAGTTTGAAAATAACGATTTTTTTGCATTTTATTAAAGTATAGACTCTTAAGAGTATGTGATGAGAAGTTTCGAAATTCGCTATATTTACGGCAACAAACGAGACGACAATAGGATCAACCGGTCGGAGGTACGAAGCTTCTAAGGAACCTAGAACAGCTCGGAGGGAAGAACGAGCTTCGGAAAATCATCATTTCGAAGTCGAGGAAGGCACACTTTACGAGGCAGAAATGGCCGATTATTATAACGTAAGTATAATATAACATTATACTACTTCGATAGTTCAGATTGTCTGAAGTTGTACTAAAAAATTTAAGGGATGAACCGTTTTTTTTCGAAACCGTTTTTTTCAGCCTGGTTGTCGAGCTCGAGTTCTATTCAACGGATTGACTTCAAATTTGGTATGGACCTTCAGTATATATCCCTTCATCGTGGCTACCTCGGACACTGCTATTAAAAAACAAATTGAACCTTGACAAAAATAGGGTGAAAAATTAACATTTTTTCGACAGTCGTCATTAAATTTTTTTCTCTTTGGTACCTGCCATAACAACATTCTTATTGATAAAGAAAATTGGTTTTATCTCTGTTTTAGATGAATCGGAGCTTTGGAACTATGTCAACCCCCTCAACCCTTTTTTCACGGCCATATTTAAAGGCCCCTAACTTTTTCAATTTTTATTTTTTGGCACGAAGTTTTCTTGAAAAATTTATTGAATTGAAAAAATTGAATGGTGAAATTGAAATATTGAATATTAAAATTTCTTAATTTTAGAATATTTGAAAATTAATATTGAATAAATAAAATATTGAATATATATAAAATATATATGTTTAAATATATAAATAAAATATTGAATAAAATATATAAAATATTGAATATTAATATTTAATACTTCATTTTCAGTTTTTTGGAATTTCAATTTTTAACAGTCTGTTTCAATGCAAAAGACTTAAAAATAGACAGTAAAATTTTTTCTTGTTTTTTTTTATCAAGCCCGAAAAAGCATCCGAATTCAGGCCTCTTGACTAAAATAAGACTGCCTTAATTCATGGAGACTTGCGGGATAAGCTCTTGCCAATACCTGGAGCTTATTTGATCGCACAATTCAAATAACTTTTGACATTTGTATGGAAAGTTTTGATCTGACTTGGCCAAACCGAATGCACAGTCGTGGAAGAAAATATTTCTTTCGGCATAAACTGCGGGAAAGGCATCAACGGAAAAATCGCTACTTGAGAATCGGGATATATAATAAATGTGTGTTCCCACATTCGTCAACACATGTATGCATATACGATACGGAAAACGATCGTAGATTCGTTCTCATACACCTGGTGTATGCCGACGCGAATTTCGTGTATTATGCAGGCCGAGTTCTCGCAGTCTCTCGAAGCCGTTCAAGCCAAAAGGTGATCGACCGGCAAGGAGAATGGGGAAGTTGGTTGAAGGTACACGCGGGCGTTCCCGGGCTGCCGGGTACATGCCATACGTTAGAGACGCGTCAAACGCTTTGGATTTGGTCTCGTAAATGTTGCATGAGCATTATGCGCAAAATGCGAAAGAAAAATATGCGTTCCGCGTATACGAGTATGACGACGTGTGCACGTGAGTATCTGCCTGTGCGAGCGGCCCGAAGTCGTCTGAGGCTTTTGGCAAAAAACCGCCGAAGCTGTCAGAATTCCACAGTAGGAATTCCGACCTTTTTTATTCCGGCTTTTCACTATGATGCACCCGACGTAGTAGTCCGTAAAACTGCGAGCACGACGAAAAAATTATTCAACTGGAAAATTATGTCGGGGATAGGGTTTGAATTAAGGGGTTACCCCCATTTGCGATTTTGAAAAAATCGATTTTTTTTATTGCATTTTTTTGAAGTATAAGTATCTGAGAATATGTCCTGAAAATTTCAAGTCGATCCGAACAAAATTGACTGAGATATGAGCGTTGAAAGAGAAGAAACCGCGTTGAAAGAGCGTTGAAAGAGAAACTTTAAACGCGTTTTTCTCAAAATGGCATTTCTGAAGTCGGTGACCAAGATTACTCGAACACTAATGAACCGATCTTCTTGAAATTTTGCAGGCTTATTTAATACATAAAAATGTAGTCTTTAATCGTTCGATTTTTTTTTCGACAAAAAATGGCCGTTTTATAGCCAAAAAACGGCCGTTTTTTTTCGTTAAAATCGAACCATTAACTTTGACTGTCCGCCATTTTGTGAAAAATGAATATTTTTTAAAATCCTTCTATTAAAGACTAGTTTATACTTATATTTGACTAAATCCATCCGCATTTTTTTTTCAGATGATCCACTTCGCCGCAATGTTGGTCACCGCAAACCGTGTATATAAAAACATTATTTCATTGACGGCCATTTGCCACTAAACAATGTAATATTTTTCAATAAAAAAATTACGGAAAGTTCTTCAAGATGTGTTCTTTAAGACGGTATATTGATCGATTAAAAAAGTTTTGTAGTTTTCTTTAAAAAAATGCATGAAAAAGGCCTTTTTTGCGCTACAAGTGGGGGTAACGCCTTAAAAGTAATTTTTTGAAACTAATTTTTATATCGAGTCTATGTCGGGCTATATTATTTAATATTATTTCGGAATATTATTATTCTTTCTTGCATGAAAAATAAAAGAATTCGTTTAAAGAATAAAAGGTGCGTTTTGGATCAATAATTTTTGCTTTTACAGGGCCACATCAGTTTTTATTGTACGACAATCATACGCCTGTTCTTTATATAAATTCATTCTTTATTTTGACGTTATTAAGGGGGGAGATACCTTTAGGCGAGGAAAAAATTTGCTGATTTTTTTTTTTTTTTTTAAGAGAGGTTTCTTCGGTGCCCGATAGAAATTCCAAACTTTGGATGATCAGAACGCTTAAAATTCCGAAAGAATTTTACACAAAAGACCAAACTCTGAAAATCTAAAAACCGTCAAAATAATTCGGCTATGGAAGTTTTAAAAGTTTCAATAAATCGACGAATTATTTCGAGAATTTTTTCTCGATTGAGTGATTTTTCGTCAATTTTGAAATTTGTCTAGACAATGTTATACGCAATTTACAGTCAACTGTGTAGACTTTCACTGGCGCGATCTCGACGAAACTTGTAATTTCGGAATATTGAATTTACGAATTTTAAACTGTCGGTGTATTCGAAGTTGGGAATTTCAACCCGGCCCCCATGTCAAGACCATGCCAGCGAAAGTCTACACAGTTGACTGTAAATGATGTAGAACGTATAACATTGTCTAGACAAATTTTGAAATTGAGGTGAAATCACTTGTTAATAAAAAAAAATTCTTGTAATAATTCGTCGATTTATTGAAAATTTTGAAACTTTCAAAACTTCCATAGCCGAATTATTTTGACGGTATTCTGATGTTCGGAGTTTTGGTCTTTCGTGTAAAATTCTTCCGGAGTTTTGATCTTTCGGGGTAGCATTCTTTCGGAGTTTTGAGCATTCTGATCATTCAAAGTTCGGAATTTCAACCCGACCCCATCTTGAATTTCGAAACATTAAACTAGGAATTTTAATCCGTAGGAGCATTCAAAATTCGGAATTTCAGCCTGGTCCCGTTTCTTCATCCTTTTTGAGACTTAGGGTATGTTTTATTACTACTATTCGCTGTTACATGGTATTTTTTATTTATTAATCTTCAAAAATCGCATAGGTATGGCACGGTCTTCCCAACTGCATTTTCAAAACCGGCGTGACGCCCAGCTAAAAAACTAATCGACCGATTCTGATAAAATTTGGTATAAATCTTTCTAACCTTAGTGTCTAAAATATGACCCTAAATGGTTTTGAAAATTAAAAAAAAGTATTTTCATTGCGAAATGTAGGAATTTTCGGCAAATTGGATCGTTATGTTTCGAAGCGTACCATTTCATCGATTTTCAACATTTCTCACTTTTTCTTGGTTCACATTCTGCGTATGAGTGTTCATGAAGCAAAAATCGTCATTTCTTTTTTTCAGATTAATCCCGTTGACGCTACGTACCATACCTCCGCCATTTTTAAAGATTAATATAAAATTCGATCCGAACAAAATTGACTGAGATATGAGCGTTGAAAGAGAAGAAACCGCGTTGAAAGAGCGTTGAAAGAGAAACTTTAAACGCGTTTTTCTCAAAATGGCATTTCTGAAGTCGGTGACCAAGATTACTCGAACACTAATGAACCGATCTTCTTGAAATTTTGCAGGCTTATTTAATACATAAAAATGTAGTCTTTAATCGTTCGATTTTTTTTTCGACAAAAAATGGCCGTTTTATAGCCAAAAAACGGCCGTTTTTTTTCGTTAAAATCGAACCATTAACTTTGACTGTCCGCCATTTTGTGAAAAATGAATATTTTTTAAAATCCTTCTATTAAAGACTAGTTTATACTTATATTTGACTAAATCCATCCGCATTTTTTTTTCAGATGATCCACTTCGCCGCAATGTTGGTCACCGCAAACCGTGTATATAAAAACATTATTTCATTGACGGCCATTTGCCACTAAACAATGTAATATTTTTCAATAAAAAAATTACGGAAAGTTCTTCAAGATGTGTTCTTTAAGACGGTATATTGATCGATTAAAAAAGTTTTGTAGTTTTCTTTAAAAAAATGCATGAAAAAGGCCTTTTTTGCGCTACAAGTGGGGGTAACGCCTTAAAAGTAATTTTTTGAAACTAATTTTTATATCGAGTCTATGTCGGGCTATATTATTTAATATTATTTCGGAATATTATTATTCTTTCTTGCATGAAAAATAAAAGAATTCGTTTAAAGAATAAAAGGTGCGTTTTGGATCAATAATTTTTGCTTTTACAGGGCCACATCAGTTTTTATTGTACGACAATCATACGCCTGTTCTTTATATAAATTCATTCTTTATTTTGACGTTATTAAGGGGGGAGATACCTTTAGGCGAGGAAAAAATTTGCTGATTTTTTTTTTTTTTTTTAAGAGAGGTTTCTTCGGTGCCCGATAGAAATTCCAAACTTTGGATGATCAGAACGCTTAAAATTCCGAAAGAATTTTACACAAAAGACCAAACTCTGAAAATCTAAAAACCGTCAAAATAATTCGGCTATGGAAGTTTTAAAAGTTTCAATAAATCGACGAATTATTTCGAGAATTTTTTCTCGATTGAGTGATTTTTCGTCAATTTTGAAATTTGTCTAGACAATGTTATACGCAATTTACAGTCAACTGTGTAGACTTTCACTGGCGCGATCTCGACGAAACTTGTAATTTCGGAATATTGAATTTACGAATTTTAAACTGTCGGTGTATTCGAAGTTGGGAATTTCAACCCGGCCCCCATGTCAAGACCATGCCAGCGAAAGTCTACACAGTTGACTGTAAATGATGTAGAACGTATAACATTGTCTAGACAAATTTTGAAATTGAGGTGAAATCACTTGTTAATAAAAAAAAATTCTTGTAATAATTCGTCGATTTATTGAAAATTTTGAAACTTTCAAAACTTCCATAGCCGAATTATTTTGACGGTATTCTGATGTTCGGAGTTTTGGTCTTTCGTGTAAAATTCTTCCGGAGTTTTGATCTTTCGGGGTAGCATTCTTTCGGAGTTTTGAGCATTCTGATCATTCAAAGTTCGGAATTTCAACCCGACCCCATCTTGAATTTCGAAACATTAAACTAGGAATTTTAATCCGTAGGAGCATTCAAAATTCGGAATTTCAGCCTGGTCCCGTTTCTTCATCCTTTTTGAGACTTAGGGTATGTTTTATTACTACTATTCGCTGTTACATGGTATTTTTTATTTATTAATCTTCAAAAATCGCATAGGTATGGCACGGTCTTCCCAACTGCATTTTCAAAACCGGCGTGACGCCCAGCTAAAAAACTAATCGACCGATTCTGATAAAATTTGGTATAAATCTTTCTAACCTTAGTGTCTAAAATATGACCCTAAATGGTTTTGAAAATTAAAAAAAAGTATTTTCATTGCGAAATGTAGGAATTTTCGGCAAATTGGATCGTTATGTTTCGAAGCGTACCATTTCATCGATTTTCAACATTTCTCACTTTTTCTTGGTTCACATTCTGCGTATGAGTGTTCATGAAGCAAAAATCGTCATTTCTTTTTTTCAGATTAATCCCGTTGACGCTACGTACCATACCTCCGCCATTTTTAAAGATTAATATAAAATTACCATATAAAAGCCGAAAGTAGTAATAATACAGTCTCAAAAATATTCATGTGATCAGTCTCAAAAAAAACGAAGAAAAATTTCCTAAAAAAAAATCATGAAAATCTGCAATTTCTTCCTCACCTCAAGGTATCTTCCTCCCTTAACCCCTTTTTGCTTTTCAGCAAGGCATAGCGGTCACAATTCCAGTCTCGCAATAATTTCGTTACACTTTTTTTTTAATAACTTTTATAACGTGGAAGGGCCATTGTTGCCTCTCGCCCTGCTAGCGACGTTTCCTACAAACGATATCACACCTTTGTCAATCGTGTGTCAGACCGCCATCCTCTTTTATCCAACAGCCGTGCGTTGATAAATATTTCCCAATAATAATCGATTTTACAATTTTCCAACATGTCACGTTTCTCGTCAATTTTTAGTTCAGCCACGAAACATATAATTAATGACACTAATAATTCCACGTACCGTTGATTTTTATTACCCAGTGAAATCTACCACAGAATCACATTTTTACACAACCCTGTAGCGAACTGCAAGTAATCTGAGACTTGATCAGTTTGGTACTCGATCCCTGCATTTTTAAATGTCTGACTTCCGGTCCTGTTACACGTAGCGAGAAGTATTCCATGCGTATTTTGTCTGCTGGAGAGAATGCTCTGCATAAAATTAAACGTAAGACGAACAGATCCACTGAGAATCCAATTAACGTCGCCTAATCAAAGTCTCAAGAAAATATGCAGTTTATAGAGACGAAAAGAATACTTTCGAATGGATTAGACGATAAATGTGAAGTCGCGGATGAGACTAGTAATTGTGAATAATTCATCAAAGATCGATGACCTCGTTCTCCACTGCATAATGACGTCATACACAGGAGATTACGCGAGGCCTTTTTTCGCTGCCATTTTTCAATAGACTTTTTTACTTACCGTCAAAATTCGTCATATTTCTTTTTTCTTTACGTTCACGTCCGTGTCCTCGAGCATACAGCTGTAGACCTACATTTTGCAACCTTCCCGTGTATAAATTTCATCACAGCGTGAAGATAGTGGCAAAGTAAGAACGGCAAATTGCACCAAAGCAAATGGTAATTGGATAAGTTAATTGGCTTTTTAAATGCAACTTTGTCGTGCTCTCAAGCGGCCCTCGGCCGAGCGTTTTTTCGTTTTCTTTCGGTTTTTTTTTATTCCGCTTCCTTTCTCACATAAGCCCCCGCGGATGTTCTTGCCAGAGGCCGACCGAAGGAACCTGGGGCTGCTCCGAATGCGCGGTCATTTTTTTCCCCTCGATCCGGCTTTGCCGCTCTCTCGCGGAGTGAGTGAACTCGTCGTTGTCGCGAAGCTGGTTTTCTCGGTGGACCAGAAGAGACAAACCCCAACCTCCGGGGACTCTCGACTATTCCGTACCGGAGTCACTGGGAAAGGGGATGAAAAAAAGCAAACGAAAAAAAAAAAACGAAAAAAAAAATCGTAAAAGCCTCTCCGCGCCTCTTCTTAATTGAGACAATGAAAGTGGAAACGAGTGAATCTTGAGAGCGGGCGCGTCCGCACTCGATGGCGAAGGTAACCCGTCCAAACTGAATTTCTACGGCTGGTCTCGCTTTAATTGAGAGTGCAAGGATTTTTTTCGCCGACAATTGCAACGAACGGAGCCGGAAAATATAGCCGTGTCGTAAGGTAGATTGTTATTTCTCTGATTATAAAAACCCTCCGTTTTTCCACGTCGGATAATCGACGAATAAACTAGGGAGAGAGAGAGGGAGGGAGGGAGAAAGAAGAATGGACGAAAGTGCAAATGTTTTCGAGGGTCCATTATCACTGTATATTTAAATTCTCACTGGAATTATTCATGTATATTGTATATTTCTTTGTAGGTTATACATGGTGGATATACAGTGGGTTAAGGCGGGATATACATTTAGACAGAAAAAAATAAGCAATGTTGAGAGATTTTTTAAACTAAGAAATAATTATTCTACAATTATCAAACTTTAGGTATACTTCAATAGCATAATTAAGTATACAAAACAATTTTTTTAATTAATTCATCATCAAAATGACCGAGCTGTGGCAGAGTGTTACAGCAAGGTCGCCGCGGGAGCAGCGAATCGGCGTGCAGTCAACCTCCCGTAGACTTTGATTTGCAAAAAAGTCCAAACATTTTTTCAGTTAGAACATGTATAGTTTCTATGTGATGGTAATTAAAATGAAGAAAATGCAAATTTAAGAAAATGACGCGCATTTACAAAAAAAATAATTTCACGCAACATTTCTGTAAAATTTGGATTAAAAAAATACTTTTTTTTTCAAATTTTTCAACAACAATTTCCGTCAAGTAGAAGGTACCAATATTATCAATATTTCTACCAATTTTCAACTCAAGCGGCTTTATAGTTTTTGAGTAATCCTGCACGCCAATTTCGATAATGCAGTTTTGAGAAAAAAACGCGTTTGAAGTTCACGCCCGCTCCGAATTCAAGCGGTGAGGCACAGTGTTGACGGGCTGTAGCGTTTGAAGTTTTTCGAATTTCGCTTTGAAACTTTGGGAAAATATTCTACATATATAGTTCTACCGTTTAAAGGAGAAAAAAAAGAAATCGATTTTTTATCGTTGTAAATGTATATCCCGCCTTAAAAAAATATTTGTACATGTCACTTGGAGCTGTTGTTAATTTGGCTTTATTTTTTGGTTCGTGTTTTCCCAAGATTTTTGTAAACCGATACCATGTATATTTAGGATGAGCTATCGAGCACAGTAACTTTATGAAGCATTTCATTTTTTTCGAAGGATAATTTGAAAAAGACGATGTGTACAAATACTTTTTTACCCACTGTACGTATACGACATTCCCTCAATATATTGATTTTAATAACCGCACCGCACCCCACCTCCGAAGATCGTCCTCGAAAAAGTAAACGCGCGACACCGGAAACGAGCCGAGACATGCGTTATTAAAATTCTCATTTCCGGATCAATGACAAAAAAAACACAACTTCCACATCACTGTTGTTTCTGAAGCACTTATATTCCAGTTGACGTGAAAACGAGCATACCGGAGAGTATTTACCGGAAATACGAGCCTCGTTAATATTCAATGTTCTCTATGGAATTAGAGGAAAGCCAAAGTGCTATCTCTGTAGCAATAACTGAGAAAGTACAATCGAGTTTGTGATGTACCACAATTACGCGTATGCACGTACCACTGATTATCGAAACGAATACACTTGAGAGACTCGGAAAAAGTTCCGTTTCTTTTTGTCTACTAGATTATTTATTTGAGATTTGGAAAAAAGATACGTTCTGAAGATACGTATGTTGAACGTATTTCGTGTAAATTTTTATAAAAAAAATATAACGTTTATACTCTTATATTTATATACTATTATACGATTATATTTTACTATTTATATTATTTATTTTATTATAATTTTTTATACTTTTTATACTCTATTATTAGAGTATAATAAGTATAATAAAGTATAAAAAAATATTATAGTATAATAGAGCCTCTGTATAAAAATGTGGTCCAACAGCCGTATCGATAACTGGACAATGGTAGGTCCGAACGAGAAATATAAAAAGGTTTTATACATTAAAGTTTTATATACTAAAGGTTGGTGGGTGTTTAAAAAAAATGTAATTTTGGTAAAAATTTTACTCATATTCGAAGGATAAAGAAACAATAAATTTAAAAAACGCCTACGTACAATAGCTACTACAATTAAGAAAAATGTTGTTTTTTGAAATTGAAAAACAGACAACTATAGCTAGAGTTTATTCCAGCCAGATTGAGAAGAGTCGTTTCGAGAAAAACGCGATTGAAAGTTTTAGTATACGTAAATTGTTGCGCTACCTGCTCTCACTGAATCGTCTGTAACGTGGTCAATTTTCAATATTTTAACTTGAAAATTCTTCACTCCTATCTTCGAAAAAACAGGGCTTTTTGCATGGAATTATTTTACGAATCATTTTGGCAGTAAGCTTCTACCGATAGACTTTTTTATTCTCCTATCCTACTACTACTATTTTTCAAATTTCTTTTGGTCAAATATTGAGAAATTGTAGGTCCTTTTTTTCAAGTGAAAGCACGTCATCGTAAACTTTGATAAACCATACAATCGATATTTCAAGAAATCAAGAGAGTAATCAAAAAGGATACGCATTAGTAAATGGGATGATTTTATTATATAGACGTTCATTATCATAGACATCCATCTTCATTATCGCGGATTAATTTTCGACGAGCATTCGACAAGCTGTGAACGTGTTCGCTATTGATCCCTTCATTTGTCCAATTGATCGAAATTATTAACTTTTTCTCACTACGAATCGATAAATCGAACAACGATTCCAAAAATAATAGAGTACCGAGAAACACACCGGAAACTCTATATATGTGGCTACGTGGAAGAATAAATTTATCCATTAGGCTGCAAAACCACAACCAGCATTCCACGGTAGTTACACTGCAATACCCATGGACCAAGGGATGAACAATCGAAAAAATCGTATCCTCGAATTGACCTATCCAATGATGAAGAGATGCATAAAATACGTATTTATCTCTACGGTGCAACTATACCGAGCTAAATGACTCTGAATAAGCATAGACTTGAACTTCTGATATATTTTCAACCCGCTCGGATTTTCAATGTTGAAATCTCAACAAAAGAAATAAGCCAATTCCGCCGTCTTTTTCAAGGCATGAATTTTGTGCTCCACGAGTTTCCTTCTCGCTTCAACTTCAAAGCTACCCATCGTTGGAATCGATCAGCCGTGTATGCAGAGATCAATGTGCGACATTACCTGTGTTTTTCAAACAATTTTGCAAAATAGGCGCCATTTTGTTATTTGGCAATATAAAATGATAATCCTAGTTCGGGCGATAGCGACACTCATACAGATTAAGAATCTTTTTGTTTTTTTTCGTTTCCGATTACCTGGAGAGTGTAAATCATCAACGCCAGCCACATACTTTTTTCATGCCTTAACAAAATTATAAATTGTTTAATAAACATACATTTATGTGCAATGAAAAAAATTGTTTTCTATTCGGTAACACTGTACCTTCAAGCGAAAAAAGTGTGTACCAATACATGCAACAGTTTAAAAAAAAATTAAAAATCGCTTCTTTTTTTAGCCGTCACAGTAGAATAGCCCCTTAAAGTTAAACTGACGTTTATGAGCGAATAAAATGAAAAGTTTCATACTTACACCTAATCTGCACCCGGATTATAGAGT